>OZ010788.1:500032757-501232757 GCA_963932465.1 Maratus speciosus
CCCCGTGTTTCGAAAAATGAGTATTAACCCTTTGACCAAAAATTAGTTTCCAACAGTCACGCGAATTTCGTTTTTTTTTTTTTTTTGGGGGGGGTGTACTATGTTTAAAAATCGGCATCGGTTTCAGAAATCAAAATGCGGACAAACCAAAGATACCAAACCGTATTTGCGTTCTTTTTTCTTGCAACGCCTGCTTCAGTTAAAAAAAAAAAAATAAATAACCATTTCAAAAACGTTCGTTTCCGTAAGTCCCTTTAGCGGATTCCGCAATTTAGCGTATTTTTTTCAGTATTTAACGTTCTACCCCCCCCCCCCCCCCCCTGTAAATTTTTAATCAAAGTAGGGCAAAAAAAATTGCGCACACGGTTAACGAGCGTATTTTCAGCTTTCAAAAGACTTCTTCGGTTTCAAAAAATAAGAATAAGTTTAGATTTTGAAATAAACAATCCCCTCTTGCAGGATGTCCAGCACTTTCCTTGTAAAGCCAAGATGAAAAACGCCGCGTGACCACAAGAAAGCTCCGCCTAGCCAGAACAAAGAGACCGCGATCAGAATTATACGTCTATTTGGAGCTTTAATGAGGCCCAACGTATGCTGCAAAACTAGACTAATAATTTATATACAGGATGTCCGGTCTCAACGGTGTCCAATGGCTAATTCCTAAACCGTTAGTCATAGACATATAGTTCCAATTAGAAAAATGCTTTAAATCAGATAAAGAAATATTTTAAAAGCGATTTGGGTCAATAAAAACATTTCTTAAAAAATTACGAAATTTAAATTTTTATACGGTCCCCTGGTCCTATACGTTATATTTAGTAAAATTTTCCTATTACACTGACAAGTAAGACAAAAAAGTCCCATTCATGTAACCCTAAAATTGTGCGAGTTATGACACTTTAAAAATGCATGACTTATGCCACTTTTCTGCCCGGAAAACAACCGAGTTCGGCTTGGCTTTGAGGGGTCACATTCCAAGTGCTTAAAGTATTCGAAGACCTCATTTCATGTGTATCTGCGCTTTGAAAAAAATCATTCAAGTATTACGATTAAGTTAACATTTATTAAGTTTCAGATTGTTTGAAATAACATATGTTTTATTTTGTCAGGATTTGAGACACTTTCTTTTATGATTTCTTTTAATAAAATTATGTTATTTTTATAAGTTTTTATGTTACTTCAACGATCTTATGTATGTTTTTTCAGTTCAAAATTTGTATTCGAACTTTAACCCACTTTCAAATATCCGATCGAGATTACATTTTACATACTGGCGCAAATCTGATAACAATCTAATATTATTATGAATTTCGGTGGTTGACATTTACACTTATTTTACAGGATAACACAAAACATTTCGGATAGATTACCGCCAAGAAGTTTAAGAAAGTTTTAGATTAGATAATACAAGACGGAGATTGTTTGTTTGTTTTTTTTTTTTTTTTTTTTTTTTTTACTTTTATGTATTTTTTAGCACTAAATCCGAAAATTGCCTTAATTTTTAACCATGATGTCAGGATATTTCGCAAATCATAAATTGCCGTATTTAAAGAATAACAAAAATCGGATACTATAAAGTAGAGGAGATGGTTGTATTTTTTAACTTTTGATAATTGATTTTTACGTACTTTTTAGCACTAACTCTGAAAATGACTTTCATTTTTAACCATCACGTTAGAATATTTTTTGCAAAAGTGTAAGTTAAAATATAGTGACAATCTCATACTATAAAACAGATGTAAAATTTATTTTATTCAATAATTTATTCGATATTTTTGCTTATCTCGGGATTCTTACAGCTGGGTGGTATGATGAGATGGGGAAGGAGATTAAATTTTAAATTTTAAGTTTGAAATTTACTTATTGCGAAAAATCTTGATGTGATGGCTAAAAATGAAGGTTAATTCCGGATTCAGCGGTACAGAATACATAAGAATCAATTATCAAAAGCTAAAAAACATGAAATAACCCAACTTTTGCAGGCTAGTGTAATCTAATAATATTTTAATATACGTATCATTTTGTAAAGAATTGAGGCTGTTAATTTAGCATCATTTTATTTAACAAAAATTCTGTTTTTTTCTTCTTTCTTAAATGTGTATTACAAATTGTATATTTTGCATTAATATGTCAGAATGACTAAAGATTTCAAATTTATATAGCAATGTTAATTTTACTCTCAACCATTTTTTAATATATCTGGCGAAATTATATTTCGACTAAATTTGTGAATGACCCCCCAATTAGCAGCAAAAAATAGGCTCCAACTTTAAACAGGTATTACTCGGTCAATTTTAATCGTAGAACAACGGGACTTTTTTTGAATTACTTGTCAGTGTAAACGGAAAATTTTACTAACCATAACTTATAGGACCGGGGGACCGTATAAAAATTTTAATTTCTTAATTTTTTAAGAAAGGTTTTTATTGACCCAAATCGCTTTTAAAACATTTCTTTACCTGATTTAAAACATTTTTGTAATTGGAACTATATGTTTATGACTAACGGTTTAGGAATTAGCCATTGGACACCGTTGAAACCGGACACCCTGTATTTATATGTATGTATGTATATAATATATATATATTATAGAATACATAATATAGATAACAAAATGTACAAAAAAAATAAACTTTCACATTTAATATGTAGGATTATTTTTGTTTCTAAATCTTTTATCTTTACAATATTTTAAACATTTTCCTCAAATCCATACATTCCCCGACAATTATATCACATTTGCTTGTAAGAAATTCTCACAAAGAAACATTAAAAAACAAATCTAGAACAAAAATATTATTTTATACATAGGAAACGCTCTTTCCAGTTGTATAGAGACTCGGGGCCCCTTAAGGAGACCTCAATTGGCGCGGGCCCTGGGAAGCTGTCCCGTTTGCCCGATGGTTGCGTCGGCCATTTTCTTGGGACTGCATTTTCACACTTTAGTAGGATTGTTTTTAAGTCTGAACTGAATCCGCACGAGTATTTGCTGCTAAGTGTTTTTAAAAGTAACGCTGTACTATTTGAAAACAATTTTTAAAATTCTGCGATGGAATTCGAGCTGATGTTTATCGTTGGAGATACGCAAGAAGAAATAAATTCGCCCTCGTCGAAGTTACGACAGGTCAACTATCACACGGTACGTTGTTATCTAGAAATACCTGTTCATGAAGAAATATCTTATATTTCCTACTACACTATGTAGGATAGTACATGTGATTTCAGTTTAAAAGCGTATAACTACAGATTGGTCGTTTGCCTGTATGTCTCTTTGTAATCTGGCCACGATAAGGCCTGTATTCCGTGAAGAATTTGTGATTCTACGGGGGGAAAGGGGCTGTGCATATATAACGTTATCACTTTAAGGGGGAATGGGGGTCTGGCACTTGATATCGTAAGATATCGCTGGGGGGAGGGAAGGGGGGTTTGCTTTTTGATATCGATATCATTTTTGATCCAACCAAACTTTTCTTTTTTCAGTAACTTTTTGTTTACGTCCAGGTAGTCTGTTATCTTTTTTATTATTACTATTTGTATATGTTTTTATGAAAATACAAAGCTATAATTAAAGCCGTTACATTTTTATGAAATCATTTCATTGCGAAATTTGAATACCTCAATACCTTTGACATTCCTTTTCTTCTGCTTTATGCACATATAATTCGCTGTTAGAGAAATCAGGAGCATAATATGTAGAAAGTGATACTTGCATTCAACACTAAAGAAAGTCAAAGAATATTTGTTGATTAGTTGTGCTTTTAACTTTCCCAGGCAGGGGCAAATGCAAGAAAACAATATTACTTTTGAATGCATCATGTAACAATAAGCTTTTATTAAGTACCTTTAAATAGTAACTAACTCTTTTAGATGTTATTTGATATAAATTTACTTCATGTATTGATATTTTAATGTCTTCTTGAATCCGTAAAGCATGCGACTAATATATGTATAATCATATGCGTATGTCACGTGTAACAGCGTGTAAAAAGAAAGAAAAAGATTAGAAATTTTTTTTAGACAATGATAACGATAACATCGAGGGGGGGGGGGGGGGTTCGACGAATGATAACGGATGATATCGTAAGGGGGGGAGGGGGTTCAAAATTAGCCAAATGTTGATAACGTTATATATGCATAGCCCCAAATAAGCTATTATATACAGAGTGTTCATGAGTGAATTTTAGTTGGTGAGCTTTAACTTTACCAGCCTTTGTAAAAATATCCGAAACAATAGATTAAAAACACACAGCTTTACAAATTCTGTATCATTTTTAACATTTCCTGACATAGTAGAAAAGTGTTTATAAATTCTATTTGTCTGCCCTCTATCCGTGAGCTAACTCTCAATAAATATACGAGGATCGCCATGAAATTTTTGTGTTATTGATGTTTATTATAGAATGTTCGGTATTATAAATACTAGACACTTCATTTTTAAGTCTTTTACAGGGACGGTCAAAAGTATTCCGTTACATTACGGTCAGGGACAAAATCGTTTAAAATTCCATTTAATGATATTAGGCAATTTCATTTATTCACTAAAACATGCATTCTGTAGAACATCCAAAGTACTTGCTATTCATGCACAGGGCCACACAAAATAATTCCATTACATAACATTGGTGGTACGGGGAGGTAGATTTACAATTTCTTACAAATGTTTCTGAAAACCGCCTACTTCTCACAAGAATCTATATTTGTTTACATCTAATCACGGGCCCTTTTTAAATTACTTATTCAAATTTAATAGAACCATATCTCCACTTGGTGTATCTGGCCATATGTCAACTTCTTCGCATTGTTTATTAAAATGTCCTCTAAATTCTACATTCCATAAAAAATAACGTCGTTAGATCAGAGATTATCACATTCGTTTAAAATTTTTCATTTGGACCATAAAAGTATTGTTACATTATAGTCTATGGGGGAAAAATAGTTTCCGATGAATTTAATGATGTTACAATACTTCAAACATGATGAAGCTGATACACATCGCTACGATGGACTATAAAACGCTTTTTCAGGAGTATAGGATAAGTAGCATTTGTAGTTGGTAAACAGGAACGCAGAAAAGAATTGCATTGCATTATAATCTGTGGGGGGAAATCGTTGCAATGAATTTAAATGATGCTATGATACTTTAAACTAGGGATGTACTGAATATTCGGTATATTTTCGGTATTCGGCCATAAAACCGAATATTCGGTTAGGCCGAATATCAAACTATTCGGTATCCCCAATATTCAGTCTGGCCGAATATCGAAATAAAATAACGCTTAAAAGCTGAAAGACCTCTAAAGAACGTTTAAGACCTTTTTAAAAAAATATTTTTAAGAACCTTAAAACAGCTACTATTTTTAACTCAATTAATAAAGATATTCAATAATTAGAAATAGAATTATATTTGAATAAAAGAGAATGCTTTTACATTTTTTATTTGCTATTTGAAAAGTATCACGTAAGAAAATTAATGACGATTTTAGCCCCTTCCTGACAAATAAAAAGCATATGACTGTACAATTTTTCATCCAATTCCTTCAACATTTCACTTTGATTTTAAAATATTTATTTTAGAATATAAGAGAATTTTATTCATTTGTTTTAATTCAGAGAGGAATCCATGAAATTTAAAATTGTATCGAGTCATGAAGCTTTAAAACTATCCTCTTAAATAACAATTCAAAGCATAATTTTTTTAGTGAAGAATTTACTTGTAAAATGATCTTGTTTATCAATATGTGTTAAATATTATGTAAAATTGTTTCAAACTTTAACTTTTTAATACTTTCAAATTCTGAAATTTAAAAGTAATCGGCAAGCTGAATATTCGGTATTCGACCGAATAGTTACTATTCAGAAGGCCGAATATTCTGTAATCGGCTTGATAATCCCTATACGACTAGCCGAATATTCGGTATTTGGTTTACGTTTTGGCTGAATATTCGGCATTTGGTATTCGGCCAAAATCACTATTCGGTGCATCCCTACTTCAAACAAAATGAAATTAAAAAGTATCACTGAGATGGACGACGAAATATTTTCTATAGATTAAGGGGTGCATAGCATTTACCTTTATTTACAGTAACGTACAAGAGAATTCGGTTGCACGACTGACCACGATCGATTTCATTGTACGAAAAAAAAAAGGAAATTTCTTAATATATTAGTGTTGGAAAGTGTTTCATAATCTATGCCTGATGCATGATTTTTCTTTATCATAAGTAGTAAATAAGATGCAGTAACGCGCATGACTCTAGAAAAAGCATTTATTTTTAAATATTCTTTTTTTTTCTTTTTTACGTAATTAAATATATTCAATTACAGTTATTAAATATATTATTCATTTGTTATTCCATGATACAATTATACGAGGGTTATTTTTTTTCAATCTCCGATGGGCCGTAAAATAAAGACAAGTGTGAATAAAAAAATGTTTTTATAACCATGAGTCAAGTACAAACAAAATTACTTTTCGACATAGTCACAGTGAAGATTGAGACATTTGTCATACCGGTGGGCGAGTTTTCGAATACCTTCGTAGAAGGTTGTCGTCAGCGTGTTGAAATATGTCTACAAGGTGCCTTGAAGATTTTCTTTGGGATAGAAGCGCTATCCCCCCCACCCCAGACCTTTTTTCAGTACTCGAAAAAGGTGATACACTCGGTACCAGGTCGATCTGATAACCCAAGAACTTCTTTCACAAGTTCAATGGGAAGTATGCGATCACCCGGCATACAGCCCACATCTGGCACCAATTGGCTTTTATCTTCTTCGAGAACTGAAGACGGGTCTGGGAGAAACGGCGCTTCCATCCCAACAAAAATCTAGGAGACATTTCTAGGAGACAGGCTGACGGCAATCTTCTTTGGAAAGGGTTTTGGAAAACTTGCGCACCTGTATGACAAATGTCTCAATCTTCACTGGGACTATGTCGAAAAGTAACTTTGATTACACTTGACTCCTGGTTAAAAAAACAATTTTGTTATTCACACTTGTCTTTATTTTACGGTATTGTCCAACATCCCTTTTTCTCAACTAATATGTACCGTACATCAATATGTAGCCCCATCTGACATAGCATACTGAGTTTAACTAATATGTAGCATAAAACACGATAAAAGAGGTATCATTAGATAAAATGTTTTGCCCATATCTGACATTGCATACTGAATTTTCGTTATTTTTAGGTTACGTATCATCATGCATATTATTTCTGATGTTTACATTCCTTTTTCAAAGCCCATACAAAACGCATAGCGATAAATGGGGTATTATACGAAAGGTTTTTGAACAGGAATTTGACATACTACTCATACTTCATTAAAACAAGTTGTTTAATCTAAAAAAAAAAAAAATTCAGTTAACCCTTTATCTACTGACGGTACTTATAAGTACCATTAAAGTAACTTGTTATAAAATTCATTTAATACATCGATTAGTAGTAATACAGTTTAGAATGAGTTATAGATGCATTACTTTATCTTGTTCCAAAATCATTATTGGTTAAACAAAAGAAAAATATTTTTAAAAGGGTGATTTCTTTTGCCTTTGCATCTTTTCAGCTTTCTTGGTGTTCAGGGGGGGAGAGGGTGATTTTGAATTCGGAAATATTTCTATAGTAAAAACATATTTGTTCATTTCCTGATTCTACAAGAAAATATTTAAAATAAAAGATTTGAGTGGAGTTATACATATTGCACAAAATCACTATAAATTCAAATTTAAATAATCCTTCTAAATCCTTCAGTCATTCTAAAATTTATTAAATGATTATGTAAATCTTCTAATGTAGTTTCAAGAATTCACGAAAAATGCTGTAGAAGATACAATTTTCATGAATTCATAATTCAATACATAAAGGGTTAATTATAAATTAATGAAAAATGTGTCGGAAAACGAACTCAAAGATTGCACTGAGAAAGCCTCGCACGGGTCTACTGGTAAATTAATATTGTTATAACATGGCTTTCCTAAACTTTAACGGAAAAAATTTTAAGACCAAAATTAAAATTGGAAGTGTATGACGCATGCTCTGTTATGCAATGTGAAGTAAAATACATGTACAGCGTATTTAAAATTCAATCAATCTAAGGATCAGAACACGATGAAATAATTGCATAGAAAGACAGAATGGATCTTGAATAAAAGTTTAATATTAACCTTTAACTGATGTCACAGAAATTGTTACGTAAGTAGTGTGAAGCGGTCTGTGAGACCGCTCCTTAGAAAGATGAATAAAAGGCGTGATTAACTCATAAGATGGTGTTTTTGTGCTAAACGTTTTGTACAGGACTGCTATAATTAAAATTCACCTATTCAAAAGTCTCCGGTGATAGTACTAAAGTTCCAAACGGAACAAAATTTTGGTAGTGTTTGTAGTTAAACTATATATAAATTAAAAAAAGCCGTGGTCTGAGAGACCGGTAACATCAGTTAAAGGTTAAACAACACATAGTTTCAGATTAGTGATGCGTTTTGTTTCGGAATGAAAAAAAAAAAGAAAAAAAATATTTCGCATTTAAATAATGTGTTGATGTTGTAAACGATATTTAGAAAATACTTTCGCTAATATAAATCTTGCTGAAACTGAGTAGTTGATAAATTAATAATATTCATATAACATGATTTTCCTAAACTTTAACGGAATAAACTTTTAACAGACTAGAATTTTATAAAATAAAAATGTATAACGCGTGTTCAGTTATGCATTGTGTAGTAAAACACATGTCGTGTACGTGTTTTAATATTCAATCATCTAAGGATCATAACCAGATGAAATAATTGATTAGAAAGATTGGGTGAATCTTGAATAGAAGTTGAATATTCAATAACACAGTTTCAGATTAATGCGTTTTGTTTCGGAATTTGTTTATACCCCACATTTTAAGCGTTGCTGAAGTAAAAAAAAAATTTACGATATTTACAAAATACTTTTGTAATTTGCTGTATAATAACGAAAGCGTGGACCACCGAAAAATGCAAAATTGGAATTTTAAAACAAATATACATATTTTTTTTACTTAAAAAAAAAAAAAAAAAAAAAAAAAAAAAAAAAAAAAATGCGAATTTTGCTGAAATTGAGAAGCTGGTAAATTAATCATTCTTATTACATGATTTTCATAAACTTTATAAGACGAAACTTTAATAAAATTGGAAATGCATAACGCGTGCTCAGGTATGCATTGTGCAGTAAAACCACATGTAGTGCGTATTTAATATTCAAATCTAAGAATCTGAATCCGGTGGAATAATTGCTTAGGATGACTCGATGAATCTTGAATAGAAGATAGAAGCTGAATATTAACACATAGTATCAGATTAGTGCGTATTGTTTAAATTTTTATTTATTTTTTTAAATATACCCGACATTTAAACAATGTGTTGCTGAAGTTACAAATTTGCGATATTTACAAAATACTTTCGAATTTTGCTTGTATAATAGTGAAAAAGTGGACCTCCCAAAAATAAATTATAATTTTGTAACAGATATTTATTTTTTACTCAAAAAAATCTTTTTAGAATTTTATGCGAAATTTACTGATGATGACTATAATAAAAGATAATTAAACTAATATTGCAACTTAGCATGATCGAAACTTTGTGGATAAAATCGGTTGCAATGCAACTCTAATATTAGAGTTCTGCATCAGGTCGGGTAACTTGATTTTACCTTCCCCGCGTTTCTGGTCAAATCGTGTTGAAGCTATTTTTTTTTTTTTTTTTTTTCATTATGGGATGGACTGATTTTAAGTGTGTATCCCCTTTGGGTCAATATTTCAGTTTTTCGGGTCGGCCGAATTTATCAAGAGGGTTTTTTCCCCTTTTTCTCCCTGTCTATTTTTCAAGGGAAAATCTATTTAAATATTAATCAACCCTTTCAGGGCCAAAGCACTTGTATTCGTAAAATGTTGAAATAATTGAATGACACCAGTATTTGTAAGAATTTATGTGTAAACAAATAAAGATAAATTTTCGCGTACGTAATAATAGTGAAATTTTCATAAGAAAATTCTGGTGTCAATGCGGCAAATAGGGATTAAAATTATGCGATGCCATAGCGGCATAACCGCCCTTCAAGGGGTTAATGAGAATTTGAATGTTAATGAAATTTTATAAATCATTTTTATATATAAAAAAAAATGTAACTGATATTAGAGATACTTGTGGATTTCTTTCTCAATATTTTTATTAAAATATGGATTAATTTTCTTTCAGTTTGTGTTAAAGTGTATCGGGTTCGGGTTGGGTTTCGAGATTACTTTTAGCAGAAATTTTGAAAATTGTAAGCTGCAATGATCCTATAAATGTTTTTAAAAATGGAATTATATCCGAAACTGTATACATTCATCTATTACATTTAAATGAATCTAATAATCTTCATTAATCCATTATGTACTGAAATATGAATTCTTGAAAATTTTATCTTCTAAAGCATTTTTGGTGAATTTTTTAAACTATATTAGAAGATTTACATAATCATTTAATAAATTTTAGGAGGATTTTAAAAGGATTTAGGATTAATTAAATTTGAATTTATAAGGATTTTGTGGAATATTTTATAAACGCACTCAAATCTTTTATTTTAAATATTTTTCTTGGTATTTTGTAGAATTCGAAAATATATAAATAAAACGTTCTTGAAATAGAAATATTTCCGAATTGAAATTACCCCCCCCCCCCCCCCTCCAACGCCAAGAAAGCTGAAAAGATGCAAAGGCTAAAGAAATCATCCTTTTAACCCCTTGAGGGGCAAGCAAAAATGTCTCTAAATATTGAATTCTCACCGAAATAGGCGAAAAATTTTATTTTTAAATAAGGAAAAGCAATTTTTCAACGTTTTTCCTCCAAAGTTAAAAATATAAAATTTAATTAAAATTTTCTGGTGAGAATCTTATTTAAATTAGGTGGGATATATTTTATCCCACCGCCTCTCAAGGGGTTAAAAATATTTTAGTTTTGTGTAACCATTAAAACTTTTGGAACAAAGCAAAATAATGTATCTATAACTCATTCTAAACTGTATTACAACTAATTGATGTATTAAATGAATTTTACAAGTTATTTTAATGCTACTTATAAGTACCGTCAATAGATAAAGGATTAAAATTGCCTTAAAATAGTGAACAGCATACAGTTCCAGGGGCTACCCATTTGTAGAACAAATCCACGCCCTGTCGATTAGTTTTTGTTTTGCACATCATAAGAAAAAACAGGAAAAGTTAGTCAAAGTGTAGTAAAAACACTACTGTAATAGTGTCGATAACTCCCAGCATCGCTGCCGAGAATCAAAGACAGAATGAGAGAAAAAGAGAGAGGAAAGTCTAAGTGAGTGGCCAAACAGGCAGAAAATACGAAAAATAGGAGGGTGGGGCATCACTGTTACATGAAGTCCGCAGTAGAAAATCGAAGGATAGAATAAGAAAAGATGTTCAAAGTTCATGAAGCCGAATAGAACGCAAGCTAAGCCTAAAACCTTACCAAAACAAGACACTTTTCAGTAACCACACATTTAAATTACAAAAATAAGAGAAATAAAAAGTTAAATGGGGGTAGGAGCCATAAGCGAACTTATGACTCGCTACTAGAGAGTATAAAATTACCAATTATCATCTCGCTGAAGGCGAGAAGTTTAGATATTGGATCTTTTTTAGATTGTATCTCTTCTAAGACACTGTTGAGTTTAGTGTGTTCGTTAAATTAACTTACATTTAGTTCTTCTTTAATTTTAGTTAGGATTTCAGCTATCGTAGGGATAGAACCTGAAAATTCCTGCAACTCATAAAGCTGCTGAATGGGAGGCGGAGGCTTGGGCACAGAAGGAATTTCATTGGCGGATGGTAAGGTGACGTCCTCAAACTGTTTCTGGGATTTTTTGGAAGAAATCTCTTTTTTAGTAGCAGCAGCGGCTTTAGCATAATTTTTTTGAATTGGGGTTTAAGAGGAAATTGTGAACAACCCTTATAAGATGAAGGGTGTTCTAGGGAGCAGTTGGCACATTTAGGAGGTGGTTTAGGGACCTCAGTAGAATTTTCTTTAGCAATTGCGGCATCTTTTTACTTACCCATCATACGTAGTATAGGGTAAGTCTTGTAATCGTTTTAAAAATCGAAAAATTTTTTGACGGATTTACACGTTTCAGACACTGGAGATTCCGAAAAACATTTTTTGAAAAAAAAATTGTCCGTCCGTCTGTGTGTCTGTAATCACTCTATCTCCCGAACAAATTGAGATAGAGACTTTAAATTCGGTGTGTACTTAGGGAGTAATAATAGAAAGAAGCCTATTGAATGTCAGTAACCTCGATTAACCGGAACTATTTTTTTCGGACTCCTGAAATATTCGTTCTGATAAAAGGTATACAAAAATTTTCGAAATTGTTTATTTGAAGGAGTGAATGTAAAAGACAATAAAAAAAAACATAAATTTTGCATCATGAATGAACTCGATCGGATAATTAGTTGCCGAGATATTTTTAATTCTATTTTTCACTCTCTTCGATTTTTCATGACCCTGTATTTCATTCAAATTTCAATTCAAAGATATATTTTAATTGGAAATGAGACGCAGTAAAGTGTTAGTTAATAAGATTATAATTTTTCGAGTTATAAGGATGTTTCTTTTACGCAATTCGGTACTACTTGATTATCCCGCCGACCCAAAAACTATCGCCAAACTATAAGATTAAATGCCAATAATGGCTTATCGTAAATGTCAAGCATATGCCTCTCTGTACCTATAAGGGAGTTACCGTAGGGGGGGTGGGGACACAGTTCTGTTACCAAATACCGCCAAGTTTGTCGCCAACTTGGCGGTATATCGCCCAATTTGACGGCCAAAATGAGTCGCCAAAAGTGACGCCAAATTGGCGGTATCTCTAATATTTCGCCAAATTCCCATAGACTTCCATTGTAAACCAATAGCATTTACTTGCTTACAGAAAATCAACAAATTGAGATATTTTAATGCAACAAAAAGTAATATTAGCTTAAGGGGTTATATTAATTATATTTAAAGGGAGTCTAAATAAATTATGAATAAAAATAACATGGTACAATGCTTAGCAAATATCGCATGTTTTATTTTCATATTTTATATTATCTATATCCATGATGGGTAAGTATTACGGTGGCCCACAACGACAAGTTTAACTTGGCAGTCTGGGGACAGGTGGGGACCACCACACCCCACACATTTGGAATTTAGATGGCAGTTCGCACTTACGTGGAAGAACTTTTGGCGGCGATGACATGGAGTAGCTTTTTTTGAAGGGCGGCGAAATTTTTGAACTTCCACCCTTAAGCTATAAATAGCATTTACTTTGAATACCTCATAAGAAGTTATATTTTTAGGTAGTTCCAATAAATAAAGAGGAAAGGGTTTCCCATCTCTTCGACTTTTTAATTGAGTCATTTTAAGAATAGTGAAACCTCTAGAAGAGATAGTTTCTTTAACTCTTTCAATATCGAGAGTCCTAGGGAGGCATCTAATTACCACTTTTAATGGTATGTCCCGGTCCGGGATAATGTAGTGCTGAACAGCATTTTGCTTAAAGTGCTCATGAAGCGACATTTTGTCGCGGAAGGTTGCTGGGGAAATTCGAATGAATTCTCCTGCTAATTTTGCTACATAGTTGAATTTGTTGCATGATGAAAGTTCATTTAGAAATTCAATGGTGTTTGAAATACCCGTAACCATGATTGGTTTAAGTCTTTTCTTAGTTTTTTTAAGTAGTATCATCATCATTAGCTACTAGTCTCTGATTCAGAGATGCTTTCATTATCGTCGTATTTAAGGGTTTCATCATTAGGAGGTTTTTAGCAACAGCTTTATGTTGACCTTTATTTTTATGTCTTTTACTTTTAACAGGGGTAAAGCCCTCATCAGTGTCCATATGTTTTACGCTACCATCTTGCATTTTAGAATTTACTACGACTTGGATTGCATCCAACATGTTATTGGCTTTGCGAGTAATTAAGTTAGTAACAATTTCCACTTTATCAAAAGTAGTTAATTCATATGGTTTGTCATTAAGCATACTTTCAGAAGGACCGTTAAATTCGTTAGAATACTTATTTATCAAATCAGCAAAGTTAACCCTATTACTTTTAGAGTTGTTAGTAGAAAGAGAAGACATGGAAGATGTGCGACTCATCTCACCATTACCGCCGGAAGCAATAGAGCCAGACCCGTGGGCCTGAGACATCATGAGAAGCAAAAGGACGGAGAGGAACAATCTAGCTGGTGTTGATACACACGCTATCTATCCCTGAAAATAGTAGTATAGAATGTTAATTTTATTTATTTGGGACTTGTAATTTTTCCGGGACGATTTAGAAAAAATTATTTTACCTTATATGGCTTATGTACTTCATTTTTTATAAACTGTAAAATATTCAAATCTATATTAAATTATACAAATTGTTGAAAAGTATTTCTGAGCTGATCTAGAAGAGTTTTCAGTCCTACACAGTTAATCATTCGAAAATCTAAAACACTGAGAAATAAACAAAAACAATCGAATAAACTCCCTAGGCACTACAAAAATCATAAAAACTGGAGAAAAGGATTCATACACGCACCAAATAATTTAACATTAGAAACATAGGGCTTTTTGTAACTTTAATTTGGGCAAAATTGTTAGAAACGTGTACTCCAAGTTCTTATATATAAATTAAAGCAAATTACCGTAGTTCTATTTCTCAAGTATTGCTGGAAATTATTTTTTGGGGGTAAATTTAAAAATAAGATTCAAGATTGTGCCTAGGCTGTTCTATAAATTGAAAATTCTTTAAATATAATTTAATCATATAAGAAAAATCATTTATCATTAAAACTGTTCTCAAATCCAAAAGGGCTGATTTTACACTTTTTTTAATTCATATTTGTTTGGAAATTCATTGACAAGTAGTTTTATTCAGATACTATGTATTCGAAAGACGTTTTTCTTTGTTTGGTAAAGCCAGAAGATCTTTCGGGAAATACTATCAAATTTGACCTTTTGAACCAGGCGCGATGCCACGAGAGAGGAGACAAACCGGGTGGTCGCCCGATCAAAGTTGTTTTAACTTAATAAGTAAGTTGTTCACTCATTTCGATTCCACATCGGTTCAGTAGAGGTCTGCCAATTCTATGCCTTTATGTTTAAAAATGAGTCAGAAAGTGGATTAAAGTTTTGCTTTGTTGATCAGGGGACTTGAGAACCGCCTTAAAATAAAAATACAGTAATCCCTTAACATTCACGAGGGTTAGGTTAACAGAAACCTCTTCGAATGTCAAAATCGCGAATATTGAGACTATTTTCCCGTGCATAAAAGGGGACTAGGTTTTAAGATTTTGCTTTAATATAAAAAAGTAATTGAAATGTAAAAATATATTTATTAAGTATTAAAAAATACATGCTGAAAATATATTTGAATAATTATAAACATATTGTACAAAGTTTAGTTGATGGCTGGAAAAATTTATTGATATGATTGTTTTTAAGAACAGATCTTTTATTTATGAATCTCCATATAAAAAAAAATTGCGGTCTCGATTTTTCTTTTAAATTTGAAATTTCTCACCAGTTAAGGATTGAATTCTATTGCTTTCTCAACAAGTTGAAGTTTTAAAATTTCCCATACAATCTGCGGAAAAATTTTCAGTTGCAATAAAAATTTTGAATTTTAGAAAATTTAGGATTTTTTTAGTTATAGCATCAATTTATGCTTCGGGTTTCTCGGAATTGCTGATCTACATTTTGCTCAATACAAAGGTTGAAGTTAGGCTTTGCAGTACAATGCAGCTGTCCAGTGTAAAATATTTTTATGTAATTGGTAAAACAAAGCGAGTTTACTTTGTAAAAAAATATTCTTTATGAAACAAAATTCGCGAATAAACAAGTTAAGTTTTCGCGAATGTTGAAATGTTCTTCATTTTTTATCTCGCGAATGTTAAGAGATTACTGTATGCATGCTAGAGGTGACCCCCGATGAAAAAAGATCCCACCGTGGAAAAATTTAAAAGCTAAATTTAATAAGTTTAAGACATCGACTAGCGGTCAAGGCGTGTTTGAGCGTTCATACATCAGACGCCCGTGGCAGCTCCGAGATCATTATACAGATTATCCATCATTATCCGGGAACCAATAGAAAAATATGCGCAGTGACAACATATGCAATGAATCAGTCTGCTATAAGTCAGTCTGCTTATAGTTGGTAGCCTACAGAATTACGTAGAATTTGCCACGATATGCTTTATAAATTAAATAAGATGAAATAATTCACGCTTACAAAAGACAATTTTTATTAAAGAACGTGTTTTCATCTGATTTCATGGTTTTTGCTTATCAAACACATTTTTTTTTTCAAAAATAGTTTTATTATTATTATTGATCTTATGAATGTCGTCAATTGTGTGTCCGAAGCTAATGGATCTGTTTGTTAAAGGTTATTACAGTCGAACCCCACTATAGTGAACTGTCTGCGGACCCAGCAACATGTCCACTATAACTGATGGTTCACTATATCCAAATTCTTTAAAAAATATATATTTTTTAGCATATGATATACGATATAGCATTGATTGCAATTGGGTGATTGCAATAATATGTAATTTACTTAAAAATTGTTAACTAATTAAATATTAAATCAAACATTAAAACGGTTCGGTACTTCCTGATATTCCGTAGAAATCGCAATTTAGAAAGTTTTTTTAGAACGCTTTTCTCTCATTTTCACCCCTTTTTAAATTTCGATTTTTTAGGAATTGTTCTTAGAGATCATTTGTATCTTATAAATAACTGCCCTGTCTTATTTCAGGATTCTAGGCCTTTCAGGAACACAAAAATCGCAAAAATCGTACATTAGAACGTTTTTGTTTCGGCAACCCCTAGGTGGTAGGGACACCGACATGAAATAGAGCCTATGTTGGAGCAAGGGCTGTCATCATCAATTTCCAACAATTACTTTTGAAATAGGTTGGGTACTTTCTGAGATTGCGTAAAAATTGCCATTTAGAACGATTTTTAGAACTCTTTTCGTGCATTTTCACCCCTTTTTAAATTTCGAATTTTTTAAGAAATGTTCTTAGAGATCATTTATATCTTATAAGTAACTGCCGTTCCAAATTCCATGTATTTTGCACCTTCAGTAACACAAAAATCGCAATTTCGAGCGTTTTTTTGCTCCTGCACCCCCTTTAGGCGTAGTGGCACCGACATAAAATGTAGCCTATATTGGAGAAATGGTTGTCACCATCATTTTGACACCATTATTTTTTAAATCTGTTTGGTACTTCTTGAGATTGCGTAAAAATCGCCATTTAGAACGTTTTTTGGAACGCTTTTCGCGCATTTTCACCCCTTTTTTAATTTAGATTTTTTTTAAAAATGTCCTTAGAGATTATTATTATCTTATAAGTAACTACTATTCCAAATTTCATGTTTTTAGGCCCTTCAGTAAAACAAAAATCGCATTTTTAGAACGTTTTTTGCTTCTGCACCCCCTTTTGGCCAGTGGCAGGGACATATGATATAGCCTATGTTCTAAGTTGGGCGAACACCATCATTTTGATACCATTACTTTTGGAATCGGTTCGGTAGTTCCAGAGCTTACCTCCTACAAATAAACAATTTTTACCTTTTTATAATATTAGTATAGAAGATAGATTAGTATAGATTAGTAAAGAATCTAATATTTTCTGGCCCACATTTTCTGTAGAATTTTTTTTTTTTCAGGATATTTGCTGCTGATTTCACTTCTGAGATATAAGGTTCCTAAATTTAAAGTAGTTCTTCAACATCGTCTTCTAAGTCTTCTTCAGCATCGTTCTCTTGTTTAACTTTAGGTACAATGTCATCATCTATAGGGATACAATAAGTGTACTCTTCAACATCGCAAGATTCAAAGTGCTCAGTAAAGTCTTTTGGAAAAATGTTCACACTATGCTTTTCCAGAATTAGGGAGGGGAAGAAGAGGTGTGTGCTGTTTAACAACTTGCTCGCCCTAGTTTAAGGCAACGAGCGTGACAGAGTGAAATTTGACACAATGTAAAGAAATGCCATCATTGGCAGTCACAGCTAGTGAAAGTATAAAGTTGGAGAACTGGAAAAAAAATCTGGGGGAAAAAATTTCAGCCCGCTATAAACGAACTACCAAATTTTCAGCTATCCACTATAAGCGTATAAAACAACACTAGTTAAACGGGACCACCAAAAAAGTTCACTACATCCGAGTGTTCACTATATCCCGGGTTCATTATAGCGAGGTTCGACTGTATAAGCTTTAAGTGATCTGTAAACACTTTAAGGATATAGATATATATAACCATTATAAACTATTACAAATTATCAAAAACTGTTGTGAATGTATCAAGAATAAAGGAATTTATTCAACTTAAAAGTTATGTGTAAACAATCATATAATTCTGTGGAACACATCCCCATAACAGGTGCAACAAGGATTTGAAAACACAGTAAACACTTGGAAAATTGGAATTTTGTGGAACCAAGACAGAAGTCGTCAGGCCCCATTTACCTTGATTACCACAAATAACATGTGCGGTTTCATTTTCGTATTATAAATATATATCTTTAAGTGTTTAGAATGTACGGCTTTTTAGAGCATTTTTAATCTCAATTAGCAGCGAAAATAAAAATTAAATTGGAAATAGTTTGTGTTTTTATTTGTCGCAGAATTTAGCTGCTTGAAGTTTATCATCAGAGTGTATTTAAAAAAAAAATTATTGAATACTTCGAAAGATGTACTCCGTATACAAATGACTCTTTGAGTGTGTGAACCGCTGCATTGTATTTTTTTGAGCCTGGTAAATTATCCCTATATTTTTGGTTCCGAAATAAACGCAGTTCTTGACACCAGATTCCTTAAAATAAAGTTTTTATATTTTATGGAACCTATAACAACCTATGTTTTCACAAGTTTATTTAAAATTTTTTGCTTAACACGAATGTTTTTAATTTAGTCTAGAACGATGGCTTCTACCACCTATGGCGCCACCCAGAAGACGTGGAATTCTGGATATTTTCAGCAAAAGAACCTTGACATGGCAAAGAATCCGAAACAATTGGACCCATGTTACGTTCCTTTTTTTATATTTTTTCATCAATTTAGTGCTTTTTGCATCGAGAGCTCACCAGTATAGCGAGAGCAACATTTACGTCATAATTGCAAGGGCTTGCGGTGAGTATTTTAGTTACTAACAAAAAGAAATTCTATAAATTTTAATATCATTGATCTGAAAATTTAACCAACTGTATAGTTTGTCGTATGATACCTCAACTTATTATCACAGTTCAATATAGCATTGGATTTGATTCGTGGCACCTAAAATGTTTTCTAAAATTTCCTGAAACAGCCGACACCTGCGCAATATCGAGCTAGACCCTGGAAGATCGCTTAATGGGACCCTGGAAGATCGCTTAATGGGACCCTGGAAGATCGCTTAATGGGGCTCAACGTCTGACTGCAATATTCGACTAATAAAAATAATTGTATAAGAATGTATATGTTACTGTGAAAGATCGAAATTGGAGAATGCCGACTTGCATCGGTGAATGTCAACTCGCACCAAATACGTCGGTGAAAGACCGAATTTTTGATTATATTCTTGTACATTCGGACCATCACCGGTGAATGTCGACAAGCACAGATATGCTCTGACAGATGTAGAAAAGAGAAGCGGTGTTCAACAGAGAGGCTACGGTCTGTCGCCAAATTCTTTGTTCTACTGCGAGTTAGTCAGCTTTGTCAGTTTTATGCAAGGTTTGATGGTGCGCGCAAGGTTTTCTTAAATTTTATTTTTTTATTCAATATCCTAATTTATATTGAATGGATACAGCAGCACGCCGTGATCTTTTAATACATTGAGAGTAAACGAGAAAACAATTTTTTTTTCTTCAAGAACTGTACTCTAAAATACTTTCTGAACTGATTTTTGCCAAAACTAAGTGCAGTACACCTTCAGATACGAACGATTTAAACGTTTTTATGTTTTAAAAATTAATGATCGCGGCTGAAATACAGAGAAGTAAATTCAAATTTCCGACATATTCAACATTCACCATTAGTGCATGGTGAATGTCGACATTTGCCGGTGTAAGTCAGAAATAAGGATATTTAGAAAATATTTCGGACATACACCAAGCGACTATGTGAATGCTGACATTCACCGGTGAAAGTCGACGCCCTTCAGATTTCGGTCTTTCACTGTAACATATATATCATAGAATAATTTATAATATAGAGTATAAAATATATAAAAAAAAAACATGCAAATTCTTTCAAATGTAATGTGTATAATTATTTTTTAATCCTAAAAATCTTGTATCCTTTAGATTTTTTTTTTTTTTGCGTTTACCGTTCTTTCAGGATCCTCACCTCACCTCACATCTATATATTCCCAGACAATTACACAAAATATGGCTCCAAGAACCCCAACAGCGGCCGAGAGATTTTGCTCTCAAAAACGCTGGGAGACGGGAGATGCTGGGTTCAAACCCAATCGCGCCCGTCGGCCTATTCGTTCCGAGTTTTCCGTGGTTTTCTTCGAACCTTTGATTTCCTTCTTCAAATACGGGTTAGGTTCCCTTAGAAAGGCCCCCCACGGAGGACACCCCCTCTCTTCGGGCCTATATCCCTCGTATTGTGAATAGGCCGTCATAAACACCATCGGTTGTAAGAAATAGTTATACTTTCTTTCGCGAAAAAACATTTAAAGATAAATTTAGAGCATTACTATCATTATTTTACAGAATAGCGTTATTTAGAATTGTATAGAGACATCCTGGCCGCCTAACAAGTCTCCAGCTGGCGATCTGGACAGTTGCCTCGTTTGCTCGATGGCTGTGCCGGCTCTGGGAACACCTAGAAATAAAATTAAGATAGGTCAAATTTTCGAAAATATATTTATTTTTTAAGTATGTTTACGACCCCCCCAACACCCCTTAAAAAAAATCCTTTTTAGCAGCTTTTATCAATGTTTAATAGATTAGATTACGGAGTTTTAATAACGGATATTAATGAGATACTTATTATGCAATGCAAAATATCGTTTTTAACATGTTTTGCTTATCGATGAACTTTTAAACTTTTTTCCCCAAAATTAAATGGTTTCTTTTAAGACAGAGATGTAGCAAAAGACATCTTATTCTTTAACTTGATTCATGTATCTAAAGATGTAAATTTGTAATCTATTTTTCACTCGCTTCCTGATATGCTAGTATTATGAAAATTATATGTATACAAAGACATGTTTCCGATGACAATGCAAGATTTCAATAGTTTTAAAATTTAATTATAAATTAATAAATTTTAAGGGACTTTTCCACTAGCCAAGCACAAGTGATAAATCGCCAAATATTCTTTCAAAAAGTTACAACAATAAAGTTAATTATGCGTCAAACCACGTCACTAAAATATGCCACCTGGCTGTGAAATTACAACAGATTTTAAATACTAAAAAGAAGAAAATAAAATACGAATTAAAATATAAAGTATAATCATTAAAATGTGTATTCTTTTGTTATGATCCCGGTTTTCATATGTAACTTAATGGTACATTCGATCATCGAATATCTAAAATAAATTAAGTTATATTTAAATGTTACAGGGTGATTGAGAAGTATGATTTAACTCTTTCGGAACGCATTTTTATTTGTGTGGTAAAATTACCTTTAGGTTAAAGAAAATTAACGAATATAATTATTTTGCGTCTTATTAATATAACAAATGACTAAGGAAAATGTGTTTTGGAGACGTTTGTAAAATGTTGTATTAAATAAAAATGTTAATAAAAAAGTAATAAAGTAAATGTTGTATCACTTCTTTTCTACCTTCTTGAAAATGCTGTAGGTTTGTTCCCAGATGTAATGTTTAATTTCAGTTTTAAAATAACTCTTGGCATAATCTGGTTATTTTGTTACCGTTATTCACGATCAAAAAATTTCTGTTGCTAAAATACAGTCAACTCTCTGTAAGGCGGACTCTGTGTAAGACCGAAATCTAACTCGGGAAGATTTTCAAGTCCCTGCGAATCCATAGACATAGAGCAAAATTTGTCTAAGGCAAAATATTGTCTACTACGAAAAATTTTCTCGGTCCCGATCGATTCCGCCTTAGACAGAATTTATTGTATTGAAATGACTGAATGACACCACGATTTACGAAAAAATATATTTGAAAAGAAGAAAAAGCTTTTCGTCGTGTACATTACAGAAGCATAATTTTGATGGCATTTGTGGTTTAACCCTTTACGGCACAGTGATCCCACTGTGGGACCATTAATTTTAATTCCAAAATTAAGAATGGCAGTAATAATATTTTAATAAAATTTTGCTTTTATAATGAAAGCTTGAAAACACAAGTTATTACTTTCTAAGAAGTTCGTTAGTAAATTCCGGTGTCAGTCAATCATTTCATCATTTTACGAATAGAATTTTTCTGTGCCGGAAAGGGTTAAAATTAAGTGGGATATATTTTATCACAAGTGGTTAAAGACATAGTGAAACCTAACTTTCGTACTTCAAAACATTTTTGCAGCAGTAAAAACAAAAGAAGTAACATCCATATACGTTTTTAAAAAAGAAATCTGCTTTCGAATATTTTGAAGCATTAGTGATCTACAAGGCTAAGAGCACTAGTTCTTCATCTTATGAAAGAAGCTTTATTTATTACATACTTTTATTAACTTGTTTCCTGTTTTTAAAGATGGGATTTTGCAATTAATTTTCCGCTTATTTCCCGGTGTGACGAAATTATAGTGTGTTCACAATATTTATTTTCAGAATTTGATTATTATTTAATAATTGGGAGATTCTCAAAAGGTGGGATCATTAAATGTTATGTAATTTTTCAAATTTTCAAATTTAAGGCCAGATTTTTTTAAATTTTGTCTATGAATATAATATATAAATATTTTTAATAGTATGTCTACAAAATTATACACAAACATTAAAAGACAGCAACTATTCTGGAAAATTAATGATTAAAGCATTTAATTAGCAATTGTGTACGTTACAAATTTTGGACATTTTTTCGCACGTACGTTACAGATTTTGGACGTTGCTCTTAGCATTTAAAAAATTCCTAATACTAAGAATGTAGTAAATGTGTCTGTATACATATATATATGTATAATTAACTTTTTGTTATCCATTATTAGTAATAATAACAAAATCAAATGCTCTGTTACGTACGTTACTTTCGGACATAACAAAATACAGAAAAATTCTTTAAAGAAAAGTCCTTCTATCTTCAAAAAAGCAATAAATCAGCCTGCCATCTCTTAACGAAATTATCAAAAAATCATCCGTTTCCTTTATGCATTCGTTGTTTACCATTAGAACCACCTGGAAAAAAGTTAACTCCTTTTCTTGGTGGTACATTGGAGTAGTTAACGTTATGAATGTCCGAAATTGGCCTCTTTAGCATAAAATAATAAAATTTTAAGATATTTATACAAAGCTTTTACAATAAATTGTCATTTTCTGCCTCTGAATAGAATTAAAATCTCGGTGTAAAAAAAAAAATAAAATAAAATAAAGTCAATGATAATTAAAGTTATGTTTGAAAGGCTTAAAGTTATGACGTGTGTCCAGTGCCCACCTTTTGAGAATCGGCCAATTAACTTTAAACAAATTTTGATTATGTTAAAAAACAATATGGATTTTTAAATTTTTCACGAAAATTTGTTGTCTATTACCACGTGGCTGAAGAAGAAACATTTGTTTTCTACAATAACTTAAAGTAACAAATAATTATTCAAAACTTTCGAGAAAATTGCAGTGTTACGATAATGATTAGCGATGGCTCTTTTTCCACGTTCTTCAATATTTTGTACACAAATACAATAATGAATTATGAAATGCATTAAATACTAAACTAAAAAATAACATACATATATATTTGTTTTTTGATTTAAATATGAATTTAAATCAATTGAATAATATATTACGAATGTGATTTACTTATAATATTTACCAGCGCCTCGCATTTTTATAATTTTCTATTTATTGCCAGATTTTCTGACGAAAGTATATTTTCTACTTTTAAGTGCATTATTACTCGTAAAAGCCCATTTTTAAAAAAGTAGTATTTTTATTTTAAACATATTTAAATGTTTAAAAGTTTTTGTTTTTACTGATGTTTTCCGTTTATCTAGTGCTTTATTGTCGTATAAAATACCTTAGATGTTTACATTTTAAATATCAGCATTAACTGGATTTAACTAAGTAAAGCTGAATCTGTAACCCTTCACTGCACCACGTGCCATATCTTGCACATACCTAAAAACACTATTTTCATTATGTGTCATGAATTTGGCCAGTATGATCTCTGTCCCTGATCAGGAACAATTCAAAGAAGGGAATAACACTTATTTTGTCAATGTCAAATGGCTGTACTAGACAAAAAATTAGAATATGTTCTTCGAAAACAAAAGAAATTTTGATCAAGCTATTATGGTAAGATTTACTTTCATTACTTTTACTGAATACTTAAAAATATTAATTTAAAATAAAGTTTCAGAGTGTTAAGCAGATAAAATTATTTTAAGCTCATTTAGTTGCAAAATATAGCAATACAATATTTTAAAACCCTACTTGTGTACATGTGGCACACAGCATAAAATATCAAGTTTTAGCTGAAAATTTGAAATTTAATTTTTTTTTTACTATTTTTCCCATTATTAGACCGGCATATAGATTTCGTATAATTTTTTTTTCATAAAAATTGAAAAAATCGTGCAGCAAAGGGTTAAATCGTTTTCAAAGTTTAATAGTACTCTTTAAGTCTAAATAATTCCAATATGCTTATAAGACTTAAACAAGTCCAATAATTTTCCTTTATTTTAGGTCAGTGCCTGAACTTCAATTCAGCCTTCATCGTGGTTTTGGTGTTGCGTCAAGCACTAACATGGCTGAGAACGAGAGGATTTTCCCAATACTTTCCAATAGATCACCATCTGTATTATCACAAAGTAACAGGATGTGTCATATTGTTCTATAGTTTGCTTCATACCATCATGCATATACTCAACTTTTGTAAGTTAAAATTCTATAAAAACATTTATGCTGATCATTTATAATGAAACAAAGTTAAAAAATGCTATAAAAGTGATATACAGTAGAACCTCTTTTATCCGAAACTCTGTTAACCAAAACTCTCGGTTAACCGAAATTCACTTTTAAAGCTTTTTTTTTACTATCACATTCCTTGTGTGCAAAATCTATTTTGAAAGCTTTTTTTTTCTTTTTAAACCATCATATTCTTTGTGCGCAAGCGGTTCTTTCCGAACTAAGAGTACATATAAATGTTTTTGATCCCTTTTCTTAGAGTTTCTTTGGCTTTAACTTGAGCTCCCGTAAGTTGCGAAGTGGTTTAAAAAAATTAGCAATTTTGAAGCTTTTTAATGTTTTGCAAAAGGTTTGGCATGGCTGAAGCAGCAGAAAGACACTGATACTGGCGAACTAATAATATTAAACTCCGTGATAGAGCAAAGGCAATCGAAACTGCGACAAACAAAACATTTTTTCAAATCCTTGTGATACATGTAAAAGGTACTTAATTTAAAATTTTAAATTCAGGTAATTTATTCATGTTTCTATTTTGCTATTGCTTTATTTTTATTAAGCACACTTGTTACCATAATAAGAAATATTGCACATATTTCTTCTTAATCTTAAAATTGAAGCATTCTCGATTATCCGAAAATTTCGATTTTCCGAAAGAGGGTCGGTCCCACTCACTTCGGATAATCGAGGTTCTACTGTACCTTTACCTCGTTTTATCGCACAAACGGCGACATTTTCAAAAGCATTCATGATAGAAATATTTTTGCAAACAAATTTTAAACAACTTATTACAAAAATTATTTACCAAGTTATTGTTTAAAATTTGTTTGCAAAAATGTCTATCATGAGTGATTTTGAAAATGTCGCCGTTTGTGCGATGAAACGATCGTTAATCTAAATAAAGGTATTATATCACTTTTATAGCATTTTTTAGCTTAGTTAAAATTCTTTTTTATTTGACGGAATGTTCGCAATAACCCTCCGTTAACTTTTTCAGGGTCTGCAGTCTGCAAATACTTAATTTTAATGCCCAAACTGACAAATGACACCAGTAATTTTTTAGTACAATTTCGGTCTCATAATATACGTGAAGAAAAGTTTTTATTTTCAAATAAATTTGTTCGTAAATTGCGGTGTGAATTAATTATATAAACATTTTTGGAGCAGAAATGCCTTGCCCCTGAAAGGGTTAAATGGTAGGTCGTTTCATCATTCACTCGGATAAGTTTTTTTTTTTTTTTTTTTTTTTTTTTTTTTTTTTTTTTTTGCCTCACCTAATAGTTTCTTCCTCAAATTTTCAAAACAGTGCCTGCCAAACGAAATGGGAAAAAAAAAATCCACACTTAATTTCCATATAGATTCAGAAGAAACAATGTTCGGCATACGATTGGGAATTGTTTTCTTTAATGATATGTTAAAATAAGCTTAGGGAGTGTCCTTTATATTGAAGTAGTTAAAAACTATGGAATTTTTAGTGCAAACACCCAATTTTCACAACATACATATTTGGATTCTTCAGTAAATGTTAGCCTCGTGTACCAAACGGGAAGTAGTTTAGAAAATATGCAGATGTAAAGTTTAGAACTCTTAATGTTGGATTCATTTTTGGTAATTGAAAAACAAAGTGAAATGCGGATAGTTTTTTAAGCGTAACTCAAACAACTTGATAGGATGAGCTGTAATTTTGAAGTCGCTCGTTTGTTGCTTCTAGATTTTTTTTTTTTTTTTTTTTTTTTTTTTTTTTTTTTTTTATGTTTACGATTCGTATGCATATTTTTTTTAATATTAGTTACAAAATAAATCTATTATGGAACAAGAAATTTTTTATTGTATCCTATTAAAACGAAAATCTTTTTCTAGGAGTTTAAAATATACGAACCCAAAATTAGCAATTATTTCGCAAGTAGTTTTAAGATATGCTTAAAAATCTACCTACATTGCATTTTTCAATTACTGAATAACATAAATAATAAAATTAAATTGACATGTATTCAATTAAAACGCACTAAAAACAGAATTTTTTTTTACAATTATTGAGAAAAACGGGAAATTTTCTATATATCATTAATAGCTTTCATATTTATATTTCCATATATCCATACTATTTATATTCCATATATCCATTCTATTTCATACATATACAATAAGGCATAAAAGGCAGGGCATCAAATATTTATTGCATACTTGGGACAAAATAAATATAATTAGCTTTTCCTCTTGAAATAGAAATAAAGGAATTTTATGTAGAAGTATACCTCGTTGTAAGTATGTAATCAAGCATTTGGTTCTGTGCCTTTTCATCCCTTAATATACATGTATTATAAAATATGTAGAAGTTAAACTTAAACTTACACTATGTGCAAAACTACTTAAAAGATGAGATAATATTAAAAAGATGCTAAATTATTTTAATACCTTAGCACTTTCAACTATAAAAAACATAGTCTTCGTCAGAGAAATCTAAGAAATACAATTATTATTGACGTCTAATTTTCAAATTCACGTAGATGGTAACGAAAGGAGTGAAAGTGGAAGATAATTTTTAGATTTGGAAAACATTGGGAAAATAAAACATGGATATAGGGGAGTGGAATATTACTCGTTTTATGATTATTAAAGCAAACTGAGCCAAATACTTACAAGTAATATTCCACTTCCCTATATCCATGTTTTATTTTCCTAATGTTTTCCGGATCTAAAAAATTCACTTTCGCTCCTTTCGTCACCATCTACGTGAATTTGAAAATTAGACGTCAATAACAATTGTATTTCTTATATTTCTCTGACGAAGGCTATGTTTTTTATAGTTGAAAGTACTAAGGCATTAAAATAATTTAACATCTTTTTAATATTGGTCTCATCTTTTAAGTAGTTTTACACATAGTTTAAGTTCAACTTTTTAAAGATGAATTAAGCATTTCTATTTATTTATTTACTTATGTAGAAGTTATTAATGGTGTAGAAAATTTTCCATTTTTCTCACTAATTGGAAAAAAAAATTCTACTTCTTGGTGCGTAGTTGATTAAAAGTTAGTTTTTATTATTTTAATTTCTATCTTTTGGTTTTGAAGGGTTATTCAAAGCGGAGATCGTGGATATTTTCTCCTTGAAACTTTTATCAATCTTTTGTAAAATGGAACATATAAGAGTATGTGTATGAATCTAATGTGGGGGGAGGGAATCTAGTTTTTGATACTTTAAATCGTTTTGGATAAATATATATGCCTTTTTTTTTTTTCCATTTAAAGAAATATTTTATTTTAGAAAAAAATACGCTGCTACAAATTTTGAAAATATATACGTACTTAATAGCAAAAGGATAATTATCTCCATAACTGTTTGAGAAATTTCACAATAGAAGTTACTCTATCAACTTTATAAAAAATCATAATCACACTTGTCTATATAGTTTTAACTGCCTTTCTTTTCTAACCTTGTTAACAGAATATCTGGTTTTACCTCAGGAGAATGTTGGTCGCAAAGAAAGTCATAAAATTGCACCTATAAACATTAACTAAAGTTTAATTGTGAGAAAAGTATGTAGCTGTTATAGTCCGTTTACATAGACATAAAAAACAAAACCACCTTCAAAATATCAAGATAACGTCAGAAAAACTGAACCAATTCAAATCGAATTGGAACAGTGTATTGATATTGTAAATATCTTGGAGGAATTCGTTAATCAAATGTTGCTTTGCAATCCGTACGTAGTCGCCTAATGGGTAAAACCGCACCTCTTCAAAGAGTATATAAAATAAAAAAATACGTTTTTGTCTGATTGTATAACTTTTTTGCCCAAATTTCGTTGTTTGTTTTTGTACAGAAAGACTAATCAAATCTTTTGGCGCCTCAATTTGCGGTTGTCACATGCACCACTTGCTCCCCCATAGTTTCGGCCCTGGTACTCTTTTACCATACTTTCCCCTACAATCTGTTCATATTTAAAAATTTTGAAAATTAGAAAACATTTAAAACTAATAAAACAAATTAAGCTATGTGTAACTATATAAATGCTAGTAACGAGATTTCGTAATGGCCGCTTCACTTTCTGCCTAAAGTTAATTACTTAAGCCATTATCCACTAGAGGGCTGCTCATATCTAATAAAAACTGAGGTGTCTGGTTTCATACGCCTGTACTGTTTAGAACCGAAACCAGATTTTTTTTTCAACCGGAGCAAGCATGAATTTTGACGCTCCTCCCTCCTTTAGAAATTAAAATTATAAACAGAAGTTTTCGTTCCATTGCATTTTTCTTAAAAAATATGAAATATCTACTAGAAAGTATATTCATCTTAATATTTTTAGGCTAATTTCTTTAAAAATCGACCTATAGCAATAATTTCGTTTATGTATATAAATAACGCAAATCTTCTCATCACGATAACGCTCGAAATACTGAGACAATTTGAAAATAATTTGGACAGTAAATTGATCTAACATTATCTTAGATGAGCTCGTTAATCAAGTATGCAGCAGCTATAGTCCGTTTACATAGACACTAAAAACCTTCAAAATATCATCACGACAATGTCAGAAATGCTGAACCGATTCAAACCTAATTGGAACAGGATATTTTCAATATCTTGGATGTGTTCGTTAATCAAATGTTGTTTTGCAATCCCAATGTAGTCACCTAATGGGTAAAACCGCACCCCTTCGAAGCAAAGAGTATATAAAATCAATAAATAAATTTTTAGTTTGGGTTGTCCTATTGCATAACTTTTTTGCTCAAATTTCTTTGTTTGCACAGAAAAACGAATCAAATCTTTTGGCGTCTCCATCTGCGCTTGTGCCACATGCACCACTTCCTCCCTTATAGTTTTGGCCCTGGTGTTGTTTTACCATACTTTCTCTTACAGTTTGTTTCTGTATATCAAATATAAATCTGGAACCCTTTACAAAATTGTAAATGTAATCAATGTTTCTTTTCATTTTACAGCAACAATATCCACAGAAAAGAATATTCGTTTACACGAACTACTTATTTCCACTCAGCTGGGCATTGGATGGGTCGCCGGGTCAGCTTGCCTTACCGGTTGGTTGCTCTTAACAGTCTTGACCATTATGACAGTGTCTGCTATGCCATTTGTCCGACGATACGGGAAATTCGAGGTAAAAGTGATATTTTCTGTTTTAATTCGCTTTTCGTAGACAATACTTACTCAACATATAGTGGAAAAGATTGGTGATAAATCTTTTGTTTCACAACACCACCGCAATACTCATGTTTTTGTTAAGGCTGCTGTCAGTCAACGCTCCAATTCCCCTCTCTAATATTAAACCTTTGAACATGGAATGCATTCATACATTTAAAATATCTCCTGAGGGAATTACCGTGAATGTCAAAATCGGGAATGTTAAGACTATCTTCTGGTGCATAAAAGGGGGTTAGGTTTTAGGATATTTTTAAATGAAAAAAAGAAATTAAAACGTAAAAATTTACTTACTAAACATTAAAATGCACATCCTGTAAAGAAATTTTAATAATTATAAAAATATTGTACAAGGTTTAATTGCTAGTTGGCGGCTGAAAATATTTATTGATATACCATTGTTTGGTTGAACAGATCTTTTGTTTATGAATTTCCATATAAGGAAAAGTTGTGGTCTCGATTTTTCTTCTAAATTTAAGACGCCTCACCAGTGAAGGATAGCATTCCACTGCTTTCCCAACAAGCTGTTGCTGAAGCTTTAAAATTTACAGTTTTTGCAGAAAAATATTCACTTGCAATAAAGTTTTGAATTTTAGAAAATTTAGCTTTTTATTTTTAGCATCAAGTCGTGTTTCAGGTTTCTCGGAAGTACTGATATATTTTCCCTCGATACAAGGGTTGAAAGCCTCGGAACTTAGGCTATAGAATACAATGCAGCTGTCCAGTGTCAAATAGTTTATGAAACTGGTAAAACAGTTTATTTTGTAAAAAATATTTTTTATAAAACAAAATTCGCGAATAACCAAGTTATGTATTCGCAAATGTTGAAATGTTCCCCATATTTTATTTCGCGAATAATCAAAACTCGCGAATGTTAAGGGATTACTGTCTACTTTTACTGAGTACTCGTTTTAAGGTGTTTCTGAAATTCCCTGCTCAACAGCGCAAAACTTTGACACATTTGCTGATTCATTTTTAAACGTAAAGGCATAAAATTGGTAGGCCTTAATGTTAAAGGGATTTTGAAATCGAATAGCATTTTCCATTTTTTGTTAAATTACTTATGGAGTTATAAGCGATTCTTGTCGACGTTTTTTCCCCTTTCTCGCACTATCGTGTTTTGAATTCGGTTTAAAACGCCCACTTTGACAGCATTTTCTGAAAGATCTACTTTTACCAAAAAAAGGGAAAAGCAATTCGATTACATCGTTTCTGTACAAGAACACCTGCTAATTTCATGCATTACTGAACAAAAATGAATTCGGAGCTATGTCAGAAAGTAGCTCCTTTGGACATGAGAACAGTTTTAATGGATGGCTCTTTTTTTTTTTTTTTTTTTTTTTTCTTAGTTGGCAAAATATTTCTACAACTGAGATGAGAGACATAAAAAAGAGTATGCAAAGAAAAAAGAAGTTAAAAATATTGATTTCCTGAGGAAATATTTTAAATATACGACTGCTTTCTACGCCCATATGTTTAAACTCTGTGTGAGGAATTGCAGTATCGACTGATCAACAGTCTTAAAGATATCTTTTTAAGAAAATCGTTCTTTCTCTGTAGGCAAATTCTCAATTTTATTCGATTTTCACCTATAACTGGGAAAAAGTAAAACCGAACAAGGAACGCGCGCCCTTGGAGACTTCATTGTATAAAGGCATACCTTGGAAATTCAACGTAAGCCTCTAAATAAATAGGTTTTTAAAGACATTTTTGCACAGAAAACATTTTTAAAATATGGTGTTATCTGCATCACACAAATTTCAAGGTGAGGTACCGCGTGCCGCACCTTTCCAGTTACGATTTTATATAACATCGCACGTGTGAAGCAACAGATTTCCCTCCTGCAGTTCGATTAAGGCTGTTTTCAAATCGAAAAGGACAATTTTATGACATAAGTTTAAATTTATTTTTGTTCAGAAATGCATGAAACTAGCATGTGTTGTTGATAAACTATGTAATTGAGCTGTTTCTCTCTTTCTCTCTCTCTCTCTTTTTTGCAAACGCAATAGACCTTTCAGAAAAACCAGTCCGCGAAGGGAGAAAAACGTCTTTGTCACCTGATCAAAATCGCTTATAACTCAATAGGTAACTTATTGATAAAAAAAAAATGGAAAACACAGTTCAATTCCAAATCGCTTCCATAGTCAGGCCTTCCTATTTTATATATTTCCGTTAAAAAATGAATTTGTAAATGTGTCAAAACATTTTGCGCTTGTTGAGCAGAGCAGTTCAAGAACAGCCTTAGTAAACTGTATATAAAGCGGAGTGATGTGAAATAAGACAATCACAAATTTCTTTATCATGGAGGATTTCTTATGAAATTAAAAGAATAAAAATAGGCTTACAAAACTAAAAACCCTGTAATAGTTTGTATTCAGTGAACATCGAATTACCAGATATTAAACACGTTTAAAATTTGATTTTATGTAAAAAGCGTAACTTTATATATAAAGTTAATATGTGATAAATCTATTAAATTTCCGTTACATGGGGGCAAAATAAAAATCCGTGAAATATAGTATGTTTTTATATTGCAACATATTATAAATTTGGGTAAAATTTGTTCAGAAATTTGACAGTTGAAGAAAATTATAATGGTCTTCTCTGCAACAGTGCGGTAGCACATAGTACCAATATTATTTAAATAGAAGGTTACTCTTTCATAAAATTGCATTAAATTTATGATGCACATGCACGTTTGGCGGATATCAGCGTATAAAATTTTTACTGCTTATAATAAAATGTCTAGACTTCTGTTACTTTAAATTATTCTTTTATAACTACGGTAAACAAATATTATATATCTTCGTTATTTGAAGAAGATAAAAATTGTGGTGTCGTAGTGAGACTATTAAAATTTAATTCTTGGCAAACCAGAAAACTGATTAAGAAAGTAATTTATTAATTTTAAAATTGAGTTTATTTCTAACAAGGAATAGAAGAATAAATTTTGTTTATTAAATAATACTTGCCCAGTAATAGAATAATGCATATAATTAACAATGTCAGTAATGAGATATGTAGAGTATCTACAGGGTGTTCGTAATTAAACGACCCTACTTTAAAGTTATCTATAAAGACAAAACTATTGTTCATGAAGTTGTGAAATTTTGTGCAAGAAAATATTAAAGAGATGGGAATTTGTTTAACCCTTTGAAGTGCGGTGATGCCGTCATGGCATCACATAATTTTAACCCCTATTGGCCGCATTGGGACCCGCATTTTTAATGAAAATTTCACTTTTATTAAGTACGCGAAAATATACTTTTACTTGTTTACAAATAAATGCTCTTGTAAATACTGGTGTCATTCAATTATTTCAACAGTTTACAAATACAAGTACCTTGCCCCTGAAAGGGTTAAATAAAAATTCGCCGCCACAGGACTATTTTTAATAATTTACACATTTAGAATTACGTCAGTTTAGAAATTTTATTTATTAACTTAACCTGATTTGAAAGACAGGATTTCACGACATGTTCCTAGCATTTCCCAGACACACTGCGGTCAAATGTGGAACATGCTATCTTGCGATTCCAGATGGTATCTAAAAATGATGACCGTCATGCGAAACATGTTTGGTTATAAAAAAAAAATTATTAAACTATCGTAAATGTATGCTAAATGTGTAATTCAGGCTCGGCGAACCTTTTTACGTGTACGTGCCAAAAATTCACAAACAATACTTATCAACAATGTAACGTGCCAAACTTATGCAAAAATAATTTTGAAGAGTTCGATGTTTGTACGAAACACTGGTTATAAAATCAGTTGCTTTCATGCATTAATAATTAAAATATATTTAAAATCAAAATGCGGTTTTCTGTATACTACAATCAGCCATATTAAATGAATGAATTTTTAATTCGTAAATCGGATACATTTATGCGGTATGTAAAAAAAATGAAAAAAAGTGAAAAAAATACGAGTATTTTTTTCACTAATTTTTAACTTATTATTAAAGCAAGATCTCGGTTATAATTTTCCAAGTTGCATTAAACAATGTACTAATAATGTTTTGATGAGATTTATACTGTTGTACGCTCGATGAAAAGTTCTTTAAATATGGTTCATATTTTGTTATTTTTACAAATATGCATAGCTAAATTGGATCCATTTGCCATTTTACTGCAGTGACTGTGAAACGAAATTCATTTGAAAATTCCAGCTTTTTTAATTCATATAAAAAAGCAAAATACGTGTCAAAAACTCAGCATAGCATGACAGGAAAAGATAATTATTCGGATACGTTAATTGATGCCAAAAATTAATTTTGATCTGCCCGTATGGAACAAAATTTCGTTGGTTATAACAGAAACAAAAAATGGGTTTTATCTGTATAATGATTACGAAATTAAAATTTTTCGCGTGCCAGAAAAATGAGCTTACGTGCCAACTCTGGCACGCGTGCCATAGGTTCGCCAACCCTGGTGTAATTCGTTAAAAAACGGCCTCCTAACTTTTTTTTTCGCTCGACCAAATCCCCATACCTTTATTATGTGCTCCACAAAATTTCACAATATTCTGAAGAATAGTTTCATCTGTATAGACAACTTTTAAAATAGGGTCGTTTAGAAATTTTATTTACAGGGTGTTCATAATTAAACTGTCATAATGTTAAAAGTGTAATTTATTAAAAATCGCCCTCTGGTGGTGAAACTTTAAACTTTTTTTTGCTTAAATAAATTATCATCCTTTATGTCCTTCACAAAATTTCACAACTTTATGAACTATAGTTTTGTCTGTAGACAGCTTGTTTAATTATGGACACCCTGTATGTATATTATGATAATAGGAACAGAATATTATAATCTAGTTATTTAGATGAGACTACACATTTGTTAAACATAGTTGTAAAATTAAATATGTTAGGATTAAATGTTACATTACATATTAAATCAGTTAAAACTTTAGTGCTTGCATGTTTTTCGCTCCACAAAGTGCAATCGTGAAGCAGACTAAACCATCTAGGAAAGGAAGTCATCTGTGTTACATGCTTCTCTTGAGCGAATTCTCAAAGTCAAGTTTTCGCTTTTCTCAAAAGTAGGGGTTTCTTTCTTATTTTTACCCGACTGCCAAGAAGGGTTATGTGTTTCACGCGAATCTGGGTATGTGGATTTCTTTATACCCTCGAAACATCCCAACTGCTGGATGGATTTTAATGAAGTCTCTATCGATTCGTCTTAAACGTCCGATGGTTATAGGCTAGGTTTTGTTTTTATAAATTCAAAATGGCGGCCATAAAATACAAAATGACGGAAGACATAGAGACGAAAAAAGTTTTTACGCACCCTATTGAGTGGCATATCATTGGATAGGTCTTTCAAAACGAAGACGATGTTTCATTGACTGTTTTACAGTCAGAAGCTCCGTTTAAATATTACACAACCTGGAAGTTGTGTAGGTAGGATCTCTAGCTTTACTGCAACTCTAACATTCATACACATCTATAGGCATCATCAAAACAGTGTTTATAGATAGGAACTAACAGTTAAACTCAACTTAAAATTCATCAATACAAGTAAATAAAAAAATAGGTAAATAATATAAAAAAAATATTGGGTCATTCGTAAAATCGATTCGTACCGGAAAATTCTATCATTTAATTATTAGACATTGATTCCGATATCTAAAGTCTAATAATTACTGGGCAAAATTTTCCTGTACGAATTGAGTTTCTCACACGGACACGGCTTTCCGAACGACCCAATAGTTTCACATCGTCGAGAAATAATTAATTAGTTCGCTTTTTACGCAGTCGAGTTTTTTGATTTTTTAAATTTAATTAATTAAAAGTAATTAATATTAATAAATTAAATACTTTTGGAAATCTCTTAAGATTGTAAACTCCTTTTCAGAGGATTGTTATTTTCTCACTACGCCCTCTCTTTTATTCGATATTATCACAGTTACTTCAAAAATGGTATTTGCTTGATCTTAAAAATCCTAAACTAAAATTATTTTAATTGTTTGCTAAAGATTTTAAACTACCAAATTTGCTTCTCATGTATTAGGTATTTTGGACTTTGCATTTGCTGTCTTTCGCATTTTGGATACTCCTTATTTTGCATGGTCCTAATTTTTGGAAGTGGTTTTTGGCACCAGCGTTACTTTACCTAGTGGAAATAATAATTAGAATCAACCGCAACTTGTCAAGTAGCAAAAGGGCTTTTGTTCAACAAGGTGTACTTCTGCCATCTAAGGTAAACTCATCTTTTAATATTTTTTTTTTTTTTATGGTGCTTCGTGATTTGTCCGTTTTAATTTAACTGTTTCATAGTTAGCAACCTTTTGTTATTTTTCTGAACTATGTGAATTTGATCAAAATCAAAGGCTTTTCATCATAATCGGAAATTTCGCATAATAAATGAAACCAAGGTAGCGTAATATAAAAAGTAGAGACAGTGGGCAATTAAACATTACAAGACCACTTTTGAACATTGCAAGTAGTACAAAGTACAAAAACCTAACCGATTTATTATCAAAATTGTAAAAACCTATGAATTCTCATGGTCTCATGAAAGCACACTGGGCTTCGCATTTTAGGCTTGAAATCGGGAATATACAGGGTGTATCTGAAATACTTCAACAAACTTAGGAGGATGATAGTACTCATCAAAAAGAACAAAAAATGCAATGAAACATGGGGTCGCAAATGACTTTTTAAAGGGTGAAAATCGCAAAACTAATAAAAATATCGAAATGTCTCGTGCTGCTTTTCTGCAGAACTGGCTAGTAGCACGAAGCTGGTTTTCCTTTCACTTTTGTGCATATCCGGTCAGAAAGAGATAACAAAAACTTGGAAGAAAGCCAAACAAATCTGTGAACAGGAATCCACGTATGCAAATCTAAGCGTGTCCGCCAGTCATTCCTCGATGTAGTCTGTGTAATAATGTCCACGGTTGACATTTTGTACAATTGTTGTAAAATATTTGTTTTCTCTGGACATCACGAGCTGTGTTTTACCTATTCTGTGCAATAAATAATTTTCTGGAGTGTTTCTTTCTTGTCTCAGTTTGTCCATTTCCAGACACATTTTCTCGATTTTCATCCTTTAAACGTCATTTGCGACCCCATGTTCCATTGCATTTTTTGTTCGTCTTCATGAGTACTATCATCCCTCTAAGTTTGTTGAAGCATTTCAGATACACCCTGTATAAACCATTTGTAGGTAATGTATGCCTAACATACCACAAACATATCATTGCTTAGAGTTTCTTGTTAAATATTTCACGAGTCATTTTGAAGTAAAAGTTTCGTTTCAACATCAGCACAGTGCTTTATAATGCACTAAATGCATAATATGTTTTTCATCTATCTTCAACATCGTATTTTCCATGCGCTAAGTACTATGTGGTTTATTAGGTCAAACATGGCGTGCCATAGGATGTCAGTCCGGAGTTTTATTGCAAGCTATTTTCTAGAGCTCATCCTCTAGAAGCATTTGGACAATTTTCTACTTTCCACAGAGTTATATCGCTTGTGAGTTATTCACAGTCGGTTGTTAAAATGTCTTACTTTCTTTTAAGCTTAGCCATAGAAAATAAGCAATAGGGACTAACAAATTCTACATAGAAACATTTTATTAAAAGCATTGGTTCAAAATGTGTTCGACACTGCTCCAAATAAGTTTTACGGAATGATACTGGAATGTCGACAATTATGCTGTTATATCTGAAGTAATGTTTAGGTCTGACCGTTCGTCAAAAGAACTACAGTAGAAACCCGCTAACCCGAAATTCCGGTTAATACGAACCGATTTTATTAAAAAAAAATTATACTTCAACAGTATAATTTTAATTATCTGAAGAGATTATTAACTTGCGAAATTTTCCTGATTACAGGATGAATGTCGGGGAAAACGTGTAGAAGTTAGAATTAAACTAATAAAATGGCAGTAAAGTATGTTTTTTATTCTTTAAACAGCTTGAATAGAATCAAATAAATACTCAATAATGTAAAAGTACAACATATGTACACGAACATAAAATGAAAACATGCACTGGCCTACTCTTAGAAGTCATCTTAAAAAAAATCTCGCATAGTAGTTTGTTTGCCAGCCACTATAAAATTATTTTCTCAAATGCAAAAACTATTTAATTCAGATAATAAAAATTTATTTTTCTTTGCAACAGTTTGACTTCGCAAATTACCTACAGTAATGTTTTTTTTTCTCCCCCCCTCGTCGACGTGGTGTCTGTGTTATTTATAGATTCGCAATTTTCCTCATTATGAAGTTCCATTTGATTATTATAAACATCAGAAGTGATTAAACAAGGAATACTATTTTTTTCCGAAAGTCGTGCCGGATTATTCAGCATGTCGAAGCTTAGGATGCCGGATTAGAGGATGCTTACTGTACTACTGAGTACTTATAGCACGCACCTTTTTCTTTTCTATTTTTATCGGAATTTCGGATAATCCGAATTTTTTGTAATCCGAACAGACAACTGTCCTAATTGGTTCGGATAAGCGGGGTTCTACTGTATTCTCTCATGAAATGAAAGTATGCTGATGCCCTTTTACTTTTATTTATGAAGTATCAAAAATATTATTTATGCATTTCATCTTATCCTTGTAAATACCGTAACAGTTGCATAAAATAACCTGTAAAATGTGTGTTTCTGGAAGAAATTAGCTTTATATAACTCCATGAAGAGTTTTTACAAAGCGTTCTTAACTCTTGCATGGTATATTAACTAATAAAAATGTACAAAAATCTGAAAATATTACAGAAGAAATTTAAAAGAGAATGTGAATTTCAACCTCCTAAATGGACCTTTTGTAAATCCTGCAAAATGTATTGTAATACGTCAATATATTCTGTTACAGAAATGCTTAAAATTCCGTTTCGCTAGCGATTACTAGAGAGAAGAGGTATAGTAATCTTGTAAATGGTCACATTTTCAGTCTCTGTGCACCTCCATAGAAGCTAAGGTGTTGCACCTTTTAAGTATGGTGAGCTTAGTTTGTTAATTTGATCTTTACAGAAATTTAGTACCTCCACCCTCCGCATAAAATGTGTTATGCAGATAAAATTTCTGTTTTAAAATTTGATGACTGCAGAATTATGAATATAAAAGGAAATACTCAAGTTGAAGATCGTTGACAGTTATAAATTGTTCCAATTTACCATCAACAATACAATTTGATTGTACTTAACAATTCGTTTTTCTATAGCATATTCGATAATAGACCATCCCTCCAACTTGGCATTTCTTCCTATTTATTAAGTCCCTTCCTTTATAATGTTTATTTAGAAACATGCATTTTCAAATTCTGATGTACTTACAATTTTAAAATATATTGTAGCTTCTTAATTTCGACTAAATGTAGATTTGTGTTCATTTAGTTTTCCTAAACTTTTTTTCTAGGTAACGCATCTTGTCATAAAAAGGCCACCAAAATTCGACTATCGACCAGGTGATTACGTGTATATAAACATTCCAGCCATTGCAAAATTTGAGTGGCATCCTTTCACTATTAGCAGTGCTCCGGAACTAGATGGTAAGTGACAATTTAGATTATACTTGCCTTAGTACAGTACACGCAGATAAAATACAGGGTGTCTACAGAATCTGGAAAACAGAGAATCATGGAAAAATCAGGGAGGTTTATCAATCCGGAAATATAAGGGAAAAATCAGGGAATTTTGTAAAAAAAAAAAATTAAAAAATCAGGGAAATTTTTCTGTATGTTAAAATATTTTCCTTTTAAGATTGCCAACGAGACTGAATTGGTCTCTTTTATTTACCATATTTTTCTACATGCTGATTAGTCTTTCCCAATATTTTAAAGATTCACATGGAATGAGCGGCCCCACCAGTGGCTAAGAGGTTCTGATCTCGAAGCTGGTAGACGGGAGGTGCTGGGTTCGAACCCAATCGCGCCCGTCGGCCTAATCGTTCGGAGTTTTCGTGGTTTTCTTCGAGCCATGGATTTACATGCGTAAATACGGGTTAGGTTCCCTTAGAAAGGCCCCCACGAAGGGCACTCCCCCTCGGGCCTATATCCCTAGTGTAGATAATCGGCCGTCAAAATACAACCAACCAACCAACCACATGGAATGAGCTTTTAATAATTGACACAAATTAATGTGATCAGATGTCCTCATTTTCTGTGGATAGCATTTAGACAATTTTCCCATTTTTTGAAAATTTTAAATAATACATTAGCATAACATGACCAGGTGGCCAGCTTAATTAAGTTATCCCGTCAGATGTAGATATGCCTTAGAATTGAACATTTTTCAGAAAATAAGGAAATTTTCTGGTCACCCTATATCCATTGGCCGTTATGTGAAGTTGTTTTACTAAATTTTATGTTTGGATTGGATTTATAAAACTGCCAACCAATACTGTATGAATATTATCAATTTTTATGTTTTTCTCTGGTATTTTCTCCCATATGAGATATTAGCAGACTCGATAATTGTGTTAGACGAGTAAGCAGCATACATGGAAAAATACCGTATGTTTATTGTTAATAATAGAAATCAGGGAAATCTGATAAAGATGGGAAAAAAATCAGGGAATTTTTTTTTTTTTTTCCAATTTCTGTAGACACCCTGAAATAGCATTTAAGCGGCAGAACTTTGTAATTGCAGACTAGTTTCGTTAGCATTCAGCGTACTATCATAAGTCCAAAAAATGATGAAATTTCGCCTATACATAAGGAGGATAGGCGAATTAAAGAGATAGAATTATTGACCAATTGAATTGCAGGAATTACTAGGAACATTCAACAGGAAATTGTACAGGGAAAGGAGCTGGTAATGTAGAAAACTACCAGTATCACTAGTAGCATTTTATCCTAGCATTTTTCCACATTGCCATTTTAAGATTCCTCTACACCAGTACTGAACGTAAGCGTCTGGGACACACTTAAATTAGGAAGAATGTTAGTGAGGAAAAAACATACCATTTTTAGGGTTCCTTACTTGAAAAGGGAAAAAAGTAACCCTTATAGTATCGATTTGGAAAACCAGATTATAAAATTATGTAATAAATCGACGACCTAAATCGTTGGCCTAGAACTTTGTAATTTGGCACGAAGGAAGGTCATATAGAACATGTAAAGGAAAAATACGAAAATCGTTAATTTGTAAATCTATGTCGATTTATTACGTCAAAAAACTCATGAATTTCCATAATCTGTACAAACGTTAAGGCTGTTCTTAACTGCTCTGCTCAACAAGCGCAAAACGTTCTGACACATTTACAAATTCATTTTTTAACGGAAAGGTATAAAATTGGAAAGCCTGGCCATGGAAACAATTTGGAATTAAACAGTTTTTTCTATTTTTTGATCAATCAATTACCTATTCAGTTATAAGGAATTTTGTTCACGTGATAAACACGTTTTTCGCCCGCTTTTGAGTCTCTCTTCCTTCGCGCGGAAATTCGGTTCAAAACTCCCACTTTGACATTATTTTCTGAAAAATCTATTGCGTTTGGGGGAAAAAAAATTAAACAGCTCAATTACATAGTTTCTGAACAACGACAGCAGCTAGTTTCATGCATTTTCGAACAAAAAAGAATTAAAACTTATGTCAGAAAGTTGCCCTCTTGGATTTGAGAACACTCTGAACGCATTGTAACGGAAATTTTTGTAACTGTAATATAACATAACTGTACCGCTCAGGATGCCACTCGCATTCTCGCTCTTCTCGATTTTTATTTTTTACTAATGAAAAAATGTACATTGTGGAAAGAACAATGTGTTATAATTTGTAATAAAGAAAATAACAAAAATTAAAAACTTATCTATATTTTCTTATGACAATTTTACATTTTTTGCGATTGATGAGCTTTGCATTTTAAATTTTAATAATACTCTAATTTTTGACTAACATATTCTTATTCTTGCAAGATTTCTAACGGTGATTAATATTTGTTTTTGTTAGTTTTATTGCAGTAAAGTTCATTTCATACAAATATGACATTAAAAATGGATCAGAAAATACAATGAAAACTGTCTAACGAAATGTGTTCTTAAGCAAAAAAATTATAGTCCCATCGAAAAGAACTGAATTAATGTGGACCACGTGTTTTCTTAGATACGAAACCTGTTTAAACTGATATTTTTCTCCTGTTCTTTACGAATACAACTTGAAAGATTTTTTTTTTCTGTTTTACTTTTATTTTCTGTTTTTATTTGTTTATTTTGCAATGTTTGAAAATTCAGTCCTTAAAATTAATCAAGACTACAAATTTTTGTTGCTCACCTAAGCTCTTCCCATGACACGACCCAGCGGTTAAAAATCTCTGCTCTACAATTGAAGAGCTTAGATCCGGATAGGAATTTTACAAATTGAGTGAAAATGGTACCAGGCTGGGACACGAACCCAGAACATTTTGGCTTTAATCGCCAATCCTCTTCCAACTGAGCTATCTGGACGACATCCGAGCAAACACAATCCACCCAGACACCCATATGGTAGTGAAATCTGATCTTTTATTTGAAACAGTTGGTGAATAGTATGAACTGATTTCACTAAACTATGGATGCGTAATTTCATTTTTTTTTTCAAACATTTACTCATTTTTGCTTGCGCATTTTCACCCAGTTGGAAAGATTGCTCATATGATTTACTTACCAAGTATGACTGTGTTAAAACAGCAGCAATAATAATAATGTTTTGTGACAATTTTCTTAAAATTTTCCGCTATATGAGTGAAGGTGTTATGAGGTAATCTGTACTAATAAAAGAAAATTTCGATTTGTATGTGTGCGATGGCTAGAGAAATCTATGGCATATACAAGGCTGAATATTTTTGTGAAGATAGTCCAAGGCCTCTCCTAATACACTTGAGACTCAGAACTTTTAAATTTCTAATAATTGGCTGGGATATTAATTAATCTCAACAAGCGGCCCATGTAAAAGTATTTCTTTCTTCTAAACCACAACTTGACTAGAAATAAATCCTGATGCGAGCGTAGCGTACGACTGTCCAATCAACACGTTCCCCTTGAAATAGCATCGAAGCTAGCGGTTTGCAGAAGAAAAAAGATTTTAATCGGGCCGCAAAGAAAATTCTTTCTCATTTTCTTCTTTAAGCGAGGGGGCCTTACCAGAATTTGTAGTTCGTCAGGTTGCCTCATTTCGATATACGCTATGAATTTTTAAGGGATGTTATATATCTTTTAATATTGCTTTTATCGATTTGAAGGTAACACACCTATGCGTATTTTTTAACAACGAATGCAAATATCTAATTTTCATTGAAATCCGACCGCAATTAACGAATATACATTAATTAACAAGTTTAATTTTTCGACCGCTTTTTATCCTGCAGACCTTTGATAAATCATTTGAGTCGCGCGTGCGCAGCAGATATAAAAACATACAAATTTAAAGTTTGTTTAAAAATATTATCATGGGGCCCGTAAAACTCCGGGCGGGTCCGCTAGGCTATTATATAATGAAGATTAAAATACTAATATTCTAATTGGTTCCTGAAGATGACACAACTTTTTTTAGCATTTAATATTTTAATGTTTAATCTTTAATATTTAAAAATTAAATCTTGATAAGTTGTTCTTGGAAATTTTAGTATCATCTGTTAACTTTTCAAAGCATGCGTTATCAAGAAGAAAATAAATTAACTGTGCAACATATTGTTTTCACGTCAGTTTTCCTGAAATTTAAATTCATTATATAACATGTTTTTCCCATTAAGATCTTCAATTTCGTAATATTCATTTGCATTGCAACGACATTCAGATACATTTGATTTTATTTTTCATGACTGGATCTCAATCTTACCACACCACATCAGACGTGTTACGTCTGTTGTGAGAAAGTACCGCCTTTTTTTGGGGGGAGGGGGGGGCAGGTATTTCAATAAAGCGGAAGGTATTGTCCAACCACGGCTAACTCAAACGCTGGAAGCTTTTTACTAAGAAATCGCGCATCTGCTTAGCTATTCTTATTATGCTTTAACCATATGATCCATGAAATCATTTTCTTATAATTCAGATATTAATCAATGTTTGTATATAGGAATTTTGAGACATTATATGAGTCATCGAGGTTTATATGCGGTGGACTGGAAGAAGATGGATTTTATTTTCTTAAATATGCAGATCGTTAATGCTCTATATTTACGTGTACTTACATTTAGTTCATAAACGGAAAGTAACGCTCATCCTTAATATCCCAAAATGACAAACGGACGATAAGTCGTGTGTACATTTAAGCTGCTGATTCCTTAAACTGTTGCTTTGAGATATTGCCTTTAATAATATCCGCAATGCCTCATAACTATGAATAGAAGATAGAAATCTAATCGTGCTTTAATAAATAGTTTTGCCGATTCAAAAATAGAATTTGTAACATTCTGATACGTCATACAGGGTGTCTAGAAATTAGTTGGGTAAAAATGATTTATAGAATGGATTTGACAGGGAAAAAATTAGTACATACTGTTGTAAGATAGAAAAATAGTTAAAGTTTACCATTATCACAGATGTTCGATGTGACTTCCTTTCGTGACTAAATCATTTCTTGCTACAGATTTATCAGCATGTTTCCGTCGATCAAATTAATTGCAGTGCAGATTTTTCATTTTAGTTCAGGAATAAGGAAAGGGCATGTTTACAAACACACTTCTGTCAACCAATCTACCACTACATTTTTGTCGTTACGATCATTGCAGGAATCGTCTTGGCGACGCAGGCCAAATCATATCATAGACCTGCTAAACGTAGACCAATCAAATTGATCTGACTAATGTGTACTGTAGGAGTCGTAAAGAACGGACAGGATTTCTTGCTGATCCACAGTAATTCGACCAACAGTGACGTCAGCTGCCCTTTTCTTGTGGATGCAGGAAGTGGCAGCTCGTACACTCGATCCTTTTCAAAAACCCCATACACCGAAATCAAGCGGTAAAAGATCTCGCGATTGTGGTGGCCATTGAATAATACCTCTGCTCACTAAGCGATAGCTTCAGTTATGACACCTAACGCCATCTATGAATAAACTTCGCCAATATTACTACTAGTCTGACTTTCAACTGATTAATTTCATTTAATATTTCGGAAGTTCTTAACTTACGAAATTGAAAACTAATTTGTAGACACCCTATATTTTGTATTTATTAGTATTTAAACTGTAATATATTGAATATTGCTCAACTTAAAATGTAACTTAAAACTAAGGTCTTATTTTGTAAGGAAGAAGGATTAGTTATTCTCGGGTAATTTAGTAAAACATATTTCGCAAGCAATCAAAGTATATTCTGAAGCAATTATAATTCTTTTGTGCGTAATTTATCAGCTTTGCTAAGATTCAGTATAGCAGAGAGTTTTATTTCTTATATTCATCGGTCAATGATTGTTTAACTGTTTGATTGCTTACTTACGAAAACTGAATTTTGGTAAAGCATTTGGACTTCGTTCTATACACAACTTCAGGGCCATCGCTAAGACTTTTTATTGGTAAGGAGTGGGGAGGACTTTAAATTGCAAGTCGTATTTCAGAAGCAAAAATAAATAACGCTCGACGTTTTCCAACTAGTTTTATAATTTTTCCAATTTACCACAATTAGAAAATGTAATATACATCTTATTTTTAAAAAGCTAAATGATATTCCTAATTATATTTCTAACTTTTGCCAAGTCTATCCGGAATAGAAAGTGTATTATAGTTTTTTATTAAAGTATTAAACAAATTTGCGAACTAAGTTTCTCAATTTACCAAGTGGAAGAGAAATTCCCGAATGTTTGTGGGTGGGAGGCCCCCTCCCCTTAGCGAGGGCCCCGCACAACTCTATACCATTTTTAGCAAAGTTTAGACAATAATTTTTTATTCTTGTCGCTATGATATCAAACTGCTGAATACGAAGAATTGAATCTTTTCTTTAGCTTTAAAATAAAATAGAAAAGCCAAATGTAACATTTTTAAAAGTAGTTTCATCGAGGCATTCTAAAAGTCTTCCGATGACTTTTTGTACTCAAGAAATATGCTACTTACCAAAACTCTGTATAAGCGAAAATCAAAATTTTGTATCATCCTATAGTTTGCAGGGCTGACTAATGCAGGGGTATGTGAGGCAGCTGCCCCGGGCCCACCGATTTGACCCCCCCCCCCCAAGGGCAGATATTTTTTCCTCAAAGGGCAGCCAAACGATAAAAAAGGGCCAAGAGTGACCAAAACATTTTTTTTCAAATTTAAAGGGGCCCTCTTCTTCTCCCCCTCTGCTTCCATACCCCATGCTCCCGTGAAGATACTAGTTACATCCTCAAAAAAGCTAATGATTAAAATTTTATAGTAACAAGTTAGTCCATTGTTTTCAGCTTAAGCTTTTGACCAAACCATAGCAACTAGTATTAGGAGAAATAAGTGTTCCACTGTGAGAGAGGGGCAGCTACTCGCAGAGCGCATGTTACCTCTCATGTTCAAATTGAAGTTTTACCCTACGCAAGGAAATACTTTACCTCATTCCAAAATTTGGTGTGAAGACAAGTATTTAAATTTGTTGCTATTATTATTAAATGCATACCGCCACTTGCCTTTCCATATGATGTAATCGCACAAATGCATGTTGATTTAATATAACGATTAAGTTAAGTAGAAAACTATTAACAGAAATAGCCATGCCTGAAAGAACTATATTTACATTTTAACGGCTCACATTTATCCTTATATTCCTATAACTGAAAAAAAGTGCATTTTATAGTTCTTTAAAGTTATCTTTCTGGAGCTATTCTGTATATAAATGTGAATAGTATTTGGTATGCAATTTATGTATATATATATAATAGGGATGAAGTTTAGTTTTAATCACTTTGGCATAATTATCGAAAAATTTCAAAAGATAGAAAGGCCCCTCCCCAAATAATGTTTGTCCCAGTCCTCCCCCCCCCCCCACTAAGCCGGGTCCTCATAGTTTGACATGGTGACAGGGGTAATTTTTTTGCTATAGATTCATTCCATGTCAACTGGCAAAGGGGTCTCTGCTAAAGCTCTTGTAATTTAGATGGAATTGCTACAGGACATACATATAAGTCTGAAATGGACTGCTGCCAAACCCACCATCGCAGAAAAAATGATCAAGTCGCCATTTGTATCATTTTGCTGCTCATGATACCTTACACATTGCAAATGTTTGACCTTGTAAAGCTTTTTGTGCTAAAAAATGTAGTTGCAGTGCTAAAGATCAGAAATCAATCTATCCAGCAGTACTTGGCCCCAAATTAGGCTATCCAGTATGTCGCAATGAATTTGTCCCTTACTTTAACAAGCAGTAACTATTCAAGAAATGGCTTTGGAAGTTTGTCACTTTGACAGTTAATTACCTATGGAAATGAGAAAAGCTACTTTATGAAGGTGTTAACTGCTTGCTTAAATATTTATGAATTTATTCATCTTTGAAATTGCTTCAAAAATTAAATTTTTAAATTCAAACCAATTTTCGGAAACCTAATCTCGAGACATTTTTGCTTTGATTACCCATAGTACCGCTGGACTTCAGTAGCTCTGTCATGTGCATAGGTAATCAGCCGGTAAATTTGAAAACAGACAATCTCATTTTTTCAGTAATTACAGTTGTTAAAGTAAGGAACTTATTAATCGCGATAGACTGTGTTGTCTAGTTCGAGGCAAAATAATGGCGATGAATATATATTTTCTGATCTTTAATATTGCAACTATTTTTTTAGCTCAAAAAATTGTACTAGAATCGCATATTTGCAATATGTAAGTTTTTGTGGTATGAGCAGTAAAGTGGGAAAGTTAGTGATTTGATCGTTTTTTTCACCAGTGAAATAGTGGACTTTATAGAAGCACCACTGGAGCCTTAATTGTATTACTGTTGACATCTGACAAAGTGCAGATGTCCCTATCAGAATTTGACCTGTAGTGCTTACACCAAAATTGAAGTGAATCTGTCCAGGAACATTATCTAAATTTAGGCCACCTGACATGAAATGAGCATAGATATTTAAACTCTTATGTATCACATAATCAATTTTCTTTTATTTTTCAGATGTCATTTGGCTCCATATTCGAGGTGTTGGAGAATGGACAAACAGTCTTTACAATTACTTTGATAGAACTGATAAAGAAGCAATACTCAGTGATGATCTTGCTAAAGATCTTGAAAATATGCCAAGCATCAATAGTGATGAAGATCACTTGTCAATGGCAGTCAATTGTTCATCTATTAGGTCTACCACTCCATCAGTTATGGGGGATAACATGAACCTGTCTTTAACACCATGTTTAGCGCCCTCCTTTGCTAATAGCTCTCTAGAACTGACACCGTATAGTCACAATAATACTGTAATTGAAATGAATAAATATGCTTATAAAAATGCCTTAATGAACACTACTTTTACGAAACAAGCAGATGAACAAAAGACGGATACCGCTATTGAAATGGAAAAAGAAAAAAAATTCTCGGTTACATCCAAAGACAGTGCTGGAAGTTCTTTGAGTTCAAGATCTTTTTCGTTGTATCTCCCTCACAGGCGGACGTCTTTTAGTTCGACTAGTGGTAGTCGAGCTGTTCAAGCTAAAAATAAAGAAGACATTAAGATTTTGCTAGATGCCAGTCGGCACTCTTTGAGGGTAGAAGATGCGTATGGTGGAGATGTAATTTCACGTAGAAAGTCTAAAGAAAAAAGACGATCTGTCCGTGTGTCTATTGCCAAAAGAGGTCTCAGAAGGTGCCAGACTGTCATAGTTATGCCTGTAGCTGATGACGAGGATTACAATGATGCCAAGACTAATTTGAAAGATTCCAATTTAAAAACAGAAGAAGAAATGAAAGACTTAAAAAGAGAAGAGGAGATTGAGAATGTGGTCTTGTCACAGAAACCGCTCAAAGTAAGAATTTCTTTAAAATGTGTTTTGTAATCTGATTTTTTTTTTAGGATTTGAAGAGCTTGGATGATAAATGTGGTATGTGACAAAATTAAAAAAAAGCACCTGAACCGGCAAATATAGACGAGCTTAATTCATTTACTGGCTTAATAACGTATTATGCCAAGTTTTTATTAAATATGTCTACCTTGCTATCCCCATTGTACAAATTGTTAGAAAGCAAGCAGCCATGGAAATGGGAATCACCACAAAAAGAAGCTTTTCAAAAAGCTAAAGATGTTCTGCAAACTTCTTCCTTACTAGTGCATATCAGAACAGATACAACACATATGATTAAAGATAATCAATGAACTTCTACCATATGTTAAATTACTATTTGAAAAAAAACTAACTCAGTGAGATTTTAATTGATAAAGGAGGCATTTGATAATAAACTCAAATAGATATTTCGAACTTTGCAGCTCATTTTTATATGCTGATTGTGTCACTTTTATCATCTGAGCTCTTCAATTCTTAATGTTATGTTTTTTGTACATCGTTCACTTGGAAGACTTCCGCAGTATGAAAAACTGAAATTTTACAAAAGAGTTTGAATTTTACCTATAACATTACTTTATTTGCACTGCAAGACTGTCATGGCTGTTTTCCAGCGGTAAATATTAAATCTGAAACGATGCTTTTTTTTTTCGAAAAAGTGTTTTGAATTTTTTTTAAGAAATTAAGGAAATTTAGTATTGCAGAACTCTTTCAACTGAATGGTATGTTGACCTTCTATTCCATGTGTTTAAGTTTCATGTTCGACGGATTGCATAAGTATACCTCTGTTTTTTAAAAGCAATTTTGAGTTCCAAAAAAGTTTAAATAATTTCAGATTTCTTCTAAACCGTATTATAAGATAGTTAAATTTCCATAAATCAAAAACAGATATAGACTTGACAAAACTGAAGTTAATATTTGAACTAGTCCAGCGCTTGGGTAAATTTTACCCAGCCCGTAGAATGGAAGGTTAAACGATCTTTTTTCTTTTGTGTATTAACTTTATGTTAAAGAAAGCTTTCAGATGCCCTCTTGGGTATCAATAGTTAGATATTTTAAATCTATAATTAGTTTTCAGAAAATAACTAAGATTGCAGGTATGTAAATTAAAAACAAAAAACACGTTTGTTAAGATCAAACTTAATAAATTGAAAGGGTGTACAAATTTTTTAGAACAATTTCAATCAAAGGTTGAAAAAATGAAAATATTTTTTTATGTGTCTGTACGTAGGGGAAGGGGGTGGGGGTAGGACAGAAAATTCAAAGAGAAAATGGAATTAAAAAAAATCTTGCCAATATTCAATAATGCTACTTCAGTTAATTTATATATTGCATGATAAATGGTATGTTCTTCATAAAATAAATTTTAATATTAAGAACACTTGAGAGATTTATTTCTCATTAAAATATAATATTTGTTAAAATTTGATAGTTTTTGAAATCTTTAATTTTCTTTCGTAACATTGGTTAAACATAAATATCTAATAAACAGAATTAATTTCTTAAAACATAAATTTCTTAATTTTTCTGAGGTAAATTGCATATATTTTTTATAATTACGTATTTCTGTTAAGGATTATTCTTCCATATATAAGTGCTGATATTTGTTTTTAAATATAGCGAATTATACAATAGACCGGGAGCCGGCAGCACAGACAATCACCTTATCAAGTTCACGGATGAAATTCTAGTATTAGTAATCTCTATTCGCATATTAAAACGCAATCGATCTGCCAAGTCCTATCTTGGTGGAAAACATCTGAAAACCCGATTTTAGCGGTTAACTCGTATGTTTACAATTGTTTTCCATCTACCAGTCCATGTTTCCATACCTTTGGATGCAGAAAAACACAATGTTAAACCTACGAGTGTGCCGCTAAAATCGGGTTTTCAGATGTTTTCCACCAAGCCATGACTTGGTAGACCGATTGTGTTAAAATATGCGAAACGAAATTTAACTAATCCTAGAATTTCATCCATGAACTCGATGAGGTGATTGTCTGTGTTGCCGGCTCCCGGTCTGTAATTAAATGTTTTACAACAAAACAAACTCCTACAGTGACTTTTTACATGGTATAATATGCTTTGCATCCTCCTACAGAGAAAAGAGATGCAGCATGCCGTAAAAACGGTTTGCCATACGAAACCGGTTATCGATCAAATTTCAATGCCCTCGTTCGGCCCAAACAAAACAAGCACGTGTGGAACAAGGACCGAATTATTTGACGTCACCCGTGCATTTCTCTAAATGGGAAAGTGAGCTGCTCATGTTTAAGCATTTTAAACAATTTTAAACTGTAAAAACAAAAGCAAAGAAATAAAAGTTTGAATTGACAGGCGCGTAAAAACACGTGGTTGTTTGGGCCTAATGTAACGGATTTTAGGGTTACATTTTCTTCGTCACGCTCAGCCACCATATTTCATCTCTATTCTTTCTCTTTACTCTGTAGCATTCTTCACAATAATCCGCAGTTGAAATATCCCTTAAAATAAAATATCTGAAGAAATTATCGTCTGCGTATATTTTAATGTACAATACTTGTTTTCCAACTGCAACAATAATTACACTGATATATGCATTGATTGTACAAGTAACAATTGTACGATTGTCTCGTATAATATTGTAGTGAAACGAAATTTAAAAAATTCAAAACACTGCAATGTAAAATTTTAATAGAATATCAAGAATTCATATTTATTTAAATAAATATTTCAGTTTAATAATTGAAATGCATTTGGCAGGTGTTATATCAAAAGCTAATTTTATCAAGAACATTCCATTCATCATGAAAAATATAAAGAAACTGATGAAGTATTATTAAATAAATGCAACAAAAAAGAAAAATTTTATATAAAAGCAGAGCGTGGAATTTGATTCCACGCTTTGCTGGCTCAAGCCTAGTGCTCTGTCCATGTGGTCATGGAGTTTCTCTCGCTGATGCAACAAAATATTTTAATTACGTGTAACGGTGTTTGAAGACTTTGAACTCATTATTATTATTTTTTTTTAAATTTTGAGTTTTTTGCTAATTACTCCAAACCTATTTTCTACATTTTGATCTTCTACTTACCGGCATTGTGCTGGGGAAAATTGGTGACCCCGAACGTCTGGCGGTCTCCTTGTGAGTGAAAAATAAGCAAAAATATTAATCAGAAAGCGAAAGCTCGTCAATCTGTACTTCTACATAAGAAACAGAATTGAATAGCCAAAAAAAGTTCGTCCTGTTATAAATATTTCTTGTGTAAAGTTGCTGGTAACAATAGAAAATCCGCCGACGCAAAAAAAGCTGCAGAATCTTTAAATATATCTTTAGCAACAATAAATTAAATAATAAAGAATTACAGCTTAAAATGCTAAAAAAAGAACAATGTTCAGACTGTTTTACGTCCAATATTTACAGAAAACCCCGTTTCTTTATTCCAACTACTTTCAAAGAGTGGTAAAGTGCATAAAGAGAAAGACGCCAGCCATGCTTCGAAGATATCACTCATTTCTTAGAAAATGTGAACTGACACAGAGGTATTGCATAAAGAGGGTGTTGCCGAATTCAACTTACAAATTCAGAGGGGAGATAGAAGGCATCAAAAGGATGAAAAAATGCAATAGAACATGAGGTCGTAAACCACTTATTTAGTCACAAATACAGGGTGTTTCATCTTAACTGAACTTGGGTTGGCGGTAATAATTTTGAGAAAAATTAAAACATTTCTATGAAAATGCATTATGTACCTTCTTTTGTGTGAAATGTTATAATATCACGAAAAGTACTGGAAAAACACTGCTCAAGCAACCGATGATACCGTATGAACTGGTAATCGCAGTCTAAAATGTGGATCGCCAAGTGCATATTGCTGGCACATATAATAGAAACTTCTTCCGCTTTTTTTATATTATCACATTTAAAAGAAAGTTGAGAATGTCTATCAGAAGTTTTATTACAATATACTTCAGTTTGCTGAAAGTTAATAGTCATCCCAAATTGAGTTAGAGTAGAACACTTGTATTTTTTATTAAATACGTGGTTTGCGAACCCATCTTCTATGGTTATTTTTCATCCTCTTGATGCCTACCTACTATTGCGAGATGAAATCTCGGTGTTTAAATCATGTTACTTTTTTATTTCTTTTGGCCTTATACATCGATGTTCTTTAAACTTAAATCCATATTTATTTTTGCTCAAGCAATTTTGTTTCAGTTCGTACGTCGGCAAATTCCGCCGCTTCATCGTACATCGGTAATTTTTCCTCCGTATCGGCACGCTCTGAGTGGAAGCTTCTCCTTTGAAATCTGCGCGTATTGTGATGACGTCATCGGAGCGAGTGTCTCCCGGCGTAAGCTTTGGATGGATGTCGATCTTTCGGAGGTGTGGTTTAATCGCCGATCGTAGAGCAAATAAAAATAAAGCTTTTTAAATGTTTTCTTTCGGATTTGTTTATTAAGATATTGCTTAATATTTTAAATTCTCTTATAGATTTAAATATTTTCTTTCTCTAACTTTTGAAGTCCCCGTTTTATTACTATAAAATAAAAGTTCCGTTAATTTTAGAATCAGAATCTGTTTTGTTGGTGATCTGTTATGACTTAGTTTTGGTTTTACAGATCGCAGGCTCCGGTCTGTCTTCCGATGGATGTGGGATCCGGTAAAAAGATTGTCGAAAACGATGTCTACGATTTTAATAACTCCTGTTAAATTTATTTTTCTGTTGGTTTAAAAAGGCTTTAATTGAGATTTTTATCTATAGAAAATTCACCTAGTGCTGCATCTTACATTTTAAAGATTTTCTTAAAGAGGAATAAATTATTTTATCGGCAACGTACATATTTTGAAAATCGGTGACCAACGGGTGAAGGCCTCTTACTTCTCTTCTACAAGATGAATAAAAAGTTTGATTTGTGCTTAAAAGTGTCCTCATCATTTCTTTACAGATATACAAGTAAGAAGTCTCCTTTTTCTATTTTTTTACAATTGCTGACCTCAAAGAACCGATGGTTTTATTGCAATATTACACAACGCATCTTTAAATTAAAAAGAATTCCAAAGTAATATACCTTTTATCAACGGCACATCATTAGTTATACCACATTTCATTTCATAATTAGTAATACCTCAACTATTACCCTTCTGAATTTGTTGGTTGAATGCGGCAACACCCTGTATAGCTTTCAACATGTTTCTGCAAAGTTTCCTGACGTTACAACTGTGGGCTTATAAGAAAAGGGCAGCTGACGTCAGTATAGGATAAATTAATGTGGGGAAGCCTGTCGGTCCTTATGATTCTTACTGTACACAATACTTTAGCCGATCTGATTGGTTTACGATTATCCGGTCTGTGACACGATTGGCATTGGTAAGTTGCCATGACGATTCCTGCAATGATCGCTAGGTAGAAATGCAGCATAGGCAGACTGGTAAAAGTAAATGTTTGTTTGTAAACATGCTCTTTCCTTATTGTGCTTTTGGTTTGCTGAAAGGAACTCTTTCTAAGCGCACTATGATTGGTGAAATCTGGAAAGTAGTGAAAGAGGAATGGCAAGGAAATAACCTCCAAGAAAATTTTACGAAAAGCTATCATGGAAAGCACCGTGCAGACTTAATCCAGACAGGTTATCGAATCGTGCATTTAAAAAAATTAGTTTTTACATGTTAAACATAGTAAACGGGCCCGAAATCTTTCTAAAAATGTAAACGCCCTCTATATGAAGTGAGTTTTACAATGAATTCAAAGTCAATAATTTTTTTATAGTATTGGATGCTTCTTTAAAGAACGAACAGATGGTAATTTTTTGAAAATGCATTAAATTTCTGCTGATTTTCTTTGATCCGATTGTTCAGGTTATTCTAGATATAATTACCACGGCTCAGCGCCATGTCTTTTATTGAGTACTTCGTGTTCTATTTTGAAAATTCCTTACCATTTGTCGTGGCACCACGTCTTTTCCTAAAGTATTTGGCGCCGTTTTTAAAGTGCACCGTGCTATTTTTAGAACAAACTATATTTGCAAAAGAAATGACGAATTGTTTTTTCTATGTCAAATTACTTTTTTTAAATATACTTTGAATTTAGGTCATTTGCGAAATTCCTTAGATTAATTTAGTATTATAGGTGAGATCTTATACACCGAATGTATACCGAAATTTTTTTATAAGGCGTTAATTTAAAAGTAGATACAATTGACTGAAGAAATTTTAACCATTGTATATATAAATCTGCATATTAGGAGAATCTTGCATAACCAAATTTACCAATACATATGATTAGAAACGAAAAAAAATCTCATTAAAAATATTAGCATTTGTCTCCTGTACCACGCCTAGTACACAATGATACAGTGATTTTTTTTAGTGTTTTGAAAATATTAAACACGCTTGTATGTAACATGGCTGCGCCCTAATTTCTGAGCATCCATGTATTAATGTATTGGATAAAGTTTTTAAAAAATTTATAAATTGGGGGAGGGATGGACTGTACCTGCTTTGTGAGAGTAAAGTGTCCTCTATCTATGGATGCCTGTATCTCGATCATAAAGGCATATTAAAGTAACATATAATTAATATTATTCATTATGGAATAAAAATAATTGTAACGATATACAGTTAGACACTATTTCACGAGGTACTAATGTCAACTATCTGTGCGCACAAAGTCAATTTGTTTTAAAAAAAGGGGTTATAAACTTCATCCTTCTGCTTTAAGGTGTTATTATTATACCCTTATTATGTGTATTACCATTATATATGGTAACATTATATATCTATTATTATAAAAATTATCAATTCTTTGGTTTTAAGTAGAAAAATAGTGCAGTATATGTATGATATTGAATCTGAAATACCATGTATAATTAGACTGGAAACAGAATTAAGAGTGACTTTCCGTTCCGTAAATTGCTTTATTTTCATAACATCCAAACGAAACAACGTTCATCCTTGAAATGTGGTTGGTGAGTATTACAAACCACGCATTACTGAACGTCAATGCATCCAGCATTATGTACACAAACTTCATTTTAAAAGAGTGTTTCGTTGTATACAATGTGACGCTTTGTAAGACTTCCCTGTTTTATAAGTTTTGTTTTTTTATTAATTTTTTTTGTTGTAGATATTTTTAGATGGACCTTACGGATCACCTACTCGTCATATTTTCCATGCAAGACATGCAGTTCTGATAGCCACGGGTATCGGTGTAACACCATTTGCTAGCATCTTACAAAGTATCATGTACCAGTATAGAAAATCTCGTCATACATGTCCAAGCTGTAATCACAAGTGGTCGGATCCTCTTCCAGTATCAAGCATTCATTTGAAAAAAGTACGTATTTTGTTACATAATCTACACTGTTATCATGAATTTAAGCAGTGCTAGTATTCTATAGTACCAAGAGGCATATGTATCCCAGTGGTATAGTCGTAAAAAAAAGCACAGGGTATACGCTAAAAGCAGAGGGTTTGGCTTACTTTGTTTTTTGGGTCGCTGAATTCGAATTTGTAACTTCCCACTAAAATTTCCCCCGGCAATCCCCCCCCCCCAAATTTTGGTAAAATGCCCCCAAAAAGGTTTTTATTTAAAAAAATCAAATTTTTTTATTGTTTTAGGGAAAAAGTATCTAAAAATTCAGAAAGTAGACGAAATTTGCAACAAATTAGGTATGACATTATGACGTAGGATGAAGGGGGAGGAATCACCCTAGCCTAGGCACCAACCAAAATTGGCAAAGGTGAAATTCATATGCAGGAAATTCCTTTTAACCACCCAACCAAGCCACAGCCAGGGCAACAGACCCAGAAAACCAGCAGGTATTTATTAAGAAAAATTAAATATATTACAAAATGAATTAAGTGCCCCGACACTTACAAAAGAAAACTATATGTACAAAAACTAAAGACATTTACAGGTTTTAACATATGTCTCAAGTGAGGCAAACAGATTTTATAGACAATTATTAACAAAGATACAATTGTCTGTATAGAAAATATTAAATAAATATAAGCCGAATGTAGAACAATAATTATTTTGACAACGTATCAAACTTCAAAAACGTACTCCACAAAGAAAGAAAATAACTTATCAAGATAATCTGTTTAAGTCCTTGTAAAAAGTTCATAATGTTCAAACACTCAAAATTTATATCTTATAAAAGAAAAGTATTTATTCAAATCATTATAGATACAACACAATGTCCTATAATTACACCTAGCCAGTAAAACACTTCTCAAGTTCCACTCAAGTGTTCTGTTTCGTATCATTGGGAAAATTATCTCTTAATACACGACAACTTTGAAAAAGATAGTGAGGCGTACCCTCCCCACGAGTTCCACAAATACACTTATCATTAGGCCGTTTACCAATCTTGTGCAAATATGCTGGGAACGCACCATGACCACTTATGAAATAGGCTATAACCTGTGAGTCACACGCAAAATCCTGGCTAACCTCCGGCAGCTCTCTAAGTATCACGACCCTTGTCCGAAAAGGACCAGCGAGTCTGCCAATCTTTCATGTTCTTCTTACGAAAATGAGTTTTTATCACACATGTAGGAATTGTTAACTTTTTCTCGACGCCAAATATATTATTCAAAATTACTGATTTTGCTAATTCGTCAGCACGTTCGTTACCTTCTATACCTACGTGCGACTTAATCCAACCGATATGTACCGTTTTATTGTTTAAGAGACGAAGATTGGTAAAAATTTCAAATAAAATGTCATTACTTGGAAAAAGCCGACGAAGAGCTGCCACCGAAGACAAGCTGTTTGTGTAAATATACAAATGTCGAAAGGAAACCATGCTAAACCATTTTATTGTCGCAAGAATAGCATAAAGCACAGCTTGAAAAACAGTACTGTATTGACCCAGACGTATTCTCTTGGTAAAGATTTCCTCACACTTATTATAAACCATGAAAGCTGCCGCAACTCCTCCAGGCATTCTTGAGCCGTCTGTATAGGCAATTGGAAAATTCCTTAAAGGAACTTGCCCGGTAACGGATTTGATAAAATTAATATTATGATTTTCATAAAAATTAGGATAATTATAGGTAGGAAGATTCTTCGAGACATCATTTGAATGAATACGGCAGTCACCAATTTCCAATAGCACATCACCATGAACTATGCCATAAAGTTTACTAGAGTTATTCAATTTTATATCCAGTGGCAGAACTCCCGCCAAAACACACAACGTCTCTGTTGAGGTCGAGGGATAACTTCTTACAAGTGTCAATAAGCAAATCCTTTGGCAGGACGAGAGCCTTCTAAGGCCATGAATTCTGAAGTCGTCATACCACACTTCATGGTCATAAGAAATTTGTTTTTTAAGTACCATTTCGTACCATATCTTGAGTAACTATACAGGCACACCAATGTCGCGTATCCTCACACTTCTGACATTACAAGTAAATGGAATGAGCTTATTTCTGACCATATCAAGATGGTCAAGCCAATTAAATGTGCTATCCAGAAAGAAATCTAAATATGAAATATTATCCTTTACTGGTATTGAAGTTTCTTGGTATTTAAAAATTGGTTTTCTCTTTTTCATTGTGTTCCTAACAAATAGCATAGACTCTGTTTTTGTCAGATTAAGTTGCAGATGAAGGCCTTGACACATATTTGAAAAATTATTGACTGATACATTAACTTTACTTTCCAAAGCTGTTCTGGTATTAGCTCCCTCAACTACAACGGAATCGTCCGTATATAATATCAAATCCAGACCGAGATTACTGCTTCTTTTAAGTAATCGGTCAGCAACCAATGTCCAGATCAACGGACCCAAACAGGATCCCTGCGGGCATCCCATAAAAAGCCTGAACCATGTGATGGCTCGTGTAAATTTGAAACCAATAAGTCTTTCCGAAATATAGTTCTTAAAAACATGCTTGAAATAATCAAACAAAGGAAGGTTGTCAATTATGTCTGCAGCTATATACCAATCCAAGAAATCATAAGCACGGGCTATATCAAGAAACACCGCTTCGCAATATTTAAAATCCGTCAATGTATTCGAAATTTTCTTTTTAAGTGCTTCCAATGCCGTGACCGTACTCCTTCCTTCCGTAAAACCATGTTGTCTGTCATCTAAATAACAGGCTACCTCTAGCATAGTCAGGACTCTAACCTTGATCATTCGTTCATAAATCTTGGCAATAATTGGAAGAGGTGTAATTAGGCCTGTATGATTTATATTGGCCCTCGGGTCTATTCCTTTTCCTGAAAAATATCACAACTCCTTTCTTCCAGCAACTAGGAAAATGTGCAAATCGAAGACATGTATTGAACAACTGCAGCATAAAAACTGAATATTTCTTACAAAGATTTTTAATAACCAAGGCATCAATCTCGTCATAGCCAGGGGCCTTATTATTGTGCTGTTGCTTTAAAGCGAAGGTCAATTCTTTCCTTGTGAATTTGCGAAAGTCAGGATCAGTGTCGTAGTCATTAATACTTGTAAAAGAATGGATAACATCTGGCACGTCATCTACCCCAAAGTGTTCCGTCATAAGAGTAGGTTGCCAGGAGAAATGTTGGTGGGAAATTAAAAATTCGGATTCAGTGACCCAAAAAACATAGTAAGCCTTTTTCCAGAACTACCATGAATTTTTCTAGGTCTATATACTATAGCTTTTTTCAGAAAGAGGGTATACGGTGTTTCTTAAAAAAATTCAGAAGGTATACGGCGTATATCACCGTATACCCTCCACTACATCCCTGGTGTATCCTTATGAACATTGCAAAACCCCCAATTTTTCAGTGTTTATAAAGTCAGATATATGTTTATTCAGAAATTCTATTTTATAAAATGAAATTATATCTAAGTAAAAAAAAACAAAAAAAAAACACTTTATTAAGTAAGATTTCTTATTCAAAATGTTTGTTTGACATGAATAAAACTGAAAGGTTGGAAGCTATAATGGTGTGAATCTTACTAAAGGAAATAAGACTTACAATTTTGAAACTCCCGTTAAGTTGCTTTCAAAAGTACAATGGATGATTATGCGATTTCTTAAATTATTTGTAAATTATTATTTTAGCGACAAATGTTTATGAAATTGGCAGATCTTTTTCTGACTTTAAGCATTCAGTTGGACCATATTTTCCTGCGTTTGTCTGTTTTTCGATCGACAAAAGCAAAGAAAATTCTAAGGTAGACTTTATAAATGGATATGAAATCAGACATCTTTGGATGTCTAGATGTAGAAGTAGTTATAAGTGTCGATAATTTCCTTAGTTATAATCAGCAAAATTTATTTCATACATGTTTCGTTCGTTAATTTTCGATAATTATCGTTATAAAAACAATTTATTTTCAGAAAAATTGCCATATTAGCTTTTCTTCTCATATTTTATTTTTTATTTTTTACTCTGGGGCGATCCATAAATGATGTCACACGTTTTTTCGATATTTTGACCCCCCCTCCCCCCCTTTATAGACCTGCCATCTGCTACGAAAAAATCGTAGTTGCTACGATTTGGACCTATGAGCTACTATGCTAAGAAAATCGGTCTTAAACTACGATGTTTTGCAAAAAACACAAAAGCATTTTTTGTTTCTAGTTGCGATTTTTATCCCGCGCAGCATGTTTTTCAGGAATGATTCTGTTCCGAAATTTCCAAGTATTCATTTCCGAAAGTTTTAAAAATTGGCCATTAGTCCGAAAATTCTGACATTAAAAAATGCTCATGAGAAAAAAAAAGTTCTGGGCTTAAAAAAAAAAAAAAAAAAAAAAAAAAAAAAAAAAAAAAACTTAACATAAAACACTCTAATCGTGTTTTTGTAAATATTTAATATTTATACAGGAATTCCCTTCCTTAGAAACAAGGGCGCCATTTTAAGAATTTCTGGAGGGGGTTCCTTGAGGGGCGAGGTTTGAAATAGTGTGCAAATCCGCACGATTTGCTATAAACTATCCCGAATTTCGACAAATGACCGTGTAAAAAAAAATAAATTTCGTCAACTGGTCGCAGAAGAAAATAAATTTCGTTAAAGGATTGCGGTAAAAACGTGAATTTTGTCAAAATATCGCAGAATGAAAACGCGAATTTCGTCAAAAGATCAGTTAGATAATACAAATTTCATCGAAAGTTTAGTAAGAAAACTCAGATTTCCCCGAAAGATCGCAGAAAGAAAACACTAATTTAGTCAAAGGATCGTGGTAAAAAAACGCAAAATTCGTCAAAGGATCGGGTAAATAATGCGAATTTCGTCAAAAGTTCATGGAAAAAAGTGCGGACTTGAAGAAAGAATCGTGATAGGAAAATGTGAATTACGATTGTGAAAAAAAAATTGTGAATATCCTGAAATGATGGCGGGAAAAAAAATCGCAAATTCAGTCAAAATTTACTGCACTGGGCTAAAAAATTGGAACCAGGCTCCTTTTACAAATGTAAAAGAAAAACGCTGCGAAACAAAATAAACTCTAAAAGTCGTATAAAAATTTTCAGAGGAAAAAAATTACTATATTGAGTTGAAAGACAGAAACCTTATTCCTTTTACGAATGTCAAAAGATAGCTGTGAAACACGAAAAACCAACCAACCAACCTCCAGATTAATTTAAATTTTGTGTGCTACGATTTCTCATTTTCAAAGGTTGGCAGGTCTGCCTTTGTCACAAAGTGTCACACTTCACCACACCCCTCCCCCCCTTGTCACATGTCACGCTATATTACATAAACATATACTTGCAGCTCAGAAACAAAGCACTACGTTATAGATCATATTTCCAATTTTATTTTTAAACTTTATGTATTTTAATGACATTTGTGAGCATAACACTAAAAATGATTCGTGTACTTATTTTGTTTGAAATAAGATTTATGTTTACAACAAAAAACATAATTAATGTACAATAATAATATATTAATATGAAAGAGCGATTGAAAAGAGTAGTATTTTGGAATTTGAAATGGAATTTAATATATTTCGCTTTAAATCTTATCTTTATTTTATGAACACAAAATACTTTAATTTCAAAATAACTTCAAAATTAAATCTGCTGATTTGCAATGCTTCTATTTTAACCAAAATATGTGATGTCACATTTCTTCTTAGCTCCTACCACCCCCTTGAAACAAACTGTCAAAATTTCAGGAACCCCCCTCCCCCCCCTTCCAAGCATGACGTCATTTGTGGAAGGCCCGAGGCTAACGAGAAAGACAGGCTGCCGCGGTGGGTCCGATTCTTCTTCTTTTTTTACAGACCGCTGGAGTCACGTGATGCTCTTTTCGCACACCTTCATTGGTGCATTCGAGTATCACGTGACTCCAGCGGTCTGTAAAAAAAAGAATCTGACCCACCCAGACAGCCTGTCTTTTTCGATAGCCTCGTGGAAGGCCCCTCTTCCCTTTTCTCTCGACACTTTTGCTTTCTCAAGAAAGTATCGTTTATTTCTTGTGTAATTTAAGGGGTCGACTTCTGCACACAAAATATGTCATTTCAGTGTTCAAAATACAGTGAAACCTCTCTGTGCGACCACCCCCTGAACGACCATTTTTTATGGAACGAAATTTATTCCCATAGGCTCAATACTACTTTTACCTCCATTCAGAGACCATCTCAGTTGAATTCCCTCCATGAGTGATCCATGTCTTTGAAGAAAATTAGACAAATTCCGTTTTTTCCTGGTCGCTTGAAGAAGGTTTTATTAGAAAAATAATTCCGGATATCGCATGATTAATCAAACTTCTAAACTAAGTTTAGATTTTTTTTAAAATTATTATTCCGGTAACTTTTAAATGTTTAAACCCTTTCTGCCTATTTAGGCAATGGATTTAACCCTGTGGAGAAATTAAGAACGTCCGACAATAAACTCTCCTGCTTTATTCTGTCAGGAAACTCTCAAAGAAATACAGTGAGCAAAAGTATTTGCACACCAGGTAAATTTGTTGTAGCATATGTATAAATAAATAAAAAGCAACTAAGAATTAAAAATACCAACACTTTTACAAAACAAATAAACATATTTAATATCTGACTTAATAATTATGTTTAAAATATGAAAACATAAAGTAGCATATTTGTACTGCCAAAAACATATTTGCACACTAGCAATAAAAATAGAAGAGGAATTATTTATAAGTTAAAAACAGTGCTAATATTTAGTATGCATGCCCTTTGCTTCAATAACAGCTTGTAATCGTCTGGGCATTGATTCTATTAAGGGTCTAGCCGGATAAGCATAGCGAAATGGCCCCCCACGGCCGATATTTGAAATAACATGTGTGGTAATAAGGCTCACCATGAAAATACAATATAGAGTATTTTTAGCCTCTGACCTTGAATTGTCCTCGAGATAAGCGGGGAAGTATGCGCCGACGCTACTATTTTTCAAATACGTTTTTCTAAAAAATTTAAAAAAATGAAACAAACGCCAATTATTGAAGAATATACAGTGTACTCCCGATTATCCGGGTTAATCACCGGGAGAGGTCGCACGGACAATCGAAAAACACGGTTAATCCGGAAACTCCTTTTTATTAAAGAAACAATCAACATAATACAAAAATATAAAAATTACTTACATTTTTGTGCTGTATAACATCAAACTAGAAATTTTCCTTTTAATATTTACCGCTTAAAAAAATCTGTAATGCATCTTTGCTTCTGTTTGTTCATTTCCTGTCTTATATCGGCAAATATATTATGAACCGCAGTAATGTCACCGTAATTGAATCCTCTTTATCCCCTATAGTCTAACAAAGTTTCTACAGATTGCAGAGCAGTAAAATGCGAAATTGTATTTCCCTCATTTAGTACATCTTCTGCATCAGTACTATCATCCCTATTAGATTTAACAACACAGTTAGAAACAATGTCTTCATCTGTCAAATACCGGAAGCCAGGCTCACATGCATCCTTTTGAAACCAATCTTCTAAATTTTTTTCATCAAGATTTTCGAAACCTTATGTTTCCTTTGCTTTTTCAAGAATACTAGTGTTTTCATATCCTTCTTGAACATCTGAAGAAGATTGCTCATTAAGCGATAGGATCTTTCCCCACGATCGTGATAAAGTAGACGATTTAACCTTTGATCATGCTGCTGATATTCCATATATTGCATCCAATAACGAAAATTGTTTCTGAAAATTTGCTAGTGTTTTAACATCATGAATCAAATTTAATCCTACCCGTCAAACAGGTTCCAGGGTGTTCGATTTTACATCTACGCACTTCACAATACTATCAGCTAAACCAGACAAGATTCTAATTCACATCAACATCGATTTTACATACATGATAAGCGTTAAAATGTTTCTCTTTAATTTTTTTGTGAGTGCGGAATGAGCACGGATGATCCGCAAACCGGATAACCCGCGCACGGATAATCGAGAGTATACTGTATTAGTTTATATTATATATTTCTTTCATATTTTTACACAAATTTTAACATAGAAAAATAAACAAATATTCAAAAAAAAATTATTAATGTATTAATTTTATATTTACACCAACCAAAAAGTTACAGAATAAAGCTTAAAGTATGTACTTTTAAGAAAAAAAATTTCGTTAAAATCGAAGATGCGCTTTTTGAGTTATAAAAAAAAAAAAAAAATGCTAGCAACTTGCTAAAAATTTACGAAACTTTCCCTGTTTGCATTTGCAGAAATACGCTACTGTCAATGCATTGGTCGATTCGTGACATTTCCACTCGGGCAGGATGCGCAGTGTGCCAAATTAAGAGAATGTTTCCATACGTACCACTTCCCTATAGGTTTGTTTCGTGTTTGTAAACAATCTGTTATTTTGGCAAACTGAGCATCCTTCTCGCGTAATAAAAATATCAAGTCGCCGATCTAGTCCATTGGTTCCCAACCTGGGGTACGCGTACTCCTGGGAGAACGTGAAAATAATATCGGGAATGAGAGAAATCACAAAAATGGTTAATAAATTCACAAAAATGTTAGAAATGACAATGTAATTTGTATCGATTTATTAATTGGTTGTGATAAGAAGATTACTAATGAAAAAAGCAATGTTTCGGTTATATGAGAGTAGGGTGATGGGGGGGGGGGGGCGTGTTTATAAGAAATGCTGGTACTCTGAAATGAAAAGCCTAAGACAGGGGAACGTAAAAGAAAAAAAGTTGGGAAGCGCTGATCTAATCGATTGTGCAGGTGAAGCCGAATAGGGGTTGTAAATATATATGGTTATAAACTTTTTGGCATTTTCGGACACCGTCCCAACCTTGCGATATCATACGTTATCATTCCTTGAATCCCCTACCCCTAATAACATTGTTATCAGTGTTTTAAAGTAATTTGTCTAATTTTTTTTTTTTACAATTTTTTCCTTATTTTTCTTTTTATACGTTTGCAATGATATACAAATATGTACATTTTTTATTCGCATATTTTACTGATTTAAATGAACAGAAGTATTTTCATAAAATGTCACTGTTATATAAGAAATAACTTTATATCAAATAACATTTTAAAGAAATACTTATTATTTAAAAGTTTTTAATAATAGCTTTTTGTTACATAATTCATTGAACATACTGCATTGAATGCACTTCGCCCTTGCACGGGGCTAAATAGAACGTCTTGTAAACAAATCAGGTGGGCAACATTCTTCCCCATTTTACTAGCAAAAATAACAAGTATCATTTCGAATCTGGTTTCTCTAACAACGAATTATATACGCATATGGCAGGAGAATATTATTCCATATGGGTTATTCCATATTTTGGAATGAAATGTTTTATAATCATTCAATGGTTTTAATAATAACTTTGTATTTTCATAAAAAGAAGAAAATATACTTAAAAAAATTTAAGATAACAGATGTAATGAAAAAGATACCAAAAAAGTAAATTTGGGTTTGATCAAAAATGATAACGATATCGAATGACAAACTCTCCTCCCCCTACAGATATCTTCCGTAGTCAAGTGCCAGAATCCCCCCCTCCACACACATACACACTCCCCTCTAAAGTGATACCTTATTTATGTACACTGTACAGTCCCATAGCCTTCTCCTTTGTGGAAGTCATCGTAGGCAAATGTTACCCTTTTGTTTGTCAGTTCTTGATATTATTACGTGAGAAGGATGCGCAGTACGGCAGGATAACAGGATATTTACAAACACAAAACAAACCTATAAGGAAGTGATATGCATGGAAAAATTCTCTTATTTTGGCGCACTGCGCATCCTGCCCGAGTAGAAATGTCACGATCAGACTAATGCATTGATAGTAGCGTATTTTCTGCAAATGCAAACAGGAAAAGTTATGAATATTTTAGCAAGTTGCTAGCATTATTTTTTTTATAACTCAAAGAGCGCATCTTTGATTTTAACGAAATTTTTTTTAAAAAAAGTACATACTTTGAGCTTTATTCTGTAATTTTTTGGTTGATGTAACTATAAAATTACTACATTAAAAAAAAAATTAACATTTTTGTTTATTTTTCAATGTTAAAATTTGTGTAAAAATGTGCAAAAAAATATATAACGTGAACTAATATATTCTTCAATAATTGGCATAAGTTTCATATTTTTAACTTTCGTAGTTTTTGAGAAAAACGTATTTGAAAAATAGAAGCGCCGGCGCATACTTCCCCGCTTATTTCAAGGACAATTCAAGGTCAGAGGCTAAAAACACTCTATATTGTATTCTCATGGTAAGCCTTATTACTACACATGTTATTTCAAACATCGGCCGCGGGGGCCATTTTGCTATGCTTATCCAGCTAGACCCATTGTGACATGTTTCACTGCTGATTTGTAGCCATTCTTCCCTAAGAGCTTGCTTAAGTTCTGATTTGTTAGAAATTTTCTTTTTCCTTATTTTCACATCCAAAATATGCCATAAATTTTCAATCGGATTGAGGTCTGGTGATTGTGGTGGCGTTTTCAATTGATTTTTTACATTATAAAGCAACCATATGCTCGTAATATATGCTGTGTGTTTCGGATCGTTATCCTGTTGGAAATAATATGAAATAGGAATTCCTAATTTCAGAGCACTATTAGATAAACGATCTCGCAATATATTAATATATTGTTTATAATTCATATTGCCTTCAATAAAGGTCATTTCGCCAACTCCGTTAAAAGACATGCATCCCCAAATCATTACATGACCACCGCCATGTTTTACAGTTGGTTTCAAGTTTTTAATTTGAAGGGAAGTATTTGGCTTTCGCCGTATAGTTTTCTTACTATCTGAGCCAAAAATATTGAAATTGCTTTCATCGGAAAAAATAAGTTTTCCAAAACTTTAGTGGTTTGCTGACATAAGCTTTTGCAAATTCAAGTCTTTTCACGCTATTTGTTTCACTAATAAATGGTTTTTTTTCGAGGTCTCTTCCTCGAATATTTCTAATTGATTGTGGTGTAACTATTGTTCCCGACTTTGAAGCGACATCAACAGCCAATTCTCGAGCACTTAGAAAAGGGTTTTTTGAAGATTCTTTTATGATGGCTCTCCTTTGCCTGGTATTTAACTTTCTTTGGCGCTTAGTTCATGGCTTATTTATTGTCGAACAAGTTTCTTTTTTTCTTCTTAATTACATAACGAACACTAGAAAAATTTAGATTTAATTTTTTACCTATTCCTCGGTAACTTAATCCAGAATTGTGAAGAAATGTAATCTTATCACGGGTAGCAACAGGCAATTCACACGTTTTCGGCGCCATTAGAACAAAAACTCCCCAGAATCCCTGCTATAGTTAATATATTACATGACTTTAAAATGCGGGGCTAATGTACTGCGGGACTGATATGCTAAACATTTGCATAATGTTCACATTTAATGCCTTTTTTAACAGTCAATGCTTCTTGTGCAAATACTTTTTAGGTATGAGAGAATATTTATTTTTTAAAATGTGTAATATTACTGTTTAAGGAAAATGGGTAGTTATTTTTATTTTCTTATTTAAATAAATGAATAATTAAGAGAATAGTATCAAATTTGCTTTCTATGGTTACTTATGCAAAAAATCTTCTGCGTGCAAATACTTTTTTTGCTCACTGTAGATAAATTAATGAAATCGTTATTTGTTGCCGTCCAAAAAAAAAAGGGGGGGGCATTTATTTACTGAAATTTGAAAGGACTTGGAAATAAAAGTTAAAACCAAAGCAAACATCAATGTATTCTAAGGTAAGATCTTTTAATGTATTTTATTAACATTTGACGTCCTTTTTAGCAATTAAATGTTTAATATATATTTTGAGTGTGTTTTTAGAATATATATTTTTGAAATATCAATGTATTCATTTTTTAAACTCTGCAGTAATTAACTTAAGTAATTAACCTTTTTATTTTATACTTAATTTTTTATATATTTTCCTAATGTGAAAAATAAATTTTAGTAACATTGTTACCTTTTTTCAACAATTAAAATCTAGATTTTAACATGATCTCCATTAAGAGATTACCTCTCGGAGCGACCAACTAAACTGAGTACAAATATTTTTCTAAACTTATCGTGTTCTAAATCGACAGTTTTGTTTTTAGGTGGACTTTTTCTGGCTCAATCGTCATCAGAGAGCATTTGAATGGTTTGTGAATTTGCTGAGCGAGCTGGAGATTGAACAAGCTCAGCTAGAAGAACAAGATAGATTCCTAGACATCCACATGTACATTACCTCAGCACTAAACAGCTCCGATATGAAAGCAGTTGGTCTTCAAATGGCGCTTGACCTTCTATACCAAAAAGAAAAACGCTGCTTGATAACAGGATTAAAAAGTCGGACACAGCCTGGCAGGCCAGACTGGAATAAGGTAAATTCTGTACAGTATTAGTATGAGTATTCACCATTTATTTTGTATCGGTTCTTCAAGTCATGATTAGGATATAACATATTTCTGAAATAATGTTGCTTCTTAAACTTTACTATTTTTTTTCATAAAAGTAGGGGCCTCTGCTCCCTATTAGAAACTATGCTTGCCAATCCCCGTGCAGACTCTTCAATCTATAAACACGTTTTTTTTCCCCTGTTTTAAGAAGTCTTAAAAACACAGTTATGATACTTTATATTGTGTAAACTTTTAGCGTTTTACAGCACTAAAAACGCGGTTTTTTTAGTGCCAGAGAGCTCAGAAATTCCACAATTAAAAATATAGGTGAAATTTGGTAATAGAAAAATAGATTTGTTACTGTTTTACTAGTCAGATCATGTAGAAAATGTTCCAAAATATAACTTACAATATCCATGTAGCGTACAAAAATTTTAAATAACTTTCTGAAAAAGTAACGGCTGGACATCAATTTAATCTTAAATCCTACCTTATTTGAAACACTTTTGGAATTTACATTAAGTAGGGTAAACCGGGGCACATTTACGCAGAGCACTTTTTCCGAAACCAGTTATAACTGGCGCGCCACTAGTCATGACAGATTGATGCTGATGCCTAGCGGGTATTCTCACACGTTTCGATCGTCAGTCAAGCTTCGGTCCAGCATGCGGAAAGGATAACATGTTTTCTGTCAAGGTGAGTAAATTTTGTGTTGAACTTATTGAAACTTACTGTGAACTAATAATACTTATTTAATGATAAACAAACATATGAACATTAGCAGAATTTTATCCTTTTTTGAGAACTGTATTTGTATGAACAGAAATGTTATTAATTTTAGTTGCACGTAAAAAATAAATCCAAACATGGTGACGGGGCACGTTCAAAAAGAAGAAATTACCTAAAAATTTACTAGTTTCTATGGAAGCAGGACAAGAAGACAGCAAAGGAAAAAGTATGAAACCAAAAACTGCAAAAAGGGAAAAAGGTGGTACACTCTGGAAAATAGTGAATGAATCTGATGACGAAAATGACTGGTGTGTATTTATTGTTTGAAATCATGCAACCAATCCGAAAAAGGACAAGACTGGGTTCAATGTCTTAGATGCAAAAGGTGGTCCCATGACAAGTGTGCAAAAGGAAATACTTTATTTTTTGTTTGTAAAAACGGTAACAGTGATGATGAAGATGACGAAATAGTTTGTTTTTAATTAGCAGTAAGCCCTTTGTTTTCAGTTCAGCCTATAAAATGTTCTTTAATTCTCTTTTTCTTTTTTAAACAGTGTTTTAAGTTATAAATAAAACATTTCAACTGGATTAAATATTTATTTCACTTACTCCTTGGTATCACTTATAATATGCGTAAATGGGCCCCACTTGATACAAGACTTGGACCTAAACATTTTTTTTACGGTTAAAAACACAAATAGGGCAACAACTGAATACACAAATTTTAACTTTATTAACTGCTTTATAAGACCACAATGTCTAAAATTTCCTAAGTTAAAACATAACAAGAAGGAAAAATCATGCGTTTAGCATAGATTATGAAACACTTCCTGAATGCTTTAACAAAACTTCGTTATTTAGGGAAATAAGGTAAATAAGATAACTAAGTAAACATTTTATAAAACGCATAAAGCATTTGAAAAACTGACTTCAGTAGTTACCGCCCATAGCCAAATATGTATTACAATTCTTTTGAACAGCCCTGTATTTGATCTGTAGGTAGATATATATACTATGTAATAGGGAAAATTTAGTTTAGTAAGAAAATGCATAACAGGTTGAAATTCATCTTTTACCAATTTATACTAATAGATGGAAACATACTTCAATACTTTTGTACAGCCCTGTAGTTTACCTAGTACCTTTATTACATGCCACTAATTAGCTAAAATTTAATTCAAACTAAAACACTCTTAAAACTATTGAAATTACATTTCCAGAAATTATCACCCATAGACGGCTATGTCTCCAACTTTTTGCGTGGCGAAGTGTATCATTTTATCTATATTCTACAAATATTTCTTAGTAAACTAAATTCAGTTCAGCGTAAAAATGCCTAACTCCTTTAAAACCCAACTTTTAAGTAATTTATGCTCATACTCAGTAACCTTTATGAATTCATTTCTGTGGCCCTGTATATGAAGTATATCATTTATCTGCATTTAATAGTATGCATAAATATAGTGAAAAAAGCTCATGTCATAATTAAAAATGCATTTCGAGCAATCATTTCTAATATGCAGTAATTAGGATACAATATAGTATCTGAAATCTTTTCAAATACACCGCAAACAATTCCCCCTATAGCATTATGAACGGAATTCTTTTGTGTGGCCCTGTAAGAACAATAACTATTCTTTGAACCGCGTATTCAACAGAATGCATATTTTAGTGGACTTCATAAATGAATATCAATTTTACTATGTTTGAAAGAGTGTAATACCATTAAATATCATTTGAAAGGATTTTTTCCCGCTGGCCGTAATATAACGGAAAACGTCTGACTTTCCCTGTAATTGAACTAAACATGCTACAAACTTCATTTGAAATAAAGGACGTGCTATGGTAAAGGTCACTAACATCCAAAAATTTCAGAACGATGCGAGCATATTTACGAGAGTTAGAGCGTGGACAGACGGACAGACAAACCGAAGTCATAAACACTTTTCAACTTTGTTGGAAAGTGTTAAAAATTAGAAAAGTCATTGAAAAAAAAAAACCCGCGTAAACGTGCCCCGGTCTACCCTATCCCCAACAGGTAAAACGTTAAAAAGGATTTCAATGCTTTGGGGACACTTTGTAGTGTATTTTACCTGGCAACAGACAAAGAGCCTCCAAATTGAAAGAAGGATTTCCTGCTGGTTAAAAATTGGTATAAGACTGCAAGGTTTTTGATTATGGATTTCTTCTGGACTTTGTTTCACTGATTTTCTTCTGTATTTTGTAAATATAGTGATTGTTAAATTTCAAGCTAACGTGTATTGTTTTCGAAAAGTAATTGTTTAATAAATTTATTTTCCAGTTTTATACTTAAAGGCCCCCCTTCAAATCGGGTCACTCTCTCTCTGCAGTACTACTATTCTTACACTATAAAAACGCACAGATAGCAATGAAATTGGAATATTTCATATAGATAGGCTAGGCTAGAGCTTTTTTAAACTGATCGTGCATTGTGTAAAGCATTCGTTCAATATGTGAATGTGTTTACATCTTATTGAGTGTTTGAATGATGCGCATAGAGCTTAATTACAGAGGATGACCGTTCTCGGGAACCCACACTGTAAAAAAAACCACTGTGAATTTGCCAGAACAAACTCTCTCACAGTGAATGTGCTGTATCTTTCTTTTGGTTTCCTGACTATATTAACATGGAAAATACAGTAGTTGCGTAGTTAGTTAACTCTCCTGGCCCAGTGACGTCACTCTCTTTACATGCGAGAGCATTAAAAATCTTCTATCAGATAAAAAGGCGAGGTTCAAAAACTGATACCGATTAAAAGATAGATAACAGATATGAGCGCCGCTTGCTGAAAGAGAAGGAACATTAACTTAAAACTACGTAAAAACAGACTGAAGTACAATAGGGACTCTGCTAAAAAACAGAGCTAATTTATTTAAGCGATAATCACATGTCTTTAAGAGTTTTAAATGTACAAGATACATAATATTTAACATGTAAACCGATCCTTACAGGTGGCTCTCTCATTGTTGTACCAGCAGTGGTCGTTATATATATATATATATAATTCAATTTTAAATATTTTAAAAATTCATCACTACAACCATATATAGTAGTTGGTACTCTTCTATATTTAGCACCTAATAGTTCAGTTAAATAGTCATTTACATTTTTCAATCTATTTATTCCTTTAGCATGATCAGTTCATACAAATCTACGATCATCTTTATGGATACGGAAAAAAAACTTACAGTACCTGTTTTTATTCACAACACAGTTATGCTGATGAAGAGAAGCTTCTAATACATCCTCATTTGTCGTCTCCTCGTCAATCATATTATCTAAATTCCACACAAGACGAAACTAATTAGCACCTAATATAGGTCCAATATTTGGAATAGGAAAATCAGTTTTCGCTGACCACTTTCGATCAGGACCACCACCACCAGACACAGTTATTTGCGCATCACCTTGATATGTATAAGCAGAACAAGCAAAAAAATTTGAAATATAATTCACTTTAACCCATCGATACATATCGCACAATTTTTCAAAACGACCAGAAAGTGGATACATTGCAACATCATATTTAAAACGTCGAGCATTAGTTCCCATCCAAGTTACAACTGGTTCCCAAGTAGAACCTTTTTCAGATCCATCCACGACAAATGATAAATCTCTTCATCCTTAAATAACGTTTTAAAATCTCATTTCTTCCTACTGGTCTCTGCCCTCTACAGCGCTTCATTCTCCTCATTTTCATCAATTTCCGGTACCTCGAGCGTCCCAAACGCCGTCTCCTCCAAGGATAAAGTTGACTGGCTCGCATTCTCCAGTAAACTGTCACTTACAAACACGTCCGGCTCGTGCAACTGCAAAATTCTTAATACCCGGTCACTAGCCGGATTCTCTAATCTCTTCCGAACTTTGTACCCACTTATATCATCAAACAAATTAGTAAACCGAGCTTCTATTGCATCAACAATATTATCCGGTATCGCTTGCCGGATTGCGAAATGTGACGTTACAAAAATCATTTTAGGTCTAATTACCATAGAACCACCTTAACTTCTGCAGTAGAAACATGTCGATCAGCCCATATTTTTAAAATATATAACCATTTGCAATGGTCCGGCTCAACATCAGAAATTAAAACATAATCTTCATTTCTATAACCATCCCGCCACTTGTTCATTGATTTAACAAACACAGATTTCAAATTACATACTGGTTAATCCTTACCGCACCTTGGGGGTCCAGAAATCCATACACCGCACGAACCATTCAGTTCATCTACGTTAAACTTAAGCATAGTTTGCAAAGTAGATTTATTCCGGATGTAATGTCCAGGATATTCCATCTAAATTCGTCCCAAATCACTCCGTTCAGCGAGATCGACGCATCTTTTAAATACATCACTTCCTTTAACAATAGTCGGTAACGTACCAAATTCCTTATACTCTCCATCTTTGCGACAATAATCCGCAGCTTCCTCAGGCGTTCCCCGCATCTTTTCAATGTGGCAACCTGGTAATCTGTTGCGTACCGTACTAAACTTTGTACGTGTCTTAAACGCCACAAAACCCTGCCAATGTTGACGGCGAGTATCCGGGCACGTCTCTTTACCATATATTGCACTAAGGTATTCCGTATACCGTAGTTGTAGTAGTTAATTTTACGCAACTGCTGTATTTTCCATGTTAATATAGTCAGGAAACCAAAGAAAGATAAAACACATTCACTGTGATAGTTTGTGCGCGAGATGAACATTATTATTATTATTTTTTTTTTTACAGTGCAGCCAACTTTCGCTTTAGAGCATAAGTGCATTCCTGGGGGGGGGGGGGGGGGGGGAGAGTTTTATAAAAATAACATGAATAACGTAATGCTTGAAAGTTCAGTGTTAGAATCACATGTAATAAGAGAGTTAAATAAAAATATTTAAGATTTTCCAACAAGAAAATAATTTATCGCCGAAATTCTTCCGAATGTTCCAACTCGACTACTTTTCGGTTAGCTCACTCTCCGGAGTCGGCAGAAAAGTCTTCTTCTCCGCGCGGCAAATTGCCTCTATCATCGTATCCCGACTACTATTGAATCAGTTTTGAAGCTTCTTGCTTATCAGTTTTGGATCATTAGGTGTCTTGGTAATCTTGCAGAGTGCATCACGATATGATTTTTTGCCGATCAGCTAGTCATACGATATAAAATAAGTTGCAAAATTAGTATTAAAGAAAAACAGCTCGTTTTCACTTAAAAGAGTAAATACTGCTAATCGGGAATTTTTGTCGCTGTAAGATACAACAATATTGACGTATAAGATTATACTTACTCTTGGAGGTTACATTTGCAAACTAAAATTACGCCAATACAAAAATTCTTTACAAATTTCTCATTTCTATTTCAATATGATTGTTCATAATATTTTGTTTTCAATACTTTATTGATTATTTTTGTATTGTATATCTGATGTTGAAGGCCAACGTAAGAATTTTGCACTTTCTGATTTCAATTACTTTCTCATTCCGTGGATACTTTGAATTTCGGGTGGGGTGAGGATTGAAGTATTGTTTTCTTTTATAGCTTGTAAAATCCATATCGGCAAAATTTGGAGTTTTTTTTTTTTTAAGAGCCATTGACTTCACATATCCTATGTAAATATAACTATTTGAAAATATTGAAATGAAAACGAGATTTTTTTTTTACAGAACGCTTCAGCTCTTTTAACGGTCCCAATGACTTGCCAATGTCGTATTGCGTGAGTGTACGGTTTTAACGTGTTAAGCCAACTTACGTGATTAAAAGTATGGGTTTTCTGAGTTTTTATTTGAATATCAGTATTTTTGTATAGTAATATTTGACCAATTTAGTAACAGATATTCTGCGATTGAATAACACGAAAATTATTAAACTGAAATGCTAGCATTAAAACATAAAAGATAAACTAATTCTGCTGTCTGTTACTCTAATCCTGATATAGTTAATTAGTTAATGTCGATCGACAATTTGATACTAATATCTCATAGTATTAAGTTTTTAACATATTATACACTGGAAATGTCTTACTTTGTCTTCCTTAATATGTGCCCAGCCTTTCGCGGTTTCTGTTACATTTGTACCTCATCTATCACCATTATGATAATACATTAATTTTTTTATACATACAGTAAAGTATTTCAGTTTAAAATGTCTTATTGTGATTATGGCAATATATTTAAAATTTTTAGAAAATTCTTGTTGGTGTGTTTATACAGTTTGACTTGACAAGTTTTCTGATTTTGGCAGAAGACTTCTGATTTTTGCTTGATTTTCATACTCTTCATTTTTAAAACATTTCTCCTGATTTTCTAACCCAATTTTTCTCACTCTTATTTTATATTGCTGTTTTTGGTTAGTGCTATTTGATATGATAGAAATTCAGGTCAACAATATATGATGGCTCTTTAAAACTTTGACTCTTGCTTTGTGGAAATTTTCAGTTTTCATACAATTAATTTTATGTTCTATAATGAATAAATTGTAACCTTGCTTTGAAAACTGTAAATTTCTTTTTAATGTAATCATGTATCATTTTATTTTTGTCATTAATTTCTTTATTAATAAAGAAATTATTCACATCCATCATTCATAACTTTTATAATTGTATATTTTTATGAGAAGGAAAATTCTATTCATGGTATTTATAATGAATTTTAAATTGTTTTAAAACATATTTTATAATGTCATTTGCTTAATTTTAAAGCATTTTTAAGCCCTTAATTAATACTAGAATACTAAACATAGTACCTATAGCGTTAACGTTAAAATACCATAGTCGTGATAATTACGAGCGTCTAGTATTCTAGGGTTAAAAGCATTTTAAAATTAAGTATATGCGGCTATACTATTTGTTGAAAATAATCACAGCATTACATTAAATTCTTATTAATTTCTTTTTGTACAACTATGTTTATTGTGATTGGTTGTTTAATGTAGCTTTCTTTCACGGCCGCCAATTCTCTGCCATGGGCCTTGCAAAATCTATAAATACCTGTAAATTTTCTGTTTTCTTTCAGTATGTTTGTGTAATTGTTCTTGTTAATATCAAATATACTCACTTCGATCCACGTCTTTATGTCTGCCTTTTTATTTATTTTAACAGCAGAGCGTTGGTTAGCAAGTTTTGAAATGAGCTGCGAGACATACTGACGCCGTTATCTTTCTGTTTTTCATTTTCTGCTGGGATTTTGAGTGAAAAAGATTTTATCTTTCTTTTTATATATTTTATCGAGCAGAATGAATTCTTCAAAGGATGTTTACGGCATCTCTCTATTTGAAGGTGATGGAAAAGTTTTTTCGGTATGGAAACGAAGAGTAACGGCAATTTTTGCTGCTAAAGAATTGGAAAAATTCCTGGAAAATGAAGCAGCTCTAGACAATGCCGCCGATGTCGTGAAAGCAAAAAAGGCTTACGCTTTATTATTATCATTATTAAGTGATAATGTTCTTGCGTCACTTCAAGATGAAAATACAGCTCATAAAATATGGAATAAATTAGAACGCACTTATGATACAAAGCGTGCAGTGAATCAAATTTTAATTCGGAAGAGATTGGCAACGATTAAGAAAGATCGTACAGTTTCTATGAGAAATCACATTGATGAAATAAATAAATTAATTTCGGATCTTAAGCTGTCTGGGGCAGAAGTTAATGAAACGGATACTATTGTTTATATTTTGATGTCATTGCCTCAGGAATTTGAAAATGTTAAGATTGCTTTAGAAAACCAACCGAATTCTGTTTTGACATTAGATTTCGTGACACAAAGATTATTAGATGCTGAAGCACTTCTTTTGGATTCAAAGAAAGAAAAAGTATATACTAAGGCTGCTCATGATAATACTGCATTTGTGTCGACTCGCAAAGAATTCTTTTGCAAAATTTGCAACTCTAAAGGGCATACAGCGAAATATTGTAGAAAGAAAATTACTTGCCATTCTTGTGGAAAATTCGGACACATAAAACGTAACTGTAAAGCTGTTAAAAATTCAAATGAAGAAAAATTTGCCTCTTCAGCTGTTTCTTTCGTTGCTGGAAATGCTTCCAGGAAAAGGAATGAATTTATAGTAGATTCCGGAGCAACTTCCCATATGTGTTCTAATGAGAATTATTTCGCATCCTTAGTACCTTCTTCAGAAACTATTAAATGCGCATCAAAAACAACGAATCTAGAAATCAAAGGTATTGGAAATATTAATGGAAAACTGTCAAATGGAATGGAAATTACTTTAAAGGATGTCCTTTATGTTCCAGACTTAAACGGGCAACTCATTTCCGTTAGGAAAATTGAAAGTGCAAATTATACAATTATTTTCAAGAACCAAAAAGTATTTATCGAAAAAGGGAGAAACCGTTTTTACTTCGGTGAACGGGATTTGAATGGACAATACGTAAGTGACTTTGTCCCTGTTTACGAAACCGTTCTTACTTCAAAGAAAAATCATTGTGATATCTGGCATCGCAGACTTGGTCATCCGAGTGACAAAGTATTGAAAGATATGAAGCTTCCGGTACCTGATTCTTTTTGTGATATTTGTGCTCGGGCAAAACAGAGTGCAACACCAATGGGAAGAGGACCAAGAAAAAGAGAAACCAAGCCAATGACTTTGATTCATAGTGACATTTGTGGACCTATTTTTCCGACAACCTTTTCTGGCGAGTGCTATTTTATGACTCTTATCGATGATTTTTCTCGTTTTACTGAAGTACGTTTACTGAAACATAAAAGTGAAGTCTCAGAAGAATTAAAAATGTTCTTAAAATCCAACCCTACAGTGAAGAAAATTAGATGTGATAACGGGAAGGAATATTTTTCTAATGATTTAGTGAATTTTACTAGAGATCTTGGTATAGTGATAGATCCCGCTGCTCCATACACGCAATCTTTGAATGGAGTAGCTGAACGCTGCAATAGGTCGCTTCTGAATATAGGACGTGCTTTGATTGCTGAATCAAATTTACCAAAGACTTTTTGGGGTCAAGCTATCCTTTCAGCAGCTTACTTGAAAAACCGAATGCCAAGCAGCACTATTGAGAACAAAACTCCGTACTTCCTGAAATATGGAGAAGAAGCCGATTTCAAGCACATACGTGTTTTTGGATGCAGTGCTTACATGTTAATTCCTTCCGTTCATCGAAAGAAGCTTGACGATAGGTCTAAACAAATGATCTTCATTGGTTATTCTTCAATGGGATATAGATTACTAGATCCTGAAACGAAACGCATAACTGTATCAAGAAATGTGAAATTTGACGAAGAGAAAAAGGAAAATGTTCAGTCGAAACAATACATTCTAGAAAATTCAGAACCTGTCGATAATGAAATTGATCCAGATGTTCTAGAAAATACGAGTGATGAATTAGATGATCCTGAAGAGAAAGAAGACAAAACAAGAAAATCTGAAAGATTTAAAAAGCAACCTGTACGGTATCCAGATCCTGAAGTTTACGAAGCATTACTTTGCCAACAAGAAACATTAACGTTTGATGATATCAAATCCCTCCCTAGTGATGAACAACGCATGTGGAAAGAAGCTATGGACGCGGAGATTGAAAGTATGAAAATCAACGATGTCTGGGATCTTGAAAAATTACCACCTGACAAACGACCTATTTCCTGCAAATGGGTATTTACCATCAAAAGAGATGGTCGACATAAGGCGAGACTCGTAGCTCGTGGATTTATGCAAAAAGAAGGGCTAGACTATAGTGAAACCTTTTCCCCTGTAATAAGTATGCCAGCTTTACGTTTGGTTCTTATTTTGATTTTAAATGAAGACTTATATGCATCTGTGTTAGATGTTAAAACAGCGTTCCTGAATGGTAAGTTAAATGAACTTGTTTTTATGGATCAGCCGGAAGGCTATGATGATAAAAGTGGGCGAAAGTGTAAACTTAAAAGAAGTTTATATGGTTTAAAACAAGCCCCACGACAATGGTTTGAAAGGTTTCATGAATTTATTTCAAAGTTAAATTTTAAATCTTGTGATAATGAACCTTGTATTTTTATTCGGTATAATAATGATCATAAAATAATTATTGCTTTGTATGTAGATGATATGTTAATTGCAGGTTCAGATGTAAATGAAACTAATGTAGTTATTTCCCTATTACATAACGAGTTTCACATGTCAAAATCGCAAAGTGTTTCAGAATTTCTAGGTATTCAAATGAAATTCAATTCTGATAGTTTAATAATGGATCAAGAGTCTTACATAATTAAATTGTTAAATAAGTTTAATATGCTAGATTGTAAACCCAGTGACATTCCTATTTCTCCTAAGTCCACCCCATCTGATTTCAAAAATGGTAAACATTTTAATGGCCCATATCGTGAACTTGTAGGTTGTTTATTATATTTAGCTTATATTTCTCGACCTGATATTTTGTATGCTATTAACTGTTTAAGTCAATTGCAAGAAAATCCTACTGAAATTGCATGGAAAGCACTTAAGAAAATCTTAAGATATTTAAAAGAAACATTGTCTTTAAAACTTGTGTATAAAAAGCAAAATTCTGATCCTAAATTATCCATGTATGTTGATGCTGATTGGGGGGCTAACACAAATGACCGCAAATCAGTAACAGGTTATATTTTAATGTTTTGTAACATGCCTGTTCTGTGGTGTTGTAATAAACAAAAATCAGTTGCTTTATCGTCAACTGAAGCTGAAGTCATTGCTTTAACTAAAAGTTTGCAAGACTTGTTATGGTTTAAAAATATTGCTAGTGAAATTGTAAATATTAAGGATTTAGTAATTTTTGAGGACAATCAATCATGTATAAAATGTATCAGTAATGAGAGTAATTATGGTAGAATGAAACACATTGATATTAAATTGAAATTTGTTCGCAATATTATAAAAGAAAATAACATCAAAATTGAATATGTTCCTACGAATATGCAAATTGCTGATTTATTTACAAAGGCATTACCTAAAGTTAAATTTTATGAACTATTATTTCTTTGTTGTTTGTACAAGTAATGTTTAAATTGTGTCATATTATTATTAATGATTGATTTCAAGAAATTTCTTTGTTTTCTGATGTAATGCTAGATTATGGGCGGGTGTTGAAAATAATCACAGCATTACATTAAATTCTTATTAATTTCTTTTTGTACAACTATGTTTATTGTGATTGGTTGTTTAATGTAGCTTTCTTTCACGGCCGCCAATTCTCTGCCATGGGCCTTGCAAAATCTATAAATACCTGTAAATTTTCTGTTTTCTTTCAGTATGTTTGTGTAATTGTTCTTGTTAATATCAAATATACTCACTTCGATCCACGTCTTTATGTCTGCCTTTTTATTTATTTTAACACTATTATTTAAAATGAATTAAATTATTAATAATTTGTTTACATTAAAATAAGTCACTGCAAAAAGTGTCCGGATTTCTTTTTAAAAATCTCCTGATTTTTGTGTTCTGGAACTTGGCCACTCTGCAGTTTGCTAATTCTTAAACTAATGAAGGTTATTTTTACCATGTTTGAAATTTTGTCAATAGTTTGACCTATTCATCCTTGTTACGCTTTTCCGTTGTTAATACGATGATGATTATCACGCAAACTCTAGTCAAACACTCGTAAATACTTCAATAACTGCTGTTTTGTTTGTAGGCTGCCACCCCCAATATATGCGTGATATCGGACACAATGTAAGAAGGATAATAATTAAATACGTATTCAGTTAATATTAAAGAATAATTTATTTACAGATTATTTACATAAAAAATACATTATTTACAATTATAGGCTCGGATATAGCAGATCCTGCCCAACACTAACAAGGAGAGGGCCAAGCTTGGTAATAACGGATTTTGATTATTTTTATATATTGTAGGGTAGAAGCCCCTTAGTCTCAGATTTAACGGATTTTATACAACACTCCTTAGTTGTCGAGAAATAGGGAGTCTAATATTATAACACCACTTAAATACTTACTTTGTAACGAAATCACCACTCTAGTCGTAGCTCAGTTGTTATGGCATCTGCTCTTTAGTCCGCAGGCTCTGGTTCGAGACCGGAACACGCTGCATTTGTTTTATAAATATATTTGTAATTTTAATAATCTCATTGTCAATTAAAAATTATAATATTGTGTATTAACTATGTTAACCTATTTATTTTTTTATTTGTAACTAAATCGTTGTATAAAACATCATTAAACTTTTTTTTAATCACTTTTAAAATGTATTTTATATACTCTTTATCGATGCAATTATATTGAACACTTGTGTCAATTGGTGATTTTAAAGAAACATAATTTATAAATTTCCTTAACAAGGGAAGCCAATGCGTTGATAATACTGCTCTGTTTTTAAAGCAAGAAGCATAATTGTATTAAAAATTATCATAAGAATTAAATTACAACATATTTTTTCGCATATTAAAGATTTTTAAATTTGTAATACGTATGTTTGTTCTTTGAATTATTTTGCTTTCTCATTTATCTTCTTTCTGCATTTATTTTTATTTTATTTGGAAATTATTTCTTTTATCATAACTAGAGGGAGCCCCAACAGTTTTTGTAACGATTCTGGATTTTGCAACGATTCTGGATTGATTCTGGATTTTGTATAGATTCTGGATTTTTACTAGTCAATAATAGATCCATTAAAAAAAAATATCTTTAAATGATGAAAAATGTTTAATAATGATTTAAAAATCACAAATGCTAAATTAAAATCTAAATATGTTGACATTATAATTAATGAACCATATTAAAATTTTTAATTGAGATTATTAAATCATAAATATATTTATAAAACAAAAAATGAGAAAAACAAATGTAGCGTGTTCCGGTCTCGAACCCGAGCCTGAGAATGAACGAACCGATGCCATAAAAACTGAGATACGACCAACGCAGTAATTGCGTTACTAAGTATTTAAGTTGTGTTATAATATTAAACCCCCTATTTCTGGAGAAGTAGAGCGTTGTATAAAATCATCCGTTAAACCTGAGACTAAGGGGCATCCTTACAACATATATAAAAATAATAAAAATCTGCGATTATCAAGCTTGGCCCTCTCCTTGTAAGATATACGTTGAAATAATGTTTAAGTACTGCGTAGTATTATTAAACTATGCGCTATTCCCTTCTCGCTTTACCGAACTCCGCAAGGCTTGTCGGCGAACCACTCGGGTATCTCCCGTCGTATACACATTTCTCCCCACAGGAGGCAATCTTTTCTTAGGAACACTTTTCCTCGCAAAATCCACGTGACTTCAGCCAATATTACCCAACACCTACTGCACTTTGCATTCTCGCTCATTCATTCCCTAGAGACTCCCAAGGAATTTCTTTTGTACACTTTGTCTGGTCCCTTTGTTGTCCACGTTCTCGTATATATATATATATATATATATAAATGCTGGTATGTCGTTTACACAATGAGGCTTTTCATACAATAATATATGAATATAATAGCCCGTTCCCATTCTCAAGATAAGAAAAAATATTCCTCTAACAAAAGTACGTAAAAAGTGATTTACATACAAAATACAATACAGGGTGTTTTATAAAGTCCCGGAGCTATTTTGATGTTTAATTACTCATAAAATAACAAAGATAGATTTAAAATTAATAACATAAATGGTTAGATAGACTCAAAAAGTTTCATGACCCTTGTCAATGAACTTCCACGTGTGCCCCCTTCGTCGCACGGAGAATATCAAGTCGATAGTCAATTTCACGCCAGGTAGCGGCAAGCATGTCGGCATCCACAGAGGCTATTGCGGTTGTAATTCTGGCTTTTAAGTCATTAGTGTTCGACACTCTCCTCCTGTAAACATTGTCCTTTACAAATCCCCAAAGGAAAAAGTCCAGCGGCGTTATATCAAGTGATCTGGGTGATGCACCACCTCATTGGGGTACCATCGTTCGTACTTCTTTGAATGACCATTTTCCAGGAAGATGGATTGGGCGAGGAGGTCCAATTCCTTGGCCACCCAGATCACCTGATATAACGCCGCTGGACTTTTTCCTTTGGGGATTTGTAAAGGACAATGTTTACAGGAGGAGAGTGTCGAATATTGATGACTTAAAAGCGAGAATTACAACCGCAATAGCCTCTGTGGATGCCGACATGCTTGCCGCTACCTGGCGTGAAATTGACTATCGACTTGATATTCTCCGTGCGACGAAGGGGGGCACACGTGGAAGTTCATTGGCAAGGGTAATGAAACTTTTTGAGTATATCTAACCATTTATGTTATTAATTTTAATCTATATTATTTTATGAGTTATTAAACATCAAAATGGGTCCGGGACTTTATAAAACACGCTGTAGATTAAATAAAAATATTGATTAGCAGTAATCCTAATTTGTCACACATTCCTTAACGTCAGAAACCTGGCAATCATGAAGCAAAAATCTTAATCAAAATTTATTACGACAAGGAATGGGCTAAAACAAACATTTTAATGTTATCCATATATCTATTAAGTTATGTACTAAATCTTGGAATTTGTTTACTTTTTTAGGTTTTTACGTCGATAGCACAACAACAAAAGGGAAAGGTTACTGTCTTCTTCTGTGGACCCACTCAACTTGCAAAGACTTTGCAACGGAAGTGCGATGAATTTGGGTTTCATTTTAGAAAAGAAATATTTTAATAGTTTTCAACGTTGTTTTTAATTTTTTTTATTTGTATTAAATATTTCTGTTACTTTTCAAGGTATTTTTTAATTTTATGAATAAAAATTTTTTTAAATTCGTCTTGGTTTTTTAGTTATTTTTTAAAACAGCCTCCACTGCAAGAACAACAACCATTTCTCCCTGATTAGTATAATGTGTCAAGAGCAAATGAAAAATTACCCAAGATCCATACATTTGAGGCATAGAATTTGAGAATAAAATGAAAATGGGTCTTTCTTTTGGTACACGGGAAGTAAGCTTTTCTGTAATCGTGAATATCTGTACATGAGATAAAGTAAATGCACCTATAGTGGGCCACGTACCAGTAGTAAAGCACTAATTTTTAAGTTTAAAGACAAGCCCAAAATGCATTTCTTGAAAGGACTGAAAAAAAATCTAACAACCTTAAATGTTAACTTACCATAAACTGTTTGGAATATTTTTTTTTTTTTTTTTTCTGCTGGTACATTTATTTTCTAGAGTCTTCAAAAACAGATTTTTTTCGGCACATTCTTGGAGATTTCATTCAGAGAAGTTTATATTTAAAACTTTGTTTCTTTAATATGTTCTATTTTAAATTAAACTACTGTTGATATATACTCTTTTACATTATAAATAATTTGTTGGATAAGCCGAAAACTTAAAATTCATGCATTAGAAATTTACTAGGCCCGCCACTAGAACTTAAACTAAGGTAACATTTTTTATTTTTCATTTTTTTCCGAAAAATATATTTTGAGACTTCGGATGTTTTTTTCTGATACATGAAGGTTAGGACAAGGCTAAAAAAATATCTTTCGGAATTCACTAACACTTTAATGGGATAAATGTCCTTAAGTGGCTCAGTACTGGTGCCTTTACCTTCAGTTGATACGAGTAGATTCAGAAAATAACCTATGCATAGCTGCCAACTTCCAATCATTTTCAAAGTCGAATAAAACATGTTTTGAGCCAAGGAAGTTTTAAAAAATGTTTCTATTTGGTACGTAATGAATTTGATTTTTCGCAAAATTTCTGGTTCAAAATATGTTTGATTGAAAATATTTGGAAGTTGTCAGCTAAATAATTCTCAATTAGTAGCTATCATTCAGCCAGATACGTACATTTTGAGTACTGTAAGTAAGGAATACATGGGCACTAGGCTGCTACTTCGATCTTTGAAATCTGTTTTTTTTTTTTAAATGGCATTGTTGTAGCCATTTTTTTTATGCCCTTTTGTAAAATCCCAAATATAGTGCGCTAGACACGATTGTGTACACATTTTTATTAGCCATTTAGGGGACAGATGTGTAAAGTCCTTTTCAAGATGATTATGCAATTGTTTTTTAAGCCTCCAATACACTGGTTTCCAAAAATCAGGGAAACACAACAAAAATAGTGATTACTCAAAATGTTACATGTAGATTTTAATAAAACTGAGTCACAATATACAACACACAGTAAGGTATAAAATAACATTAAAAGAAATTACTAAGACGATTGTGGTGTTTCAGAAATTAACACAATTATAAAATAAACAAAATAAATGTGTCAGTCCGGTATAGGAAAAGTACCTTTAATATGGAGTATGGATGACCCTTAGAAGCAATACAGTACATACAGCTATGCGTGATACTGTCAATTATGCGGCGATCGATAAGTTCACTGGGAAGTGCGAGCCATTTCCCTTGTAAAGCGGTTGTAAACGTGGCAAGGGTCTGAGGAGAGTGATTGAGAGCATCAACACATCTTTCTAAAGCATCCCAAACATGCCCGTTGGGATTCAAGTCCGGTGATCGAGATGGAAATTCCATGCACTGAATTCTTTGGTGCTGAAGATAGTCTTCCACGATGCCAGCCCTCTGCGATCTAGAGTTGTCCTCCTGTAACAGGAAATCATTACCTATTACCCATGCATTAACCCCTACGCAACGTGTGCTACGTATACATCTTTTAATTTTTGGGCACCACTATTTTTGTGTAGTAGTTTTGGGTCATTTTCAATAAATGCATACAATTCAGAAAAACATTTAAAATAAAAATTACTTTTAAGTTTCACATTAAAAATGAAATAAGTGATAATGTATAAGTTAGATTTGTCTGTAAATATAATTAATTAAGCACTTTAGCTTTTGGTAGAATTTTTATACACTATTTTACTATATTTTATACACTATTTACCAGTAACATGGTAACAGACTTGACATTAACAGCAAAATATCTTCCAAAACCTACATGCTAATTATTAACACTAAGAAACAAAACAAAATCTTTAATATATTAACTAGATAATAATATTCAAGCAAAAGAAAATACTAAACTTATATTTTTAACATAAAAAAATAGGTAACAGACTTGACATTTAATAAAAATACTCACCTTTATAAAGAATTCTTTACTCCACTACACTGTTGTTTTTCAACTGCAAAAGAAAATGGCTACAAGTAAATATTTAACTAGTATAAGTGTTTTTATTTTAAATGTGCTGCCATTTCTTGGTGAAATTGTCAACCTTTATTTCATGAAATTGTAGCTTGGTAACAGACTTGACAAAATATGAGGGACAAAATGTTTTGTAGATTTTCTTTAAAAATTTTTCTTTTTTTTTGTTGGAATAATGTCAGAAATTTAAAATAATGATGATTTATCTCATTAAATGTCCCAATTACTTTCCTTTTAAAGTGAAAAATGAAGTGAAAAAATATTACAGAATTATAAAATACAGAAGAGGGACAACTATTTTTTTCTTCTACTAGATGCAAAAATCTGCATCTTTAGGAAAAAAATATGAAAGTGATTATTTTTATGTTTTAGAAATATGTTGCGTAGTGTAATTAAATAAATATAATATTTATAGTCAGTTTTAAATAATATATTATGAGTACATTTTTTTTTTTTTTTTTTTTTCTTTTTTACTGTGGGACAGCATATGTATGTATATTTTGAAAATGACCCTTTTCGCCTTATGTAATCGCTAAACTCCTATTATATAAGGAGAAAATTATTGTTCAAAAACAGTGATATTGAAATTCAAGGATTTTGGTCACCCTACATACTACGTAATTGTGCTCACCGCGAAATTGTTAATTATATTATTGCTATTAATATCATAAATTTGACTTCGAAATACAGATTTGCAAAAGAATATTTTTTAAATTGAGAAGTAAAATTTAAATGTTTTTGAAATATTATAAATGCGTATCTATATAACTTTTTTAGTGATGGGGTAAAAAGGGTGGATCTCTGCAATTTCTTGTTTTTTTTTTTTTTCTTTCAAGTGTTCATTTTATGATGCATTGCACATAATATGAACACAAATCTGTCCTCTCATTATACTAAAAACAAACAGGTGATTTTGTTTAATGATGCGAATAAAAAAAGTATACTTGAATAATTCAAGGAATAACTTGATACCTTTTCACAAACAAAATCTATTTTATTATAATATAGATGCAATTTGGATCAATTCAACCGAATATTTTATCACGAATTGGCGTTTACCTTATTTTCAAAGAAATAAAAGTAACGGTTGCTTTTTAAAGACAATACTAATAAACAAGAAAGAAAAAATCATGCTTCACGCATAGATTTTGAAACACTTTCCAATACACTCAGAATATTGTAACATAACTGCACCGTTTAATAAGTTAAAATAGACTAATTCAAGCATATGGAAATGCATAACACTTGAAAACCAGCTGTTCCCATCTACAATCGGAAAATTATCCTAATTCTTTGTGCAGCCCTGTATATAGATTTGCATGTATTAACTACATGCATGCCAAAATTTAGTTCAGTTAAGAAATACATATATACATTAGTTGAAATTTTCCCTTCAGCAATTTCCGCTAAAAAGGAGAATGGCACGTGAATCCTTTTGTGCAGCCCTGTACATGAGGTATAGAATTTATGTACAACTAGAATAATAGAAAAAATAGTTAAATTTAAAAGCGCATGCCGAAATTGAAAACTCGCTTCCAGTCATTATTCCTTAAAGACAGTTCTGTAATCGATTTCTTTTGTGTGTCGCTTTAAATGAACAACAAATGCTATGAATACCCTATTCTATCGTAATTATCTTGTAGTGAAATATTCAGCGATTTATACCAGTTTCAATACATATGAACTAGCGTAATGCTATTAAAATACTCTGCAAACGATTTTTCCCCATGTACCATAATGTAATGGAATTCTTTTGAGTACTCCTGTAAATGAACTGATACATATGAACTGAACTGTATAACTGAACACATACTTCATATACAATACCGAACATGCCTTGGGATTTAAATAAAGTTTATCAATTGCATGAAAATCCGATTCATATTTACGGGAAATAGAGCTCGGACTGACGGCCAGATAAACCGATTGCATAAACACTTTTCAGCTTTTGTTGGAAAGTATTAAAAAGATACTGAGGCAATCTAAATATTACTCGGAGGGCAGTGATTTATTAGTTATCTGCTATGCAAGCTCGTAAAACTTTCAAAGGCCTTTAAAATGCAAAGAAGCGTTATTGCACGCACGTTAGAGGATTTACAACACTAAATTCACGTTTTTTTTTCTCATCTGAGTTATATAAATTAAAGCGGCGACTGTCCAGTAACTGTAAGAATAACTAGTAGAACTGTCTCCGAATTGTTATTTATTTTAACTCTAACAAAACTAACAAGGAAGGTGTTCCATACTGGGCATACTCGGAATATTTTGAAAAAATACTAATTAAACTACTTATGTGTGTAATAAAGGATCAAATTTAGCGGCGGAATTACAGTAGAAAGTCTGCAAAAAAAAATAAAATACTTTCGGGTATTTGGCGCGAAAAGACGAAAGTGTCACGCGATTTGGCGAGCTGCACTTTTCCGCGCCAAAATCAAACGATTTTAATGCATCTGAAAATTGCATGTTAATTGATTTTTAGAATGCGTGTAAATGGTATTTTATGAATTTAAACTTGAACAATGAGAGAGTTTAATGCATATATTTTTTGTATTACATGTTTATGTTGCTTGTTGCTGCACTTATTTAGTTTTATCACTGTAAAAATATTTTCATACTGAAAAATATATTTCCATATATTTAAGCGTATTCCAAAATCAAGGCCAGATGACGAATGCTGCAGTTATACACTTCAAATTGGAGAAGTTTTTGTTTCCATAGCAACAAAATTGAATCGACAGTTCTCAGTTGGACTTAATTTTGAGATTAAAAGAATTTTAATTAATTTAAATTTTGTTTTAATTCATAAAATTTCATAATTAACTTTCATTATAAATATTTTTATGACAAAACTATAGTTAAAACAAACTAAACCTGGCTAAACTAAAGTTATTTAAATTAAATTTATTTAAACAACTTCAACATGAAACATTTTTATCTTAAAGAGTGTTTCACATAAAAAGTAGGGGAGATGGGGGCACATGTGAGCATGGGGCAGATGTGAACATTGCAATTTTTCAATAGTATTATAAGTTTTTTTATTTGAAATAAATTACTAAAGATGATAGCACCGCTAGACATATAGTAAAAATTTTTTGAAGCTCTTTGACATTTTGTTTGTCCTCTGTAGCCAAAACACTGTTTTTAGATCTCAAAAGTAAAATCTTTGTTCCAAGTTGATAAGCGAATAACTTTATTTATTCATTTATTTGAATTTGAGTGTTATAACATACTCTAAATACTAATAAATATTTTTGATATAGTTTTTTTTCTTCTAAAATTGAGAAATGTTAATTATTTATCAATTTAACAGAAGCAGCAATGTGGGGCACTTGTGAACGGACTAGTTGGGGGCAGATATGAACAGTTCATAAGTGCCCCAATAATCATTCTGTGATTCTGTTCCTTTCAATTAACTTAAGAAATATTGTCAGTTCCATTATCTGTAATTTTCCTGTAATAGAAGATATTTTCCTCACACGAAGTTGATTTTGTATTGAAACTTCCACAAACACAACTTTCAACAAAGACACAAAGAGCAACAAGCTCGTTTACGTTCAATTATACTTTAAATAAATTTAATGTTTTCTAAAATGCAATAAGTGTTGTGTATTATTTTACTAAACGGTTTACAACAATATTTTTATGCATTGTTAATACAAAAATATTACCTTGAACAACTTTGAAAATTTTTCTATTACATGTGTTCTAAACTTTCAGTGATGGCTTACTTCCATCTCTAAAACAGTTATGTATATGATGCTTTCAATGGAGATAGATATCAGTAATATTTTAAGAAAGTAAAATTTTTAAACTGATAACTACCGTAAAATCCTGATTGTAACCCCCCCCCCCCTCTTTCAAAAGTAAAAGAAGTTAGCGGGGGGGGGGGAAGTTGGGATTTTTTTTAATCATTAAAAAACCTTCTTTATCTATAATTTACAAGTAAATAAGGCAAATGCAGGAGTGAGAATCTTCCGTATTTCGGCAGATTTCCGATGTAAATGCCCCCTCTTTAAAATTTCCCCCAAACAAAATGCAAAGGTTTTAACTTTCCCTTTTTAAATTCTTCTTTATTTTTCTTATTTTATTGCAACAATACTTAATAAACCATCTAAGCCTCCCACCCCAAATCTACTTATTTTCATTTTATAATCTTTTGCTTAAACATATTACCCTGAAACTAGAGAAATATATATATATATTTTCCCATATGGTGAATTTAACAGGTAATTTAACTGATGATTACGATGACAAATGAATAGCACAATAAAAAGCATGCCAAAGGATATTTTTGCCATGTGTTCACATGTGCCCCACATGTGTTCACAACTACCCCGCTGATGGGGCACATGTGAATGATTCTGTGAATTTATAAAACTATTAAAAAATGTAAGAAGAACTATACAGATGATTTTTAAAAAAATACCATGCGTAAAAGAAAGCTCTGTTTACTATATCGAGCAGTTTTTGTTTATAGAAATTGATCCAGTTATGAGAAAAAGTTATATTTATGCGAACTGTTCACATGTGCCTCCGTCTCCCCTATTTGTGAAATTTTATTCCATAGCCAACGCGGTGATAAATCGACAAGTATAGAAACTTTCATTATTTTTTTTACGGACACCCTATCGAGTTTCCGCCGAAATTTTTTTTAAAACATGTCTATTCTCATGAGAAGAACATTCCATATTTTTTTTTTCAGAATTTTCGGAGTATGCCCGTATGGAGACTTTCCTTGTAAGAGGTTTTCTAGAAAATCTTTAAAAAATGCAGAACACAACTGGAACGGGTAACAGAATACACACTGTATAGGGAAAAATTACCCGCCACACAATTTTAGAATTTCCTCAATTTCTGGAGAAATAATTAAGCGAAATGTTCCTTAACTCTATATGCCAACGGTGCTTTAAAATATATTAAATAAAATTTGATGTACAATTTATTTAATAAGTCTATTGATAAAACTTAATCTTTTAAACACGATTACCTTCTTTTATTGTGTTTTGAAAACATTGCAAATTTTACGATATCAAGTGTTTTTAAATGTTTTTTTTTTCAACCATTTACATATAGATAGATTTTACTGTTGAAACGTGCAGTAGGAATTTTTGCACCTAATAAAATATCTTATTTATAGATAAAAGCACAATGTATTTGTTAATTTTTTAAAGATTGAGCAATAAAATAAAATATTAACTGTTAAATAACCTATGTATTCTTGTAAATATTTTAGAAAAAGACAGTTATTCAAATTATAATCCTATCTAAATATTATAATTATATAAATTTTCTAATCTAGCTTTATACATTAAGAGGAAAATTTATTAAAATGACATTTCATTGAATGCATATTTTGTGACATAATGAAATTTGGACACGAGTGCTTTTAGGGAACCAACAACAAATTCAATAAGAAAAATATCTGCGGTAAAATAATTCCTGCTAACTTAGGAGAATGCGTAGCACAGAACGACAAATTTCCACGGCATAAGTAAAAATTGGGACGTATTTTCCAAAATGTTTTCAAATATCTAGAGTTGTTCTGTAAGTCCAACAGCATACTATTAGAGTATCTATCTATATATAAAAAAGTTTGTTCTGACTGACTCATAATCACCGCAGAGCCCAAACTACTGAATCTAGAAACATGAAAATAGTGGGGAAAATACTTTTTATGACATAAGCTTGCACTAAGAAAGGATTTGTGAAAATTCCCTCCAAAGGGGGTGGGGGGATCGAAAATAATAGAACATCTGGCCAGTGGTGTACTCGTAAAAAAAAAACAGAGGGCATATGCTCTAAGCAGAGGGTATACCCTACAGCGTATATACTATAGCTTTTTTGAGAAACAGAGGGTATACGGTGTTCCTTAAAAAAAATCCAGAAGGTATACGGCGTATACCACCGTATACCCTCCACTATATCCCTGCATCTGGTCATATTTCAGCGCCGTTTTAGTTAGGAGCGTGGAATTCCTCAGCATAATATATCTCTATGGAAAAGAGTTTGTTCTGACAGACTCGTAATCAACGCACAGCCCATTATTGAACATGGAAGCATGAAAATTGTGGGGAAAATACTTCCTATGGCATAATCTTGCACTAGGAAGGGATTTTTGAAAATTCTCTCCAAAGGGGGGTTGGGGGTTGAAAATAATAGAGCATCCGGCTATATTTCAGCGCTGTTTTAGGTAGGAGCATAAAATTCCAGGAAATAAATCTGCTAAAAAATAATTGGACAGATTTTGGAACCCAGTGTTGCCAGATTGGGGACTTTTTTAATTCAGATTATATGACTGTGACCATTTTTTTAAGATAATATAATTCGCCTTATTTTATTTTTCAGAATTTTCAATAGGCCGAAGATTTTTATTTCAAAAAAGCGGTGACAATCAACAATCTGGGGACAAAAAAGTTGTAATCTGGCAACACTGTTGGAACACCTGAAAATCAGGATGATCCGCGTAATCGATATTCCTAACAACACTAGGCATAGGTGTAAAACACATAAGTCTGATGTATGGTTTCAGCAAAATAAACCTCTGATGACCCTACGGAAAATAAAGGTAATGATCTTTACCTTTAACAAATCCTTTTATGTTCTATGTGCAACTTTTATGCATTTTCCTAAAAATAGCATGTATGTTCACAAAAACATAAGAATTTCATGAAAAATTTTCAAGATTTTTCGCATATTTTTACTGGTAACATGTAGATTTAAAAAAAAAAAAAAAAAAAAAAAAAGTCATTACAGAAAAAAAAAAAAGAAAAGATAAACAGATACATTTTAATGTTCAAGAACTATTCCAGATAAAAAAGAAAATGGTCAATCGATTGGAAATTGCCTTCTTTCAATATACGCATAAAATTAGCTTAGGGAGCCGTTTGCATACTGACATTATAACAAACTTTGAAATTTTCAGCATGAACGCCCAATTTTGACAACATATTTGGATTCGTCAGTAAATTTTACCTTTGGTTACAAACGAGAAGCCGTTCAGTGAGATAGTTCAGGAATTATGCAGATCCCCTAAAGTTTGGAACTCATAATTAAATGCTATTTTAATAGTTACAAAACAAATTGCAATGGGGTAGTGTTTTAAGCATAACTCAAAAATTATGTGTCGGAATGACCTATAATTTTAGATTCGCTTACTGAAAGCTTCTGTAATTATCAAGTTCTGTTAAGATGTTTGTAGGTTACAACAGATTTGTTTTCTAATGTTAAGAGCAGTTGAAAGGCAAATTCATGAAAAAAGTCGTTTTTTCATATTTTAATATTTTGAATCCTTTATTTTTTTTTCTTTTCGCTATTACTTTATTAAAAATACTATATTATTTTTATTTCTATGACATTGAGAAGTTAAAATTTTTAAGTAATTCAGTTTGCTTACAACATACATAAACATTACATACATAAAGTTTAAACTCAAATTTCTCAAAATTTTGTTTTGAAGTTCGATGTACATTTTTATAGAAACTAGTAATTAAATTATAGAAACTAGTTATTGTTCTTAATCTTGCCTAAATACTTTACACATCTTTCGGATAAATCTGAAGCTAACTTTTGTTAGAAACATATGTACAAAATTTTTATAACTTTTTTTTTTTTTTTTTTTTTTTGAAAAATGCAAGTTTTTTGTTATTTAAAAGTGGTTTTTATACCAATTAAAAAACAATAACTAAGAAGTATCTGTTTATAAAGTTGAATTAACTATATTAGGAATGTTTCATGTTATATATATAAAAAAATTTCAAACTAATATCTTTGACAGTTTCTGGGGAAAGGTTCATTAATTTAACCCTTTATTTACGGAATTATATATCAAGAAATTACTTCACCTCAATAATTATCATCTTTAATATCTGAAGATATACTGGAATTTTTAAATAATTTAGATATGTTTTTTCATTAAAACTGATTAAGTAAATCGGTAGTTAACTTTTTTTGTAAAATGTTTGCAAAAATAATCAGTTTAATTAACCAAAAATACTCTTATGGAAATGTCATAACTCTTATAAAATTGTATTTAAATGTATTATCCTTTCTGTAAATAAAAAAGCTCTTACTGTTGAAAATGTTTCATGTAACTTTTATTTTAAGGAAAGCTATACCTACAAATGATTAAGAAAATTATCACTTTTTGAAAGTATTTAGCTTCGACTGTTTCTCTATGCTTTCTAAATTTGATCGAGAAGAATATTTTGTGCGGAAAGAAAAATACTTTTATTAATAAACAGAGTAAATAAATTTTATACAATATTTTCTTCAATGTTACTTAAAAGCACCGTCGGTGCATAAAGGATTACACATAATTGGTGTAGAGCCTTCCAACTGCCCTTAATTTCAAAATATATAAACTGTGAAATTAATATTAGGAGAAGCATAAATTAATGTAACACAAAAAATACAGCAGAAATCGCTTTCTAGACGCTTTCCATATGCGAATCGAAAATTACAGTTCATTCCACCAAGAAGTTTGAGTTATTCTTTAAAAACTACCTGAATTGCAGAACTATTAGAACTATTAAAAATGAGTTTAAATAACATTAACGTTCCGTAATTTAAATCTGAAAAACTCTTAAATTACTTTACTGAATTACTTTCCGTTTGATATCCGGAGGTAAAAGTTACTACAGAATTAAAATATGCTGTGAAAACTGAGGTTTACATTGAAGATTTCAAAATTGGTTAAAACTTCAATATAAAGACGGTCCAAAAAAAAAAAAAAAAAAAAAAAAAAAAGAAAGAAATCACAATTCCCAATCGAAAGGCTATTTTCGGTTTCTCTGCGACAATTTTGCCGTTAAATGTATAAATGATTCTTTTTTTTTTTTAAGGGGAGGGGGGAGGATGACGAAACTGTATAAGATAAACTTTATGTTGAAATTTGAAATGAGTTAAATTATATATTTTCCAAGTCAAGTATCCAAGTATTTATAGAAAATAATTTGTAACTGAGTACATATCGAACCATCGTTTCTCTGATAATCTTATAATGAACTATATAGGGCAACTTGTAAAAAAAAATTTTAGTCGATTATTGGGAAAATTGTGAGATTCGGCTGCTTTACTCTAAAGATCTATAAAGTATTACATACATTAATGATAGAAAATGAGTGTGCAGAATCCATATGTCAGGGAAGCTTTCTCTAAAACAATTTTATTGGAGACTACTTGAGGACATCAGAAGCCAAGGGGATCAAGTGACAAAATTTCGATTTGGAGTAAATTAAGTTCAAAGATAATTGACGTTAAAGTTGAACATCAATAATAATTGACTGAATTGAAATAGGAAACTGCTGCTTGTTTCACAGTAGTTTTTGAACTCTTATTCCAAAAAATGTGAAAAAAGTAGAGTACAATTTTCTTTAAATTTATAATTAATCAATACTGATCATTATTCGACAAAAGTAGTTGATCTCTAAAACAGAACACGTAATTAGCAAATCACTTATATTTCTTTACCTGAAAAGAAAAAAAGTATATTTCCAGGTCGTCTGTGCACTTAGTTCAATTTTTTCAATTTTGTCACTTATACCCCTTGGCTTCTGGGGGTACTCATTTATACCAAAATACTATTTAAAAATGCATTCTTGAAATAATTTAATATATGTATTTATAATATGCAATAATCTTGGCATTTTATCTTCTTTTTTTCCTATCAACACAATGAAAATGCAGGATATTACGAAATAAAATGCAATGCTGTTTCATTACTGATATATTCAAAATTTCTATGGGATTATTTTCGGTGTATGCAATCCTTTGTAAGTAGCTGACTTAATAGCCTTTGATTACATCCGCTGCAGCTGTAGCAATCCAAATTGATTCCATCAGGATCATTTCTGTTGAAAGTTCTGGATGAAGTATGATAATAAATATTAAGCATTTTTCGCTTTAGAATAATACGATCTTTTTTTTTTTTATCGTGTTAAGCCAATAATAATATACATATTTATATACATTCTTCAAGCAAACTTCAACTACTGAACATTCTTAGAAACAATTGGTTATTTAAGCTGTTATCAAGGTATTGTATTAAATTTGGCTAATTTCTATGAGTACGGAAAATAGTTTTATTGTAAAGAAAAGTTTCAATTACAAATTGCTTTCATAATATATAAAAAAATAATTATTAGTCTAGTTAAAAAATATTCACATTTTATTAATTATTTTAAATTTATTTTTGATAGCAGCTACAATATTTTAAAAAACTGTGTATTTTTAATGCGTATATGTATGTCTGTGATTTAAAATATTTTTTTATTCTATTATTAGCAAAAATGTTTTAGACAACAACTTTATAGAGCTAATTCTTTTTAAGTTGCGTTAAAAATATATTTTACTTATTTGTATTTTATGGTATAAATATATTAAAATTTGAAGGTAATCTATTTTAATAATTCAATAAAAAACCTTACTCTCATTAATAGCTCATTGTTCAGCCTGATTAAAATTTGATAGGCTTAATTTAATTTTTTATGTAGGAATTTAATTCAGTTGATGTGACTCAGAAAAAGAATTATTTCTTATGTATAAACAATCTTCACATCCTCTGTACTTTCTGAAAGTAATGTGCTTCATTGATTATTTTAACTTATTTAATTTTTTTCCTACTTTTACTTGGATCATATATTAAAGAACATACTTACATACAAAATAATTATTTTCATATCCCCACACATACGCCTTAAATGTTTTAAATGATACGGCCCTTCTAAAGCGTTCGAATGCAATTTAAAAATCATTTATAAATGTTATACTGCGAAAAATTCGGACAGAAACTAGTTGTCTACGTTCTCAAAGTTAATAAAAGAATTACCATTATTTATATATAACAATTAAAAAAGATAACTTTTTAAAATATTAAGTGAAAAATTATAAAACTCTTCTCCCAAAAGTTTAAAAACAAATAATAAATAAAGTTATTTACATTAAAAAGCAAAATATGCAATCACAATGACCAATTTAACATCTTGTAACAAAGCACTTATTTTAACTTTCATCCCCATTGGCTCGTTATATTTTTATGTCCAAGATATTTTCTACTGAATCAAATGCAGGATATAAAGTAGGTAGTCTAAATGCGGAAGAGATTATGAAATCTTGTCCCACGATTTCGCCATTTTATGATTGCAGCTAGTGCTACACCAATAGATGGTTCAACCAGCACAAAATTTTTATCAGTGTACATTTATGAACCATATCATTTAAAATTTTATCAAGAAATTAAAAAAAAAATTATTATAGAAACTTAGTTTGATAGTTCATTCAAAAACTCAATTATCTGTCTCCTTTGATTGGTTAAATGCCGAAAGTTCATTCGATTTTACCCCATTATATTCCTTTTTTTTTATAAATTCTTCTACTAACAGCATTGCACATCATTTTTAAATTCTTAGGACATTAAGTGATTTCGAAATTCTAAAAAATGTATTAATTATAGACTTTAAACTTACTATAAAGACTACACATATTTTTTTCTAAATCGCGAAATTCTTTTTACACTGATTATTGACTTTTTCATACTTAGTTACCATCATTATTTTGTCTTTTATTTCGTGAAAAATTCATTTTTATATTGTATTGGCCTATTTTTGCGGAGTTTAACCCTTAAATGCTTCATGTAACTCAGGAATTACATGATATATTTTTTTGCCAATTGGCGCTTTCTATTGTTTTTTTTTTATGAACTATTATGTGTTACTTACATATTATGACATGCATTTAAGGTCGTGAAGTCTGTTTTTATTCGGATTTGTTATCACGGGAAATTTATAACATATTTCGTTGATACTCCTTGCAATGTGCTCGACTGGCGTTTTTTCTCTATCTTTATAAGGTAGTCATCATTAATTCTGAAAACTATTAAAAACATTATAAAAGTTATTATATTGTTGAATAGTTGTTATTGTGCAGTGTAAACACTTTAAAATAAGTATATAATTTAAAATTATCATTTTATGAGCAATTTTTTTTTATGTAACTCAGCAGTGACATTATGGAATTATGTCTGACAGAAACATAAATAATTTTTTTCATTATTTTTCTAGTGGATAATTAACAAAAATAGACTCAAATATAATGTTTTCTGAACAAAATAAAAAATCCTGCATTAATGGGTTAAAGCCTTTGAAACTGACTGCTCTATCAATTTTCAAATATTAATATTTTAAAATTTGTGTACATGACTGTAAATTTTACAGATTTTTTTATTGTAAGCTCAATCATAAAATATGACAAGACTTACGGAAGTATTTTGTAAGGCCTTCTGTTTGTTGGGGTATGGAGTACTTCTTCAAACTACTAGCGGATACAGTAAGTGACTTTTTATTCCCTTAAATTTTATTTTATTTTTTCGTATTGTGTAGTAGACACGATTTTGCTTACTAACAAATAAGTAGTGGTATTTATTTTTAACTCAAAGAAAACAATGTTAAACTGTATTTATCCCTGTTTAAATAATTTTTTCAAGTTTATTATATTGTTTTCCAGTGCTTCTTTTCTTTGCCATGTACATTTATTATCGGATATATTTATGGTTGTTTTAGTTATTACAGATTGTCTTATCGATGACCTAGTTACCCTGTGTTTTAAACAGCTGGTCTAAATTAAATATTTTTATATCCAGAGTGAAAAGTATTTTCCTTAGGTTCATGTAATCCAGCTCAATGAGTTCTACGTTGGATCCGGTAGCCCGATTTTACTCTCGACCGAACTGTGTAGGTGGTAATTGTTTTCGTTGCAGTTTGAGTTGACTAATTATTTGGGTTCAGTTTCGGACTGTATTTTGATACTTGAGGGTTGGATTTGGATTAATCCCATTTTCCAAAAGAAAGACCTAAATCAAATTTCAGATAATATATATATATATATATATATATGAATTATTCTTTACATATTCGTTTCTCAACGTAAAAAATAAAATTTATCTTAGAGATATAATTGTAAAGTATTTTTAAATAATTACCGGAAATCGTTGATTTTCTTTTATTATGGATGTTGGGATGATTTCGGATTCGATTCGTGTTGCGGTTGAATTTAAATAGAAACTCCCATTTCAAGCCGGGTACAACCTGTACTCTATTCCATATAACTGATTATCTGTAGAACTATAGACAGTAGTGCAATGTAATGTGATACGTGCGATAAAAGTAAAACCGATGTATGTCTATAATAAATAATCAAATATGCTAAAAATGGAAGATTGGTAGACTATTTTAAGGAACGATTGAATCTCAATAATATTAAAAAATAACAGTTATTAATATTGTTATTGAATACGCACCATGATTAAAAAGAATAGCTAAAATGTTACAGTCCCTGAAATACTATACTTAGTTAAGAGGCTGACCTTTAAACTTTCAAAAATCAGTTGTCGGTTTTTGTTTTATTCTGAATTCTTTTAAACTTTTCAACAATATGCAAAACATGCTCAATCAAAAATCTGCATTATTTCTTGTGTTATAATTATTCATCGACGGTGAGTATATTGAAGGTCCGTAGGTATTGAAACTTTAAAACGCGTTTTCTCACATGGTAAATTTGGAGTACGTACGCACTGTTACTTTCAAAATATATAAACTACAGCTTTAAAATATTAATCAGATATGCATTTCTTTATAGTGTACATGCTAAAACTAAAAAAATTCCCGTATTTTGATCATTTATTTTTTTGCATTCTGATAAACTTGAAGAAAATTCAGAATATTTTTATTTATTTTTATTTTGTGCTAAAATTAAATTTTAAACAAAACTTTTCGTGTATATTTTGGTTTTAATTTAGAAGTAGATATGTTATGATTCTATTTTGTTCAAATATTGTTTTTATACTCATAATTTAGAGTTTATCATGTGCACAGCACTTAATGATTTTAATCCACGCATTAGTGAGATGAATTTTAAAATTTAAAATTTAAATAATAATTTTGTATGTACAACATTTATTTTTCTGGATAATATAATTAAAAGTGTATATATACTTTTGTCAGAAAGGAAAAAAGAGAAGATCTTAATTACATATTATTTGTGTTTTGGTACTTAATCAAAATCATGTTTTTTTTTTTTTTTTTTTTTTGACAAACTCAAAGGTAAAGGTGCCCACTTAATAAATAATATTTCTAAAAAACTGCTACTTGCATGAAAAAACTTTTTAAAACTAGCAGAATTTAAAAAGTATTAATTGAAATTTATAAATAATTTATTTTTGTAATTATTAATTATTAATTGAATTCCATAATTAATATTATTTGAAAAAAAATATATTGATTTACAGTATAAAAACATGGTGTAAAATTTATGTAAATGCAAATTAGTGTACTTTATTTTATGTATTACATATATTAAAGTATGTTTTATTGCATTGCATTAAGAATTGATAAAAGGTTTGCATTATGCAGCGAATCCAGTAGACGACCATGGCTTTCCTTTATGCCAATCAAGTGACTGCGTCCGTCATGGTAAGAAAAGAAAATGTGCACTATTTTTTGTTATTGTACCCAAAATTATCGCATTACACTGACAAAGAATTTCTTGGGATGAGTTCTATATACTGCGCCACTTGACGAAAAAATCCAAAAAGGCGGCAAATTTGCTAAATATCATACCAAATATTTACCAATTTTTTCAGTATGGCAGGAAAACACGTTTCTTAAATAAACATACTTTTATTAAACCTTGGTTTTGCGTTTGACTTTAGTTAAATATTGCATTTTTATTCTATCTACAACTTTGTTGTTAAAACATTACACTGGAATAGGTATGTAAAACAAATAATTTGAGCTTTGAGTGATTCAGATTATTATAGGTATTGATAACGTGTTTTTCTTTGTAGTTATAGAGTTTTAATCCAAAAAATCTCAGTTTGAGATCTTTCAATACATTATCTGTCAACTCTCCAATAAATCTGAATTCACTTGCAATTTTTTTAGACTATGTTAATTTTCATTTAATAAAACTAAGGATATGATCTTCCGTAATATAAATTGTGTATTTAAAAAAATTAAAATGTTAAATAAATAGTTATTTTTACTGTATTTATTATTGTACGTCATAACATTTTATTTATTTGATATTAAACTAAGTAACATTTTATTTATTTGACCTAAAACTAACAAGGGAATCACTTTTGGTGCTGCTCGCACCTAGCATCGAGACCTGGTGCATTTTGTAGCCCTATACATAAAAGTTAGAGAACCGATAAAATTTCTCTGTTAAAATCATATTTTATATACTTTTTTATACTTTTAATTTTTTACTATTACATTTTTGTTTATTTCACGTCAAAAGTCAGTTGAGTCGCCAAATAGGGCGCCACAACTTTTTCGCCCTCATTATCCTCGGAGTAAATGGGCAGTACATATTAGAATTATATCAGATTGCGATTTGTTTGATAATTGATAGCATAAGAAAGAAGAATTAGGTTTTTTTTTTTTTTTTTTTTTTTTTTTTTTTTTTTTTTCTATGCAGACGATAAATATATAAATAGTAAATATATTTCTATAAAAGCTTTCAAGATCATTGAAAACTATTTTTTAGTGAAACACAAAATAAGCAAACTATTTTATTTTGGAATCGAGTGGAATAAAGTTACGAATGTTTAAAATGAAATGTTGCTGTATTAAATGGTCCTTTGTTAAAAATAATCACAAAGTAAATTAATATTTTTGCACAATTCAGAAAAATTACTGTGGCTATTTAGATCGGACATTACAATTTCTACTGAAGTCCAAACCAGTCCTCACGCAAGACAAACAGCTATGGCTAGGGTTGCCGGAAAGCTCTAATTTCGAAAAAAAGAAAAAACCGCCAACTTTTTCCCCGCCAAAAATGTGAATATAATATTGCGATTTTTCAAAATCAAATTCATGGGTTTTTAAAAGAATTTTTAAACATTTTTCAATATTTTATACTTATTATTAACTAATTTTTATTTTTAAATGCTTTTCTTTAAAAAAATTTTTAATGTTAATAGTCCGATAAGTGTTCTCAAAAATTGCATTTTTAGAAAGTTATGCAGCTATAAAATCAAAAAATATTATTTTAACAGAAAAATTTTATCGATTCTCAAACTTCTTAATATAGGACTTTAAAATGCACCAGGTCTCAATGCTAGGTGCGAGCAGCACCAAAAATGGTTCCCTTGTAAGTAACATTTTAGAAATCTAATCCGTACAGTTACAGAGCATACTTCTACGAAAAGTATGCAGTAAAATAGATTTCAAAATGTTCAAAATTATAGGAGACGTGTGATTTTAATTTTTTTTTAATTAAATATATAAAATTTTACCAAATAAATTGCATTTTTGCTTGATTTAATAATTTTAATACATAAAATCAATTAATAATATATATCTCATTAAGATATTATAAATACTCGCATATAAAAAGTAGTTCAATAAGTGCCAAGTCTACTTAAGGCTATTAATTGCCTACTTTCTGACACATTTAAAACCTCTTTTTTGTTTCCAAACATAAAATTGGCAGCTACTCTTATTAAGAAACAACGTAATCAAACTGCTTTTTCTATTTTTCGATAAAAGCAGAAGGATTTTCAGAAAAATCTGTCAAAGTTGGCGTTTTGAATTGAATTTAGAAGGCAAAAGAGCGAAGGATAAGAACTTCGTCTTGAAAGAACAATGTCTTAAAACAATGTAAAAAGCCAGTGGCTTACACTTATGGTCTGGGCGTTCGCATCAAAAACAACAAGAACAACAAGATGCAATTCATTTACCGGAAAAACTTTTCTATTTCAAATTACTTCAGTAAGCATGCCCTGCTTTTATATGACATATTTAAAAAATATGTCAAAGTTTCGCGTTGCTGAATGGGGATTTTTTTTTTTTTTTTTTTTTTTTAACCGATTTAAATTAAATTGGTTAAAAGAAATGTAACATCAGAATAAGATCGGAAATGCATTTTAATTTTCATATATTTTTTTATTCTTTCTATTTACTTCTAATAAACAATTTAAAATTTTTCAGCAAGCATGATTATCCAAAACATGAATCTAGATATTGATCCGTGCCAAGATTTCTACTCATTTGCATGTGGAGGATATAAAAGAAAGTTTTACGAAAACGACACAAGATCTATTTATGACGATACATGGTTTTTATTGCAAACACAAATAAAAGGTAAATATTTCTTTTTTATTTTATTCCATTCTACCTGTAGTAGTAGTGGTTTGAGACTAACAATCATTGTCATTGCTGTACCGTTGGTCAAAAAAAAAAAAAAAAAAAAAAAAGAAAAAAGAAAAAAAAAAGAAAAAGAAAAAAAGGTGGGGTGGGGGGAAGGAGGGTTGTAAAAAAAAAAAGAAATGGAACCACCAAACTACGAGTGTATTATCCCCAACATACCGCACAGACATGTGAGAGGCACCATTTTAGAGAACTGTGTCTACTTTCCGAATAATTAATGCAAATTTTGAAATAGGGGTCGTCCATATGAGCTATGACTTTGGATTCTTTTTTCGGACCCGAAACATTTTATATCCTTTTTCAAAATTTAGGGATAAACCCCTAATACATTTTGTTTTATATACAATGGGACCTCGTTATACCGACATACGGTTTTCACGTCAGTTTTTCAAAGTCCGATTTTCTGTATATGATTTTAATGTAAATGAACTCCGGATTTTACGTCGTTGAATAATTTTCAATTCCGGATATCCCGACGGTTTAGGAAAATTGTCCATTTTTCATAATCCATCTTATTAAGCGTTAAGAAATGTCTTAGCCAAACTTTTCACAAAAGTATCTAAAATACCCATTGAGATAAATGAGAAATTTTACTTCAATCCTTTATCTGAATAAATAAACACACACACTGTGAATGATACACTTAAAATCCAGATAGACGTATCAGTCTACTCGCGGTCTTTTTGTTCTGGTCAGGCGGCGCTTTCTTGTGGTTACACGGCGTTTTTCATCAGATTAAAACCGAAGTATTGCCTTGCATTGGAACGAATAGAAATTATCTAACATCCATTTCTGAAACAACGAATATTGATTACAATTCATTGTGTAATATTGAAAAAAAAAATAATTGTAGGAAGCACATCTAGGGACAAGCAAACCTTAATTCATCAATATTTCATGTAACAATAAAAAACAAGTCATCATAAATCTGATTTATTCTTTTCAATTTTATTTTTGTGTTTATTTCGTTATGAATAATCTTTTATTGCTTAAAACTGCAAGAACAGTTAAGAATTTAAAATTGTCTTAAAGTAATTAAAAATACAGCTTTTTATAAACATATTTTTCTCCAAATCCGATTACCGCGACACTCCGCTTATGACAACACTTTTTTTTTGTCATTAGAGTGTCGGAATAACGAGGTTCGACTGTACTATGAAAAATAAAATTATAAACTGATTTTCAGGATTGATTTGATCCCGGGAAATGAAACATGGTGATACTTTGTATAAATCACCACAAAAATATAAAAACATACAGGACGCTTTTCGAGCTGTAAACTTTAACAGCCCATTATCAGCCGAAGTAAACAAGTCACAAGGTCACAAATGAACTGAAAGTTAGAGAGTTGAGCTTACAAAGAATGCGATAGATGGCTCTAGTTGAAAGGTAAACACCAATCATAGAGGAGAACACGCAAAAGAGGAGATTTAGGCTATTGTAAGCTCTACTCTCTGTAGGCTCTATCCTCTAACTTTCAGTTCATTTGTGACCTTGTTTATGTGTGATGGCGGGAAGCTGTTTATTTGTGTATGTCTATTTGTGATGTTTCCTTCTCGAAACGCGTCATGTATGTTTTTTATAATTTTATGGTGATTTATACAAAGTTTTCTTATTTAATTGTATTTTAGCGCTAATTTTTCGGTGCTCTTTCATCTAATGGGGATACTATTTGCAAATCAAAATTGACACAGATTTTAGTATGTAGACGAACCTTATTTCATTGATATTGTGAATGAAGGCCTGATTCCAGCTCGAATAGTATCTCTCTCATCTCTCTGCGGTATTTTTTGTCATAAATTAGTGTGGGTATATTGTTTTGCTTTATTACCCGACTGACAAGAAGGGTTATGTGTTTCACGCGTATCTGGGTATGTGGATTTCTTTATACCCTCGAAACATCCCAACGGCTGGATAGATTTTAATAAATAAGGTCTCTATCGATTCGTCTTAACCTTCCGATGGTTATAGGCTAGGTTTTGTTTTTATAAATTCAAATGGCGGTAGAGACGAAAAAAAATTTACGCACCCTATTGACTGGCATATCATTGGATAGCTCTTTCAAAATGAAGACGATGTTTCATTGACTATTTTACAGTCAGAAGCTCCCTTAAAATATTACACAACCTGGAGGTTGTGTAGGTAAGATCTCTAGCTTTACTGCAATTCTAACCATCATAGACATCTATAGACCTCATCAAAACAATGTTTATAGATAGGAACTAACAATTAAACACAACTTAAAAGTCATCAATACAAGTAAATAAAATAAATAGCTAAGTAATATAAAAAATAGTTTCAGATTGATGAGACATAATTAATTAGATCGCTTTTCTACGCAGTCGGGTTTTTTGATTTTTTTAAATTTAATTTTTTATTTTGTTTTTATTTTATATTTATATATTTTTTCCTTTTAACCAACTCTATATAATCAAATCACTATTTTACAAATAGCATCGTATATCTACAAACTGATAGATAATTTCAGTATTCAGATTGACTAATTGTTTATACAACCCATTTTGTTCCAATCCTTTAGTATAATTCAGTTTAAGGTTAAAATTAAAAAATATACATTTATGTATAATTGTACTTACTTGATTTTTGGTTTTGCTTCTGTTTTTATGCTTTGTTTCATTGGATTTAATTTTATAAGACTTGTTTTATTGATCACATCCACACGGACGCAAAAATGTCAATAATTACAACACCTGTAATGATAATGTAAAATAATAATAATAATAATAATAATAATAATAATAATAATAATAATAATAATTGGTAACTTGATGGCAAGTAAATCATAAAATGTTTTTTTCCAAGTTTCAATTATGTTGTTCATTATACATAAAAATTTGCCTTTTACTAAAATCATTTCTGGACTTATTTAAAACAACTATTTCTAATGTTATTGATAATCTAGAATTTTCATTATAACTGCATATAAATTCGAAATTCCAGATTTTTTCTTGTACTGATTTACTGATATTAGACAACTCTGTATAATAAGAACAATATTAAGGATCTTTACACTTTAAATTTTTTAGATTCACTATTGAATTAATCAATCTTATGATTGTTGAAACCTACGGAAGTGAATGAAATATTTTAATATTTGGGTTATTTAGTTATTTCATTTGTAACTGTGTTAAAACATTGTCAAGTATGACTGATGAAAATAAAATTTTTTAAAATAAGTTAAATAAGAGATTTTTCCTCTATTACACTTACTGAAATGTTTGGGAAAGTATTATATAGCAAAAAGTTGGATAAGGCTATGATAATCGGCTAAAACTGGATGTCTTATATTTGACTTGATTTTTGAGCTGCCCTCTAACGAATAACTATCGATATATATAGCTGTAAGAGATAGGAAGAAGTGACCATTATGATATCTCTAACTGGTATTTTTTCGTTATCTGTGTTTGTAACTTTATTTTATAATTTTTTTTTTCAACATTTGCTATTTTTCAAAATACTTTATTTTGAACAAATTTAAAGTTGCCAGAATTGATTATATTATTGTGTGTTGCATATTTAAAAATATTTTTCTTCATTTATATTTTTTTGCTAATGTTTTTATGCTTTGTTTCATTGGATATAATTTTATGATTTATTTTATTGATCACATCCACACCGACCCAAAAATGTCAATAATTAGAACTCCTGTAATGATAATGTAAAATAATAATAATAATAATAATAATAATAATAATAATAATAATAGGTAATTTACTTGATGGTAGGTAACTCGTAAAATGTTTTTTCCAAGTTTCAATTATGTTGTTCATTATACATAAAAATTTACCTTTTACTATAAACAACAATACAATCATTTCTCGAATTTTCTAAAACAACTCATTTCTAATGGCAGTGGCGCAGCCAGGGTGGGGGTTTTCAGGCACTGGATACCACTTTTTTCTTAAAGTTTTGTTATGTTCCATTAAATAAAAAAAATTCAACAAGTAAATTTTACTAAATTAACTGTATACAAATTGTGGTATATAGAGCTTGAAAACCCCCACCCTGTCTGCGCCACTGCTAATGTTATTGATAATCTCGAATTTTCATTATAACTGCATATAAATTCGAAATTCCAGACTTTTTCTTGTACTGATTTACTGATATTAGAAAACTGTGTTTTATAAGAACAATATTAGAGATCTTTAAACTTTTAATTTTTTAGTTGCACAATTGAATTAAACAATCTTTAACACTGTTGTCACTTACGGAATTGAATGAAATCTTTTAATATTTGCGTTATTTAGTTACTTCATTTATAACTGTATTAGAACACTGATGATCTCGAATTTTCACTATAACTGCATAAAAATTGGAAATTCAAGAATTTTTCTTATACTGAATCATCGATATTAGAAAACTGTGCATAATAAAAACAATATTAGGGATCTTTACACTTTTAATTTATTAGTTTCACTATTGAATTAATCAATCTGAACATTGTTATAACCTACGGAGTTGAACGAAATATTTTAATATTTGGGTTATTTAGTTATTTCATTTGTAACTGTGTTAGAACACTGTCAAGTATGATAGTTGAAAATATAATTTTTAAAGATAAGTTAAATAAGAGCTTATTCCTCTATTACACTTACTGAAATGTTCCGGAAAGTATAATATAGCAAAAAGTTGGTTAACGCCATGATAATCGGCTAAAACTGGATGTCTTAAATTTGACATGATTTCAGCTGCCCTCTAGTGAATAACTTCCGATATACATAGCTGTATAAGCAAGAGGAAGAAGTGGTCATTATGATATCTCGTAACTGGTATTTTTCCGTTATCTATGTTTGTAACTTTATTTTATAATTTTTTTTTCAACATTTGCTATTTTTCCAAATACTTTATTTTGAACAAATTTAAAGTTCCCAAAATTGATTGTATTATTGTGTGTTGCATATTTAAGAAGATTTTTTTCATTTATATTTGAGGTGTTAAGAACTCACCAGCTGTGATTTCGAAAAAAATATTTTCTAAAATTTGTAAAAATTTTTGTCAAACTCTTTTAGTGAAAGAGCAGATTATGCTTCTTTAGCAAGAATGTGGTGATTAAATTGCAGTGCCAGAGTGGACCAAGCCATTTGATCCACTTGATATAGAAGTTACGTTGTTCCCTCTGTTAAACTGCCTCTATCACTTAAATACTTTTGAAATTAATAAAATTCCTTCTACAGCCAACAGATTGCATGACATACAATGTTTTCACTCTTCAAACACTTTTTATTCACAAGAAATGTGTGATAGTCCACTCTGGCTCTCATCGCTTGATTTATTGGTGCATTTTTAAGGCTTACTTTCTGATTCATATTCTATTGGGAAAGGACCGGCTAACTTAAATGTGGTAACCTCGGATACCAACTTTCTTAGTTAAAATTGTTGAAATATATATACAGTAGAATGTCGATTATCCGAAGTAATTGGGACCGAACACTTTTCGGAAAATCGAAATTTTCGGATAATCGGGAATGCTTCAATTTTAAGATGGAGAAATATATGCGCTATTTCTTATTATGGTAACACGTGCTTAATAAAGATAAAGCAATAGCAAAGTAGAAACAAGAATAAATTACCTGAACTTTATTTTTGAAATTAAGTACCTCTTACATTTTTCACAAGGGTTTGAAACAATTTTTTGTTTGTCGCAGTTTCGATTGTCTTTGATTTGAAGCTCTATCGCGGTTTAAATATTATTAGTTCACCAGCATCAGTCTTACTGCTGCTTCAGCCAAGCCAAACCTTTTGTAAAACATTCTTTAGCTTCAGAATTGCTAATTTGTTCGTTTCGTTCGTTCCACTCCGCAGCTTACGGGAGCTCAAGTTAAATTCAAAGGAATTCTAAGAAAGGGGATCGAAAATATTTATATGTACCCGTGGTTCGGAAAGGGCTGCTTGCACACAAGGAATATGATAATTTAAATTCAAAATGGATTTTACATACAAGGAATGTAATTGTAAGAAAAAAAAAAGCTTTAAAAATTGATTTCAGTTAACCGAGAGTTTCGGAAAAAAGAGGTTCGACTGTATATGTATTTTGCAGTTTTATAGAGAGAGCCTAAATTGTTTCATTTACTAAAAGATTAGTCGTGTACGTGGTCTTCCCAACCGGTAGGATAGGGCACTATGATCAGATTTTTTGAAAAAAGCATTTGTTAATAAAAATGTCATAAATTATTCATATATTTATCATGATATTTTTGAACATTGATTGATACAGAATATTTACACGTATGTTCAATTTATTTTGAAAGAATTTATGGTTTTCTAAAAGCAACTAATAATAACATACGATTTTATCGTGTTTGTTTCTACAAATGATTAAAAGAAACTAAAATGTTATAATTTATTTAAAATTGATATGTTTCAAACAAACATACAGATAAAAAAATATTTTATTCAATTTTGGTCCTCCTTTAACACTATCGGGTTTCACACCAACGGCTGGCGATAAGCATAAGCAATGTCGGCAAGACTGTGGTTTAAAATGAATGCGTATGCATGGAACGCTGCTTAGCAAAAAAGTCCTTCCGGCCAGTGCCGGGAGGAAGAGGTAGCTTTCATAATCCTTATTTAAAAAAAGCCAACTTATATCATGCAAACACACGAAGCTCAATTTAGGGGAAACCGAATATAGGAGATTCAGTACTAATTTTTATCAATATAATGAATGAGAATTTCGCGAAATTAGTCAGCTTTATCCAAGATGCTTTTCTTTAAAGTAACTTATATTTGGCTGCCAAATTCGGCGATTTCTTAAACTGCCTGTCTTTTTAAGACAACATGGTGGATGAGGCTAAGCAGTGAACTTGGTCGAGACCTTAGTAATTGCTGTGCACATGCTCACTCACATCGGAATCGGTTAATATATAAGAGTGCTGTCGCATGCAAAAAATCAGATTTTTCAAAATGTCACCCACAATAGAAATTGAAACTGCTATATCTGAGCCATTTTTTAAGGTAAAGACAAACAAAAAATGCTCCTGAATCCTTATATCAAGATCAAATACTTAAGAAAGAAACCTTTTTCAATTTCTAATTTTTTTGCACCTCACTTTAAATATATATATATTTTTTTATTTAATGGCCGCCATTTTGAAACAAGATGGCTGATGAATCTGGCCAGCGAACTTGGTCGAGGCGTTGATGTATACTATCCACATGCCTTCTTACATCGAAATAGGCGAATACGTGTGTTATCGCGTGACAAATACAAGATCGTTTCAAAATGTTAGCCATGCTAAAAATTCAAAGTGTTATAAATCAACCATTTTTTAAGATATCAACAAAAGAACAAATTTTCAGAAACAAAAACTGCTCCGGAATCTTTGTATCAAGGCCAAACACATAAAAAAAATCTTTTTCATTTTCCAATTTTTTAATACCTCATTTTGAATTTTAAATTTAATTTTTTTAAATGGCAACCCTTTTGAAACAAGATGGCGAATGAAGCTGGCCAGCGAACTCGGTCGAGACATTGGTATGTACTATGTACAGACCAAGTTACATCCAAATAGGTTCATAAATACGCCTGTTATCGCGTGACAAAAATCAGGTCGTTTTAAAATGTCAGCCACAAGAGAAATTCAAAATGCTATTACTCAGCCATTTTTTTTAGATATAGACGAAAGAAAAACTGTTCCGGAATCTTTGTATTAAGGTCAAACACATACAAAAAAAATCTTTTTCATTTTCCAATTTTTTGGTATCTCATTTAAATTTTTTTATTTTTTATTTTTTTTAAATGGCCGCCATTTTGAAACAAGATGGCGGATGAAGCTGGCCAACGAGCTCGGTCGAGATATTTGTATGTACTATGTACACACCAAGGTACATCCAAGTCGGTTCATAAATACGCCTGTTATTACGTGAAAAAATCAGGACGTTTCAAAATGTCAGCCACGCTAGAAATTCAAAATGCTATAACTCAGCCATTTCTTAAGATATAGACGTAACAAAATCTGCTCCCGAATCTTTTTATCAAGGTCAAACACATAAGAAGAAAATATTTTTCCATTTTCAATTTTTTGGTACCACATTTCAAATTTTAAATTAAAAAAAAATTTTTAAATGGCCGCCATTTTGAAACAAAATGGCGGATGAAGCTGGCCAACGAACTCGATCGAGAGATTGGTCTGTACTATGTACACACCGAATTACATCGAAATCGGTTCATAATTACGGGAGTTACAGTGTGACATAGGTCATATATATATATATATATATATATATATCAATTTTGAACGGAGGGTGGTTTCGGGGTCTGGGGTTCATGATCGATGAAAATATACCAAAATTTTTTGAAATCGCTTTCCTCCGAACGGCTGCAATAGGTAGCTTTTTTGTAAAGAAAGCTACCTAATAAAACGCTCACAAAAACAACCTAGGCAAAATTATAATAAGGAAATGATTGAATGTTTGCCGCTAAAATTTACCACGTAGTTTTAACAATGAAGGAGGCAGATGTATGTGGAACTCACTTACGGAAGATTTGCCGTTTTGGTGAACATCAGATTTGAATGGGAATCTCTCCAAAAAACAAGTTATTTGAAAGTAGGCATTCTTTATGGATATTTAGAGTTATTTATTGCCACTTCTGGTAATAAATTGGATAGCACGTGCATGTGTATGTATGTGTATAGGTAATATAAGCACGCAAGTATTACTATACGAATGTATTTACCACACTCTAAAAATAAATGCATGAACATACATATTAAAACGGATATACTAATGATACAAAAAAGGATTTGTCTATATGTATAAAGTGAAGTGTAAATTTCCAAATACGCGTCTGATGTGTCAATTTCAAAACACTGCATTGTCCTGTGTATTTTGATGGCAATACTTTAAGCTGTTCAAATGTGTAAAAAGTTATTAGATAACTCTGGAATGCACAGTTTAATGTGTAAATTATACATGAGTATACAGATTTCTCTGTAATATACAAAACCGACAGATTTTTGTGTGTATATATTAATCTTATATTTTGGGGTATAAATTTTGAATTAAATGTTTTTATGGTCGCAAGACAAACTTGCATAAAGAACAAACCCTTATGTTTGGTGTGTTTGCTCTCTTTCTAGTAGATTTGTTTTAAGACCTTAAAACAGTGTATCCAAAATTTATAAGAAACAGGATCGTCTAAAATTATATTTGCATGCCATATTCCTGGAGTCATTAAATTACGTAGTCATAATTTATGCACAGAACCTGTATAATCTGAATATGTGCACTGTAAAAAAAATTCGTTAAAATACAGGAATCGTGACGCCAGTACTATTTTCAGATATTATCGGATTTTTTCTCTATGAACTTATATTATCACTTTTCAAAGATACATTTACACTAAGAAGAGATGCTCTCTATTTAATTGAATATACTGTAAACTAGCAATCCTTACCCGTAAAGGGATATAAACTATAGAACTAAGAATTTTCAGAGTAACACCTTGGCGATTCAGGCTACGATTACTCAAGCATAGTTTTAACCCTTTGTTGCATACTGTCCACTACAGTGGACAAAGTTGCCAATTTTTTCTTATCCTACCTATTACATTCACAGTTCCTAGTTAAAGCTTATGCTACTTTTTGACATTCATGCTTGCAGGGAAAAAATCGAGATGGCGAAACAAGACGGTTAACTTACTTCTTGAGACAGAATTAATATGGATGTACCATCAGAATGTCTGTAAGTTGTTCAACATGAACTAAAATGTTTCTAACCTATAATAATATTATTTAAATGCTTCTTTGTTCATTAATTATTGTTTTAGATGTCTTGGCCTAATAGACAATTGAAGAACAAGTATAAAAATCCATTTTTGTTTATTTTATGGAAGGTTTTACATAATGTCCACTATAGTGGACGCCATGCACAGCATCAACATTATGACATTTTACTCCGTCAACTGAAGTGGACGGCATGAGTGTGAACAGTGAAAAATTTTAAATATAATTTTGATGTGTTTATGTGATTTTAATATTATGCAGGCATATTTTATATAAATTTTCATCTCTTTCACATTGTTAAAAGTTATAATGCAATTTATTAGTCTTTAAAATAATCGCAGATGTGTTTATTTGAAATAGATCTGTATGAAAATATTGAAAACAATAAAATAACAATAAACAATTTTAAAATTAATACCTATGGAACATTTTTGAAAAATATTTTTAAAAATTTTAAGTGAAAACTTATTTGAATTAAAGAAATTCCGTTGTATGCAGAAGCTTGTTTCCAAATTGTGACATACAATTTGGAAAATTGTGACTAGCAAGTGAACTCATTCAGTCAGTGACGCGACAATCTGGTGAACCGCGTTTGATTTCAGACTCTGAAAACGTGATGTGCTGGAAGACAAACAACTAAGACAATTGACAGTAAGAGAAAATTCTGTACACAACGACACCAGGTATGACAAGGTGGAACACTTTCCCCTCAAAAATCTCAAAATGCACAGCAATGCAAGATGAAACTATGTAAAATGAAGTCAACATATTCATGTGTAAAATGTAAAATTTACCTTTACATGGAATCAAAAACTGATTGATTTTACAAATTTCACCATCAATGAGTGTTTTCTCAATTTTAACTACAGTTATTTTTTAAATATGATAATATTCTAGAAGAAAACTATCATAAATCTTATTTTCTTAACGGCACAACATTTCAATTCTGTGTTCATAGTGTCCACTATAGTGGACAAGCTGTAACTCGAATAATAAAAAATTATTACACATAAAATATTTTTTTTCTCATTCAGCATGATCCTTTTAGTAGGAAATTACTAAATTTAACATTGGGGATTTGCCAGTTTTAGAATATGCAACAAAGGGTTAAGTACCGTTGTTTATTGATAACACATTATTACACATATTTCTGTGTAATATTATGTTCTTACACGTATTTCTGTGTAATATTCTGTTCTGGCACATATTTCTGTGTAATATTTTGTTCGTACACATTTTCCTGCGTAATATGCAAAATACAAATTTTGGTGTAATATGTAAAATAGTTAAATTTACAATAACACATCAGTTCGGGCAAATTATTTATTTTAATGCATTTACACACTTGTCTGAGATTTTGAAGGAATAAAGTATTCTATTAAGTAGATAAATAAACATAAATAAAGGTAATTGTTTACGACAAGAGTAAACTTTGTGAGAAGACTGTGAGTTTATAAATTTATGCATATACTCATATAAAACTAGCTAATTTTTTTAGCGTTTATTTTTTAGAGTGCATCAAGAAATTATTTATAAGATTCCTAAAAGTTTTCTTCATCTATTTAATATCGCCTGTGGACAAAATCATGACGTACCAGTGGAAATGTGGTCATTACTTAGCTTCTTTAATTTTTTATATTAACATATTAAAAATAAGAATCCGACTATTTTGAAAGGATCAAAGTATTTATTCTCATAGTTATCTTCTTCAAAAAGCAAAGAAGGTTTTAAGATATCGTATGTTAATAGCAAGGTATTTAAAAAAATATGGTAGAAGTATTAATAATTGGTGGATATACATACTGATGATAGTTAATGTTTCACTCCTATGACAATAATGGTAAATATAATTTTTCAACTGAAACATGTACTATAAAAATTGCTAAAAGATGTAACACATTTTACTAATATTTTATATATTTCCAAGATTTGATGGAAAATTTGAGACCAGAAGAAGAAAGTTCATCTGAAAAGCTTAAAACTGTATTTGAAAATTGCATGAATGTTGGTAAGCAAAGTTTTTATTTTCAATAATATATATGGTGTTAATTTCATTAACTTAGTTTAGTATATATTTTTGTAATTTTGTTTTAAAAATTTATTACAAATTTCTAAAAGGTTTTTGCATTTTCTGAATGTGGAAACATTTTAAATAGTAGTAACTGCAGTAACTGGCTAAATTAAGATTTAACTCAGTATGCGAGTTAATATAAAAAATATACTAGATGGATTTGATTTGTATTTTTTTATTATTATTTTCATGATAAGAAATGAAAATAAATGTTACAATACAAAAAAGCAAAGCGAATCATTATTTATCTGCGACTAAAATAAGACTAGTTTAACAGCTTAATTTAAAAATTAATAATATTCAAGAAAATCCTTTGTTCAGTAAGCCGTAGTTGGGCTGCCTCATAGTTTTGCCAGAAAATTTATTTATGTGCAAAATTTAAAATTATTGATGAAGATTCCTAAGAGACCGAACATTTTGGGGTTTCTTTTCAGTTCAGAAACAAAACTTGATAAGAGATTTGGGAATTTTCAGCTTTGAAATTTATAATGCGGAACTCATTTGAATAAGTGGTTTTAATAACCATTCGGAATCTTTTATTAGCAATCTTAAGAGTTAATTTGTCAAAGACAATTTTTCTTTAGCTAGCTATTATTTTTCTTAAAGTTTACAAAAATATAAACGTCTTCAGAGTTTCCTGTGATAGTGAAAAGCGTTTTTTGATCTTTGATGCCCATGAAAAATAATTTCCTAGATTTAAAGTAACATTTCTGAAACAAAATTTCCTTTTGCTTCCCGTAATTTTTGAAACCGTCTCCGAGTATTTTTTACAGTGTTACTTCCAATTTTCTCCGCCCAAGATAAAGATTTATCGGATAGAATCGATTTTCAAGCAAAAGTTTTCTGGTGTGTAATAAAACTTATAAGTGCAAGAATCATATTAATGCTGTTAATTTTAATGTTAATGTCGTACATTTGGCGTGTTTTTAGGTAAATTTCGTAAGAAATACTACCTATTACATTCTTCCCTATATGTTGGAATTTCTGATTTTTTTTTTCAAATCTACGCCTATCATGACCCCTAGAACACTAAACCACCCCCAGTTCAAAACTTTATATGTATATATTACATTTTTATGGGCAAGTTAACGTCCATAATTTTGCACAAATCTCTTCCAAACTCAAACATAAAATCAAGGGGTTGAAAATCTCGGTCAAGTTCATTAATGTGCAAAATCGGACCAAAGGAGAGGAACTAGGGAGAGGTTTTGTGAAAACTGATAAAACCCAAGAACTTGTTAATTATAATACATATAATACAAATAAGTTTAACACGTTATTATTACTTCTAGGAAAAGGGCCAAAAATTTATGTATCACAGGTTTTTGATAAAATTAAAAATGGGTTCACGGGGCGAAGAAAATAGGATTTTAGGGAGAAAAAAATCATAACTTCTTCAATTCACATGACATCAAATTCAGTTAAACTTATTATAAGTATCCTTAATACTATCTACAACTTTTAAATTGACAAGTTTTTGATAAGACCAACTCATAGAAAAAAAATTAGAAAAAAGGGGGAGGGGGGGGGTAGAAGAATAAAAAAATTCATAATTTCGTTAATTCACAATATATAGAATCTGCTTTAGTTTATTATAATACTCCTTAATATTATCTACAACTTTTATATTGACAAGTTTTTGATAGGAACAACTCTTACAGCGAAAACAAATTAAACGAAAATAGGGGTTGAAGAAAAGAAAAAATTATTGTATTAACATGATTCTGATAAAACCAGCTCTTACAGAAAAATGGAATTAAAAACTCGTCAAAAGTGGCCAGATAAAATTGTTAAACTGGGTTTATCTCTAATCTTGATTTAGTTTTTGTTGGTAAAATTAGTACTTAACTTCGAAATCTACCTCCGCCTGTAGACAGAGCCGGCAAGGATTTTTGAAACATGAAAATGTTTACTTAAGAATTGACAGCAGACGAAAAACCGATATTTCTGGTTGAGAAAATTAAAACAGAGTAAAAGCTTCTCTGAAAGTTTTCAGTACATTATGAGCAACAGAATAATTTATTTTTTTTTCAGTAATTTTTTTTTAAATTTTAGAAACCTACTACGGGCATAATAACTGAGAGTAAAATCATAAAAAATGAATAAATATATTTACATAAAAAAATACATCATTCTTCTTCAAAACAACTTCTCTCAGATGATATGCAACGTTTCCATCGTTCAAGACACTTTTCAAAATAAGTAGAGAAGCTGTTTTAAAGAACACTACAGCCTACACTGCTAAAATAACTTCAGAATCTGTTGTTGAATCTTTCAGAAACACTTGTTGGGGGCTTGATAAGGGGATCAAAATGATCGGAATTTTCTAAAGACTGTAATAACAGGTGATGAAACTTGGGTGCATCATTTTGAACCCTTTATCAAGTCCGCAACAAGTGATTTTGACAGATTCTGAAATTATTTTAGCAGTGTAGAGTTCTTTGAAACAGCTTCCAGAGAACGGTTTCTCTGTTTGTTTTGAAAAGTGTGTTGAACGATGGAACCGTTGCATATCATTTGAGGGTAGTTGTTTTGAAGAATAATGATGTATTTTTTTATTTAAATATATTTCTTGATTTTTTATGATTTTACTCTCAGTTATTATGGAACACCCTATTAGTTTGTAAGTTTTCTGAAAATAAAGGAACGCTTAATCATTGGTAACTCGGAAGAAGTTAGATTATATTTTCATAAACCTTAGGGAAGATAGACTAAGAAACGTTTACCTTTTTCTCGCAGTGTACAGCAAGTTTTTTCTCCAGAAAATTTCACTAAAATGGCTTCATATTTATAAAAGTTATTAACGGAAATCAGAGTTTAATTACAGTGGAACAGGTGTATATTTGACTAAATGGAGTTAATGGACTCATGTTTTATTGAAAAGTCAACTCGTTTTTGTAGGCCTGACTTATGTAAGAACTTTTAAATCCCCCTGTATAAAATATGAAGAATATTTTGAAGTTATAATTGAGCAATTACTTTAAAACCAAAAATATAAAATAAAAAATCCGACATCAATGTCGAGAAATATAAAATTGCAGAGAAAGCTACTGTCATGCTTATTAAAAATTCGCTAAAAAATTTGTATATTTATGAAAATCACCTCAAAGTAGAGTAAGTGATGATTGTGTTTCAAATTAAAAGTACATCAAAATAAAACTTTGTGAAGAAATTTAAAGATCTATTTTTGATATATTTAAAGGAACAAAGTTTAGGTTAATGTTAAAGCAAAATATATTTTCATTCTAATTTCAAAGAAAAGAGACATGTTCTATAAATTACATTGATATATATCATTCCTGTTGATGGTTCAATTCTTACTTGATAAGCATACCCTGTGATGAATATTATAAAAACTGGGTTTTTTTTAATATATAGTTTTAAATTCCTTACAAGATTATGAAAAAAAAAACTACAGTAAAATTTCCACCCAATAATGCTTTTGATTTTTAGATTATTGTATGACGTTGAATTGAGTAAAAACGGAAAATGGGTAAAAAAAAAAACCCTGCTTCCTTTAAAAAAAAAAATTAAAAATTTATTTTTCACAAGTAAAAGCTTCCCTTGCAGCTATATTTTCTCAGAAAATAAAATATATACATACATATATATTTATTTATGTGCACTAAATTTTTTTTATTATTCATTATGACTTAATAAGAAAAAGAATAAAACATTTTTTAATTAAAATTTTAGTCTTTTAGTTCAGAAATTCTCAGACTAAATATCCTTTCTTAATTAATGAAACATCTTTGTAATATATTATTAAACTGTTTAAATGCTCATTCCAGTTGAACTTTCTATGTTAAATTATTATTAAACTAATTTTAAACATAATATTAATAATAATAATAATAAATCCATAAATTTCACCTAATATTAGTTGGAATTTGCGTTTATTACTGCAGAACCCAGCATCTCAAGTGAGTGTTCATCTCCCAATAACGTCAGTAAGTTCAGACTCTGGTTCTGAACAAAGGCAGTGAAAAAGATAAAATATACATTTTGTCCAAAGTTAATTGAAAAACTTTAGAAATGGGAAACTAATAAATTCTACGGTAGTTTTAAGCATAAAAGCGCAAAAAATAAACGATTACTTAAATTAGATAGTTTTTTTTTTTCAGTGGATGTTCTAAATTGATATTGTCTCCGATATTTCTCTGTTCTACATTTAAAAATTCAGCTTTAAACATAAAACTTGGGAAAGATTTTTTTTTCAGAGGGCGTTCAAAAAAGGTCACTAACAGAGGCAAAAGTTCTTTATCTACGAAACGACATAGTTAGTAAAAGTTGAAAAAATCATTTATCCTTGTTTTGACTGAAAAAATTAAAAAAAAACATACAGAAGGCTATTTTTAGAATAAATAGCATGTATGAAAATATTGAAAATATTAAACATAACGATATTTTGAAAATAAATATCGGATATATATTATGACATATAGCACTATATACGGGTGTCCTAAAAAGGACTGACTGATTTTAAAATTCAATAACTTGCAAACAGTGACAGATATTTAAAAAATTCTTGCAGAAGGGTTATGCATAAGGTCAAAAGTTTTTTTTACAGTGATTTTCGATTTTAGTTCGAATTACAAAAAATAGATGGCGCTGTAAGCAATAGGCGCAAAATACAGGCTCGATTTTTTTGCTTTTTCTCTTCTTCCATGCAGAAAAAGGAGATAAAAATGTATTGAGTTGGTCCCGAAGTACCAAAAAACGAGCCTGAATTTAGCATCTATTGATCGCAGCGCCATCTATTGTTTGTAATTCGAACTAAAATCGAAAATCACTGTAAAATAACTTTTGACCTCATGCATAACCCTCCTGCAAGAATTTTTTAAATATCTGTCACCGTTTGGAAGTTATTAAATTTTAAAATCAATCAGTCCTTTTTAGAACACCCGGTATATCCATTGATATAATCACCGAACACTGGTTCTTAATAGCAAAATGTTAGGAAATTTGAATAGTATTTTAATTATTTTTAATACTTTTCAGAATCTTCTGAAATGAAGTCCGTATCGGATGCAGTCGACATACTGAAACAAGTAGGAATACCAGACTGGCCAAGGCTAAATGAAAGCTTTAGTTTTTCCAAACTGAGTAGGAGTTTGGGTGAATTAGCTGCATATGGAGAATTTGCATTTGTCAATTTCAAGCCGTCTCCATATTATAATACAAAGCTTGCGGATTCAACTTTACTACCACCAGCTCTTGTAAGTGTCTTTCATTGAACTATAATGAGTAAAAAGAAAAGAGTTTGTTTATCACTTATAATGAATATAAAAACTTTTGATGTACAGGATGAGTTAAAATTCGTTAACATATTTTAAAGTTCAATGCAAAATAAAGTAAAGGACGTAAAATGCGGTTTGTACGGAAATGCTTAGCATTTCTGAAGCATTCGCAAGCATCTCAAGCAAAACACTTTGGAGCATGAGATGCTCCAAAGTGTTTCCTTAAGTACTAGGAGTCTCTGCCCTACGAACTATGTTCGCCAACCCCCATTCAGATACCGCAGATTCTGAAAACACGCTAATTTGATCGGCTTTAAAAAAATTACGGAAAAAAACCCGTTGGTGATCTCCCTGTAAACGGATTTCGATTCATTTCCCTTTGATTGGGGCATTTTAAGGCCGAATCAGCTACTGTTGAGATATTTAATGGGTGTTTTGAGTTTGATTAAAGATTAGTTAAATATTTGAGAAAAAAACCTAATAGAATATGAACTAAGTAAACAGAGTCTTTGACTCCCGGTATTTTTAAACAAAGCTATAAGAAAATTATTTTAAATAAGCCATTTTTAATGTATTGTTTTAAATCTGACGTAATTTTCACTAAAGTTTTCTTTTTCTATTTAATATTCATGTGAAAATACTTTTGTTATTAGAAAGGAATTATTATTTGCGCTGTTTTAGAATTTGTAACAATAGTTAAAAAGATCATCTCGAAATATGAAATAAATGTCTGCTGTAAAATATTTTTTTTTAATTTAAATTGTTTGGCAATGTTATTATTTGGCCAATTTAAATATAACGTAATTTCCCCATTCACTGCTTTTAATGCATATTATTGAATTTATTATTTTAAAGCTTTCTTTCTCTTTTAATATCAGTGTGTAAATACAATTTTTATGACGTAATTTTCAACATTTTCCTTCTTTTAACTCGTAATCAGTTCTAATTTTAAAGGTTTTTTCTGATTTTAATAGTCACATGTAAACACATTTTTAATTGAAAGGAAATATTATTATTTGCGCAATTTGGCAACAATTTAAGATAATGACCTTTTCTAAAATACGAAAAAATATCTCTTGAAATTATGGAAATTTGAATAAAAATTGAAAACAAAAACTCAAAAAATTAGTCAAATTAAAAAAAAAATAAATGTAGTCGGCAAACCGTAAAATTATATTGTATATCCTCAGAAAAAATTATTAAATTCCTATCTATAATTTTTGCTCCTATGGAAATTTTTTAATGGAATGATTTCGCACTTTGACATTAAATAGCTCTTAAAATAAATATTAGATTTAAAAACTGTCTACTTCAGCATTTTTATCAACTACTTCTCTATAATGCTACTATTTTTAATATTTTTGCATGAAGTAGTTTTCTTAGTATTAGAGAAGAAAGGCTTCTTGGCAAAAAAAATATTCATTTATGCTAGCGGCGGCGGTGGCGGTGACAGCGTTAGTTACTGGCTGTATTAAAAAATATTTCCACAAATCCTCCATAGATGGCGCAATATCTTCAAATCTGAAAAAAACCTCGAAAAACATCATTACCCACCAAAATCCCCATAAAATAACAGTTAGAAACTGTTATTTTTTCTATGTAAATATATTTTTCTAATTGAATGGCTATTATCATTTTTCTTTACAACAGCTTGCCAAAAAAAATGTTTTTGGATGTTCATTTTATTCCCTTCTGCGATTGTGCAATGTGCATTTTATTAGCATATTTCAACATGTGAAATGGAGTTGAATACCCAGTGCCGAAACTAGCCTTTTTTGCACCAGAGACAAACATAGATTTTGCCGCCCGCCTCCACGAAGTAAATTTACAAACAGAATTTTACAATTTCTAATAACCGAGTTACTTTAAAATTTAAGATATGTAATTTTAAAAAAACGCAATACGGAATTATGTAATGATCTTTGTCAAATATTGACTCATTAAAACCTTGAAAATGAAATCCAAAGGAATCGAAAAAAAATTCAAATTTATACAGATTTCTGTCACAGCAGGTATAATTGTTGGTATTCTTTCTGTTGGAAACTTGTAATGTTTTCATTTAAGACAGGATTCCGTTATAGACAGATTTCATATTCAAGATTTTACGGTAGTTGTAGCATTACAAATGAGGCGTTTAAAGTCACAGTGATATGAATCACAATGTTTTAAGAGACTACACTTGTCACGGCAAGAAACTCGCAAGCGAATGTTAAACCTACGGGAGCGTTCTTTTCAAATTTCTCGCTTGAATTTTAATATTTTTGAATGATATTTTCTGTTTGAGATAGCTAAGGTTGATCTCTAACCGGGTAATTTACTTTTTCGATTTTGTTGAAGCTTTTTTTAAAGGTTACTTTCACTTTCGGAACTGGTTCCGTAAATAAAAGTAGCCTTAAAAAAAAAAAAAAAAAAAAAAAAAAAAAAAAAAAAAAAACAATCGAAAACGTACAAAATGAAAACACTAAAGATTAAACTCAGCTATCCGAAGGGAAAAAATCATTTAAAAATATTAAAATGCAAGCGAGAAATTTGAAAAGAATGCTCTCGTAGATTTAACATTTGCTTGCGAGTATCTTTGCGCGACTAGTGTAAGCTCTTACGAATTCAAAAATCAATCTTCATTTGGCGACCTGTTTGTTTTCCGTTCTGGCGCTCTGGGAACATACGGGCATGTCACAAACTCATCCCATGTCTGTCCAACATGAATTCACGCAGTCAAATAACAAAAGTAGTTCTGCGAGTTAATTGAAGATTTCGTTTTTTTTTTCACAATTTTTTAATAACTCCTGTTTAAAAACGATTTAATTTTGTAAAAATACTTTTACATTTTATGATTTTGTTTCAGATACTCCAGGGAAATTTTTTGTTAAACAGTAAATGGAAACCAAAGGATGTTTATCGTTCTGTTATAAGAATACTGAATTATTTTAACATAAGCAAAAATGAGACGGAAAGTATATGGAAAGAATTTACAGATATCGAAAATGTAGGGATAAAGCTACAAAATGTAAGTTTCGATTATGGATATTTTATTGTTAATTGTTGTTCTTTTAACTCGTTAAAGTTAAAATGAAAACAGATTTCTTTGGTACATGTTTTCGTTAAAACATATGTTTTCATTAACAAAAATAACAGAATGATTGATAATTCCGTTTTGCATAATCTGCATGCTTTAACTAATGAAGTTTTAGGTTTTTACTTGTATTATTGGGTTTGCAAAATAGTTCGGTCCGTTTTCAAAAGATGACACAGCCTGTTCTGAATATTTTATAATGACAGCATATTCCGGTGGTTTCAGAGAGTTTAGACATCTGTCAATAATATTTAGTTTGTTTTGCTTTGAGTTTCATACAAAAACTCGTTTTTAACTGTGTTGAATATGTCAAATTTTGTGTTAACTAAGCAGCATTTGCGGCAGGTTTTAGTTTTCTGCTTTAATTGGAAGAAAAGCGCAGCTGAAGCCCACCGAATGCTGGTGGAAGTTTATTGTGATGCTGCTTCAACTAATAAATCATGTAGAGAATGGATTCGACATTTCAAGAATGGCGATTTCAGCGTTGAAGACAATCCTTGCTCCGGACAGCCCTAAAAAAATCACAAAGATCTAAATCTGGCATTACTGTATGTACAGTCGTGGGGGGAAAAAAGTAAACACCCCCTACTAAATCCTCAACAAATTATCGTAGACGAAAGTTACTGGTACCGAACGACTGGAAATAAAGCCTACTTTTAAATGACGTATATGAAATTTGCTTAGGGGGCCATCTATATATTAAAAAGAAACATAACTTTGTTTTTTTCAATAGCAATACCCAATTTTAACGAGATATTTCAAATCTTCGGTTCAAACTATGCCTAGACACCAAATTTCAAGTCATTTGAATGATTAACTTTTGAATTATAAACATTCAAAATTTAGTGCTTCTAATGTTAAATTACATTTTCACATTTTTATTTATATCTCCTGAAATTATGCTCCTAATGTGCTAATTTTTGTATAGCAATAATACTAATATACCCAAACATAAAAACGCTGTATTTGCAATTTTTATAATTTTATGATATGAATTATGAAATTAATATTCGAAAAAATTATGAATTGCAACCTACAATTTTTTTTCATGGATTTAGATTTATCGAGTCCTGCTTTATAGAAATCCAAAATTTCACATTTTTCTTCCAAGTAGTTTCAAATTATGCTTAAAAAACGGCAAAAGCATGTTTTAAGGGACCGTCTATGATACAAGTGATTAGATATTTTGAAATTTCTTCTGCTATTCTGTAGCCTAGCAGGCTTCATTGACTGCTTCAGTAGCGCTTAAGGTGCTTTGATCAAGAAAGGTGCTCTCTCGGTTAACAATCGAGTATGAACTGCAATATGGATACAGCCCTTAAAATACGCTCGTTTTAAAATAATTAATTTCTCGGAAACTTATGGTACGAATTGCATAAAAATTTGTTTATAGGCTAATTGAAAGGTGTAGAGTTCATTTATGCTGTCAGAATTGTGTACTGCTATTGAAAAAAACAAATTTATGGTTCGTTTTAATATGTAGATGGCCCCGTAAGCAAATTTTATATACGTCATTTAAAAGTAGACTTTATTTCCAATCGTTTGGTACCAGTAACTTTCTTTTACGATAATTTATTGAGAAGTTAGTAGGGAGTGTTTACTTTTTTTTTCCATGACTGTACATTCGAGTCAAACGGAGGAGGATCTTGCAGAATCATTGGCAGTGAGTCAACAAGCCGTTTCCGTACGATTGAAATCGAAGTGAATGGTTCAAAAGCAAGGACATTGGGTGCCTCATGAACTGAAACCGAAAGGCGTTGAAAGGCAATTTTTCGCAAAAGTCGTAAAGAAAAAATATTTGGAAACGCTCAAGTTGGAGGTTTTACCGCACCGGCCGTATTCTCCGGACATTGCTTCTTCTGATTACTGGTTGTTCCGACGGATGCAGCACGATTTAGCAAGTCACTGGTTCACTTCTTTCGCAGAAATCGAAAGTTGGCTCCAATCTTAGATCACCCCAAAAGACGAGTTATTTCTTCGAGATAGAATTCACAAATTATCTGAGAAGTGGCAGAAACTAGTATCCAGCGATTGAAAATATTACGATTAATCTGTTCATTCATTTTGTTTTGAAATAAATGCGATTTTGAACATACAAAAACGGACCGAACTAATTTGTACTCCCAATAATTTTTAGATTTTAAACCATTTATGTTTGAATTTTTGTTTTCTCAAATTTGTTGGTAAATTCACTTTAAAAGGTTGCAAAATGAACTGGAAAAATACTAAAAAAATTATGCTAAAATATTTTTGTATTTATTTGATAAAATGTAAACGTACTAAATAAGGGAAAATCCATATGTGGGAAAAGGCATGATTGTATGTTTTGTCTAAATTTATATAAATTAAGCTTTTAAATTGTATTTTATACTGTAATTAGTATTTTTATGAACTATTAAAAAATATATTTATTTCTCCACGGAGACTAATAACATTATAAGTATTATTAATAGTGCATATTTGAAACTAAAAACCAATGTATTTAAAAATCAGCTTGAAAAAGACTTTACATAAATAACTGTCCCCTAAATGACTAAAAGAAATATGTACCCATTTGCGCCGAGCGCCCTATATTCTGTGCATGCCTAAAAAAAGGCTTGAACATATAATTTCGCAATTTGAAAAAATACGTATTTCAGAGATGTCTACAAGCTAAAGTTATGACATATATTAGGATCCTTTAAACAAAAAATACAAATGAACTTACTTTTTACATTTCCCTACTTTGAAAAATGAAAAATCTATAAACACAAAAAAGTCCTTTATTTGAGGGAATAAATATCTATCTTCTGCTGTCATCTCTCGGTAATAGATAAAGACATTTATAGACAATTACTTCGTGCAATTTTCATGTTGTAAAGAAGAAGAAAATGATAAAAATTCATTAAAATTCGAAACATCCCAAGAATGGGATGCGAGGCATAAATGGGTTAAGAAGCTAAACAGAAAAGACGCCAATCTATGTGAGAGATTCTTTATTTAATGATTAGAATGTTTGGACAGTTTTCATTTAAAACCCTTTGCTTTGCAAAAAGTTCTAAAACATATCGATAAAGTAATAATTACTATGTTAAATGCATATCATCTAATATTCTGTCTTACATCTTGTGGTGATATGCAAAATATTCTTGTCAATGTAGCAAACACATGATTCTATTTATATGTAAATAGAGTATAAATTTAAATTATAACTTAAAATTGTTTTATTTTTTCAAAAGGAAACTGGAAACCCGCTCAACTGTAAAAGCACACCAAAAACTACCTTCCGAGAAGTTAATTGTTCTGAACATACAACTGGAAGCATGGTATTGAAAAATATTTAATTTATTGTTTTATTTGTTTTAAATATATTTGTTCGCATTAATTAAGAGAAGATTTTTAGCAGTTTAAAAAAAATAACAAGAAAGAAAAAAATCATGCATCAAGCATAGATTATGAAACACTTTCAAACACATTCAGAATAACGTAACAAAACTGAACCGTTAAAAAAATTCAAATATTACGTCTAATTCAACCATATGGAAACGCATAACGCATTTCAAAACCCAATTTCAGCTATTCCCATCGACAATCGGAAAATTATTATTTTTTTTTTTCAGCAGCCCAGTGTATGATATTTAGATTTGTATACATTAACTACATGCATGCCAAATTTTATTTCACTTAAAAATACATATAATTTAGTTGAAAATTCCCATTCAACCATTTCCGCTAACAAGGAGAACGGTACGTGAATATTTTTGTGCAGCCCTGTATATGAGGTATAGAATTTATATACAACGAGTAACAGGCAAAAGAATTATTAAATTTAAAAGCGCATACCGAATTTTAAACCATACACACAAGCAATTATTACTCAAAGACAGTACTGTAACCGATTTCTTTTGTGTGTCCCTGTAAATGAATACAAAATGCTATGAATGCCCTGTTCTAACGTGATCTTAGTGAAATTCAGTAATTTATATTAGTTTCAATACATTTGAAATAACGTAATGTCATTAAAATACTCTGCGAACGATTTTTCTCCATATACCATAATGTAATGGAATACTTTTGAGTGCCCCTGTAAATGAACTATTAATCCTACATACTTCATATACAATACCAAACATGCTTTGGTGATCCTAAGTAGCCTTTATCAATTGCATGAAAATCCGACTATATTTACGGGAGTTAGAGCGTGTACAGACGGACAGACAAACCGAATGCATAAACAATTTTCAACTTTGTTGGAAAGTGTTAAAAATTAGATTCAAAGACTTGCTAAGTTTTCAATAACATTTTAATGGAAAAATATTAATCTGTGTGTTTTCTGATCATGCATTACTGCATTAGGGTGAAGCACCCAGTTATTGACACCTAGCCTGTAATTGACACTTGACCAAACATCTAACTCAAATAAGCATTTTCTTGTAAACTTCTTCAAATTAATGTCATCCTGTGGTAACTTAGACATTTATTTTTATTTTGATGTCAATCTGTTAACCACTAGTAGGTAAAGAACATATTAAATGAGGACGAAATTTTCGAGAATACAAAAATACCATTTTTAGGCATTTATCTTATTTCGAAAATTAATGTAGTTCTTACTTTTAATCTATTTGTGATGCAAGCATCATAAACTTTTTGACACAGTTATGCTTATAGAAATTAGTTAAAAGATGCCTGTGATAGATTATCATTATGATTTCTAGTTTATACACTGCTCAAAAAAATTAGGGGAGCAAGCAAAAAAGTGAAGGGAACAGTACGAGAGAGCCATGCATAGGCATAAAATGGAGAATACATGTGTATCAATGATCACTACAGAAAAGTAGACGCAAAAAATTTTGAAAAAGAGTTTTTATTCTTTGAAACGATGGCTAGAACATGAAAAGATTATTTAGGGCAACAATTTGGTTACATGTAACTGACCAAAAAAGTACTGTTTCAGAATAATGTAAGATATTTAATATGGCGTGTGGTCCCCTCGAATAGCTAAATCTATCGCACACCAGTTTTACATGGATTCGATGATATTATCGATAAGACTTTGGGGAGTACTATTTTACTGCTCAAGAATTGCAATTTCAAAGGCCTGGACAATAAAAAGAGCCCTTAGTCTCGCTGCAATGCATCGTTCGAGTGTGTCTTAAACATGCTCGATCGGATTCCGGTTAGGATAGCCTGTTGGCTATTCCAGACGTTGTATTGTTTGAGCTTTAAGAATGTCCTCACAAGGCGAGCTGCATGCGGTCTGGCATTATCATACATGAAAAAAAGGAATCGCAAATTGCTAAAGCGTAAAATACGACATGAGGTCTCAGTACCTCGTCTGTAAAACTTTGGGCTGTCAAAGTGCCATTCCGAACGATATGCAGATCCATACATCTACCTTTATTGATTTCAGTCCATGCCATCAACGCACCTCTTCTGTAATGCGATCTTTCACGAACGAATGTGGGATTATTTCGAGTGCCACTTTTACTCCATACCAAATCACATCGGATGTAACATCCAGACTGGATCGGGACTTGTCTGTAAACAGAATTTGACTCCAACCAAGCTGCTTCCAATCTCGATTTACATACCTTCTTTGGACCGCACAGTTCCTGGGGTCAACGGAATACAGACCATTGGCTTACGTGCATAGAGACCATTCTGATGAAGCCTATTTCGGACTGTTTGATTGGACACCCTTCGTCCTGCGGCCAAGAACGACTGTGTTTGCAGCTGAGTAGCACTATCGCATTGCCTGTTCCGTCTCGACAAACTGTTAACTGGATAAGGTAAGCTGCGGTAACTGGGCCATAGGCTGTTTTATAAAAAACCGTTGATGTTTTTTAAGTTTTAGCTTTTGTCAACATTGCACCCTCATCTCTACTTCTTAAAACAACGTGTGTCAACTCAATCATAACTCTGCCTTTGTTGTGATAGGTTGCCGAAAATTTAGGTTTCTTTTTTTTTAAAACAACGTCCATTTGGTTGAAATTCCTCGGCTTTTTATTAAAATACGCTAAGTACTTTTATTAAACAATCTTTTTATTTAAAGATTAGATACATAAATACATTAATATTATTACCGGGTGTCCCAAAAAGGACTGACTGATTTTAAAATTCAATAACTTGCAAACGGTGACAGATATTAAAAAAATTCTTGCAGGAGGGTTATGCATAAGGTCAAAAGTTTTATTACAGTGATTTTCAATTTTAGTTCGATTTACAAACAATAGATGGCGCTGTAAGCAATAGTCGCTAAATACAGGCTCGATTTTCGCTCCTTTATCTTGTTCCATGCAGAAAAAGGAGATGGAAATGTATTATCCGGGCCATGAAGTACCAAAAATCGAGCCTGAATTTAGCGTCTATGGATCGCAGCGCCATCTATTGTTTGTAATTCGAACTAAAATTGAAAATCTCTGTAAAAAAACTTTTGACCTTATGCATAACCCTCCTGCAAGAATTTTTTAAATATCTGTCCCCGTTTACAAGTTATTGAATTTTAAAATCAGTCAGTCCTTTTTGGGACACCCGGTAGGTATCTATGCATATTTACTTCATGTTTCAAATGTAAGGCCGGTGTTCCAGTTATCCCATAAATTTTTCAAGAATGGGGTAACTGGGACATGCATCAGGGGTAACTGGACCATATGGGATTTAGTTAGCCCAGCAGTTATAAATATTCATTTGAATCTCTCTTACTACGGGAAATTAATTTCTCTATTGTTTTTTTGCTTGCAATAAAGAAAATTACATAATACCTTATTAAAATTGCATAATAAAATTTTTACACAGCATGTTCAAACCAAATTTCTTAAGTGTGATAATTATAGCTCGAAATTTTACGATATAGAGGAAGAGGCGTACATAAGGCAAAGCGAGATTATTTGAAAATTATCGAAACGGATTACAAATTGTTCTGTTCGATATAAAAATATGCTTACATTCTCCACAGGTTTATTGGACATATCGAACTTCCATTGTGGTAAATAAAAAAGAGTAGAAGATACTTAAGTACTTACGTAGCCGTTTGTTCATAGAATTATCTTGTTATTTTTAGGGTTCCGTATTTAAAAAGTAAAAACGGAACCATTATAAGATCACTCTTGTGTCTGTCTGTCACAGCCATTTTACTCGTAAACTATGGAACGGGGAAAGTTCAAATTGGAGGAAGTAATAAAGACTACTGACCCACATATTTACAGATTATTAAACATTTACAAATATTTTTTTGGAAAAATATAGAGGGGCTAATTAAGTTACTTGAAAAAAAAAACTTTTCTTTGTATATCGTGTGAAAGCTTTTGGAACGCTGAACTCAAAAATGCATTTCTTTTAATTTTAGGTATTATCTTTTCACAGATATCTTCGAAAATGTAGCGCAAAGATAGGTTCCGCCCCATTTATTTCTGAATCTACTGAAACTAAAATTATAAAAAATATTAGAGGAAGTAGACATTAATTTAAACCTTGCAGGAAAATTATAGCTATTACCCTAGGTCACATAGTTTTTGAGAAAAGTGCATTTTTTCATTACACACAAATTTCAATTTGCGGGCATTCAGCAAAAGTATTGAGGAGCGTTGGAGATACCTATCGTAGCAGAAGTATAAAAGCATTGTTGATAATGATTTTTCAAAAGAATCGTCGGTAATTAGTTGAGATATTAACCCTTTAGACACACATGCTCTTCCTATTTTCTGCCGGCTCCTGGATTTACTGCACCTCACACTCTCACCACAAAAGTCTCAAGCACTAGTATTCACCAAACCACACAGATATGATCCAAAACGCCCTCCAGTGATAAGGATCAATAATGTCTCCATTCGACACGTACAATTCATAAAACTCCTAGGTATAACTATTGACGCAAATCTTAACTGGATCCCACACATTAACGACCTAAAACTTAAATTGACAGCATATCATAATAATTCATTAAGACTAACTTCTAAATTGGGAGGGGTAGACAACAAAACACTGAAGATCTGGTACCTAACAATAATCGAAAGAATAATACTTTACGGGGCCTGTATCTGGGGGGGGGGGGTAATTTATCATCCATAGCACAACCTAAACTAAAATCAATACAACGCACTTTTCTCCTACAAATTTCAAGAGGCTACCGCACAATCTCCACAGATGCACTACATATACTTACAGGTATTCCACCCATCACACTTCAACTAGAATACGAACACGCCAAATCCTCAATCCTACAGCTAAAACGTGACACAGTAATAGATTCTCTTTTTCCAAACACAACATTGCAATACAAAGTCAGGAGCTGGCAGCTCGACCCCGCTGAGGAGACTTCACATTTTCAAGTAAACACAACACGCAACAGCTACACACCTGCCCTTAGCACCACACTCTTCACTGATGGTTCAGGCACAGAGACTGGCGTGGGCGCAGCCTTCTGCGCCACGGAGGGCACGGTGGTGGTCCATCAGTGGTCTGCAAGGCTAGATGATAATAACTCCGTATTCCAAGCGGAGCTGTTCGCAATACTAAACGCATTAGAGTGGGTGGAATCCCACTCTAGCAATAGTATTATCATCTACAGTGACTGCCTCTCTGGCCTGCAGGCAATACAGGCACACAGGACAAAACATCCTCTAGTACTGCAAATCAAACTAAAACTTAAGAATCTCCTACATCGTATCTCACTAGGTCACGTCTCGGCTCACAAAGGTATCTTTGGCAATGAACTAGCAGACAACCTAGCGAAGAAGGCCACACAGAAAGAAACAATAGACACACACCTCCCAGTGCCCCAGTCATACGTCAAAAGGGTCCTTAGAGCAAGGATACTGACGCGATGGCAGGAGCACTGGGATACTTCAAAAAAGGGCAGGCACACATATAAGCTAATTCCTAAAGTTTCTCTCACACTATATAACTTAACACCCTACACCACTAGCTTCTTAACAGGACATGGCCCTTTCATGGCATATCTGGACCGCTTCAAAATAAGATCCACTGCCACTTGCGTCTGCGGTGAAGATGGCACTATAAGTCACCCGTACTACAGTTGTACTCTCACGCAACGCTGGCACTTGAGGCGTCCAGACATACTGCCAGTCAACTGGCTCCAAAACGTCCTTTCCCGCACCCTCCTACTCAACAAATTAAAACACATTCACAATTTCCTTACATACTTAACAAACTTAACTTAAGCCCTGGTTCTGCTTATCCAGTCTCACTGCCACCATATCAATCTTCAAACAGCACCAGAATCCAGTCCTCTTTGTAGGCTCCAGTAAATTCTTCTACTCATCAATGTGTGGTTTCCTACGATCGCAAGAGCCTCTGCTCGTGCTTCTGACCATTCTATCAAGAGATACATCTCCAATGGACGCTTGAGTATCTGCTCGTGCCATCTTACTTGTGCCACACAAAGCATTACATCTCCAATGGACGCTGAGTATTTGCTCGTGCCATCTTACTTGTGCCACGCATTCCATTCTTTTCCCTTCCTGCCGCCCCTTGTCGCGAGAGGGGTTCCTACCCCGGCGGCCAGGATCAGTGATGTTTATTATTATTATTATTATTATTTATTTTATTTTTACTTTAAATGTTCTCATACTCCCGCCCTCTGTCGCGAGTAGGCGTTTTCCTGGCGGGAAGGCATTCGTCTAATTTTTGTAATCCCACTTTGTTCTTTTTAATATAAATTCTGGGTTCTGTGGTCGGTGGTGCATAGACGCCCTTAGCGGGTGAGCGTCGACCCTTGAGCATTTTGTGTTTGTCCGTCTGCATACGGCCGGACAGGGCTGTACTCACTAACGAGCCCCAACGTGTCGGGGAACATACCGGGAGAGACGTTAAGCTCTAAGGGGCAGGCCTAGCCGGCCCTGAGCAGTCTCTCTTAGGCTGCCTAACCCTAACCCTTTAGACACGGACGGTTTGGACATATATAAAGACAGGGGCGGCGTATTCTATGTTCCACCGGCTTTTAAAGCTTAGATAAAAACGTTTAGTAATACATTTGTGTAATACAAAGTCCAGTAGCAGTATAAAAGCAATAAACGTCAAATTGTTAAAAAGAGACTAATTTAATTAGAATTAATCGCATAAATACTATGGGATTCGCGACTAGTTTGCATTGTGTAGATCTCTCAACACTCCTCCCGTGTCTTTAAAAGTTAATTAAAAACGTATCTGGGAAAACGCGGCACGGATCAAAGCGGCGTTGCTACTTTGTAACCTCCTTTCAAAGCACTCGTAGCAAAATGCCAAGTTTAAACTTTGAACGAGGGTTTTCTGTTAACTACACTATAAAAAGAAAAGATTATTACGATGCTGAATATCGTTTTATGAAATGCCAAATGAAATTTCAATTTGCACTACTTTTAGTGTCAGTGCCGAAATAAGTTCATCATAAACAGATTGGAAGAAGATTTAAATAAGAGTTATACAGAATAACAATATTTAATATTATTTAGGCTTCATATCGCTTTGAACTTTTACGGTATACCCATACCCATTCATACTTTTCTAGTTATATACAGCTATACCAAACCCTGCGTTTTATAGTTTTTTACAAAGTCTTATTTTTCTTTTTGTAACGATTTTTGTAATAATATGGTTATTAATTCATATATTTATTGTACGAAGCCCTCTGAGCGCGAGTAATACTCGTACTTGACCGTTTATTTTCCTTGAAATACCCAAGTAACTTTTATATTTATTACCTATACTAAAGTACATAAATACTTGCTTAATTTTTATGTTTTTTGTATAAATAAATCTAATATTTTCCCTTTTAGTGCGTTTTTTAGAGGTATTGACAGTAAAGGTATCCCTTACAACGCCCTTTAGTTGATATATAATGTACGTGATTTGCAGGTTTAATTTTTTTTATATGTTTACACTTTTTCAAACAGGACCTGATACCCAATATTATAGGTAACAAACGCGTGTGGAACATAGAGCCTCCTGGTCCACTTACCCCATTTTTATGGGGCAGCTGGACCCACTAGGAAGGAAAGATGAAATATATATATATATTTTAATTTTTAGATATTAAAATGTAATTTTGAACATTTCTGTCTGATAGAGGGATGGGGCAACTGGACCCACGAGGAAAGAAAGATGAAATATATATATATATATATATATTAATTGTTAGATATTAAAATGTAATTTTGAACATTTTTGTCTGATAAAGGGAAACTAACTGAACACATTTGCAAAACTTCAGACTTTAATTCAAATGAATATTAGCTTTTTGAAGCAGAATTGCCAGAATCTCCAGAGTCACATTGTAAAATCATGGCCCAATTGCCCCACGTAATCTTATATCGTTCATCAGTTTTTGTGATAGCACACGGCCGACCTTGCCCTGATGGACGATGTCTAACATTCCCTGTGTCTTGGAATCGATTCCACAGCCTTGCATTGACACTTCTTGCGACTCCAATAGCGTCCGCTGCACTTCGTTGTGATTGCCCTTACATAACTGTTCCGATAATACGCCAAGCCATGGATTCCTGTAAATCACGTTGTTGTGGCATTTTCAAGTCATCTTTACTCAGAGCTCGAACGGAGCAATTGAATTTTACAACTGAGACAGTAAAACAGATGTTGCTGCAAAATCACGATTTCTGCGCTTCGTTGTGATTGCCCTTATACAACTGTTCCGATAATACGCCAAGCCATGGATTCCTGTAAATCACGTTGTTGTGACATTTTCAAGTCATCTTTACTCAGAGCTCGAGCGGAGCAATTGAATTTTACAACTGAGACAGTAAACCAGACGTTGATGCAAAATCACGATTTCTGCGCTTATCTCCTTTCTCTAGTTTTTGACGTCATAAACTTCGATTTGCATGAGAAGTTTTCTTCATCTGAGTTTTACTATGCTTTTAATTATGGATGTTTTTTACGTCACTTATCGGTGTAAGTATTTGCGTAATTTTGTTAAAACCATGTGCTCCCCTAATTGTTTTGAGCAGTGTAGTTATTTAATTTAGGTTAATAGGAAGGGGGGGGGGGTGCCAGTTATTGGTTACAGTAATTTCATTTCACCAGTCTCCGTCAGAGGTGTTAATTATCGATGATATTAAAGAAAATTAAAATTCGTTATTTGAGCGGTTTGGGAAAAAAAAAAAACATAATACTAGGTTGAGCAAAAATTCTGGGAAATCTGGAAGTTCCGTAGTTATGCGCAAATTTACAACAAAAGCAACAAGGACTATTGTTCAAGTTAGAGATAATCATAGTCAACGACTTTCTGCCATCGTTCTAACAGATTCCGGGTTTGCTGGAAGGCTAATTCCATGGGTTTTTGTAGTGTAATTCACATAGCTAATAACTGCTATGCTTGTTGGCTACCGTTATTTTCGAAAAGTTTGCTTGGCTTTATTCAATTAATGAGATATATCCGATAAAATAAGTCAGATTGTTTTCGTTCCAATATACTGGTAGCTTGAAATCGTAGCTTGTGACTTACACTACAAGTACGCATGGAAATAGCCTGGAAGTACCATGGCTGCTTTTTGGAATCGAAAAACTCTTGACTTGCTCCTTCAGCTTCATTAAAGGATTCAAATCGACGGCCCTTGAAAAAGTGTTGAATTGATCGAAAGAGGCCATAATCAGATGGAGCCACGTCTGGACTGTGCTGCTAGCATTCCTATATACGATACAAATTCTAGTAACTGTTAGATTAAAAATATCCCAGAACTTTTTGCTCAACCTAATAATAAATTAAATTTTACTTGTAATCAACACCATAAAAATTTAAGTTTTTGCTTGACACCTGTTGTCAGTTACTGGTTCATAAATGTCAGTTATTGGATATAGACATTATTAATAATTTAAAGCATGAAAAAAAGGGGACACATGCATCTGTAGCATATCATATATAGATAAGGTTTATGTATTTTGTTTTCATAATAAAGATTAAAGTATTTTTAAAGCGTAAATTCCTTGAAATACAAAATAACATTTTTTTTTATATATATATGCAAATAAAGTGTCATACACTTGTTCACTTTGTGCCAGTTATTGGTTTTTCAAAATAGGGCTGATGTAAGTTACTGGAACTATTAACCATATTTATGAATAAAATTACTTTTTAATAATACAATGTATATTTTACAATGATTTTGTCAACAGTTATTTTTTAATGTATCTCTATAATCAATTCAAAAAGAAAAATAAGTATAAAATGGATGAAAAATTTTGTAATAGTGATTTGAACAAGAAAGAATCCTTAATGTGTCAGTTACTGACGGTTTCACCTATATCTTGTGCGAGAGCTATAGAATCACTATCATTGATACCATAAAAATTCTATTTAGCTTTTTCGAGGACAATTTTTTATTATAATTTTTAGGGAAATTTCCATTTTGATATAACAAATTAAAAGTAGTTATACAAATTACAAATATGCCAGTTACTAAAATGTAAGGAATATAAGTTACGTTTCGAAAATGTCGTTTGCAACTATATGAAATTGACATAATAATTTTCCAGTATTTATTTTACTTTTGTATTACAAACTAGGGGGATCTGCTCCGTATGAATTATTCTTGCCAACACCTACCAGACCTTAAACGCTCTAAAAACAAGTTAATTTGTTTTGTTTAAAAAAATATTATGGAAGATTGAACGATATTTTTACCTTCAACAACGATCTTCTGTAATCGGGTAGCTAATCTTTTCTCTTTGAGTGGTGTGTTTTTCAGCTCCCAAGGTCGCATCCACCGCTGTCACGAACGCTGATGGTTGTGATTGTTTCAGTGTTTCGTGATTGATTACGTAATATTAATTACACACTTAAAAATTAGCGTGTATAAAATAATTAATTTAAAAATGTCACTGTCCCCCGGTCTTTTATAACGTCTATTTTATAGGAGGAAAGTTACCTTTTACACACTATAAGAAAATCCTTTTAAATATGACGTTTTAAATACGACATAATCTTCACACTAAAAGCTTTCCGCACGTAATAATTTAACTATTTTAAGATTTTCTTGTGTTTGCATACATTATTTGGGTATTTTAAAATCTATATACAGTAGATAAAACTAACTATTTCAAACTATGAATTAAATCATGATAAAAATAATGTATTTTGAATAAAAAAATTGGAAAAAAGTACTTGGGCACTGCACACCACAATCTAGTCAAGTATTTATTTGCCTGAAAAAGATCCTCTAAAACTTTTTGATCAACTAAAACTTATTTCACCGAACTATCTTGGCCCAATTTCAGCATATTAATAGCACTTAAAATAATTGTTCGATTTAAAAAATAGCAAGGTGTTTATCATACATTTCTCTATAAAACAACAACGTTTCATGTTTTATATGCATTAGTTTTTGCAAAATAAACCGATAAATTGAAAAGGCCACAATAAATACAATTTTGGCATTATTATTATTATTATTATTATTATTATTTTTGTTTAAGAATACAGAGATTGTTAATTCGAATAAGTAAAGCCTTTTTTAAATTAAAAGAATGAAACGCATATCTGAAATAAAAGTCTAAGCCAACGACGTATAGCGTATAAGCGAACTTTTTGTTTTGTTTTATTACTTTTTATTATATTTTGTTCTGTTTTATTCGTATTAAATCCTAAAGCAAAGTGACAGTAGTAAAGGGAAAGACACTAGTATATCATTACTATATGCAGAGGTTAACAAAAGTGATTGAAAAAAGAGTAGATATAACGGCATGTCCTATTATTTAGAACACCCCACCCGAAAGTGTTGATGGTTAAAATATTGATTAATTTGAAGGAAAATATGTTGAAACTAGTGTGAATGAATAAGAACTAAAAGATTTTCTTAAGACACCATCAAAAACTTATAAATGCGCTAGGCCTTTCGAAAGATCTGAGTATTTCTTCGTCAGGCACAGAGATTGTATCTCTGAATTGGACTTTCTTGAAAATTTAGCTATTTATCTTAATCGTGAAGTTATTGTTAATGATAAATCTGATTCCACAATGCTCTCTGTAACTTGGGAAAACCTTTTCGGTACTACCATATAATTTTTTTTTTTTTATTAATTAATATTAGTCTTTTATACATTTTATTTATTTATTTTTTAATTTCATGCGTTCTCCTATTTTAATGTATGTGTGTGTTTTCATTTTATTATAATTTATTTTTAATATTATTTTCATGAATCCCCCCCCCCAATTTGCTTCCATATTCCCCTTCTACTCTGTGTTCTTTTGTTTTTATTATACTCTTTCGTGATTGGCTGTTGTCTTCTGCTGGTCTATTGGCTGTTGATTTCTAATTTCCTATTGGCTGTTTCTGCAGCCTGTTACCCTTCCCTTATCTCTCATTTTAGTCTTGCTGCTGCTTTCATAGTAGAAGCACGTCTTCTTTGCGCCTGATGAAGAAAGACTTAGATCTTTCGAAAGGCCTAGCGCATTTATAAGTTTTTGATGGTGCTTTAATAAGATCTTTTTAGTTCTTATTGATTAATTTGATTTACTTTTTCTTCTAGAAATTTCTTTGCGATTTCTGGAGATCTGCTACAGAAGCTGGGGATTTAGATAAATATTACTCGCCTGACATCCTTCACATCTCATGTAGCTGGAGCCATTTTCATTATATAGATAATATATTTTTGTACTTGGATAAAATAAGTGACAGATAAGTAAAACTAATTTTAAATAAGTTTAAGTTTATAGTGAATGTAGGGTAAATATAGTTACAGAAGTGCATATGGTACTACATTGTAATTATATAATTCCTGTTCAAATTATATAATGCACTTTTAGCTACAGTTTATTGAAATATAAGACTATATTTCAATAGTCTTATAGAATTTTTTTGCTTTTAACTGGCCTTGTTAATTCATTCTTCTAATTGGTGTAAGATAATATTAAAAAAATCCGACTTTAAATGATCAATTAATTTTATCACTCATTCCATACCAAAATTCTATTAAATTCATTTTGAACTTTTTTAAAACCTGTTAAGCGAGTTTGACAAATATATCTGTCATATGCAAAAGTTCAAATGTTGTGAGTTTGACGTATATATACGCCGTGTGAAAAAAAAAATTACTATTTCCCATAAATTGAAATTTTAGAAAAAACTCAAAACATTCTCATGTAAATGTGTATTTTACTTATATTTTGATGAGGATTGCAATATGCAATGATCTCATTAAATTTTTATTAAACATTGTTGTGCACGGTTCGTACGGGCAGGAAATTTCCTTGACTTTAGGTCAGATAAACAAAAATATTTTCTTAGAAAAACAGTCCTCTTTTGCAATCGCGCGATTATAAAAGTCAAGTTTTCTACATAAAAATACTGGTATTTAGGTAAAAGCGTAGGAACCCTGTTGTGTGATTTCAGTTACGTACCCAGTAATAGATTTTTAAAATAAAATACTCACATCGATATTTTTGTAAACATATATCGCAAATTAATACCTTGTAATAATATACTAATTTTAATTGCTAAAAGGTAACGGTGCAGCATCATTTAATTTATTGAAATTATGGCTCGAGTTACTCAATGGTTACGAAAATAAAAATAAACATCCAAGTAAAAAAAAAAAAATAATAATGTTCATAATACGAAAGAATATACGAAAAATTTAATGATGGCTTTCACAGACCGTGTATTTTTAGAATGTTGTTATTTATTTGTTTTGAAAATGACTCGGATGGAGTGGAAACATGTAAAGACACAAATAAACATATTTTTAAAGTTTTAATTTACTCCTTTTAGCAATTAAAATTAGTAAATTACTCGCTTAACAGGTTAAGTACAATTATTTTTATTGCCGTTTCGTTATTTCTAATTTGATTGTGTGAAAATATGCGTTAATGTGCAGTGAACGTGGCTAATAGATAATGCGCATGTGCATAAAGCTATATTTTTTGATATGATAATCTTTTAGAAACTCGGTGCTACTGTATAACGTAAATAAATGTTCGTTAAGTATAAAAAAGTAATTAAAAATGTTTGCTTTCAACACCTTAAGTATAAAATTATTTCATGAAAGACTGTCAGTCATACTAATTTGTATCTATTGAGCTAATTACTTCTAGCATTGTCGCAAAAAAGGGTAAAGAAGTTAAAACTCCTCCCAGGGTATTTTAAAACTGAAAAGTTGCATATAAACCCACTTGCGTTAAGACAAAAATACGCGTTTAAAAAGTCAAATTGAAGAAAAGCATACAGCATAAAATTTTTACCATTCAACTGTTCCGAGGATTATTAATAGTAGCCTCTATTTCAACACAAATTTAATGAAATAAATAATTAATAGCGACAAGTGGCGTTAGCGGTCAGCAAGTCTTACTACTACGTTACAAGTCCAGAGTTAGACCCCGGGATAGACGAAGTTCATTCAGCCTTTCATCCCTTCGGGGTCGATAAAATGAGTACCAAACTTGCTTGAGAACTAAAAAATGAGGGTCCGGCGTTAGGCTGACAACCTGATTGGCATTATGCTCTATAGCCCCCAATGTTACCAGATTGGGGACTTTTTTGTCCCCAGATTGTTGATTGTCACCACTTTTTTGAAATAGAAATATTCGGCCTATTTAAAAATAGATTAAAAATTCTCAAAAATAAGGCGAATTATACTATTTTAAAAAAGTGGTGACAGTCAAATAATTTGAATTTAAAAAGTCTACAGTGTGGCAACAATGAAGCACCTCAGGGTCCCTAGTCAAGAAAACAGGACTGGGTACTGTAGGTCATGGTCGTTACTTTATCGTAGCGCAGCTGGTTTGTATCGATTTTAATAATCAGGACAATGACACCAAATCACTCTACTTATGTTACTGTTACGGCTCTTTCTTCCTCTCTTCGTTTTACTCCTTTGAAGAGCGAAGGAGAGGATCGTTTATTAAAAATTTAACGACATATATGCTAAATTTATTATGGTTGTTTGTGCCTTTCATTAGATTTTTTTATGTCATGTACTTACTGAACAGTACCTTATAAACATGTAACACAGCGCCAAAATAGTTCATTTTAACAATGGCTCAAATCCCCTCCCATATGAGAATGTTGGCTGCGCCACTACTTTTAGAAATATTAACATTAAATTAATAAAAATTAATTGTTATTTTAGGTCTCTGGCTAATTATCTGTCGTTACGATTTTTCATTTCCCATCTGGACGATTTGAATTTATATTTCCACTTGACGAAAAGAACTTACCCCGGAGACAAACGATCGAGAACATCTGAGCCCATTAGTAGATGGGAATATTGCGTGGGATGGATCATAAAATCTATGAACTCAGCTTTGGGGTTTGAATATACACAGAAAATTCTAACGGAAAACATACAGAACAGTGTTGGTTTACTTTTAATTTTATTAATTTTTATTATAATTTTATTAATAATTGTGTAAATATTAATGTGTGTATGCGCGTTAATTTTTATAAGAAGTGAAAATTGATTTTAGAGTTATAATTGTTCCATAATTGTATTAAATTATGGACTAATTTTCTTTCATGTCGGGTTCGGATTTGAAAATTTTGGTTTGACTCTGGTTTAGGGCGGGTTTCGGGTTGAAATTTTTTTTTGTTGGGTTCGAGTTTACTTTAAGCAGAAAATTTGGTTTCGGATAGGGTAAAATCCGACACGTGCAGTAATCTCGAATAAGATAAATTCACCAATAGTCGGCCACTAATTTTTAAAGTTTAAAAACAAGCCTAAAATGCATTTCTTGAAAACGACTGATATAACTCGGACTGTCATTCTTAAATGTTAACTTTCCATAAATTGTTTGGAATAAATGTTTTTTTTTTCTGCTTGTACATTTTTTTATTCTCTAGAGCAGCCATACTCAACCTGCGGCCCGCGGGCCGCATATGGCCTGGCAACCTTTTATGTGCGGCCCGAGGCACATAATCATTAATCCGCATTTATAAAATTAATTGAGATGTTTGTAAAAGGTTTTTAAAACTTTCGCTCTTCCATCATATATTTTCTGTTGGCAAAAAAGCCATCTCAGTTTTGCGCAGTGCGACAAGCGCGCTAATATTTAGATATCAAAATTAGCTTCTCGTCAATCAAATATAATAATATAGGTAAATTTCTTACCTTTGTGTTTCTTGCACAGCAATTCTTCATATCACAGTATGGCCAAGTGATCCAGGTCGGGTGTCCTTTTATCCAAAAGGCTTACTTTGGCAACACACTATAGTGTAATAAGAAAAAATGTGATGTTTTTAATATTTTCTACACATGTGAACTAAATCCATTACTGAGACTATTTTTCTTTCTTTAAGTTAATCTTATATTTAATCGCTAGGTTTTACAGTATTAAATTAACTATTTTTACATCTATCTTACGCTGCGTTGTACAGCAGCAATTTTATTCTTTCACACGTTTTTAGAATAAAATCTAACAGAACAATGAATTAATAATAAAAAAGTTTTTCAGTCATTTTTAGTTCTTTTCGGTGGTGACGTCAAACTCTTACATCATGCTTGGGATAGAAATAAACAGTTTCTATTTATGGCTGTAAATGTTCGTTTTCTATGAATATAATTTAGGTAATTTAAAAGGTTTGATGATTGCAAAATGTAGACTTGGAGTCTAATTTATTTTGATAAGTATTAAAAAGTTATTGTCCTTGAAAACTCCTTTTCAACAGAAAACACAACAGATCTCCACTCCGTCCTCAGATGAGCTCTGGCTTGACACCAATGGCGTCGCAAACGGCAATAGCTTGGAGTGCACGCTACAGGGCGCCTGGCTGTGAGCTGTCCTTGAAGTAGCCGATTTCTAACAGTTCGTTGTGTCACTGCGGTACCAACTGCAGTTCGAATTTCTGCTGCAGACGTAGTACGATGCGCCACCGTCGTATGCCGAATACGGCGAACTTCCCTCTCAGGAGGGCCACGTGGCCGCCTGGAACCCGGTCTTCTTGAGGCAGTACCATCCCTTGATCACTGCTTCCAACAATCATGCACAGTGGATACATTCCACCTAAATCTTTCTGCAATATCGCGGAAAGAAAATCCACCTTCTCGTAGCCCGAATATGCGACCTTGTTCCAACTCGGTGAGCTGTTGACAGTGGCTTCTTCGTCTTGTTAAAGGCATTCTTGGCTAACATCAACTCAATACCCCACATTTCGAAGCTAAATAACGCCCACGAACTTTACTGCACGCATTTAAAGTAAACCTGATCTGCAAGTTCTGTGTGGCGCTACTAGCGCCACACTTATTCGCGAAGCGCCACTTTTCAATCGATGTCATCTTTCAGATGTATAAACAGGCCTACCAAATTTCGTTTACCTAACACAAGTCTTTCTTGGTGTTGGGATTTTTTTTTTCCGTCAGTGTATAAGGTGCTTACAAACTCAAGTTTTCCGAAAAAACTTGTTAATTATGACTGTTTGAAGAAACTTTTTTGTCTTTCACATGTCAGAAAGTATTAAACAAAGGAAAGGAGAATCGTCCACATCGTCCCTACTTTCGAGATATTGCTGTAGTGTCGTCATTGCCGCATGTGCTTCTTGATTGTTTGGAGGTGAAACGTAATTTACTTTCTCATCATCCTCAAACTCAAAATAGTTCTTACGCATTGCTTGCAAAGAAGCCACATCTACTGAAGCAATTTTTGATAGTGATTTGTTTCATGTCGTTGTTCCAGGGACTTGAAATCAGTCTAATTGCTTCTAACACATCACACATTTGATTTATTCCATTTTCGTCATCTTCGATTGCTTTCCACCCTTTTCTGTAGGAATGTTTTAAACATTTAATTATTACCTGGTCTGCTGGCTGTAGTTTAGAAGTTGGTGTTAGAAGGGAGAAATTCAAACTTGATAGATTTCAAGTTCAAAAGTTGATCGTGAGCTGTACACGGATCAACGAAGATCAACATTTTACGCTTTTTTGCATGAAACACTACATTTAAATTTCTGATGTACTCCTCGAACAATATCAGTGTCATTCAAACCTTGTTATTGGATCTTTACTCTACCAGAAGTGACTTTTTATGTTTGAAACAGCGAGGTTTTTTGTATTTAGCGATGACCAGTAAAAGTAATTTTCCTGTTCCAGAAGCATTTGCTCCGACAAGCACATTTAAACGTTCTTTACTTAACTTTCCAACAGAACATGATTACCTCTTAAACATCATTGTCTTTTTAGGAAAACATTTGTAAAAATCTCCAATTTCATCCATATTGTAAACGTCGTCCGCACTATAGCCTGCAAGAAGTTTGGGTAATGAAACTGTCTTCCATTCATCACACAGCGTATCAGACACATTTTTGCTTCAGTGTCTAATGTCCGAAACACAATGTTGTGTCTGGCTTTAAATTTTCCCAGTCACCCCGTGCTTGCAGGAAATCCTTCCACATTCAATAATTTTGTGAAATCCAAAGCATTCTCATGTAACATCGTACCACTTACAGGAATTACACTCTTCTGTGTACTGCAAGATGTAAACCACTTTACGAGGTCTGTTTCGATATCTTGGAAGGCATACGTATTCATCCTTTTTCACTTTGCGTTGACACTTGACTTGCGTCTTTTGAAAATGAGTTCTTTATCTTTAAGTATAGTAGATAGAGTGTTGCGAGGGATACCATATTTCAGGGCTAGATCTTTTTCATTAAATTAGGATTGTTTTCAATATCTTTTATCAAATTTACTTTTTGTTCTAAAGTAAGAATTTCTAATTTCCGCTTCGACATTTTAAAAAACCCGACTAAAAATATATCACGATGTGAAAGCAAAAAACACTAAAATGAAAAAACTCAACATTAAAACAAAGAACACGAATGAAATCTCAATAATGGAATCGAAAGATTTAAAAAAAAAAAAATTCGTCCATAAAAGCGTGAGAAATTTGGCAAATTAGAGTACACTAAGCCACCTGAGATTTGAGAAAAGGGTATGCGTAAAGGAGAAATGAATGGGGGAGGGGGAACAATTGCCACTGAAATTGCAAACTCGCAGACTCTTCTCACTGTCCAAGGTGGGAAGTAAAAATAGCATCCTTCAAAGGCCGCGAAGGAGTTCAAAAAAGTTTTATCTAACAGAAAGTGTCAGCATTTTTGAGCTGTGGCTGAAAAATTAAGAAATTAGTCCAATTACTGTTATTTGTCTTTCTGAAAAAAAAATCGACTTAAAAGATGTAGACTTCGACAAAAAGAAAAAGTTTAACATTGAATTGTAATAAAGGGGTCGGGACTTCGTGTAAACTTCGACTTAAACGAATATTCGACTTATCAGACTTCGACTTATCGAGAATTCACTGTACTTCTATAACAGAATTTCAAAAACAGTTTTAAAATTCAGAGACACGTATAATTTATATGACATTTAATTTTGACGATGATTAAACTTCGCAAATGTGAAATTTATTTTTTAAATCAATAATTAGACAAGTAAACTGTTAACCTTTAAAACTTCTTTAGTTTAAAAAACATCATTTTGAAAAAAGTACTGATATCCAAAATGAAATTATATCTTTTTCAACTCCTTCAATATAAAGACTTTTTTTCAGAAATTATATTACCAATTGGATATTTTCTTATTTACATTTTTGACAACTAATAATCAATAAAATATTAATGCGCATTATCATATTTGGCAAGAAAAACTGTGTTTGCGCGTTATATGTACGTTATATTCCAATTACGTTATATTTAATTACCTTTTATCTGGTTAATTTATTAGCTTAGTTATGAATTAACATTGTTTTCTCTTTTATTGCTTAAGTTCATTCACAGTGATTGTTTAAAATCTTTTGTTTGGTTGAAGTAAATTTTGTCGCCTCAATAACTGCAACCATAAGATGTTGAAATATCGTCCCGTTATCTGGAGCTATGGTTCAAAAGGAACTCCAAATATTGAAACGATATTTCACCGTATTATGGTTGCAGTTACTGCAGCACCAAAATTTGGTTCAAATCACCACAAAACTTTTAACAGTGACTGCTGAATATAACCCTTCTGCTTTATTTTCTATGTATTAAATTCTTTGTCTACTTTAAGATTTTACAATTTATTTATTTTTACGATAGCTGGTTCAATATAAAAGGGTTTTCTCGTATTAAATGTAATCTATGGTGAAAAAAAAAATGATCAAAATCACTTCTCTTATAAATCAACGTGTAGACCTCTGAATCTCAAATGTAAAGTATTTTTAAAAAATTAAAAGTGAGTGATACATTACTTTATACTGATTTATTTTGCTACTTTTATTTAGGTTTTACATATTATAAAGGATTATGTTCAAGAACTAAACAACAGTATTAAACATATTCATTGGCTTGATGAAAGAACAAAATTATACCTCCAGATGCAGGTTGGTAAATATTTTTCCATTTTAAAAAATTGAATAGAATGTAAAACAGTACTTTTTTCCTAACATGTAATACTCCCTATCAACAGAAAATAATTCAATAATATTTTGTAATTTTCTAATGTAAGAAAAATTCTTATACACTAAAACTGTTTCAGTTTTTATTGTTGTTGTTGTTTTAATTGTAAATATTATTTTATTTTATTTCTATCAAGTGATGTAAATTTGTAACAATTTTGTGAAAAGTTGTATCCGAAATTGCACAAAAATAATCATTAATAATAATTTTAAAAAAATCTATAAAAATGCTTTATAGATAAATTCAGTAATTACATACGTTTTCTACGGAAAATTTCATGTTATTTAATTTAGTACCGGATAGATAATACATTTATATTTTTAGAACCTTGTGAGGTAGAATAGAAATACCTGTTCAGAAAAGCTTTCAACTACTTACTTTATGGGGATTTCGATTAGATTGTTTTCATATGAAAATGCATGCAAGTCATGAATTTCTGCTCACGTTTTAATATCTTGAAATGAAAAAAACAAAATGAGAGACAACAAATAGTTTTATAGCAAAATACACATAAAATTACCAAATCATGTATTTTGTTGCATATATGAATTATTTTATTGGCGAATATTCTGTAAAGGGCATGTAATTTTATGTTATTCTAGCAGGTAGGCACGTTTTAAGAATTAGTTCTTATAAACGTATTTTCTTATTACATGGACGATATTATCCCTTTGAATGACATGTCCGCTTTTCAAAATATCCTTCATTTGAATTTTTTCTGATAAAAAAAAAAATTCCACGTGTATAGTAAAAGGGTTTCCGATTGTAACGGCTTTGAACGAAATATTTTACAGGCCCCCGGTGCATTTTCACTAATGTTGCACAAAGAAGAGATGCGCAAGAGAACAGAAAGAACAGTGTAAACTTTCAGGATAATAATATATTTTGCCTCATTTACTTTAGTGGGAGCATAAAAAGGCTTTAAAGTGATGCAAATCAATTTTAACTACATGCATGCCATTATAAACTTTCATAGCCTTCTTTTTTAGCAATCCTGGGTGACCGATTAGTTTGCTACCGCGTAAGAACAGCTCTTCATGTGTACAGTACTTCTGTATTGAACTGCCACAAAATATAATAACTTGCTACTGGTTCTATTTTATCTATAATATATTAAATTGAGTATGTTATAAATGCTGTACGAGCTGCAAACATAAATTGCATCAAAATCTAAATTACTTATAATTTTTTTAATAGTTAAACAGAATAATGTCGTATATTTAAAAAATATTTTGGATTAACAACAACGCAGGTGCACTAATATATGTATATCCTTTATAGTTATTAACTTTTCTTATAGTACTTTAAATTACTATTATTATTTCTTGGAATCTGCTACAAAAGCATATAAAATTTTTGTATTTTTATTTACAGGTAGCAAATCTTGATATTGGATTTCGAAAAACCCTAGATAATTACCGGAATAAAACCTTAGTTGAAAGTTTCTACAAAATGGTAAGAAGTTATATAGTCACTTTAATTGTTTTAAAACAGAAATGCGACTCATGTACTCAAAATTCTGTGATTAAAAGTGCGTGAACTGGAGATTCTAGCACAAACGCATACATTACATTTGTGTAATCATTTCCATACCTAGAATCTCTTACCGAATACAGTAATACCCCGACTTACGTCAGCAATTCGTTCCAAGACTATCGGCGTAAGTCGAAAACGGCGTAAGGCGAGGTGCAATGAAATAAGCAAAAAAGGATAAGTAATAAAAATTCTCCTAAATATAAAAAAAAATTCTAATGTATTTAGGGATTAAGTTACATACATTTAACGTTATCAAAAAAATGCGTTTGTAATACAAGAATTTTGAATAAATAAATAAGTTCTTAATTTACATTTTTTTGTTCTTCTAGCTGTCTCGTTCGAGACTTTGAGGATGCAAAAAGATGTCACAATAAGTTTGAAACGTCAAATTTTTCTTTTTCAGTTTCAGAAGCTCTTTGTATCAGGAGAGTGCTTTAAGCTTTTTCTAGTGACTTTTTTTATTTGTTTGTCACTATCACTTGACTGTCGTGGGACAGTTTCCCTTCTTAGAACCAAAAGTCTTCAAAAAAGTTCAAAGTGCGTCTTAATTAAGGAATTTTTTTTTTCTAGATCAGAGGACGTAAATGTGAGGTGACGTAAGTCAAAGGGACGTAAGTCGGGGTACTACTGTATTTGAAAAGCATAAATGAATACCACCAGCAAATCCATTTTGTTTTATGCGCGGTAGTAAGAGCTCTGAAACAGATATCCTTTCTTATGTTCCAACTATGGTCCCATTTTGACGAACAGATCAAGATCACACGAACTCTCGTCTGTGTGTGACAGCACTTGCTGATGACACCCATCATTCGTCATGACATTGCCTGATGAAACAGATTGAGCGTCATCAAGGATATTCTATGACGTGGCAATGGTAAATCCTAGAACATCCACCACTATTAATCTATGCAACTCAGATTAGTTCACTATAATGAAGAATGCTAAAGAAGAATACTGGGCGGATAAATTACAACAATAGACAAGATGATATATCAATCAATATCACAAAATATGGAATTCGCAGTCCGCACAATAAATTTTCTATTTAATGTTATATAATGCAATTTTCTTTTTTACATTCTAATAAAAAATATTCTTATAAGTATTTTCAAGAGATATTATATTCATAATAACACAAAAATAAAGCAATTACAAGACTTAAAATTTGAGATTGTTATTTTCCTGGCATAACACACTGTGATGTGAATACTTTTCCGTAATTAAAATATGATTGTCACTGAAAAAGAATTTCACTGTCCTGGCCTGCTCATTTTAGTTCTTTATGAGGTATAAAGATAGCGCTGTAGAGTAATTCTTCTTGTTCTTGATATAGTTCAAGTCAGAAGTAGTAAAATACCTGCTACCAGCAAGATCTTTTAGATATTTCTTTGAAAATAATGTGATTAAAGGCTTTGTAAAAATTGAGTGTATTTTTATTATGTCATTTTCCTGGCTTCTATAAATTACAAATAAAATTCAACATTACACTGAATTTGAGGTACTGTAGAAGAAACATGCTCCTTTAAACAAAATTAAAATGTTAGATCTAAAAAAAAAACAAGAATGTGGAAAATGTTTTAGAATGAAATTGTCATTATCCTGGCATACATATTCCAAGAAAATGACACATAATTATAATTACATAAAAATGAATTTAAGCTCTTCAAACTTCATCAATTTTACATATAAATTCCTTTATTCAGCTGTTCAACCAACATTTAAAAAAAATCAGAAGCTTTGAAACGATTTAAATGTTCAAAATTTATTGTTTTCAAAATCTCACATTCTGTGATATTCACCCATATGCGCTTGCTAAAGTTGCATGCCTATGTAATTGGCATTTACTTATCAAAATTTAGTTGAAATGCAATATAATTTTATGTTGAAATGAAATGAAAAGTTGTTTCTGTAATTTTAAACAGTAATAGATACGTGTTTCTCCTTAAAAATATTATTAAAAAAGTACAGTGAAACGTTGTACAGTTTCCTTATTTTTAAATTTGTGAAATATTTTTACATTTATTGACTGGACGGTACTCAAAAGTACCGATTCAGTTTATTAGGTCTAATAAAAAAATTGTTTTTTTTTTCTAATTTTTTATTGTATAAATCTTATGATATTCTTTTATAACCCCCACAATTTTTGGGGGACAACTTTTGATGCCCAAGTCAATTTCCTAAGTTTAATCACTAAAAACACTGTTATCGTTTTTTTTTTAGATCGGGTTTAGTTATTTTAGTATATTAATTCATTTGCGTAAATCAGCTTTCTCCATTTTAAAAAGATTTCCCTATAAAAGGGAATTCATGTGCAATTTGTATTAAGAAGAATGGGTATTTTTATGTTTAAGGCAGTTTAAAAATCCTTCATAATAAAATTTCAAGACGTCGATCAGACTAACGATAATAAAACAATGGAGGAAAGAAAAAATTAGTGACCCAGTTTGGCATTTTAGATGATTTCATCACTTTATAGATTTATTAACATAATAGAAAAAACACTGCGTCGATATTTTCAGTTTTCATAATGGAAATTTAAAAAAATGTTTTATTCTATGTATAGAGTTCATTTTTTTATACAACAGAAAGGAGGTTATCTGAATCTCGATTATACAAAAATCAGCTTAACCGAATGAACTTAAACTTTTATTTTAATTTGCCAAATATATTAAAGTACTTCTTAAGACTTAATTCATTTTAAATTTACTAATAAAGAAATTGGGACGTGCTTATTATATAATCCATTATGTAGAAAAATATAACATCATGTGTATAGTATTACTATAAATAAATGTTTGCAAAGTTTTTGCAAAAATTAATACTGGAAAATTCTTACACTAAATTTTATTTCTTTTCAAAATATGCAGGGCTTTTCTTTTTCTGTTGAGTTTGTCACAGCTTGAAAGCAGCTTTGTCACACAATTTGCTAAACAACAGAATATCAGAAGTAGTAGCACAATCTTTTTTCTTCTATACGCCGAAGTGCAGCATATTACTTTTGTAGGTTTACCATGAGTAATAGTTTTCTCCATCTCTTCGGAGTTGTGTTAAACTGTAGAATCTCCCTTATTTACTGCTCCAACCATTTTTCATCTGATCAACATTGCTGATCATTGGTTGAGTGAAGCCAATCTTTAATACTGTCGTGTATTAATTTTCCCATGAAGCTTCACGAACATATCCAGTATCTTCGTACCGAGAGATGCATTATCATCCGAAATTCTACCATTGAAGCGTCACTATTTTCTCCAAAAACTTTTAACTGATTTAATGTGGTTTTTTCTGCACTTCATCCAATGCAGAAGTTGCCCAGTATCCAACATATTTCATATCTACGGATTTTAAACGTTGAACAGTTCTTTCTTCATTATCCAGTACATCGGTTAAAAACTGTACAAAATCTTTTCTATAATGTTTGTTAATGTTCGTAATTATAGCAGCAATGGCCTGCACCCGGCGCAGTAAATTAGGATAGTTGCTGATAGGCTTCATCAGAGCCGTCGCATACCTCTACTTATGCATTGACGATCATTAGAAATACTAACCAGGGTTTCTGCACAAGGCGTCAAGTAGAGTAGCTGCGGTGCTATTCTCAATAAACCCTGATCCATTGGTCAATCAAGGAAGTTACATCCAAAGGCAATAAAAGCGCTCTGATCCCATCTTCCCAGTTCATTTTCCACTGGATGTGTTGGTGCAATTTCGAAGATTAGAGGATGTCATTTTGAGGAAGATATTTTCCCTTTAAAAGCAATTAACTTCTAAAACGATTTATTTTAAAAATCAGGTTCTCAATTATCCCTAAAATTCTACAGAATCTCGGTTAACCGAAATTGCTTCGTCCCCTTATCTTTCGGATATTCGGAATTCTATTGCATCTATTTGATACTTTTTTGAGGAAATGTATTGCTAATAATTTTCCATTTAATTATTTTAAAATAGTTTTTTCATCTCTCATATATGGCGACCTTTCACTTAGACTGTAAATATTTTTCAAGAAATTTAAATTTAATAGTTAGTATGATATAACTGTTAACCTAATATTTAAATCTGAATAAATTATAATATTCATGAAACTTTTCAATTGTCTTTTTCAGTTTTCTCCGAAAAAAGGAAGTTTTCTAAGGAATATCCTGGATTATCAAAAAATGTCTCTAGTCACAAAAGAGAAACATTTATTTAACAGGTATATTTATTTACCATTAAGTTGTAGTGTATAATTTTATATAATTTTATATTTTTTATGCGTAATTTCATGTTAAATTGTGATTTAAAAAATGTATTTGATATACAAAAGATTAGAAAAAAATGCGTACAATTGTCACGACAATAACTTTGTAGAATATTAAAATTTTAATTTCTAGAAAAAAGCTATTTAAAAATAAACTTGTCTTCCTTTTTAGAGCTTAATTACAAAAATATATTCACAACATCGATATAACGTCTTGAGCTATTTTTTCATAGTCACCGATAGTCATAGGGGACATTGATGTTTTTCCTGTATAATACAACTAACCTGAAAAAAAAAACCAAATTTCTGATAAAACCTTGGAAATCGATTTTCTTAGCTCGGAAAATGTGAATGCTATTGCCAAACACGCAACAAAACCAAGTATACCATTTGACCCAACTGGCTACAACACTTCAAAAAAAGATTTCTTGCACAAAAGCGTAAGAAGATCTTTCATCTGTTCATTGGGTTAAAGTTGATAGTGTCTGGACATCGCTTCGGGAGTGATGCAGATAAATCTATCCAAAATGCTTGGCAAAACGGTTACCAATATTCTTATTTTTTAAATATTGCACGATGACATTTTTATACACTACATTAGACTATTGGTAAACATTAAAAAAAAACTAGTAATACATTTTTTATGTATATTCTATAGTCTCTTTTAGTATTAGGTAGAAATATTGTTGAAGCTTTGCAGACAAATAGAAAAAATATCGTGTTTCTAATGCGTGTTCATTTAAACGCACTTCCTATGAAAAACTTTATGTTATAAAATGCAGCTTATTGTATGTTATAAAATGCAGCAGAATGTACTTAGCATTTTCTATTAAATGAAATTTCCAATTCAAAAATTGTTTATTTAAACTGGCTACTAGAAAAATTGCCTTTTAAATGTAAGTAAGTGGGGGATTTTCCACAATTTTGTCATATTTTTATTAACTGACTTCACACAGGAGTTAGAATTTAACGAAATCCATGCATAGCTTTAGAATGGATACTTCGATTTTTATGATTATTTTTTTGTGGGGCTGGACTCGTTCTGTTTATTCTTCCAGGTACAATTAAAGCATCAATAAACAATAAAAAATAAACTAAAAAGGACATTTTGTGAAAAATTCCCTATCATTCAGCTAATTTTAGAAAGCAACTCAAATTCAGCTCAGTTAATCGCAAGTATCTTCCTGAAACTTCACGATATTCGACTGGCCTCTTTATATGATAGACCCGAAGGACAGTATGATGCAAAGAAAACATTTACACAAATTTTACTTAAGATTTTGGATAACTTGACGCAAAACATAAATCAATTTATCCAAATAAATACATTTCAATGCATAATGGCTCTGTGAAAGTGTTACATATTTAACAGTGTATTGAAAAATTAAAAGTTTTTTTGGCTGTGTAAATATGCTTTAGAAGACAAACGAAAAATAATTTTAATTGAATTTTAAAACAAAACTTTTAAAGTCAAACAAAGTGCTGCTTGTACTTTTCTCCCCCCCCACCCACCTTTTTTAAAATTTTATTTAACCCACATTTTGAATTTTTGAGACATGCGAATAAAAATACATCAGTGAATAACTTTTATACATCTTTTCATGTTAAAAATTAAATTTACACCTGTGAATGTAAATTGAACAAAAAAGAAAATGATGAAATTTAAAATAATAATAATAATTAATAGCATTGCGTCACTCAAAATCTGATATCATTATTTTTAAGACCTATATTTAAAATGCTTACAGCCATAAGGTAAAGTGCTGCATAAAAAATTTTTAATCCCTTAAGGGGATTTGTATTGATTCTATTTTACAGAGTGGTTGCAAATATTTTTTAAAAATTAGTCAAATATTTATTTAGATAGTTGACTAAACATCTAAAATCAAAAGTTTATCGAAAGTGTACAAATCGAAAGGCCTATAGTGGCTTTTTAAATTGTTGCTTAAATACTATTACTTTGAAATAATACTTTATTAAACACTGAAATTATTCAAACTATCTCAAAATAAAAGACAGTAATTATCATCCTTATATTAGTTATTCTAAGAAATTGAAACCTCTCTTTTTTAATTATTGCTATTACTACTACTAATATTATTATTATTATTATTATTACTATTATTTTATTATTATTATTACCATCATTGGTATTATAATTATAATTTTATTTTATAAAACTGTCCAAATTTATGCAAAATTTATAAGTTGTGCATTTCAAAGTTACTATATATCTTTATTTATTTACTTTGCAGTTTTTATTCAAGTTCAGATCCCTACACAATGGGTATGCATTATTTATTTGAAATTATATGCAATTTAAACCTTTGACATAATTTTGAAGTTTGAGTTTGTCGAAGCATTAATAAACATCCCTATTCTATGATTACAGTGCTCAAATGTTATTTATATAAATTTTAGTACCCAGTGTTTGAAAAAAGTGAAATTTTTAAGTACGTAAAGAATTTAAATCATAAAGGTTTATATTAGGACGTGCTTTTCAAAACTCACCTTATCCAAAATTTTAAAAATCAAGTTTTCTCTATCAATCTATTCTATTGGTAAATCTGCATCGAAAAAACACTACAATCTGAAGAAAAAAAACTAGTTTTCTTGTGTATTTCTGGCATTGTAAAATCTTGGTTTACAATGAAAACCAATTTACGTAGTCAGAGGTTTTTCGCGATTTCCAAAAATTTTATTTTCAGGATAAGACGAGTTTTGAAACTCACATCTTCATACATAAATAGATGTTTTGAAATGCGAAACTGTTAGTGCTATACCCCCCCCCCCCCATAAAGCAAAAAATAATCACATATAAAAAAGAAATGTGAGTAAATTTGAAACCATTTATTTTTTATGTAAAAATATACTGTAACATAAAAAAAACTTACGTTTCATTTGAAAAAGTTCAAGATTTGAAGTCCCTAAGTGGAGGTAAACAAAAATTTATATCCGTAAAGGTCATGTAGAGTTAGATGGCCTAAGAGTTCGAGAATACAGTTGGGAAACAATCTCCCCCCCCCCCCCCCACCGCACCTAAAATTCTTAGTATTGAACTGGACGCAAAATCGGCCCCGATCGATTAAGTTGTTGTAGCTTATCCTGTAAAACAATGAATTTTTTCTTCATTTAACAAAAACGCTTGCTTAAATATAATATAACCTCTTCCGAGTTGCCTAGAATTTCTAAAAACGTTCCTTTATTTTAAAAGCATCAGAAATCGATAGAATTCCGAGATTAAAAGAAGGATTTCTGAAAAAAAATATTTTGCTATCCGTAATTTTCAGAAACGTACAGAATACATTTTACAGTGTATTAATCTGTTTTTCTACTTAGTATCAAGATGAAAATGAAATAGCAGTTTTTCGATGCTTTCAATTCTCAAATAAATATTTCCAGCTTCGTAATAGAATTTAGAAATGCAAGGATACCAAATAATTTTCATTTAACGCTGTTAATTTACAAGGTTTGCCTATTGAACATAGAAATGTGTATTTAAGGAGTCTCAGGACTCTTAAAGCTTAAAAATTTTCGACATTAATTTTTTTTTAAATGTTAAACTTCTACGTTTTCTGTACATTTTGATATGATTATTTCCTTGAAATTCCCATTAGAACATAAGTTACGACTATTAGAATTATACCCGCTCAATAGCTGAAGCGGCGTTTCCGAAACTTTGAAGTCATTTTTCTCCAAATCACGTTTTTGGGCATACCGCATAGGTACAGGATATCTCAAATACTTCAGAATATTTTTTCATGAAATTTTCAAAAGGTATGTTTCCTGTTAGTCTGTATAAATTGAACCTAAAATTCTATTTTTTTTTTTTTTTTTTTTGTTCAAACAAATATTTTTTTAGGTAATTATACTGTTGAAATTTTGAAAATTTTGTATTAGCTAAAAACAACTTTGTATTAAAAATATAAAAATGCTTTAAATACAAATTTATTTAGGTTCAGGGTAATTATTACAAACTGAAGTATAATTGTAGTAATTAGGCACAAAAAATTCATTCTAATTGCAAAATTTATTTTGTAATCCTGCGCGTAAGCTGTTATACGAATTTTCTGCTAGACAGTTTGGCGCCCCCTATAAATACTAATTTTGCATCTTGCAATTTTTTAAATATATGAAATGAAAGAACATAGTTATATCTTTTAATCCCAATAACAAATACAGTGAGCAAAAAAGTATTTGCACACCAGGTAAATTTGTTGTAGCATATGTATAAATAAATAAAAAGCAACTAAGAATTAAAAATACCAACACTTTTACAAAACAAATAAACATATTTAATACCTGACTTAATAATAATATTTAAAATATGAAAACATAAAAAAGTAGCATTTGTACTGCCAAAAAAATATTTGCACACTAGCAATTAAAATAGAACTAGAGGAACTATTTATAAGTTAAAAATGGTGCTAATATTTAATATGCATGCTCTTTACTTCAATTACAGCTTGTAATCGTCTGGGCATTGATTCTATTAATTTGTGACATGTTTCACTGCTGATTTTTAGCCATTCTTCCCCAAGAGCTTGCTTAAGTTCTGATTTGTTAGAAATTTTCTTATTCCTTATTTTCACATCCAAAATATGCCATAAATTTTCAATCGGTTTGAGGTCTGGTGATTGTGGTGGCGTTTTCAATTGATTTTTTACATTATAAAGCAACCTTAACCTCGTAATATATGCAGTGTGTTTCGGATTGTTATCCTGTTGGAAATAATATGACTTAGGAATTAATAATTTCAGAGCACTATTAGATAAATGATCTCGCAATATATTAATATATTGTTTAGCATTCATATTGCCATATTCAATAAAGGTCATTTCGCCAACCCCGTTAAAAGACATGCATCCCCAAATCATTACATGACCACCGTCATGTTTTACAGTTGGTTTGAAGTATTTAATTTGAAGAGAAGTATTTGGCTTTCACCATACAGTTTTCTTACCATCTGAGCCAAAAATATTGAACTTGCTTTCATCGGAAAAAATAAGTTTTCCAAAACTCTAGTGGTTTGCTGACATAAGCTTTTGCAAATTCAAGTCTTTTCACCCTATTTGTTTCACCAATAAATGGTTTTTTTCGAGGGGCTCTTCCTCGAAAATTTGCATCATGAAGAATATTTCTAATTGATTGTGGTGTAACTAATGTTCCCGACGTTGAAGCAACATCAACAGCCAATTCTCGAGCACTTAGAAAAGGGTTTTTTGAAGATTCTTTTATGATAGCTCTCCTTTGCCTGGTATTTAGCTTTCTTGGACGCCCAGTTCGCGGCTTATTTATTGTCGAACCAGTTTTTTTTTTCTTCCTAATTACATAACGAACACTAGAAAAGTTTAGATTTAATTTTTTACCTATTCCTCGGTAACTTAATCCAGAATTGTGAAAAGATATAATCTTCTCACGGGTAGCAACAGGCAGTTCACACGTTTTCGGCGGCATTAGAACAAAAACTCCCCAGAATCCCTGCTCAAGTTAATATATTACGTGACTTTAAAGTGCGAGGATAATGTACTGCGGGACTGATATGCTAAACATTTGCATAATGTTCACATTTAATGCCTTTTTTAACAGTCAATGCTTCTTGTGAAAATACTTTTTAGGTATGAGAAAATATTAATTTATTTTTTAAAATGTGTAATATTACTGTTTAAGAAAAATAGGTAGTTATTTTTATTTTCTTCTTATTTAAATAAATGAATAATTAAGAGAATAGTATCAAAATTGCTTTCTATGGTTACTTATGCAAAAAATCGTCTGCGTGCAAATACTTTTTTTGCTCACTGTATGTTTTTAAATCATATACATATTAAGAGATTAAATGTTGAAAATTGTCTTTTTTTTTCTTTTTTTCCAATTTTAAGAGTCTTAAGACCTCTTAAGGTTTGATTACATCCTAAAAACCCACCGACTGAAGGTAACTAATTACAGTAGAACCCCTTTTATCCGAATCGCTTTTAACCGAAACTCTCGGTTAACTGAAATCTATTTTGAAAGCTTTTTTTAAATTTTTATCACATTCTTTGTGTGCAAAATGCCTTTTGAAAGATTTTTTTTTAACTACCATATTCCTTATGTGTAAACGGTCCTTTCCGAACTACAAGTACATACAAATATTTTCGATCCCCTTTCTTAGAGTTCCATCGAATTTAACTTGAGCTCTCGTAAGCTGTGGAGTGGAACGAAGAAAATGAACAAATTAGCTATTCTCAAGCTTTTGAATGTTTTGCAAAATGTTTAGTATGGCTGGAGCAACAGAAAGACTGTGATACTGGGGAACTCATAATATTAAAAAAACTCCGTGATAGAGGTTCAAGGCAAAGGCAATCGAAACTGCGACAAACAAAATATTTTTTCAAACCCTTGTTCATTGTATGTAAAAGGTACTTAATTTCAAAATTAAAATTCAGGTAATTTATTCTTGTTTCTATTTTGCTATTGCTTTATTTTTATTAAACACTTGTTACCATAATAAGAAATATTGCATCAATTTTCCTTAATCTTAAAATTGAAGCATTTTCGATTATCCGAAAATTTCGATTTTCCGAAAGATAGTCGGTCCCAATTACTTCGGATAATCAAGGCTTTACTGTAATACATTGTAAAAAGTACTCTGAAGCGTTTCTGAAAATTACGGGTAACATAATTAGTTTTTCAGAAATATATATTTTTTTTAATCTCGTAAAACTATTAGGTTTTTGAAGATAAATGAACACTCTCCGGAATCTTCGATAACTCAGAATAAGTTATGTTATTTGAATTCATTATAGAAGTTATTATATTTTTATAAAACTCCTTGCTAGATCAAGGAAAATTTCTCTCTATTTTTACAGTGTATGTAACATAGCTGCTAACCAGCAATTTTGTCAACAGTATTTTGTTCATAGGAAGTTTCGCTTTATTTAACCACAGTGCTGAACAGGGGCGGATTTCAGTTGTTAAATAAGACACTTAACCCTTTATGTACTGAATTATGAATTCATGAAAATGTTATCTTCTAAAGCTTTTTTTGTGAATTGTTTAAGCTACATTAAAAGATTTACATAATCATTTAATAAATTTTAGAAGGATTTAGAAGGGTTAATTAAATTTGAATGTATAGGGATTTTGTGCAATATTTATAACCCCACTCAAATCTTTTATTTTAACACTAGAACGCCCGGAAATTTTACTCAAGTTTAATAAAAATATTTGACATCAGAACTTTTATTTATAACTATTTGACTGATTTATTTAACGTAAATCTGCGTGGTTTAAATTTAACTTATTTTATGAAAGAATTTCTGGTTCCAGTTGGCATTCAATCATGTGGTCGGAGTCGAATCGACTCCTTCCGTACGTTCTAGTGTTAAATATTTGTCTTTGTAGACTTAGGATATTTACAAATATAATGTTCTTACAATAGAAATAATAGAAATAATTCCGAATTGAAAAATCCCCCTCCCCCAAATCCAAGAAAGCTGAAAAGATTCAAAGGCAAAAGAAATCACCCTTTTAAAATATTTTGTGTGACCAATAATGCTTTTGGAACAAGAATAGGTAATATATCTATAACTCATTCTAAACTGTATTACAACTAATCGAATGTATTAAATTAATTTTATAACAAGTTATTTTAATGGTATTTATAAGTACCGTCAGTAGATAAAGGGTTAAATAATTGAAAAGTATTTAAAAATTTGGTTTGTCTGCTCATCTATCTGTCCGTCTACCTTTCCTTACTCTAACTCACGTAAATATAGTCAGATATCCAAATATCCATGTAATTGATATAAGTTATTGAGATGTACCATGGCATCTTGGATATTGAAAATGAAGTGTTTAGTATTAATAGTTCATTTACAGGGACACTCAAAAGAATGCCGTTACATTATGGTCCATGAGGAAAAATCATTTGCCGTATATTTTACATTGTAAATATTTTAAATAGCGTACAACTGAGAGCATTTTTATCTTAAATTGCAGAAAGCGCTTTCTGGAAAAGAAATCTAACACCCTTTTGAAATTGTTGAGAACGTGATTGAAACCTTAAGCAGTATTTTCATGTTCCGAGGAAAACTTTCTATATACATTTTTATACGACTGTTGAAGATAAAACAAATTTATTTTCTTTGATGTAATCCCTTCCTTTTGATTTGTAACAGAGGATACAAAAGCAGAGTTTTTCAGTCTGTTTTTGTTAGTGTCTGAAAATATTTTGTATAATTACTTTTTACTACTGTTTTCGAATGTTTCAGAAACAGTGTATGTAGCTAAAGGATCTTATTCCTAAAATCACACATCAAAATTACTTTTTTTGAGGAAGTGTTTGTATCATAAATGGTGAAAAAGTTGTCCAGTGACAGAGGTTATATTTTTTACTTTATATACAACTTTAGTAGCATGTATTTTAATTTTTAAATTGAATTTTTTATACTGGTGTAAATTTTGAAGAGCAAGACATATATTTAAACAATATTGTTCAATAATCTCTTTAGCGACAAAAAATATCGTGCAAGTCTCGTGCAAAATTGGTTTAACCAATAAATACTTCACACAGAGAAGAAACAGAATTTGTGATCAATATGAGTTCTAATAAAAAAAGGTGAATAATGAAAAATACAAATAATCAAGTCTCATACTGAGGAATGTTACGTTTTCCACATTTTTATACTTGCAAAATTCGCGAAAGTAGAAAATGGATGATAACTTAATCTTAAGCGTTAATATATTTTTGTATGCTTTTATTATATAATACTTTTATTCTTTATACGAATATACAGGGTGTCCTAGCTAAGATGTTACAAACTTCGATGGGAGGTAGGGTACACCTAGGCGACTCGGAATCACATAGGAATACCGGGTCCGAAACGCCTTCCTGACGCGCTAGAGGGCATTGAATCGGTGTTGCCAGGGGACTATCTTTTTTAATTCCGATTTCTTGATTGACACCACTTTTTTGAAATGGTAAAATTCCCTTTATTTTCAACTTAATTAATATGTCATTAAACAAGGGGAATTTCATCATTTCAAAATAATGGTGCCAATGAAGAAATCGGAATTAAAAAAAGGTAGTCCACTGGCAACTCTGCCAGGGCTGAAGATCAGCTTTGTGTGATCCAGCCTTTTCAATACCTAGTGTTGCCTGTGGGTTACTTTTTTTAAATTCAGATTTCTTGATTGGCACCAGTTTTTTGAAATAGTAAAATTTGCCTTATTAAATGATACATTAATTAAGGCGAAAAGAAGGATATTTTACCATTTCAGAAAAGTGGTGCCAATCAAGAAATCTGAATTTAAAAAAAGTAGCCCACTGGCAACGCCCTTAATAGGTCAGGAAGGCGTTTCCAACCCAGCATTCCTATGTGATTTAGAGTCGGCTAGGTGTATCCTACCTCCCCTAGAAGTTTGTAACATCTTAGCTGGGATATCCTGTATATATCTATAATTATATTCCTTTTTCTTTTACTTAGATTTTGGAGTAGCTCTTTTACAACCACCAACTTTTGCTCAGGAAATACCAAAGTAAGTAACTTAATTTGGGATATTAATTACTACTTTCATACATAATTTTTATAGACAATAAAAGTAAAATACTTATTTACGGTAATACATTTATTGAAAATGTAAAGTAAATATATTTTTTTACTTTATACTCGTATATGGTCAAGATACACGATATAAATTGAATTGTTTATTAAAAAAAAGTTCATATTCATTTCTTCTTTGTTTATTACTATCAAAGTCACAATGTCAAACATAAATAAAATCTTTTCGCTTTTTAAAGGCTAGCGATTAATTTTTCGTCTTATATAATTAACTTGAAGAAATCCTCCTGGTAAATTTTCAGAAAGGTGCGGATTTTCATTTTTATTGTTCAGACCAATATTGTAGAACCAGTGAGGAGAGTAGACGTGAACCAACTCCTTTTCAACATTTTTCAACATAATCGAAAATCATTTATAACATAGACTTTAGTTTGTCTGGAATGTCTGCCTATTTGCCTGTCTGACCGGTTGTTCATGATCTAACTCTAGTAAATATACTCGGGTTGATATGTAATTTAACAATTGAATTTTGACATGTAAATATATACTATAGCATGATCGTTATTGAAAATGAAGTGTGTAGCATTTATAGTTCGCTTACAGAAGCACTCAAAAGAACCCCGATACATTATAGTCTATGGGGAAATATCGTTTGTGTCGCATTTTGGTAATGTTATGCAATTTTAAACATAATGAACTGCTGTCACTGAGATGGGCGCTCAACATGTTTTCTATAGAGTACAGAATAAGTAGCGTTTATAGTTCGTTTGCAGGAATGCAAAAATATTTCATTAGGTTATGATTTACGGGGACATATCATTTACAGTGTATTTTAATGATATTTCTCTACTCCAAACATAATTAAATTTCTTTACTGAGGTACGCTTTTTGTTTTTTCGCTTGAGGTTTTTTAATATCTGAATTATTTGATATCAACTGTACTGTTGGAGAACCGAATTTCTGTTCAAGAACCAAAATTTTTAACAAGTAAAGCGTTCAACAACCGAGGTTCTATTGTATTTAAAAAATAAAATTCCATATGCAGAATAAATTTAGGATAACTAATGTATCAAAATTGAATTCAAAATATTAATACTATCAGTTTTCAAAAGTAAAGTTACTGATATTAAAAAATACTTTATCTTCACCTTAATTTTAAACCTATCTTGAGAAGGAAAAATAATATTTAAACAAACATACGTAATATTTTTTAAATTTTTGAAGTATAAAAATTAGGCAAATAAATATATATATATTTTTTAAGTGAATATATATAATATTTCAGAATATGGAATTACGCAGCTCTAGGATTTGTTATTGGTCACGAATTGGGTCATAATTTAAAGTTTTTTTTTGGTATGTATATCTTTGATGAATTGTGTTAAACAATTTAATTTTTAAAGAATATATAAAGTGTTTGAATTTTCAAATTTTTAAAATACCATTATGTGTTTTAATTGCAGATTTTGTACATTTGGATGAAACAATAGAAGACTACTTGAACAGCAAAATGCACTGCTTTGTTCAACAATATTCTCATCGAGTATTTCAGGAAACTGGGAAAACGGTGAGGAGTTTTTCAAACTTATAATAGTCCGGAAGGCATTATCACATTTTGAAACCAATTTTAACGTTGATGATTTTGATATATGATGACATCAGAAGCCAAGGGGTAGAAGTGACAAAATTTCGATTTGGAGTAAATTGAGTTCAAAGATAATTGACGTTAAAGTTCAACATTAATAATAATTGACTGAATTGATATAGGAAACTGCTGCTTGTTTCACAGTGGTCTTTGAACTCCTATTTTAATAAATGTGGAAAAAGTAGAGTGTAATTTTCTTTAAATTTATAATTAATCAGTATTGATAATTAATTATTCGTCAAAAGTGGTTGATCTCTAAAACATAACACATAATTAGAAATTCACTTATATTTCTTTGCCTGAAAAGAAAAAAGCATATTTCCAGGTCGTCTGCGCACTTAGTTAAATTTTATCAATTTTTTCACTTATACCCCTTGGCTTCTGGGGTCCTCATATATGATAGATTAAATGTTACAGATAACGAAACTGTCAGTTTTAAAAACGAAGTTTACAGATAACGAAACTGTCAGGTCCCAGCTGTCATAACAGCATCATACATCACGTTACAATGTGAAATAAATGCCCGTAAGTCATGGTGACGTCACGGCGACGTCGTTGTGAAGTCACACTGTGATTTTGTGACCGTCGATGTGACGTCATAGTGACTAAAATGCGAAGTCGTTATTGCCGTTTTAGAGGTCGTTTGTGACGTCACATTGTGACCACTCTGTGAAGTCACGGTGTGACTAATTTGTGAAAAGTGTGTCATTTGTGACTATTTTGGCATTAACTTTGTGACGAACCTGTGATGAAAGCGACAATGCTTTGAAGTCCCATTGTGACCAATTTGTGAAATATGTGTCATTTGTGACGAACTTGTCATAAACAATGTGATGATTTAAAATGAAAATCAAATTTCAAATTAATTGCTTAAAAGGTGCAAAGGTCAACATAGTGAAAAAGATTCCGTGCCGGGACTCGAACCCGGGCCATCAGTGTAGCACACTGACATTCTACCGACTAATCCACATGGAACGATACCCAGCCGGGAAAATTTCTCACTATTACATGTTGGCAAGGTTACAAAAGTAGCACAAGATGGAATATTTATCGTGCGCCACCGACATTGAGCAAACACGAAACTTAATTAAATCCAGCATCGATTGAAACTATATTAATACTTGGAAATTTCTCCAGAGAGAACCATTCGCCTTGCATAGAGTATATCAAATGAAAATCAAATTTCAAATTGCATGCTTAAAAGGCAATTTTAATTTTAAATTTTATTTTCATTTGAAATATTGTATGCAAGGCGAATGTTTCTCTCTGGAAAAATTTCTAAGTATTAATATAGCTTCAACCGATGCTGGATTTAATTAAGTTTCGTGTTTGCCCCATGTCGGTGGCTCACGATAAATATTCCATCTTGTGCTGCTTTTGTAGCCTTGCCAACATGTAATAGCGAGAAATTTTTCAGGCTGGGTATCGTTCCATGTGGTTTAGTCAGTAGAATGTCAGTGCGCTATACTGATGGCACGGGTTCGATTCCCGGCATTGAATCGTTTTTACTATGTTGGTCTTTTAAGCAAATAATTTGAAAGTCGATTTTCATTTGAAATATTGTATGCAAGCCGAATGTTTCTCCCTGGAAAAAAAATCTAAGTATTAATACTGTGATGGTTCTTGCCATAAACACTGTGATGAATTTTAAAATGCACAATTTTAAAATAAAGTTTTGTTTGAAATATAAATTCTTATCTTTTTACCGTACTTTATAACAAAATATCCATATTTTGGAGTCCTATTCTTCTAAAATATTTAAAATTTTTCCACTTTAAAAACAATGCTCATCAACTGACATTTTTTATTAAGTTTTAAGCTATATCTTGAGTTCAAGCTTGATATTAAGAATGTGTAAGATTTTAATGTGTTGTGATTAGTCATTGCTTTATTAAATACGACATGATCAGCCATATTTATTTAAATTTTTTATTTCCGTGTATATTGTATTTTATGAATATGAGCTAAATAGATTTGGTATATTTTATAGGAAAAGACTGATCTGCGAAATAGAAAAAACAAGTAAGAAAAATCATGCGTTAAGCATAGATTATAAAACACTTTCCAACGCTTCCTGAATGCTTTAACAAGACATCGTAATTTATGGAAATAACGTAAATAAGATAACTAAGTAAACATTTTAGAAAACGCATAAAACATTTGAAAAATTGACTTCAGTAGTTACCGTCCATAGCCAAATATGTATTCAAATTCTTTTGAACAGCCCTGTATTTGATCTGTAGGATGATATATATATATATATTATATAATGGGAAAATTTAGTTTAGCAAGAAAACGCATAACAGGTTGAAATTCTCTTTCAGCAATTTATACTAATATATGGAAACATACTTGAATACTTTTGTATAACCCTGCAGTTTACCTAGAACGTTTATTACACGCTACTACTTAGTTAAAATTTAATTCAAACTAAAACATTCTTAAAACTGCTGAAATCACATTTCCAAAAATTATAATTTATAGATGGCCATGTATCCAATTTTTTTGCGTGACCCTGTATATCATTTTATGTATATTCTACAAACATTTCTTAGTAAATTAAATGCAGTTCAACGTAAAAATCCATAACTCATTTAAAAACTACCTTTAATCAATTTGCGCATATACTCAGTAACCCTTACGAATACTTTTGTGTAGTCCTGTATATGAATTATAGCATTTATATATACCACATACTATGCATAAATGTAGTGAATTATAAAAGCGCATATCATAATTAAAAATGCATTTCCAGCAATCATCCCTAATGAACTTCGGGTACAATATAGTATCGGAAATATTTTGTAATTAGCCCGGCTCTTTGCAAAGAGCCGGATTTCTCAATTAGCCTACGACATATACATTTCGTATTATCATGAAATAATTTATAGTGTGTAAACCTCAGCGACTTATATCAATTTCATTATATATGAAATAGATTAACATAATTAAAGTATGCCGCAAACAATTCCCTCCATCCCTGTATAATAATGTATTGGAATTCCTTTTTTAGCCTTGTAAATGAACAATAACTATTTGTTGCATTGCATACTCTTCGGAATGCATGTTTTAGTGCGTTTTATAAATTCATATCAATTTTATTCTGTTTGAAAGCGTGTAAAATCTTTAAAAATCATTTGAAACGATTTTTTCCCATAGGCCGTAGTGTAACGAAATACTTTTGACTGTCCCTGTAGATGAACTGAACACTCTACAAACTTCATTACAAATAGGGACCGTGCTATGGTAAACGTCAATAACATCCAAAAATTTCAAGGCAATCCGAGTATATTTGCGAGAGTTGGAGCGCGGACAGACGGCCAGACAAACCGAAGTCATAAACACTTTTCAACTTTGTTGAAAAGTATTAAAAGGACATGTAAAAGTAAAATAAATGATTGCATATTAATTATTTTTATTGTTTGAAAAAAATTTTAATGTAGAAAGTAGTTATTAATCGCTTTAAAAAAAATTCAGTCCTATGTTACTTAAGTAAATACCAACTTTTTAAAAAATATACTAAAGCAGTTTAATCTATAAACTTGTTATCACAGGCATGAAAAACACTTTATTTCAATGCTTAAATATCATATTTAATTTTTTAATGCCAATGATTACACATATAGAAAACGTAGAAAATGAATTTACAATCGAAGAAAATTTAATAACTGATTCTGAGTGTCTGCAATTAAATGTTTGATTAAAATTGCAAACAGAAAAAAAATGCTTAGATACAATTTAAAAAATAAATATTCTAATTTGAAAAACACTAAATAATTAGCATTTATAATTGTATTATTAAACACAATAAACTACAATAGATGAATTAAATGCATTATTAGATTTAACAATTTCTCAAAAACATTTCCACACGGTATAAGGAATTCCTACTATTTTATAATGTTGTCAAATGTTAAATTTAAAAACATTGGTATGAAGATTTAGGATTTTAAATAATAATTTAAAATATTATTAGCAATGAAAAAAAAAATCTTTCAAAAGTTTCACTACTATAATATGTAAAAAGACATTCTCCCAGTATAATGTTAATTTCTAATCTGAAACAGTTTCTAATTTCATATTTAACTCCAAAATAATAATGACGCTATAAATGTTAGTAATTAGAAAACATTAAGAAACCGAAAAAAATTCCATATCACTGTTTCAACACATTTTCAATCTCAAGTAACAGAAAATTAATATTTACATTCATTCCACTATGAATGTAGGCATGAATCAGTCTCTGCTCCAGCTTTTTTTTTTTTTTTCTTTTTTCCGAGCGATGTCAGATTAAGATACAACAGAATTGAATATGAAAATAGCCTTCTGAAAACAATACAGATCAGTCTCTTTCTATATGTGTAACATAAAACTACTTAACTCATCATTATAATATATACTAAACAGGAATAAAATATTTAAATTAAATAAGACTTACATATATGCTCCATTAATAATATCCGTGTATTTGTAATATCCTAAAATGGCAGATGTTATTCTTTTATATTAAAAGAAGTGCTGTAGACGTGGTGATGTTTTAAACAGTGGAGTGAAGTAACTTCCCGCGTATTCTCTTGTTTATTCTATGGTAATATCGCGAGGCAGACGATTTGAGCAGGTGTTTTTTTTTAACGTCTATTTGTTTTTGTATTAAATGCGCAATAATTTTTATGAGAGTGTAACAATCAGTGGAGGATTATTATATTAAATTGCAATACTAGATAAAATTGAAATCATGAAAAAAGAATACTTTTACTGTCTTAGATATCAAATTGATAAAATATAGCATGAAAATTTAGTTTATTAATGCTTGTATCGTACACTTTATTTATTATGTCTCCCCGCCAAACCTTTCGTGACAAAATTTACTATTTGCTATCCACTAATATATTTTCATTCCTTATGCCGCTGTAACTCGGGATGGTTTAAAATACTATTTAACCCTTAACTGATGTGACAAAAATTGCCACATAACTACTGTGAGCGGTCTGTGAGACCGCTTAATCTATCAAATTGATAAAATATAGCATGAAAATTTAGTTTATTAATGCTTGTATCGTGCATTTATTTATTATGCCCCTTCCCCTTTGCGTGACAGAATTTACTATTTGCTATCCACTAATATATTTTCATTCCTTATGCCGCTGTAACTCGGGACTGTTTAAAATATTTCTCTTCATTTTCAAAGATTTTTGAAGTTTATATTTTTGTCACACTGTGACTTACAATATCGTGTTTTTTTTATCACATATGTGACGTGACATATGTTACATGCAGTGACATAACAGTGTCGTATCAATTTTTTTTTAATTGCCAGAAAAATATAATTTTACAGTAAATAACATGTTTTAAAGAATTTTTGGAATTTTTTAAAGTTTTCTAAGAAGTTCACATCTCAGTCACAATGTGACATCACTGAATGGTGTCATTTTGGTCACAGATGTGACGTGACCACAGTGACTTACAGTGACGTCACAACGACGTCACCGTGACCATGCATGCTATGAGGGTGGCAACCCGATTCCTGATTACGCCTCCATTCCGGGGTAACATAAATAATCGTGTTGCTATTTATTTTACATTGCAGCAAGTTGTGCGATATTGCTACAAGAACACCTCCCTGTCCCTGCTGATGTGACAGCTGACTGACAGTTTCGTTTTCTGTAATCTCTAATCTATCATGTACAGGGTGTTCAAAAATTCGACCGACAAATTAAGAGGGGTGATAGAAAGCATCAAGAGGATTAAATTTTGCCTGATAACATGGAGTCACAAACCACTCATTTAGTCACAAATACAGGGCGTTTCATCCTAACTGAACTTGGGTTGACGGCAATAATTTTGAGAAAAATAAAAACACTGCAATGAATATGCAACGATATGTACCTTGTTTTGTGCGAAATGTTATAACATTACGAAAAATTCTGGGAAAACAGGGTGCTCACGCATTCGATAATACCGTATGAACTGACAATCACAGTCCAAAATGTGGAGCGTCAAGTGCATACTGCTGACCGTATAATGGAAACTTCTACCACTTTTCTTTGGTGTTGTCGTATTTATAACAAAGTGAGCATATCTTTTAAAAGTTTCATTATAATAAACTTCAGTCTTCTGAAAGTTATTACCGTCAACCCAAATTGTGTTAGTGTACAACACCCTGTATTTTTAATTTAATACCTAGTTTTAGACTCCATGTTCTGTGGTAATATGTCATCTTATTTGATGCCTTCTATGACCCCTTTTAATTTATAACTCGAATTTTGGAACACACTGTATATTAAAATAATCGACACTAAAATTGCTTTCAAAAATGTGACGCTGCCTCCCGAATTATAACTGTTGGTTTATTTTATATCAGAAGCTGAATAACACGAGAATGGAAAACTAAAGCGTATTTCGTTAAATCAGAAATACACTGTTTAAAACTAAGAAATATTGAATTGTTTCGATTCTGAATACATATTGCAGATAAAGAAAAGTTTTGTTGGCTGCTATATGGTACTTATAAGCAGGACAGTATTCTGAATGCGTGCAATATGTGCAAACTTTAATTCTCTGCAAACATTTCAAAGTAGAAATTTTTGCATTATAAATAAGACGAAAGTATAATCTGAAAATTACTGGTGAAAGTTTTGACATGTTGCACGTTTTCAGAATTACAAATTGTTAATTTCGGACCCAGGTGTAAACATTTATAAGACCGCTCTATATATGTATTGCCATAAGAGGAGTGGGGGTGTTAGATAAACTGCAAAAGGACATTTTGGTACTCTGCAAAGGTTTTCATTTACCAGCTTATGTTTATTAGCTCCTTTTTGGTCGGAATTTTTTCTTTCGAATTTCCAATCCAAAACAGCATTTTTTTTTTAATTCCTGAAAATCAACGTATGTTCTATTCTGAATTCAAAAATCCAAAATATTTTTACCAGTAAACCGTTTTCTGCTTGACCTACTGGTGGTCGTACATGTTACTCCAGTTTTTCTACTATCTACCTATGTTTCAAATTTAAATAAACAAATAGCCTGATACTCTATTTATCAAATCTCTTGGTTTTTGATATTTAAGATAAGTACCTGCATAAAAAGAATTAATAAAAATATATAAAAATGAGTTTTAAAAAATGGTTTTAGAAACTTATCGTGAAAACAGCCTTACAATTTTTCTTGGCCATCACCGAGAAAAAAAAAACAGTTGAAAATGATTTATTCTACTCTCAGCCTTCTGACTCACTTCCTGAATCTATCATAAAAGCCATTTTAACATGCAACAGTAACTAACGAAAGCTAACATTACAAAAAATACAAACAAATATAGCAGTACATAAAAATAAAATAGTATAGCTGCGCAATCTCTGAGCAATATTCATAAAAAAAAAAAAAAAAAAAAAAAAATCACGGAATGTAACGCGACGTGTAAGTAGCAACGAATTCACTTTCAATGATACAATTGTTCTCTTCATGCGACGCCGACTGTACGGGCGCAAACAGGCCGAAAGTATGACATGCGACGGTAACCAAGAAGGGGTTAACCAGCTTCTAAACTACTGATGGCTTTTCAGGCTACCAATTCGTCTTCTAGGTCATTTTGTTGGGACACCGTATTCCTTTTAACGGACCACTGAAAGCGCGTCTTCTGGGTAATTTTTCAAGATTTTTATTTACTGAAACATTTTTTCTATTTCTTGAAACATCCATTACGATTCTACTATACTCCAAACTTCAATTAAAAGGCAAGTTTCTAAGGGTCTCACTAATTCAATGGACTCATCTGCATTTAATCGGACATTGCGTAAAATTTCTTGAAATTTTAGCGTCATGTGTTGCTCGGTTGAAAGAATACTCAAATTAAGTTGTACAATGAATATTTTTTGCTATAACATTTAATTTCTAATTCATTTTAGTACAAGTAACGGCTTTAAGTACTATAAAGTTCTATCTATTAGGTAGCTTTCTTTAATTTCAAAAAATTTTGGTATATTTTCATCGATCATGACCCCCAGACCCCGAAACCACCCTCCGTTCAAAATTGATATATATATATATATATCTGACCTATGTCATACTGTAACTCCCGTAATCATAAACCGATTTCGATGTAATTCGGTGTGTACATAGTACATACCAATGTCTCGACCGAGTTCGTTGGCCAGCTTCATAGGTCGTTTTGTTTCAAAATGGCGGCCATTTAAAATTTTTAAAAAAATTTAAAACTTGAAATGTGGTACCAAAAAATTAAAAATTGAAAAATATTTTTTTCTTATGTATTTGACCTTTATACAAAGATTCCAGAGCAGTTTTAGTTTCGTCTATATCTTAAAAAATGGCTGAGTTATAGCATTTTGAATTTCTAGCGTGGCTGACATTTTGAAACGTCCTGAATTTTGTCACGCGATAAAAGGCGTATTTATGAACCGATTTGGATGTAACTTCTTTTATACATAGTACATACCAATGTCTCGACCGGGTTCGTTGGCCAGCTTCACCCGTCATTTTGTTTCAAAATGGCGGCCATTTAAAATTTTTTTAAAAATTTAAAATTTGAAATGTGGTACCAAAAAATTGAAAATGGAAAAATATTTTTTCTTATGTATTTGACCTTTATACAAAGATTTCGGAGCAGTTTTTATTTCGTCTATATCTTAAAAAATGGCTGAGTTATAGCATTTTGAATTTCTAGCGTGGCTGACATTTTGAAACGTCCTGAATTTCGTCACGCGATAAAAGGCGTATTTATGAACCAATTTGGATGTAACTTCTTTTATACATAGTACATACCAATGTCTCGACCGGGTTCGTTGGCCAGCTTCACCCGCCATCTTGTTTAAAAATGGCGGTCATTTAAATGTTTAAGAAAAATTTAAATTTGAAATGTGGTACCAAAAATTGAAAATTGAAAAAATATTTTCTTCTTATGTGTTTGACCTTGATAAAAAGATTCGGGAGCAGTTTTTGTTTCGTCTATATCTTAAGAAATGGCTGAGTTATAGCATTTTGAATTTCTAGCGTGGCTGACATTTTGAAACGTCCTGATTTTTCTCACGTAATAACAGGCGTATTTATGAACCGGCTTGGATGTACCTTGGTGTGTACATAGTACATACAAATATCTCGACCGAGTTCGTTGGCCAGCTTCATCCGCCATCTTGTTTCAAAATGGCGGCCATTTAAAAATATTAAAAAATTAAAAAATTAAATGAGATACCAAAAAATTGGAAAATGAAAAAGATTTTTTTTGTATGTGTTTGACCTTAATACAAAGATTCCGGAACAGTTTTTCTTTCGTCTATATCTAAAAAAAAATGGCTGAGTAATAGCATTTTGAATTTCTCTTGTGGCTGACATTTTAAAACGACCTGATTTTTGTCACGCGATAACAGGCGTATTTATGAACCTATTTGGATGTAACTTGGTCTGTACATAGTACATACCAATGTCTCGACCAAGTTCGTTGACCAGCTTCATTCGCCATCTTGTTTCAAAAGGGTTGCCATTTAAAAAAAATTAAATTTAAAATTCAAAATGAGGTATTAAAAAATTGGAAAATAAAAAAGATTTTTTTTATGTGTTTGACCTTGATACAAAGATTCCGGAGCAGTTTTTGTTTCTGAAAATTTGTTCTTTTGTTGATATCTTAAAAAATGGTTGATTTATAGCACTTTGAATTTCTAGCATGGATAACATTTTGAAACGATCTTGTATTTGTCACGCGATAACACACGTATTCGCCTATTTCGATGTAAGAAGGCATGTGGATAGTATACATCAACACCTCTACCAAGTTCGCTGGCCAGATTCATCAGCCATCTTGTTTCAAAATGGCGGCCATTAAATTAAAATATATATATATATATTTAAAGTGAGGTGCAAAAAAATTAGAAATTGAAAAAGGTTTCTTTCTTAAGTATTTGATCTTGATATAAGGATTCAGGAGCATTTTTTGTTTGTCTTTACCTTAAAAAATGGCTCAGATATAGCAGTTTCAATTTCTATTGTGGGTGACATTTTGAAAAATCTGATTTTTTGCATGCGACAGCACTCCTATATATTAACCGATTCCGATGTGAGTGAGCATGTGCACAGCAATTACTAAGGTCTCGACCAAGTTCACTGCTTAGCCTCATCCACCATGTTGCCTTAAAATGACAGGCACTTTAAGAAATTGCCGAATTTGGCTGCCAAATATAAGTTACTTTAAAGAAAAGCAGCTTGGATAAAGCTGACTGATTTCGCGAAATTCTCATTCATTATATTGATAAAAATTAGTATTGAATCTCCTATATTCGGTTTCCACTAAATTGAGCTTCGTGTGTTTGCATGATATAAGTTGGCTTTTTTTAAATAAGGATTATGAAAGCTACCTCTTTCTCCCGGCATTGGCCGGAAGGACTTTTTTGTACTATAAAGTACACATGTACCCATTCCTATGCTATTTATTGCTTACTAAGTGTATATCCTCCTGAGACCTGGCATCCATTTAAATGGATGTTTTGCTTTCGCCTTCTATTGCGTTAAATTTCATTGTAGCAATTTAAAACCAGTTTGGCATGGTAATGTATGAATCAAAAATCAATATTCAGCTTTTGGATTTTGGCAACAGTAATTACTTTGTTTACAAAATGGCGTAATAAATGAGTCAAGTTGGAATTCTACGTTCTGCTGGTAAGTTTTTTTTATGTTATTTTAATTTGTTTAAACTATTTTTTTTTTTTTTTTTTTTTGCGATTTTAATAGCAGATATTAATACTTGCCTTGTATTCTTTATAATAAATTCTATTCTTTCTCATACTTTTAGCATTTTTTAAAATTATTTTAAAGCGAATTATGGCCTGAACATCCATTTAGATGGATGTGCTGTCAAAAAAATATTTAAAAATCGAAATTTATTAATTTCTTTAAAAACATCATTTTTATGCCTATTTGTTGAAAAAAAAAACTCATATTTAAAAAAAAAAATGCATTATATTTTGCTTGGGTCTCAGGAGGATATATATACCTTAGTATATTTTTATTCAAGTACCTTTGTTTTAGGATTTACTTTACTTAGTTTTAATTGTGAACTATCTGGAAATTTACTATTTGCTCTGAAAAACATTCGCATTGTCTAATTATGCGCTAAATAGGAAGCGAAAACTATTATTTCAAATAATTTTATCTATGGTATACTTACAAAACACGAGGTAGAAGACCGTAACTATAATAATAGAGAATTATTTATGAAGCATGCGAATAAAAACGCTGCACTTGAACAGAGTAAACATTTTAAAGCATTCGAATTATCATGAAAATACCCTTCAGTAGTATTTCCGTCTTTTAAATAAATATTCATAATTTTCAAACACACTACAAATTATACTTATAAAAAAAAAATGTTTTTGTTTGGCATCAAACATTAGTAGCAGAATCAAACATATGTAAACGTTATTCATTAAATATTTTATAAGCTTAAAGTAATGTGTGTATTAAATTTCAGTAATTTATTGTGGCTCTAATGGTTATATGTTCCACTTAAACTAAGTGCTGTTATTTAATTAATTTTATATCAGATACATTGAAGCAATTTTTCATTTGCCTGCTTATATTTCCTATATTTCTACTTTTTGATATTAGTTAAATATAACATGGTATCTTGCGTTATCAAGAAATATGCTTTACATATAATGCCTACATTAACGAAATAAGTATCAGTTATGCAAATACTCCTTATTGGTTACAAGAAATGGTATTAAAACGTTAGTATACTACCAATGTAGGTCTTCAAATATACAATGCTCATATAATATTTTTACAATGCTATATGTAGTTCACAATTGGTGAAATATGTATAACTCTTTTTTTCCTTTTAGATAAGTTCAAGTGAAGCAAAAGAAGAATTTATTGCTGATAACCTTGGATGGGCGATAACAGAAAATGTAAGAAATACTAATCAAGATTGGTTTCTAAAACTAAAACAATAATCTCAATATTATCAATATTACTTTCAGTTCAAAAATGTTAAAATTCATTTCTTATTTTGCACATATACTCTGAGTAAATATTTGCACACATTCGAAGAAAAATGAAATTTATTTAAAAAGGTACAGTTATAAGTATTAGTACAGTTATTAATGAAATCTCGAAATGAATACAATTTATGCATATTTATAAAATCTTTAATGCAGGTTGGAATTGAAAATGAAATAAGCAAAGGAGAAAATAGTTGTGGTTGTTTATTTATTTGGTATTATGCATTAATTGCGTCACATTTTAATAGGGGGAGAGTCCTTAAAGTGCGACAAGGCAGGGAAGGGTTCACTTTATGTTCTGCGGGGATATGGGTGTTGAAGAGGAAAAAGCTGAAAGTTTAGGGGGGGGTGATTTAAATGATTATATATTTATTGTAAGAAAAAGCTATCAAAAAACATTAAATAAATTAAATAAAACGTTGTAAAGATTTTTAATTTCGTCAGCTGGTGATGGGGAAGGAGGTTAGATTTTATTTTTTTTTTTCGTGGAGTAATTTCGACGATTCATTATTTATTTACTTTCACAATAAGATTACAAGAAAGGCAGAAAAAAATAAAAAATGAAAGAGTTTTGTTTTTTCAAATTCCTTTTTGACACATTTTCTGACTTATTTTTAAACGTAAAGGAATAAAATGGGCAAGCCTGACTATTGAAGCGATTTGGAATCGACTAGCATTTTCAATTTTATGTCAAATAAATTATTTATCGAGTTATAAGCGATTCTTGTCACATGATTAGCTTTTCCGTTTCTCGTGCTGCCGCGTCGAGCCTTCGGATCAAAACATCTACGTTGACAGTATTTTCTGAAGAATCTTTTGCCATTGCTAAAAAATGGAAAACGCCATTCGACTACATGGCTTCTGAATAGGAATGCCTGCGAATTCCATGCGTTTCAGAATAAAATTGAATTCAGAAATATGTTAGAAAGTAATTCCTTTCGATTTGAGAACAGCCTTAACAATTTTAAACCTTGAATGCTCACTTCGTAAGGGAGAGGCGAAATCGGTAATTTCGGATAGGGGAAATTTAAATAATTGATTTTTTATAGTTACAATAAAGTCGTAAATGATCAGAAAATAAATAAAAAATTAAGTTTTACAAATTGTAAACTTTACGTGACTGGGGGGGGGGGGATTGTGATGAAATCTAAAGAAAGCAAAAATGGTTTAATACCAATATGTAAAATAAGTAATAATGTAAAATAAGGGATTATTTTACATGCGATTAAATCGTAAAATCTAGATATTTAACTTACGAAATTCATTCCATAAAATATTAGCATTTTAGATTGTTTTATTAATAATAAACCATATCATAAGTTCATAGTGAAAGTAATGAAAACATAGGAGTCTAATACATGTGAATATATATAGTACTCATATTAAATCAAATTTATTATGTTCAATTTATATTGTCATTATTGATGTAAAAAAATATCAATAAATATTAATTGATGAAAGCGAATTTTTAATTTTAATATAGTATTATACAAAATCATAATTACATGCAATTTTTTTTTTTTTACCCTTTAATGTATGTCACTGTAAAATGTCCTAACTGTTTATTCTTATATTTTTTGCATCTGATTAAGTAACAAAATTTACTCGCCACTTTACGCGATAAGACGGCAAGTCAGGCGTCCGTTTGAGCAATTAAATGGTGGCGCGAGTCAGCACGTATTACAGAATCCTTAGGGAAGGGTATTAACATGTCGTGAAATCACATTTAAAATAAAACAATCAGGTAGGCATTAATTTCAAGCAGTACAATAAACTTTATTAAAAAATATGTAATTTTATTCAGGTTGAATTAGACATTTTTCCCTTTTCCTTTGAACTTCTATATTTTGAAATGAAAGTAAAGAAGACCTTTATTATTTTACAATATTTATATAAGCAGATAATGCATGATATATAACATTATTTTTGATTAAAATTAGCTCTAAATTAACGTTTTCAGAAAATATGATGTAAAAGCAGGGGAGGGAGGATATGATTCGAATGTAACAACGTTTAACATATGAGGGGTGATAAAAAACCCATACAATTTGCCTGACACAAATAATGTATGACCCCATACCATACATTTTTGTGATTTTATAACTTTTTAAATTGCAGATATTGTGAAATTCTATTATATTAAAAGATTGAAATGTCTGAGGATAGATACGTCTTACTATATGAATACACATATTTTTATTTCAGTGATTCTAAGGAATTAAAATAATAAGGAAAAAATTCAGTTTCAGAGGGAACAAACGTTTTATGCAGTAAATTATAGTTTTCATTCTTTAGAACAAGGAACAATGTTTTGCAAGTCGGGGATTCAAAATTAGATAACTTACTAAGACTAGATTTTTTTTTGTATTTGTAATATTATTGTGTATTAAATTTCTTCATCTTTAGCTTATCAAGAAAACGATCAGTAATAAAAAGGCTGAACTCTGGAAATTGCCCTGTCTGGACTATACTCCTCTGCAACTGGCGTATATTTCATTTGCTCAGGTATGTGAAAAAAGAACCATTCTTTTAAAATTACTCTTAAGTTAAAACAACTGTTTTAATAGTGCCAGTAGCAATAAATGTAAGTACTTTTAGTAACAATAAATATAATTAAGATCCAGTTATTGTTGGCTAAATATTTCTAAAAAAGAGTGCTAAAAATAATGCAAACAAGTTATTTTTAACTAATAAAAGAAAACTGATTCAAGTGGCTATTTTTTAAAGTGCTATTACACAAGGTGTCAAAGTTGCCACTACTTTCGGGCGACACAACGTAAACCAATGGTTTCAAAAAGGGTTGCTCAAAAAACAAGCAACTTTTTATTTCTGAGGCAATTTTGTAGCCTATATGAAAGGAGTAACTTCATATACCGGGTGATTCAAAAGTCCGGTGCGAAAGTAAAACGCGATAAAAAAAAAAAAAAAAAAAAAAAAAGATCTATGGATCGGAGAGACATGCGGTTTACAGATAAAGATTCAGCGTGGTACGGGATTTTGTATGGCACCAACAAAAAATTTAGTTCAAAATCTCGATAACAGAGGGCGCTATGACAGGTAATTGCATGGAAGCAATATTTGGATACAAAAACATTGGGGAATACTGAATGTACACTTTTTTGTACATGCATGTTTTGTGATACTAAAATACTGTTCCATAAAAATGTGTTTAAAAGACCATATTAGTTATTTATACTCAACCACTTGCAGAAATCTGCAAAAGTCAAAAATCTTATATTTTTAAAACGCCATTCTGCAACTATGGCAAAAAGACATCAGTTCTGTTTTCCAGTAATTCAGGGAAAGGGTTTCAAATAGAAAACAAGGATAGACAAGGGATATCCCACGATACTAAGACTAACCGTGAAATATTTTAAAATTAGGATGTTTCTTCTTATATCCTATAACAAACAATTCAGTTCCCTTTCAAACTAATATTTAAAGGATTAAAAACATTTTAAGAAACTTAGATTTCATTTTTGTTTTTCAAATAGCAAGTGTTTTTTACTTTTCTAATTTGTGAGTAACTAAAATTTTCACTTCCAACCCAAGCCCACCCGGAGCTGAAAACTGGTATAAAATCCGAGCCTGAGCCCAATGCGTGCTTGCACTCTGCCCGTCTCATCTCTAATGCATATATGATGATTAATAGCAGAAGTTGCTTATTGGAAATTGCGAAGAAATATCCATGAATTTTGTAAATGTCCTCAACATTTGTGAAAAATAAAGTTCTCGAAATAATACATTCTGCTTGAAAATGACGTTTTCTCAGCTTTGAATGTTTGATTTTTTTTTTGATTTTTTTTTAACCTGAGACAGTACTTTAGCAGAAAAACAATATTAGGTTATTATTGTTCTTGTTGCCTATATATTTATTAATATTACCTACATCATCATGTATCATCTTGTTTAATATTGGCATGAATTATTAGCCTAACATTGGGACGTTTACATTTTGTCAATATTGCAGGAATATTGGCAAGGAATACTTTGAACTTTCATTGCCAATATTTCCTATGCGAAGGCTACATTTTTGCAATATGGAAATATTTAAAATATATAGCTTATACATTTCATTGTAAATATATTCAACTTAATGTCAATATCTAAACCAATATGTGTATTTCATTAAACGTGTTTCCGATTAATGGAATGTTAGCGCAACATTGGACCTCAATATAGAGGCTGTCCGCACATATTTTGGATGATTCTCATGGTATTTGCAGTAGGCTTTTATAAAAAAAAAAAAAAAAAAAAAAAGTTATTTTTTATATCCCTTATTGTTAACTGCCTTTCTACGCAGTATACAGATGATGATAATACACTTTGTATCATCGATAGAGATAGAGGTATTTTATACCATTTCTGTTGAACATCTTTCTAAGGTGATGAAATATTGAAAGTCGACGTTTATAATACCTTTTATAATACCTACAAAAAACAAACGAGCAAAAAACAAATTTAAAAAAAAGAGGGGGCGGGGTATATATACCTTAACATATTTTTATTCAAGTTCCTTTATTTTAAGTATATACTGTACTTGTAGGAACCTTAGGGAGAAGGAAATTGAGTATGTATAGAATTACTTCTTATCCGACTTTTTTTTATGCAACCTGAATTTACGATGCGTTAGACTGCTTGGTCGGGAGTCTATTGTTTTCTAAAATTTGATTTAGAATACAAACTAAACTAGTATGTTGTGGCCATCACAAAACTTTCTTCTATATAAATCACGTCAATTAAATCGTTTAAATAGTACCAATTCATATCACAATATATCTAAATTTGAAGTTTGGTGAAAATTCGTGCATTAATTCTAGTATAGAGCTATAGCGGAAATTCTGAAAAATGTAGTATAGCAGCGCCACCTGTTGAGCGATTTACACCAAAACATAAACAGCACTAATTGATATCAAGGTATACCTGAATCTGAAGTTTGATGAAAATTCATGCATTAGTTATTGAGATACAGCTGTGGAGGAAATTCTGAAAAATGAAGCATAGCAGCGCCAACTGTTGAGCGATTTGCACCAAAACATAAACAGCACTAATTCATATCATGGTATACCTGAATCTGAAGTTTGTTGAAAATCCAAGCATTAGTTCTTGAGATAGAGCTATTGCGGAAATTGCAAAAAATGCCCAATAGCAGCGCCACCTGTTGAGCGATTTACACCAAAATCTATAAAATGTCTATTCATGTCAAGGACTAACTGAATCTGAAGTTTCATGAAAATCCGTGCATTAGTTCTTGAGATAGAGCCATTGCGGAAATCGTAAAAAATCCAGCATAGCAGCGCCACCTGTTGAGCTATTTACACCAACACGTAATCAGCATCAAGTCATATCAAGGACTAACTGACTCTGAAGTTTCATGAAAATCCGTGCATTAGTTCTTGAGATATAGCCATTTCGGAAATCGTAAAAAAGGCAGCATAGCAGTGCCACCTGTTGAGCGATTTGTACCAAAATCTCTAAATTGTTTACTCATGTCAAGGACTAACTGAATCTGAATTTTCATGAAAATCCGTGCATTAGTTCTTGAGATAGAGCCATTGCAGAAATCGTAAAAAAGGCAGCATAGCAGCGCCACCTGTTGAGCGATTTGCACCAAAAACTAATCAGCATCAATTTGTATCAGGGACTAACTGAATATGAATTTTTCTTAAATTCCGTGCATTAGTTCTTGAGATAGAGCGCCCACAAAATTTGTGTCACATACACACAGACAGACAGACAGACAGACTCACAGAGTCACAGATAGACATTTTGTAAAAACATGTTTTTTGGAATCTCTGACCCCTAAAACGTGTAAATCCGTCGAAAACCGGAATTCGAAAATTTTCATGAATCCAATACTTTCTTCTTGTAAAGATAGAAGAAAGTAAAAACTTAGGAAAATAATAAATGTGTATTTAAAATTACTGTTTCTTGAAACTTGTGTTTTTCGAGTTATATTCTAATATCTGCCTCATATGTATGATTAACTCCTTAACTGCCGCGGGCGTATATATACGCCTGTTGAAAATGCATGCATCTATTAAAGAGATGGCGAATTCCAATTATAGGAAGGCAATTTTCACCACCTGGGTGATTAAGTATAACAGCATTTTCTTACTGTTATTTCAGAAAACTAATATACAACTTTTTTAATTGCAGAAAAATGTGATTTAAGTAAGGCACTGGAGATCGCGTAAGATTTCGCAGGCAGTTAAGGGGTTAATGTATGATAACTATATATGTATGATAATACTGTAATTATTATTTCGGGATCAAAATAATTAATAAGTTTTATTATTATTTTAAGTACAACAAAAACTTGATTTTATTTTATTCTGATGATTACAAACTTATTGACAATGTATCTCAATGTATATTCATGTAGGATTCTTGTGCAGTTTTGAGTAAAACCGTAGAGGAAGAATTCTATGCTTCGAAACCGCAAAATTTGCCACATCTTAGGTAAGATTACTTTCCTATTGTAACATTGCTTAGTCTTAAATTATGGAAAGTTCCGAAAACAATTTTATCAAAACCTCTTATCATTTATTCGTGCTATATTTGTTATTTCCTTTTTAAATGTCTCACAATATTATTTGCTGAGAATGAAATTTTAGATGGAATTTAAGTCGGCGATTTTCGTATTTTAGAAAAAAAATGACGGGAGAAAATAAATGCAGTTCGAATTTTCTCTGAAATTAGTAAATAAAAAGATATCGTATCAGCACTACACACTGTAAAAAAGAAAAACAAAAAACAGATTAAAATACGGAAATGCTACTGGCAATCGAGATGCTAGTACTATTTCCGTATTTTAACGGAACTTTTTCCCGGTAAATTATAGAAAAATTTCCGTTTATTTTGGCATTTACGGGGGAAAACTTCCGTTAAAATACGGAAATAGTACTGGCGCAGTAAACCGCTTTCGGAACCGCAAAATTTGCCAAATCTTAGGTAAGATGACTTTCATATTGTAACATTGCTTAGTCTTAAATTATAGCAAGTTCCGAAAACAATTTTATCAAAACCTCTTATAATTTTTTCATGCTATATTTGTTATTCCCTTTTTAAATGTCTCAAAATATTATTTGTTGAGAATTAAATTTTGCACGGAATTTAAGTCGGCGATTCAAAAAAATTAACTTCTATTTTAAAAAAAAGTCTTTAATACTGTTTTTAATAAAAAATATTCTATGTAAAATTAAAATTAAATTTGTTACCCACTTGTTACAGCATTTAGGCAAGCGTTTAGATAAGATCGTGATCTTTAAATTCTTGTTATTAATAAAATTCAAGAAAGAATGCAGACGTAAAACTGTAGAAAATGAATGGCACGTTCTTACTAATTACTTTTAAATAATACTGCTTTTGACTTCAGAATTGTATTAAAAGATTGGTTAACTATAATGCATACGCTTATCTACGTGGTGCGCAGCAAGATGCAGAGAAATATTCGATAAACTTTTATGTTCTGCAGATTATTTTGATAAAGTCTGAATAAATTTGTAAAGAATTTCTTTTTTAGATTTTGTTTACTTCCTAATACAATCAGATTTCATTTTCAGGTTATTATATACAATAGGTGATAGGTTAACAAACTTAATCCGTTCCAAAACAATGTTCGCTAACCGAAAACCGATCATACACTGTAAAAAAAATGTCCGTTAAAAAACGGAAATTGTACTGGCAATCCAGACGCCAGTACTATTTCCGTATTTTAACGGAAAAAAATGTCCTTAAATTCCAGAAAAATTTCCGTTTTTTCACAAAATTTTTCCTTTTTTATTTTTTTCTTTACCGTATTTAAAATTTTTCGTTTCAAACACGCACACACACACACACAAAAAAAAACAAAAAAAAAAAACATATAACTTTTCGAGAAACTTACATCTTTATGAATTTCAATTTTTACGAACACGTTTATTAAGGTCAGCGTATCTCTATTTAATTCAAATAACATTAATGAAACAACACTTATATATGGCTGGGTTTGAACAAGGGACCTGTCCTCTTCCAGATTAGCGCTCCTAACCACTATGCCACGGGAACACGAGTTGTGTTTTCAAACATCGCTACTTATTTCAGATGCTTTTTATGAAGTAAGGACAAGATGTTAAACAAGGAACGTATTTTCGTGGAGATAATATTTTGCAGTTGAGTGTACAATTCTGAATGTTGCCATAATTTTGAATATTTAGCTTTTTACTCATGCTTTATGAAGAAAAATTTTAGTCTTTAAAATATTACATGCATGGAAGAATGTATTATAAGTAATAATTGCTTCCTTTTTGCAAGATTTTTTTTTTTTTTTTTGTAATTTATTTATTCTTTTACATTTGTAATAATACAAACATATTTTTTTCAAACATTTCACAAATTGTTTTTGCAATTTTTTTTTTACACTTTTTCAAATTATTTGTGTGACGATCGAATAGAGAATATTACCACACGGTATAAAAAGAAATTTCCTTTATTGCTTATTATAACTTAGATAAACATCAGTTTTATAATAATTTAGTTGTTATATTTCAGATATGTTTGAAGTTTTATGTGCGAATCTATTAAAGTGAATAGATTAAAAAATATTAAAATTGAAAATAGATTTTTCATTAAAAAAAATATAATAGCTTGCTATAAATAAGTGAAACATTATTTTAAAATCATTATGAAAAATAAACTGTAACACTTCCTATTCAACTGTCTCAAACTTAAAAAGAATTCATAAGATTTTATTTTATTTAAATATTGTAAAGAATTAAAAAAAAAAAAGAAAAAAAAATTAAAGCTTTTTATTTAAAAAAAAAAAGAAAGAAAGAAAAATACTATGGTGTTAAAATACTATTTAGTTTAAATGTAGATGTATAGATGGCGCCATAATATATACGGGTTTTACTTGAAAACCCACATAAAACCAACGACATTGAGAAATCATTGGATATATTTTCAACACAGTGCCACATTTAGCCAGTATTGAAGTTTCATTGAAAATAATATCACTTTAAGACAAGTACATACAACAATTATTTATTTCACTTTCCAAACATGTCAATTATTTCTGAATATCATTTACGGAATTTGTACTGCTTTGAAAGCAATACGTAAATATTCCGTAAAATTTATGGAAAACTTACTGGATTTACACAGAATTATAATCTCATAATGTCAATTGCGGAAATTGTAGTGTTTTCTTAGAAAAAAAAAAAAAAAAAACTATTCTGTAAAATTTTACGGAAAAGTTTGTGTATATTGACAGATTTTTTTTACAGTGTAGATTTTGTATTGATTGCAATGGGAATTTAATTAATTTGTTCTTAAAAGCTAAATAATGTATAAAAACTAATACAAATCTTCCCTTTATAATAGGACTAATATAATAGGGCCTTTATAATAGGGTTTTTATTTAATGTGGACAGGTCGAATTTTGATGGCTTTGTCCGTGTCGTGGCGTATTTAAAAAAAATTAGATGATATGCTCTTTGTAAAAACTTTCAGGGTAACATTCATTAACTACGGCATTAAATCATATCAATTTGTCACTTTGATCTTTCAAAAACTCCTTAATTCTCCTAAGATCGTGTTTACTGTAGGGTCCGATAAAGCTCAACTGGAACCTAGAGCCTGTTAACAATTTATGAACTAAATTTTAATTAAAATAATGACAATTAAAAATATTTGTTTAAAAAGGGACACAAAATGTAAAAAATATTGTTTTTAATCTGTTCATTCTAATTTCGAGGTCTTAAACTGTAGGGTCCGAACCCCATGAATCAATTAGGCCATACGTATACAACTGTTAAAATGTTCTTTAAATCGACAGTAGATTCAATTAAATACAGCTCGGTAAATATGAAATGCAGCATTGCTTCTCCTTGGTTTTATTTTGTGAGGGATTCGTTAACCGATCCATGTGCTCGTTATCCGAACACAAAAATCTCTCACGAAAGTGTTCATTAACCGATCTGTTCGTAAGCCGATCACCCTCTGTATTATATTTTTTTTATGACAATCGCACAGTTTTAAGCAGTTTTTTTTAATAACTAGATTTAATATTAGATTTACTCTGCCTTCCAGATTATATACAGGGTGCAATATGTTATTTATCGCCGACCTTTAATTTCTCAACCGTTGGTCGTAGACGTATAGTTCCAATTACAAAAACGTTTAAAATGAGGTAAATATTCATGTTGTGGCATTATTTAAAGTAAAAAATCAATTTGATAAAAATTACGAAAACTAACTTTTTATACGGTCCCCCAGTCCCCGTAGTTATATTTAGTAAAAGTTTACACATATCATAACAGATATAACACAAAAAGTTTGACATCTGTACTACAAAAATTGACACGGTTATTAAATTTCAAAGTTTGCGATTTTTGCACATGATTTTCTTTTTCATTGAGGGATCAGTTAAAAGATGAATTAAAGTAATTCGAGATCAAAATAAGGTCCTTTTTACGGCGAAACCACCTTTAGCCGGTATCGTCGGTACGTTTGAATGTTGTTAGACCCATAAAAGTTAGCTCAAATGTTTAGAAGAAATAACAATATTTGGTGATTCACCGATTTGGCAATACCGGCTAAAGGTGGTTTCGCCGTAAAAAGGACATTGCACCCCGATTTTGATCTCGAATTACTTTAATTCATCTTTTAACTGATCCCTCAATGAAAGACAAAATCATGTGCAAAAATCTCAAACTTTGAAATTTAATAACTGTGTCAATTTTTGTAGTACAGATGCCAAACTTTTTGTGTTTTATCTGTTATGATATGTGTAAACTTTTACTAAGTATAACTATAGGGACTGGGGGACCATATAAAAAGTTAGTTTTCGTAATTTTTTATAAAACTGATTTTTTACTTTAAATAATGCCACAACATGAATATTTACCTCATTTTAAACATTTTTGTAATTGGAACTATATGTCTACGACCAACGGTTGAGAAATTAAACGTCGGCGATAGATAACATATTGCACCCTGTATAATACCTATAAAGTGTCTCTAAGCTATAACCCACTAAACATATCCTTTGACTGCTGTAGTAAAAAGTACTTATCTGCCTTTTCGTTAATTTTAAGAGTTTTATTAAAAAAGTATGCATTAAAACGTAAATTAGGGTGCAGTCGTGGAAAAAAAAAAGTAAACACTTCCTACTAACTCCTCAACAAATTATCGTAGAAGAAAGTTACTGGTACCGAATGATTGGAAATAAAGTCTACTTTTAAATAATGTAAATAAGATTTGCTTAGGGAGCCATCTACATATTAAAACGAACCCAAATTTCATTTTTTTTCCAATAGCAATACCCAATTTTAACAAGATATTTCAAATTTTCGGTTCAAACTATGTCCAGACACCAAATTTCAAGTGATTTGAATGATAAGTTTTTGAAGTATAAACATTCAAAATTGAGTGCTTCTAATGTTAAATTACATTTCCATATTTTCATTAATATCTCCTGAAATTATACTCCTTATGTGCTAATTTTTTGTGTAGCAATAATACTAAAATATCCAAACATAAATACGTTGAATTTGCATTTTTTTTACAATTTTATGATATGAATTAGGAAATACGAAATTAATATTCGAAAAAATTATGAATTGCAACCTACAATTTTTTTGATGGATTTATATGTTTTAAGTCCTGCTATATGGAAATCCAAAATTTCACATTTTTCATCCAAGTAATTTTAGAATTATGCTTAAAAAACGGCATAATATGTGCATAATGTATGCACATATACGGCATAATATGTGCATATAACGGCATAATCCGTCTATGATAGAAGCGACTAGATATTTTGAAATTTCTTTACGCTATCCTGTAATCTAGCAGTCTTCAATGACTGCTTGAGTTCCGTTTAAAATGTCTTGATCAAGAAGGCACTCTCGGTCAACACTGGAGTACCGAACTTCAATTGGGATAGAGCCCCAAAAATACGCTCGTTTTAAAATAAATAATTTCTTGGAAACTTATCTTACTAATTGCATAAAAATTTGTTTTTAGGCTGATTGAAGGGTGTAGAGCTCATTCATGCTGCCAGAATTGTGTATTGCTATTGAAAAAAAAACAAAGTTATGGTTCGTTTTAATATGTAGATGCCCCCCTAAGCAAATTTTATATACATCATTTAAAAGTAGACTTTATTATCAATCGTGTGGTACCAGTAACTTTCTTCTACGATAATTTTTTGTAGAGATAGATAGGGGCGTTTACTTTTTTTTTTTCACGACTGTACATATTGGTACTGAAGTATATGCAAAACTTCCAGCCTTCTGGTTCTTTTAAATCATATTATATTGAAACAGAAAATTTAACTCAATAAAGTATCTTCTCATTAATTTTATTTAATTTATTTAAAAAAAAAGTTTCGAATATTTCTATTTTATTGAAAATAATCGGAAAATTTGGCTAGCTAAAACTTCTGCTAGTTTGACATCTAGTGTTTGCGAGACAATGGGTGTCAATAGGAAAAAAAAATATCGATAAATTGTAGCAGAGAAAAAAGAAATAATCGTTCTATTGAGCTTTATGTCTTCTTTCAACTAATGTTAAAATAGTAGGCTTTGGGGATAATCTCCGTATTGAATCTTATACTATAATACGAGCAAAAATTGTGTGTGTATGCGTGCACTGTAAAAAAAAAAAATCTGTAAAGTTACTAAAGTTTTTATAGGAAACTGGGATTCCTAGAACTTTTTATGAAACGGCAACAGGAAAAATTCCTGTAACAGACGCTGTTACAGGAATTTGTTGGGAAATTGGAACAGGAATTGTTGTTGCCATTACATAAAATGTTCTAGGAATCCCAGTTTCCTAGAAAAACTTTAATAACTTTACAGATTTTTTTTTTTTTTTTTTTTTTTTTAACAGTGTGTATTCTATCGTTTTCGGGCACGAGAATACCATTGGGCTTGTTCGCGTGTTCAAGGAAATTCGATTAGTGGGACATTTTGGGTCACAATGGGTCAGGGTCAAGCTAATTGAATCTAAAAAAAGGCTCAAAACATTTTGACAAATTTTGTAATGTACCCTTTAGGGGCATGATATGACCATTGGACTAAGTCACATGTTCGAGAAAAATCGATTAGTGGGTCATTTTTTGGTCACTGTGGGCCAAGCTAATTGTATCTAAAAAACGATTCAATCGATTTTGACAAAATTTTTTTATTATACAGTTTCTAATCAGGAGAAGACCATTGGGCTAAGTCACATGTTCAAGAAAATTCAATTAGTGGGTCATTTTTGGGTCACTGTGGTTCAAGCTAAATTTATCTGAAAAATGACTCAAAACATTATGGCAAAATTTTGTATTATATCGTTTCTGAGCATGAGAAGACCATTGGCTGAGTCACATGTTCGAGAAAATTCGATTACTGGTTATTTTTGTGTCGCTGTGGGTCAAGCTAATTGTATCTGTAAAAAGGCTCAAGCGATTTTGACAAAATGTTGTATTATACTGTTTACGGGCACGAAAAGATCATTGGGTAAGGTCTCATGCTCCAGAAAATTCGATTAATGGGTAATTTTTGGGTCACTGTTAGTCAAGTTAATTTTATCTAGAAAACAGCTTTAATGATTTTGATTAAATTTTGTTTTCTGTCGTTTTCGTGTTAGAGAAGACCATTGGTCTAGGCTGCTCAAGAAAATTCGATTAATGAGTCATTTTGGGTCACTATGGGTCAATGTCAAGCTAATTGTATCTAAAAAATGGCTCAAACAATTTTGATAAAATTTCTTATTACACCGTTTCCCAGCACGAGAAGACCATTGGGATAGGTCACATGTTCCACAAATTTAGATTAGTGGGTCCTTCTTGGGTTACCGTGGGTCAAGCTAATTTTACCTATAAAATGACTTTTGCGATTTTGACTAAATTTTGTATTGTATCGTTTTCGGGTTCGAGACGAGCATTGGTTAGGTCGCGTGTTCGAAAAATTACGGTTAGTGGGTCCCATGGCTCAGGATCATGCCAATTGTATCTAAACAGCAAGAATGATACAGTGAGAGTGAAATATCGAATTGAAAAAAAGGCTAATTTTGACCGAGCTTAGCTCGGTCATGTCCTCTAGTTTGTAACAAACTTTGAAAATTTCAATACAAAAACCCGATCATAACCTCATATTTGGATTCTCCGGTAAATTTTACTTACTGATACAAAACGAAAAGTCATTCGATGGGAGTAGTTTAGAAATTATGCAGATGTACAGTTTCAACTCCTAAAGTTAAAAAATCCCCGCAGCTCGGCCTACAGGTGGAGGTAGATTTCGAAGTTAAATACTAATTTTACGGAAAATAAAAACTAAATCAAGATTAGAGATATACCCAGTTTAACAAATTTTTCGGGTCGCTTTTGACGAGTTTTTGATTTCATTTTTCAGTAACAGCTGGTTTTATCAGAATCATGTTAATACGACAATTTTCTTCAACCCCTATTTTTGTTTAATTTGTTTTTGCTGTAACAGTTGGTTCTATCAAAAACTTGTCAATATAGAAGTTGTAGATATAATAAAGAAGATTTAAATAAATATAATAAGATTTGATATCTTGTACATTGATAAAGTTATGATTTTTTTTTCAGCCCCCCCCCCCCCTTTTTTTTCGTTTTTAATTTTTTTTTTTTTTTACGGTAAGAGTTTATCCTATCAAAAAAATGCCAATAGAAAAGTTGTAGATAGCATTAAAAAAATTTATAATAAGTTTAAGTGAATTTTATATCTTGAGAATTTACGAAGTTATGAATATTTTGCTCCCCGAAATCCCATTTTTTTCGCCCCTTGAGCCCATTTTTAATTTTATCAAAATTCTGTGATCCATAATTTTTTGGCCCTTTTCCTAGAAGTAATACTAACTTTAAACTGATTTGATATGTATTATAATTAAAAAGTTATGGGGATTTTCGGGGCATGAAACCTCTCCCTAGTTCCACTCCTTTGGTCCGATTTTACCTTTTAACGCACTTTACCGAGATTTTCTGCCCCTTGATTTTATGTATTAGTTTGGAAGAGATTTGTGCAGAATTATGGAAGTTATCGTGTCCATAAAAAAGTGATATATGTGGGTGGTTCAATAATTACTGTCCCTCGTGTATAGAAAATATTTGTACTACGATGGTTGTTGTGGAATATCGAAGCCTAATGTCTTAGATGCCTATATGCTCAATTTCAGAATCGTAGCTGCTATATTCATATAGTTTGGGAGGGAGGAGTAAAAGGGGGAGAATGGGGCTGAAAGGCTGATTTTTAGCTTATAGGGCTAGATTTGTGACAGCGGATGAGACGTAACTACTGTCCTTTGGACTCAGGATCATAGTGATGTAGCCACATCTCATCCACTGTCACAAATGTAGCCTCATAAGCTCCAAACCAGCATTTCACTCTCACCACCTCCTTAAAAACTCCCCCAAAAATAGGTCTTTAAAACTTCACCCCCCCCCCCCATCCGAAACTATGTTAATATAGCAGTTACGGTTCTGAAATTGAGTATATAAGCATTCAAAACATTAGGCTTCGATATTCCACATCAACCATCACAATAAAAATATTTTATATACAGTAGGAACAATAATTATTGAACCACCCACGTATACATATAGAGAGAGAGATAAGTAGATATATAAAGTTTTGAACTGGGGGTGGTTTTGTATTCCAGGAGTCATGATTGACGTAGATCTGTAAAACAATTTCAGAAATTTCAACATAGGGGAGAATGTAATAGGTAGTATTTCTTACAAAATCTACGTAATTTCTTTTTAATAGTTACAAAAGAAACTGCAAAAGCGGATAGTTTTCTAGTCATAACTTAAAAACTAGCTGGCGGAATGAGCTGTAATTTTGGATTCATATATTTAAAGACTCAAGAATCTGATTTCTGATAAGATTTTTACAGATTACAACACATATTTTGATTCAAATAATTATTTTTCAAAATTTCTTCATATGTAGTCGAATTTTAAATTTGTTTTCAATTTCATTCTTCTCTCAACATTGTCTGTAACCAAATTTTTCAAAGTTGTATTATATTGTCAGATTCTGCGTTTTTGTACTCACTATATATTTGTAAACCAGAATTTAATTTTTTTTTGTCCTATTTCACTGTATTTCAATAAATCTTTTGTAATTTGTAATTCAGAGCTACCTACACACTGGTAGTTTTTGGTTTTATTTAATTTTTCTTAAATGAAAAAAAATGAAAACACAAGTAAAGCAATATGTAAAAACCCTCAAATTATTATATCAAAAATATTTTTCAGTTATGTCAACCAAATTGTACTTTCCATTATCTTTTATTGGATCACCCAATAAATAGGAAAAGATCGGCCCTTCAATTCGATAGGTAAATTTATATTTTAGCATATGTTAATGCATAAATTTCGATTATAGATTCCCAAACATTAAGTTATATTTTATGTATAATCTAGAAGAAAAGGTCGATTGCAAATATCACCACTCTATCGAGTTCTTGTCAATCGATTCTTTTCATAAAAGTGTATGTTTGTCTTACTGCTGGAACTAACTGTCTTGAATGTTAAATCAAATTTATCATTCGCATTGTTTCCATACTTGTTTTTCTATATTAAGTAGAGTTAGTACCATTCGGGACCCAATTTTGCTTATAAGAACATATGTGTTTCGATCCAACATAAATAAAGAAGTTTCGCATAATTTGAGGGAAATTTTTAGAGTTGAAACTCTAAAAATTAGTTTTTAGACTAATTTTTAATTAATTTTTAATTTTAGACTAATTTTAAATTAAACAAATTAAACAAAAATAGGGGTTCAATAAAAAATTATTGTATTAACAAGATTCTGATAAAACTAGCTGTTACAGAAAAATGAATAATACACTAGCTCTAAAAAGTTGCCACAACATTTGCAATTTAATTAATACATATTTTTATCAATATATAATATATACACAAAAGTAAAAGAAAAATTACATACTTACTTCTCTTTCTTACAATCGAGCTTTTGAAAAATACAAAAGAGAAACAATGTTTTTATATCAAACGTAATCTAAATATCACCTTTATTCTGTAAACATAAAACATTTAACTTATCAAATGTTTTATAATTTTTTTTAATTAAAAATTAAAAATATATATATATATATTTTAATTTTAAGCATTTATTATGCTAGATTTTTAATAAAAAAATTATAAAAAAGATTTCATAAGTTTAGTGTTTTAGGTTTACAGAATAAAGGTGATATTTAGCTTCAATTTGATATAAGAATTTAGTTTCTCTTATGTATTTTTCAAAAGTTATGCTGTAAGAAAGAGAGGTAAGTATTTATTTATTTTTTTTTTACTTTTGTGTGTACATTATATATTGTTAAAAATATATGTATTATTTAAATTTGCAAATGTTGTTGCAATTTTTAGAGCTAGGGTATTACTTGAAACTATTAAAAATTTCACTCCAACATATGTAAAACTTATTTATTTATGTTGAATCGATAAAAGTGTGTTCTTATGAACAAAATTGGGTCCCGAAAAATGCTAACTCTCCTTAATCCTTTCCAGCGTGGAGTAATTCTGTTTATAAACTGATGAAATAATGGAGCACCAAAATTTATGAATGAAGTTATTAGAAAATGTGAACTTTCTTATTTTCACGTACATTATAAAAGGAAAATTTTAATTAAATATTCTTGGTGCCGTTTGTCAGTTTTGGAATTAAAATTAGGTGTCCTTTTATAAGGACCCTTTATAAGATTCTTTTATAAGGACACCGCCCTCGAAAGTGTTAATAAAAGGTAGATGTTTGTGTGTGTGGGAGTGTAAGCGCGATGAGTAGGGAAATCTATCTCACGAAGTAGTATGCAAATTAAGCTTAGGATAGACGAAGACAGGTCCCAATGTACCTGAGCAATATATTTTCAGATTTTTAGTTAGATTTATTGTTCTTTTTTACTGAATAAAAAAAATTTGGTATTTTCCTGATTTTTCAAGTTTAAAGATTTTAAGTCACTTATAAAAGCAGTAAAAATTCAATACCTTATGCCCAATAGAGTATATATTGCTCTCTTTTAATAAAGTTTATTCGGAATTCATACTGTGATTTTTAAACTCTTTGCGTCAAAAAATAAAAATAAATAAAAATAAAATAAAAATAAATAAATCTTTGTTCCGCCAAAAACGAGGACCGGTTATCTGTTTGATACTTTAGCCAGACAATCCCATGTGCTGTAGAACTCAAACTGCGAAAGGGGAAAGATCACATATGCAGTTGTTTTAGTACGTTATGTAGCAGCCAGATCTTTTTAAATTCAGTAGTATTCTTGCTATCCCTAAATAATTCCCGAATATATTATTTTTTGTTATTTGTCATCTTAGATAAATAACTTTTAAAATATTTTATGTAGAATTTCATATATACGAGCTTGATGCTGCAGCATAACTTATGGTTAAAAAATTTTTAAACAATTGGACGCGTGCAGGGCTTTCCCATTTCAATCTCTGCAATTATTTTCTGATACGTCATTTCATTAAATTTTAATAAACTGCAATGTTCAATCAAAGTATTTTAAAGAAATGTGAATGTACAGTCGTGGAAAAAAAGTAAACACCAACTTCTAACAAATTATTGTAGAAGAAAATTTCTGATGCCGAACGTTTGGAAATAAAGTCTACTTTTAAAGAATGGATATAATATTTGCTTAGGGGACTATTTACATATTAAAACCAGACCAAACTGTTTTTTTTTTCAATAGCAACACCCAATTTTGACAATATATTTAAAACCTTCGGTTCAAACTATGCCTAGAAACGAAATTTTAAGTTATTTGGATAATTAGTTTTAATAACAATTATATGATGATGATATGTTTTAATTATAAACATTCAAAATTTAGAACTTCTAATATTAAATTATATTTTCACATTTTTATTGATATCTCCTGAAATTATAATCCCGATGTGATAATTTTTGTGTAGTTATAATGCTAAAAAACCCAAACATAAATACATTGAATATGTAATTTTTAAAATTTTGCAATATGAATTATGAAATTAATATTCGAAAAAAAATATAAATTGGAACTTACAGTTTTTTTGATAGATTTATATTTATTATGTGCTGCTTTATGCGAATTCTCAGTTTCAAATTTTTCTTCCATGTACTTTTCCAATTATCATTAAAAAACATCAAAATGATGGTTTAAGGGGTCGTCTATGATGTGCAGAAAAGCATACTTTGAAAAAATATATTTTACTTATTTTATTGAAACATTTGGGCTGGCGATAGCCGAAACATATTAAGCGAGTAAAATGGTCATATTGGCAAGAAATAAGGCATTAATATAAGTGACATAGTCATTCTGCAGCATTTCAACAATCGAGAACCGAACTTCATTTAGGATGCAGCCCCTAAAATCTGCTCATTTTAAAATAATATCTCCGGAACTAATCGTATGAATTTCATGAATATTTGTTTTTTGACTAATTGAAGGGTGTAGAATTTATTTATGGTATCAAATTTGTTTATTGCTATTGAAAAATACAAAGTTTGGGTTCATTTTGATATGTGGATGGCCCCTTAAGCAAATTTTATATACATCATTTAAAAGTAGACTTTATTTCCAATTGTTTGGTAACCAGTGACTTTCTTATACGATAATATGTTGCAGAGTTAGTATTGGGTGTTTGCTTTTTTTTCCCCTATGCCACCCTTTTTGGTGTAAAGTAAGGGAAATCTTTTTTACAGTGTACCAGTAACTTTCTTATACGATATGCTGCAGACTTAGTATTGGGTATTTGCTTTTTTCCCCCCCACGACTACTATGTCAAAAGCCTATTCAAAAACCTTTCCTTTGGTATTTCTTTAATCCTTCCGCGTTTTGTATGTGCATAGAAAAAAAGATGTTCGCATAAAAATAATACATATGTTTTTCCGGTACTACTTAGTTATCCCGTCACTAAAAATCTATTGCCAAACTATAAGATTAAATGCCAATAATGGTTGATCTCAAATGTCACATTCACTTGACTTTAAACAAGTTACCCGTGTTTACGTCATCAAGTGATTTTTATTTAGAATTTGGACGTTTTATTTGTATTTTTATTAATGTTATACTAATTTATTTGTTCTTTCGTTATTTAAAATAAAAATTATGTGAATTTGTATAATTTAGCGAGTGGTTTGTCGATTTACATAATTTGGCAAAATTGGTCGACAGGATAACTAAGTAGTACCGTTTTTAGTATGCCTTTATCAGTTTAATTAATCAAAATTTTCTTTTTTTTTCAGAGTCAACGGTGTTTTACGAAACTCAAAGCTATTCTCAGAAACCTTCAAGTGTGTGGAAAAAGATACCATGAATCCTAAAAATAAATGTACATTCTTTGAATAGTATAGTATTGAATATTATTATATATTTTAATTGAGATCTGCATCTTCGATTTATTTTCTACATGATTGTAAACCAGAATTTAACTTTTGTTTGTCTTACTTAACTGCATTTCAATAAACTTTTTTAATTTGTACTAATTTTTTAATTTGTACCAGAACACTTAGAGTTACCTTCACTATCATTATTTAACATTCTAAAGAAAAGTGCGATGAAGAATTATTTTCAAAATAGTGGTAGGATTTATTTTTAGGTTATTTAAGCTATGAGGTATTCGCTACGGCTTTTGCCTGCATGACCTCAAATGATCACAAAAATGGCGTTATTTCCCTGGGACAACCACAAATTCCAGTGGTAGGAACAATAAAAGTTTCCCTACAGAATGCGACCCCTGTCTGTATCGTACATTTCAAGGTTTGGCTTTAAGGGTTCTCGCTTTCAGGCTCAGGGTTCTCGCTTTCAGAGACAAGGTACTTGCATTCGTAAAATGTTGAAATAATTTAATGACATCAGTATTTACAAGAGAATCTATTTGTAAACAAGTAAAAGTATATTTTCGCGTACTTAATAAAGGTGAAATTTTCATTATAAAATTCCGGTGCCAATGTGGCAATTAGGGATTAAAATTATGTGATGCCATAACGGCATCACCGCCTCTCAAGGGGTCAAGAAATTTGGTTTGATACCACCCAATATGCTTTTCTTTATAGAATACGTTATTAAAATTAAGTAATAAAATAATTTTCTTTATTGTGAGCAAAAAACAATGGAGAAATTTATTTTCCGTAGTAAAAGAAACTAAAAAAAAATCTATAACTATTGGGGTAACAGCATGGTCCAGTTACCCCGGATACATGTCCCAGTTAACCCATTCTTGAAAAATTTATGGGGTAACTGGGACACCGGGCTTACATTTCAAACATGAAGTAAATATGTATAGATACCTAATAATATTAATGTAGTTATATGCCTAATCTTTAAAAAGAAAGGTTGTTTAATAAAAGTACTTACAGTATTTTAATAAAAAGCAAAGGAAGTTCAACCAAATTGACGTCGTTTTTAAAAAAAGAAATGGAAATTTTTGACAACCTATCACAGCAAAGTGAGAGTTATGATTGAGTTGACACAAGTTGTTTTAAGAAGTAGAGATTAAGGTGCATTGTTGACAAAAGTTAAAACTTAAACATCAACAGTTTTTTTATAAAATAGCTTATGGCCCAGTTATCTCGTGGATCCAGTTACCCCTACTATCCTTACTTCTATATCAGCTGCAAGTATTGTTGGCCTCTTAAATTAAGCATGAACGTGTATATTTTAATGCACAATGTAGTAAATTATGATGATCTGAATCTGTAAATTAAGATGTTCTGCATATTCCAAAGGTCGATGATTATGAAGCAATACTTAATATCCATAAAGATACTTTTTATTTTCAGTCGAATAATGAACATTTTACGGCAGGATTCATGTAACTTCCTACTGGACACTGAAATGCATCGGCATATTCTCTTGAATTTTGCATTGTACCGATGATTCTGAAAAATAAAAGAAACAACAAAATTATGAAAAATAAATTTAAAACAAATATTTGAAAAATGAATTCTTTAATAAATAATCTTACGTGGGGCAACTGGGCCGTGATTGTACAATGTGACTCTGGAGATTCTGGCAATTCAACTTCAAAACGCTAAAATTCATTTGAATTAAAGTCTGAACTTTTGCAAATGTGTTCAGTTAGGTTCCCTCTATCAGACAGAATTGTTCAAAATTACATTTTAATATCTAAAAATAAAAAATTATATATATTTCACCTTTCTTTCTTTATGGGTCCAGTTGCCCCATAAAAATTGGGAAAGTGAGCCAGGAGGATCTATGTTCCACACGCGTTTTTTTCTTTTTTTAATATTGGATACCAGGTTCTGTTTGAAAAAGTGAAAATAACTAAAAAGAATTTAAACCAGGCAGATCATGTACATTATATATCAACTAAAGGGCATCGTAAGGGAACCTTTACTGCCAATGTGTCTAAAAAAAGCCCTAAAAGTGAAAATATTAGATTTATTTATACAAAAAACATAAAAATTAAGTAGGTACTTATGTAATTTAGTATAGGTAATAAGGATAAAAGTTACATACAAGGATATTTTAAGGAAAAAATAACAAGATAAATCTATGAACAAATGGCTACGCAAGTACTTAAGTATCTCATTCTTTTTTATTTACCACAATGGAAGTTCGATATGTCCAATAAACCTGTGGAGAATGTAACCATATTTTTATATCGAACAGAGCTATTTTTTATTAGCTTCGATAATTTTCTAATAATCTCACTTTGCCTCATGCACGCCTCTTCATCTGTATCGTAAAATTTCGAGCTATAGGAGCTTAAGAAATTTGGTTTGATACCCCAAACATGCTTTTTTAAAATTTTATTATCTAATTTTAATAAGGTATTGTGTAATTGTTTTTATTGCAAGCAAAAAAAAAAAAAAAAAAAATAAATAAATAAATAAAAATAGGGAGAGAGAAATTAATTTCCCGCCGTAAGAGAAACTCAAAAAGATATTTATAACTGTTGGGGTAACTGGATCCCATATGGTCCAGTTACCCCTGATATATGTCCCAGTTACGCCATTCATGAAAAATTTATGGGGTAACAGGAACACCGGCCTTACATTTGAAACATGAAGTAAATATGTATAGATACCTAATAATATTAATGTATTTATGTGTCTAATTTTTAAATAAATGATTGTTTGATAAAAGCACTTACCGTATTTTAATAAAACGCCGAGGAAGTTCAACCAAATGGACGTTGTTTAAAAAAAAAAGAAACCTAAATTTTCAGCAACCTATCACAGCATATGTAGAGTTATGATTGAATTGACACACGTTGTTTTAAGAAGTAGAGATGGGGGTGCAATGTTGACAGAAGCTAAAACTTAAAAAACATCAACGGTTTTTTTTATAAAATAGCCTATGGCCCAGTTACCTCGTGGGTCCAGTTACCCCAGCTTACCTTATTTACTAAAAACATTTTTTTTAGTTAGACGAGAAAATTCTTTAAAAAAATTCTGGAGTGACTCCACTCGATTTTCCGAACACTGATGTTAGTAAAGTCGTAAAAAGAAAAAAAACCCAGGAATTTCTGTAAATTTCTTACACAGTGAAATCGGCTGGAAATCCAGTTTTAAAACAGGCGACCTTACCACTGCGCCATTTACGCTTTCAATGCGTAATATTTGAAGAGATCTGATAATAAAGGTGGTATGTAACAAAATAAAACAAAATGAGTTAAACATATCATTGAAGATTAATCAATGGTCTTCAACCATCTGTTAAATTACTGAAAAAATCTAATACTCAAAGAGATATTAATTGACAAAGGAGGCATTTGAAAATAAACTCAAATAGAATTTGGAACTTTACAGTTCATTTTCTTAAAATGATGATTGTGTCATTTAACACTTTTAATCATCTGAGCTCTTCATTTATCACTTACTAGCTAACTTGCCCGGCGTTGCCCGGGTACGTCAAAAAACAGCTCGAATTGCGAAAAAGCTCTGAAAATCACAATAAGATATCGTGAAAAAATTTTTAATTGCTGCACAAATTTCGAAAAGAGAAAAAAAAATATATATTGTGTTCGAAGATTGAAAGTGTGATTCCTTTCACTAATGTGGAAAAATGGTAGGAAATCGCTAAAATACACTAAAAATCACATACACAATTCCCGAAAAATTCGAAAATTGCTAGAATAAACTTTATTGAAATGAGGGCAGAAATTACTTTAGTATTATAGGTCAAAAATGGAATGTCTAAAAATTGCAGCAGATCGCGAAGAAACGTAGAAATCGAATTAAAAATCACAAAAAGTTCAAAAATCATGAAAGTCAAAATTTACTGTAATTGGATAAAAGTTTCAAATCTAATTCGTTTGACCCGAGGGCTCTCTTAAAATTTATGTTTGGGAAAGCATGCTAAGCATTGTATCATATTACTTTTATTCATAATTTAATTTACTTGCATTCCCTTAAATATAATTAATATAACCCCTTAAGCTAATATTAGTTTTTGTTGCAATAAAATATCTCAATTCGTTCATTTTCTGTGAGAAAGTAATCCCTATTGGTTTACAATGGAAGTCTATGGGAATTTGGAGAAATATTAGAGATATCGCCAAGTTGGCGTTAGTTTTGGCGACTAACTTTGGTCGCCAAATTTGGCGATATATTGCCACGTTGGCGACAAACTTGGCGGTATTTGGCGACAGAACTGTGTCCCACCTACGGTACACCCTTATAGGTATGAAGACGCATTAACTGCTGTTCAGTAACCGCATAAAAAATGCTCAAAAAATTCAAAAATCGTTGTACGAATTCCGAATAAACTTTTTTGAAAACAGAATAAAATTTATTATATTGGGTTAAAAGAAAGAATCCGTATTCTTTTCACTAATGTGGAAAAATCGCCTCAAAACTTAAAAAGGTGCTAAAAATCGCATAAAAAATTAAATTAAAAAAAATCTAATCAAAAAGATCGAAAATCGGGCTTCGAGGTGCAAAACTTTATATATAGAAGTACCTTTTCCCCAAATAGTGTAGCTCTACGTGCAGCGGTCCCATCAGAACATCGTCGACTCACTCACTCACTCACACACAAACTTCTTTCTTTATTATTATAGATTTAATTTACCTGGATTCCCTTAAATATACTTAATATAACCCTTTAAGTTAATATTAGTTTTTGTTGCATTAAAATACACTGCTCAAAACAATTAAAGGATATTGCAGTTTTAGGTGGATTTTGTATCTGGTAAACTGTTTAGCTCATTGATACATGGTCGACAGACATAGTAGGTTATATGAGAATAAATTACACATGTTTGGCAGAAAAAAATGCATTTTATTGCGCATTTGTGTACTAAAGGAAAAAAACACAATTTGTGCATATGAGAAAAAAAGAATAAGAAAAGGTGTTTTCTTCAAAGAAAATCATTTTCAGTAGGGGGTATGGTTTCCACGGGCGGTCAGCAACGTTGAACACCTTTGAGGCATTGACTCAATGAGGCTATTAATGACGAGTTGGGGTATTCTGCCCCACTCTTCCAGAAGAGCTCTTTCCAGTTCTTGGAGAGTTTGTGGGGGTTGTTGGCGGCTAGAAACTCGTCTTCCTAGAGCATCCCAAACGTGCTCGATTGGATTCATGTCTGGAGAACACGCTGGCCATTCCATTCGAACGATTCCTTCCTCGAAAAGGAAATCCTCCACCAGGTTTGCACGATGTGGCCTGCAGTTATCGTCCATTAAAATGAAGTTATCTCCGATTGCTGCAGCGTAAGGGACTACAATAGGTCTGAGGATCTCATCCCTATATCGGCGACCAGTCAGAGCTCCATCTCGAATGATGTAGAGGTCAGTGCGCCCGTCAATGGAGATGCCACCATACACCAACACTCCTCCACCGCCAAATCTGACACTTTCGTGCACGAACGCAGGATTATTCCTACTGCCACGGTCCCTCCAGATGAAAATACGCCTATTATCCGGATGCACAGAAAAACGGGACTCGTCAGAAAACAGAATATTGCTCCATTCATTTCTCCTCCAGTTGACATGCTCGGTTGCCCTCTCCCTGCGGTCGCGACGATGCCTTGATGTTAATCTAACACATACCATCGGTCGGCGAGCATACAGACCTACAGCATGGAGCCGGTTTCGGACAGTCTGAGTTGAAATCGTGGTGCCTGTAGCCGAGCGAAGGTGTTGTTGGAGAAGAGTAGCGTTCATGGTTCGGTGTCTCCGAGCTGTTAACGCTAAATACCGATCTTCATTGGGCGTTGTTGCCCGTCTACGATCTTGCCCTGGTCTTCGGCCTGCACATCCACTCTCCAAAAAACGGTTCCAGATCCTGGAAATGACACTTTGTGACACTCCAATGGCTTGCGCTACTTCGGCTTGAGTTTGGCCCCCTTCTAACCTATCAACAATTCTCAAAGCTTCTGAATCTGTCAAATGACTTCGCTGAGACATCGTACTCATCGAAACAAAGCAATCACTGAATGCCGATCATCCTTGTCTTCATTCTCTTTTATCCAGTTGAAAGTCAAATTTCATTCGCTGCCGCTGAAGCAACGTTTTTGACGTCGAACTCAAAATTTGCATACTCCACAGTTTGAAAACCAGAAGAATTTGCATTTGTGATTATCTTCTTCTATTTTCGGCAAAAAAAATTTCGTTCATATCTTTATTTTATATAAAACTTCAAATATCCTTTAATTGTTTTGAGCAGTGTATTTCAATTTTTTGATTTTCTGTAAGCAAGTATTCCCCTAGACTTCTATTGGTTTACAATGGAAGTCTATGGGAATTTGGAGAAATATTAGAGATATCGCCAAGTTGGCGTCACATTTGGCGACTAACTTAGGTCGCCAAATTTAGCGATATATCGCCAAGCTGGCGACAAACTTTGCGGTATTTGGCGACAGAACTGTGTCCCGCCCTACAGTAACACCCCTTATAGGTATGAAGACGCATTAACTGCTGTCCAGTAATCGCATAAAAAATGCGCTAAAAATTCAGAAATCGTTGTACGAATGCCGAATAAACTTTTTTGAAAAGAGAACAAAATTTACTATATTAGGTTAAAAGAAAGAAACCGTATTCTTTTCACTAATGTAGAAAAATCGCCTTGACACTTAAAAAAGCGCTAAAAATCGCATAAAAAATTAAATTAAAAAAATCCAATCAAAAAATCGAAAATCGGGCTTCGAGGTGCAAAACTTCATATATAGACTACCTTTTCCCCAAATTTTGTAGCTCTACATGCAGCGGTTCCTTCAGAACATCGTCGACACACTCACTCACTCACGCACACACAAACTTCTTTCTTTATTATTATAGATCTAATTTACCTGGATTCCCTTAAATATAATTAATATAACCCCTTAAGTTAATATTAGTTTTTGTTGCATTAAAATATTTCAAATTGTTGATTTTCTGTAAGCAAGTAATCACTGTTGGTTTACAATGGAAGTCTATGGGAATTTGGAGAAATATTAGAGATATCCCCAAGATGGCGTCACTTTTGGCGACTAACTTTGGTCACCAAATTTGGCGATATATCGCTAGCTGGCCATAAACTTGGCGGTATTTGGCGACAGAACTGTGTCCCCCCTACGGTAACACCCCTTATAGGTATGAAGACGCATTAACTGCTGCTCAGTAAAAGCATAAAAAATGCGCTAATAATTCAAAAATCGCTGTACGAATTCCGAATAAACTTTTTTGAAAAGATAACAAAATTTACTATACTGGGTTAAAAAAAGAATCCGTATTCTTTTCACTAATGTGGAAAAATCGCCTCAAAACTTAAAAAAGCGCTAAAAATCGCATAAAAAATTAAATAAAAAAAATCTAATGAAAAAATTGAAAATCGGGCTTCGAGGTGCAAAACTTTATATATAGACTACCTTTTCTCCAAATTTGTTGCTCTACGTGCAGCGGTCCCATCAGAACATCGTCGACACACTCACTCACTCACTCACACACAAACTTCTTTCTTTATTATTTTAGATTTAATTTACCTGGATTCCCTTAAATATAATTAATATAATCCCTTAAGTTAATATTAGTTTTTGTTGCATTAAAATATTTCAATTTGTTGATTTTCTGTAAGCAAGTAATCAAGTAATCACTATTGGTTTACAATGGAAGTCTATGGGAATTTGGAGAAATATTAGAGATATCGCCAAGTTGGCGTCACTTTTGGCGACTAACTTTGGTCGCCAAATTTGGCGATATATCGCCAAGCTGGAGAAAAACTTGGCGGTATTTGGCGACAGAACTGTGTCCCCCCTACGGTAACACACACTGTAAAAAAAAACGGACTAAAAAACGGAAATACTACTGGCAATCTAGACGCCAGTACTATTTCCGTTTTTTTACGGGAATTTTTACCCATAAATTACAGAAAATTTTCCGTTTTTAATCAGAAAAACGGAAATTTTTCTGTAATTTATGGGTAAAAATTCCCGTAAAAAAACAGAAATAGTACTGGCGTCTAGATTGCCAGTAGTATTTCCGTTTTTTAGTCCGTTTTTTTTACAGTGCACCATTATAGGTATGAAGACGCATTAACTGCTGTTCAGTAATCGCATAAAAAATGCGCTAAATATTCAAAAATCGCTGTACGAATTCCGAATAAACTTTTTTGAAAAGAGAACAAAATTTACTATATTGGGTTAAAAGAAATAAACCGTATTATTTTCACTAATGTGGAAAAATCGCATAAAAAATTAAATTAAAAAAAATCTAATCAAAAAATCGAAAATCGGGCTTCGAGGTTCAAAACTTCATATATAGACGTACCTTTTCCCCAAATTTTGTAACTCTGCGTGCAGCGGTCCCTTCAGAACATCGTCAACACACTCACTCACACACACACAAACTTCTTTCTTTATTATTATAGATACTGTGTCACATTTTCCTAATGATTTTCGTCCTACACCCTACACCCAAAGATATGAAAATATGGAGGATTGGGATCAGGAAAACACAATGGTAAACCTACGACTCAACCGCTAAAATCGAGTTTTCAGGTGTTTTCCACCAAGATATGACTTGGCAGACCGATTGCGTTTTAATATGCTAATCGAGTTTTAACTAATTCTGGAATTTCAGCCGTGAACTCGAGGAGGTGATTGTCTGTGCTGCTGCCTCCCGGTCTATTACTAATTAAGCCAGCGAACCACAAGTTACACAAAGCTACAGTCCGCCACAGTTCGACGAACAATTACACAAAGCCACAGTTCAACCAAAATTCATTCTTATACTGCATTAGGCAAATATGAGAGTTAAATTGAAAGGAGGAACAAAAATTAAATACAAATAAAGGTACAAATAAAGGGTACAATTAGCACAGAAATCATGAAATACGAAGCACACTAACATCACCTGTTGAGCTATATACTTTAAAATCCAATCAGCACCCATAGGTACCAAGGTCTATCTGAATATACGTATGATGAAATTCCATTTCATAGTTGCCGAGATATTACTATCGCGGAAAAACACAGCATAGCAGCGCCATCTACATCGCGATACACGCCTAAACCTAAGAAACATCTATATATGCATGCCAGTTTAAAAAAAGTATGATGTTTGATGATATTCCACGCATTAGTTCTTGATGAAGACCAACCATGAAATTTGTTTCACATATACACATACATATAGACAGACAATCTTTAAAAGTAGACGAATCGGTTCAGGACATCCCAAAAAAACTGTACATGCATCAAAAAACGGAAGTTTAAATTTTTAACGATTCCAATACTTTTTTTTCACGTATATAGAAAAAAGTATAAAATATGAGAAAATGGGGAAAACTTGAAATGCGTAATACATATGTGTTATTAAATTTAAATTTTGCAATCTCCACTCCGACAGCATTTTTAAAATTAAAAAAACTTACAAGAATTTAAAATAGTAACCTTTACTTCATTTAAGGGGAAAGTTTACCTTTTCAACAATCTTGTTTATTTTTTTAAATATGGTTTAAATGGTGAACTCATTACATTTCAATGTTCATGTAAGAGTACATTTAAAAAAATTAACTGCATATTTAATTAAAATTTTAAAAAGTTTATAAAAAGAATTTTTGCAAATCCCTACTACTTTTTTGAAAAATTTACATTTTTTTCACATTTTTTTTTAAAGATTTTCAGTTACACAAGTCTGCGCGTGGATTTTCAGATACATCTAATATTACATTTAATATCATTTTTTTTTTTTTTTTTTTTTTACTGATATATAGTGTAGTGATGGGCGATTCTCGAGAATTCGACAATCGAGAAAAATCGTCATCGTAAAAAATCACAATCGATACAGCCATCGATTAATTCATAGAATCTACAATCGAGATGTTTTACAATCGATTATAACGAGAAAAGCTAAAAACAGTTATTGGAAAACTTAGCTATTATTCTGGCCGACAATTTCATAGTAGTGATAGGGCTTAGTGATGGGCGATTTTCGAAAATTTACCAATCGAAAAAAATCGTTATCGTAAAATACACAATCGATACAGTCATCGATTACTTTCGAGAATCTACAAAGGAGATGTTCTAGAATCGATTATTCAAATCATTGTTTTTACATATATATAAGGCAGATTTTATTAAATATAGGGTAACTGAAAACAGATGGAATAAAAAAACAACAAACCAAAGGGAAACTATAAAGGAGCCATAAGACTGGAAAAGTCTTGTAAGGGTGCCCCTGGTTGAAAAAAGATGAAAAAACGCGAGTAGCTATGAAGCGGCAAGGGCAGTTTAAGTATCAAAAATAAGAATTTTTCGGCAATTAGCACCAAAATGGCCAAAGAAATAAGAATCAAAAGCACCCCCTAGTGGCAGAAATATGAACTAAAGGATGATAAAAGGGATCAAAATTTTTTATTGATTTTTCTACGTCATTTGAGATTGGATCTTTTAATTTCCCCATTTTTATAAAGCATTCGACTGGAATACATTAAACGAACTCCCGCGGGGAGCAAAGTAGGAGGGAGGGGCAAGGAAAGTGCATAATATGAATAAGTGGTCACAGGACATTCCAACGATATGGCACATGAGGGGTGTCGGCTAAATTTAGTAAAGTGCCCCCGCTCGGGGGCAAAGTAAGGGGAGGGGCGCGGGCGATATATAAAATGAAATAGTAGTCACAGAGCTTTCCAATGATATATCACATGAGGGGTGTCAGCAAAAGATAGAAAAGAGTCCCAACTCCCAGGATTCCAATTATCGTGCCCCCCCCCCCCTCCCCGAAATATACCCTGCCCATCCTTCTCTTTGAAATGTTCATATATTAAAAATTATTTATCGGAGGGCTCCGTAAAAAAAATCCGATCTAAAATGTTTAAAAACGCTACGATTTCAAAAAAGTTCGAAAAGTGCCTCTCTCGGGGTGCCAAACTAAGGAAGGAAGAAGAAAGGATCATAATATGAAAGAGTAACTTTGCGATGATAACCGAAAACTTTCCGATGAGAGATCAAATGACTGGTCCAAAAAAAGTTTGAAATCTACCCCTCCCACGTGGGTTCCCTCTTTTATCCTAGAATATACCCGGAAATCACGCAGCCCCACTTTTAAAATTTTATATTTAATAAATAATATTTATCGGAGAGCTCCATTAAAAAAACCTCATTTAATGATATTTATTGTAGAAATCTCTACAATTAAAAAAAAGTCACCCCCGCACCGCTCCCCCCCCCCCCCCGAACCCCTTCCGGAATTCAACTCTGGGAGGAGAAAGGTTCATAATATGAAAGAGTGGTGAAAGGACTTTCCGATGATATGTCAAGGAGAGGTTTGGTAAAAGTTTGAAAATTACCCGCCCCCCCCCCCTTTCCCTTTGTGCACTCTCACGCACCCCAGAATTCCCTCCTTTTCCTCTTTGAACTTTTTATATTTAATAAATAGTATTTATCTGAGTCTCCAGGAATGGGGCAGCTTGGCAGAGCTAAAATAAGAGAAACATTGAGAATTCGGGGCAAAATGACACTAAATTTAACAGTAAAGTTTGAAACTAGGACTATACAGAACTGAATACATCAACCACTATGCTTCATAACCCACATCGGTTAATAGCAATAAAATGATAAGTGCCAGTTAAACTGATGGCATTGAGCTCAGAGGTTATTAACACTAACTGTATATTATACTCTTATTTCAAAGAATAATGTCCCTCAAAAAATAAATGAAGGGAAATATCCCTCGTTTGCCCCTTTTATACTTAACCAATGAACCTCTAAATCTAATCAGGGAAACTCCTTAACTATAATAAATCAGTATATCAAATTTGAAGCAAATCAGATAATTCTGCATGAAAAAAAGAAACATATCGCTAAATTAAGGGTGGTCTAACCCCTTTAACCCTTTTATACTTAACTAATGAACCTTCAAATCTAATCAGGAAAGCTCCTTATCAGAACAAACATAGAAAAAAAATTAAAGTAAATTGAATAATTCTCCATGAAAATCCATTTATCTAAATTAAGGGGAGGGGACTTGCCCCCTTTTCGCCCTTGTATACTTAACCAATGAGCCTCCAAATCTAATGAAGGAAGCGCCATATCGGAATAAATCGGTATATTAAATTTGAAGCAAATCCAATAATTCTGCATGAAAAACCCTTTTATCTAAATTAAGGGGAGACTAGCCCCTCCCCTTTATACTTAACCCATAAACCTCCAAATCTAATCAAGGCAGCTTCTTAACATAGTAAACCGGTATCCCAAATTTGGAGCAAATCGAATAATTCTGCATGAAAAACCCATTTATCTAAATTAAGGAGGGGGTCTACCCCCCTTTCCCCCCTTTATACTTAACTAATGAACCTCCAAGTTTAATCAGGGAAGCTCCTTAACATAATAAACCGGTATACCAAATTTGGAGCAAATCAAATAATTCTGCATGAAAAGCCCATTTATCTAAATTAAGGGGGGACCAGCCCCCTTCTCCCCCTTTATACTTAACCCGTAAACCTCCAAATCTAATCAAGGCAACTTCTTAACGTAATAAACCGGTATACCAAATTTGGAACAAATCGAATAATTCTGCATGAAAAACCCATTTATCTAAATTAAGGGGGGGGGGCGGACCACCCCCCCCTTCTCCCCCTTTATCCTTAACCAATGAACTTCCAAGTTTAATCAGGGAAGCTCCTTAACATAATAAACCGGTATACCAAATTATGAGCAAATCAAATAATTCTGCATGAAAAGCCCATTTATCTAAATTAAGGGGGGGGGGGTAGCCCCCTTCTCCCCCTTTATACTTAACCCGTAAACCTCCAAATCTAATCAAGGCAACTTCTTAACATAATGAACCGGTATACCAAATTTGGAGCAAATCGAATAATTCTGCATGAAAAACCCATTTATCTAAATTAAGGAGGGGGTCTACCCCCCTTTCCCCCCTTCATACTTAACTAATGAACCTCCAAGTTTAATCAGGGAAGTTCCTTAACATAATAAACCGGTATACGAAATTTGGAGCAAATCGAAGAATTCTGCATGAAAAACCTATTTATCTAAATTAAGGAGGGGGGGACCAGACCAGCCCCCCTTCTCTCCCTTTATCCTTAACCAATGAACCGTCAAAACTAAACAGCGGAACGCCTTATCAGAATGAACATAAAAAAAATTGAAGCAAATCGTACATTTTAATCAAGAGTTATCGCGTTACGTACATACATACGTTCATACGTACGTACGTACAGTACATGCATACGCACAGAACCGACGGGTACATTAGCTCTCAGGCTTAGATAGCCTGTGAGCTAAAAAGAGATTGGATAAGCAGATGGACTCCTTTGAGAAATTATGACTTAAACCAGAAATGCGGTAAGTTTGACTCTGAAAGCTTCATTTCCATCTCGCATTTCGGCAAATCTCATCTCGATGATTTTTCCAGCATTTCGACGTTTCCAGATGGGAATCTGCTCGATGGTTGGTTCTCTCGCGGCTTTAAACCTTTCGGGATGGGAAGTCTCTCGAGAGTTTCCTCTCACCCTTTTCAACCGTTCCCGATGGGAAGCCTCTCGCTTGTTACTCTCGTCCTTTTCGAAATCTCCCAATGAAAAGCCTTTCGAGGATTTCTCTCGCGCTTTTCAACATTTCGCTATGAGAAGCTTTTCGAGGATTTCTCTCGTCCTCGGCAGAGAAGAAAAGTAAGAAAATTTATCGAGAGTACCAAGGGACGAGATAGAGAAAAAGGCATGACAATGAGCTGTGAAATGAAGCCCTAATTTTCAAAGTTTCTCTTATTTTAGCCCTAGCAAGATGTCACATACCTGGAACCCTCCGATAAAAATTATTTATTAAATATAAAATTTTCAAAGAGGAAGGTGGGTCGGGTGATTTCGAGGGACAGGAGGACGTGAGAGTGGACTCATGGGGTGCAATTTTAAAAATTTTACCGAACCCTTCCTGTGGCATATAATCGAAAAGCCCTTTGACCACTCTTTCATACTATGAACCTTTCTTCGCCCAAAGGGGGGTGGGAAGGGGCGAAAAAATTTTTAAAACCGTAGCCGATTTCTATAATAAATTTAAATATCACTTTAAATATGGGTTTTTTATGCAGTCTTCCGGTAAATATTATTTATTGAACATAAAAATTTTAAAGTGGCGGCTGTGTGAATTCCGGGGTGAAAGAATGGGCCCACGGGGGGAGAGAGGGGGAGCAATTTTCAAACTTTTTTTGGACCAGTCATGTGATATGTCATCGGTAAGCTCTCGGATGACTCTTTCATATTATGAGACTTTCTTCCTCCCCTCCCCAATTTGGCCCCCACTGCGAGGGTAGTTTTTTCCGCTTTTATCATTTTAGATCGGATTTTTTTATGGAGCCCTCCGCTAAATATTATTTATAATATATGAAATTTCAGGACACTTTTCCAAATTTAGCCAAGACCCCTCATGTGACATATCGTTAGAAAGGTTTGTGACTACTTATTAGTGCTATGCACTTCCGGTGGCCGCCCCCCCCCCCACTTTGCCCCCCCGGAGGACACTTTTCCAAATTTAGTCAGTACCCTCTTATGAGATATCATTGAAAAGGTCTGTGACTACTTATTGATGTTATGCACTTCCGGTGACAGTCCCCCCCCACTCTTTGCCCCCCCCTGGGGGACACTTTTTCAAATTTAGTCAAGACCCCTCGTATGAGATATCGTTGGAAAGGTCTGTGACTACTTTTTGATGTTATGTACCTACGGTGTCCCCACCACCACTTTGCCCCCCCCCCGGGGGCACTTTTCCAAATTTAGCCAAGACCCCTCATGTGAGATATCGTTGGAAAGATCTGTGACTATTTATTGATGTTATGCACCTCCGGTGACAGTCTCCCCCAATTTGCCCCTCCCGGCGACACTTTTTCAAATTTAGCCAAGACCCCTCATGTGAGATATCGTTGGAAAGGTCTGTGACTACTTATTGATGTTATGCTCCTCCGGTGTCCATCACCCCCCCCCATTTTGACCCCCCCCCGGGGGACACTTTTCCAAATTTAGCCAAGACCCCACATGTGAGATATCGTTGGAAAGGTCTGTGACTACTTATTGATGTAATGCACCTCCGGTGACCGCCCCCCCCCAACTTTTCCCCCACGGGAGTGTTTTTCTAAATTTAGCCGAGACCCCTCATGTGACATATTGTTGGAAAGGCTTATGACCACTTACTCATGTTATCCACCTCCCGCACCCCTCCCCCCCCTTTGCCCCCACGGGGAGGGCTTTTTTATAAATTCAGATCCAGACTTCTCATGTGACATATGGTTGGAAAGGCCTAAAGACCTGTGACGACTTAATCATATTATGCAGCTGCTGTGTCCCTCCGCTCGCTTTGACCCCTCCCCCAAGAGATCTGGTCCGACGTTCATTCGTTTCGATATTATATTTTTTACAAGATTTTGTAGTGCGTGCACACCACACCCGCCTTCTATCATATATCAGTGCCGTATATAGCGGGTAACCTGTTCGTGATTTCATATTACAAGATTACGTATAAATTAGGGGCCCCAATTAAAGGAGGGGCCCGCTAGCGGTCGAAGTCACCTAGTGTTTATTAACATCGACTCATTCCAGTTCACCCGCAGACTATTCTTGATAAATGTATGACGTATATAGTACATAATAGATGATTTATAAAAGAAATTTGCAAACTGTAGTCATCGAGAAAAAATTTATACAATCGAAAAATATCGAGATGTCCATACAATCGAGAAAATCGAGAAAAACATCTCGTTATCGCCCATCACTAATATAGTGTAACTTGAAATATTTTTTTCCCCATTGGCTGTAATGTAACGGAAAACTTTTGACTGTCCCTATAATTAAACTATACATCCGATTTTCATAAAATTTGAAATTACACGACAGAATATTGCTACAATTATATATTTAAAATTTCAGACCATTCGCTTGGGTAGTTTTTGCTCTGTTATGTGCGGACAGACAGACGGACGGACTGAACGACGACCATAAGTGCTACGTATTTATATAATTACGAACACACCTAAAAAAGCCTTAGCATTTTTAAAACATGAAAGTGAAGCAAATATAAACATAGAGAAAAAGACATTTAAAGTTTTAATTTGTATGGATAATTGCACGGAATGTATTAAGAAAATTTACAATATCTCGCGATATAATTACCGAATGGGTAAAATGGAGGTGTCAAAATAATTACAATTAAACAGGCTTTCAATGAATGTTGAAAAAGAAAAATCGATTTTTTGACAAATTTTAAGGTAAACTGTCCTCTTAATCAGGAATAGTCTGTCATTAAATAAAGCAAAAATTACTATTAAAAAATTCTATTAGATTTTTGGAATAATTGTCGTTTAATAATGACGTTTTTTATTAATGCTGCCGGAATCTTTGAATAGTAATTTTCCTGTAATTTAGTTAGAGATATTCCGTGAAAGCAAAGATTACTACTTTGGAAAATTCTGATAAATTCTTATTTTCAATAAAAAATGCTAGCTGCGAAACCGGTATTCAAAGTGAAAGTGAAAGTTCCCCAGAAAAAAAATACCCAATAAGACACACCAGATATCCTACGCGAAGAAACAAAACCATTCAAAAAATATTGAAATAGAAACGAGAAATTTGAAAAGAACGCTGTCATTAGTTTAAATTTAACTTGTCAAGGCCTTCGCATTGCTAGCTTAGGCTGATAAGCTGTGTGATACTAAGAAGATTAAAAGCCTTAAATGAACAACAAGAGTAGAGTAACGTATACAGAGTGTAACAATAAAAACACAATTGTGTTTCAATTTTATTTTGTAAAGTTGTTTTATTTTTAACTACATCAACTTCAGAATACGCAATATAAATACTAAGTTACCTGTATTCAAAAGGAGCGTGCACGTCTTCTATTTTAAAATGAATATCTATTTTAAGATTACTTTTGGAGCAAAAACCCTAAAATAACAAATACGCTTATCAATTTTACTTCTTATTGAATATAAAAATGCTTTAAAAAAAGCAAAGTTATAACTGATATATGTTTAATGACTTACTTCTGCAGAGCTCATATATAGCTGTTGTTTTGGCGAGTATTGTAAACCTGGTAATGAGATGACATCTTGTGATGATTCAAAATTTTGTAGTAGCTATAAACATTGTAAAGGAAAGCGCAATTTACTAAAAGCAAAGGATTTCTTTTTTTTAAAGCAACATAAAAATATATGTGTAAAGTTCTCAATTATAAAAAAATATTTGGTACTTTTTGTAAACTTCATGGGTCATATATGAGACTACTGCAGTTTATTTACAAGTACAAGGCATGACAATGAAGCTTGGATAATGTGTTGAAAAACTATGAGAAAACTATATAAAAAAACTATGTGAAAAGTTCCCAAGTATGACAATTAAAAAATATTGTTTACACAAAATCATAAGACGTATATTTCACCTTGATGCAAACGTAAAGACACATATACAATATGATCATTAAATATTTTTAATTATTAAAATATTCTCTGAAGAAGGGCTAGGGAAAGCCCGAAAGTGCAAAGAAGTTTTTAAATAAAATGTATTTAAACTTGTTTTTTAACTTGTAACATCTCTTCGATTATTTTAGTCGCATTTTAAGCAAGCTAGTGAGCTTTTTAAAGTTTAAATCGTATGTTTTATATTGTTTACTTATTTTGTTAAACTTGATGTGGCAATTTTAAGACTACTGCAGTTCATTTACTCGTACAAGGTATGACAATGAAGGTCAGATAACATGTTTAAAAAAAGGAGTCATAAGTAACCAAGAAAAGCGCTTTATATTCCATCGAAATAATGTGTGACATTTTGTGCTTTTGTCAATGGCTATAGAGATTCTGAAAGCTGCAGGCAAAGCCTTTTATCCGGCATTGCACGGAGAGCCCTTGTCACACCGGTGGGAATGTCTGTAACAGAAAATATTCTCCTTATAAGTTTTCAGGTGCTCGAACAGAAAAGAAAGTCTGCTGAATACACATTCAAGAGCTTACAACTCCTGTACGGGCCATAAACTTTTTCACGATGACGGTCAAATGTGGTTGAGTTAAATTAAAAAACATATGACGAATGTTCTCCATATGATATATACTGAAAAAGATTTTTCCTCCAATTTTTCATGAATTATGTAGCCATAATCAAAAGTACATGGCCAACGACAGACATCACTTCGAAGGAATGCAAAGTCTTTTTTTATTTGATTTAAACAGAACCTTTTGTTTATGAACAAAATAACCGAACTTTATTATCATGTTTTGTAAAAATAAATACATGCAGAATGTTTCGAAACTGTTTCAACAAAATAAGAAGTATCATAATACGCATCAAGGCGAGGCTACGCGACGGTCGAATGTGATTAAATAAATTCAAAAATATACGACGAAGGTTCTCCATGCGATACTTAAAAAAAAAAATTCTTGCAATTTTAACGAGTTCTGCAGTCATTGCCAAAAGTACATTACTTGGAAGAAAAATAAAGCATTTTTCATGATTTGAACCATAATTATTATTTTTTTTAACCCAATAACCGAATTTTATTGTCAAACCTTGTATAAATAAATAGTTTGGGAACTATTTCAACAAAATAAGAAAGATGATAATACGCATTAAGACTATACGACGTTTGGTTGAATTAAAAAACACATGACGAATGCTCTCCATGTGATACTGAAAAGGAATTTTTTCCTGCAATTTTCATGAATTGTGCAGTCATTGTCAAAAGTGCATGGCCAACGACAGACATTACTTCGAAGGAATATAAAGTATTTTTTTCTGATTTAAAACAGAATCTTTTGTTTATGAGCACAGTAACCGAGCTTTATTATCATGTATTGTATAAATAAATATATGCAGAATGTTTCGAAGCGAATGTTTTAACCCTTCCGGCGCGGTGTCCTTAAAAAAGGACACCTAATCTTAATTCCAAAACTGACAAACGGCACCAAGAATATTTAACTAAAATTTTTCTATTATAATGTATATGAAAATAAGGAAGTTCGTATTTTCTAATAAATTCGTTTATAAATTGCGGTGTCAGTCCATTATTTCATCAGTTTATAAAAAGAATTACTCCGCGCCGGTAAGGGTTAAGCAATTTTAAGCATAGATATCCAAGCTCACAGTTTAAAGATGTTATTTATGGAATTCCGTGCAAACAGTGTAATGCAGTCTACATAGGTGAAACCAGCCGTACACTTGAAACAAGACTTAAGGAGCATAAACATGCTTTTGTAAATAAAAAATTAAATTCTAAAATTGTTGACCACGCCATGAAAACTGATCATTTTCCGAGTTTTGAGAATGCTTATATAATTAGATCAGGCTGCAGAATTTATTCAAGTCGTAGTTTTTTGGAAGCCTAATACACGAGAACTGCTGATTTAGCAATTGATGAGGCTGCATCTCTACCAATGGAATATTAAGTTTTGTTTTAACTATAATTTTTTGGCAACTTGATGTAATGTTTTTCTACTTGTTGAACATTAAAACCTAGTATAACGTTTACGTTAGGAATTAGCTGGTGAGGGATTCAGAATGAATCCGAAACATTCTTTTAAATTGTTTTTAGTGTCTTTATCTTTTAATGTAATGTAATGTAATGTAATGTCTGTTATTTTGAAAAGTTTTTATAACTATTTCAACAAAATAAGAAGGATGATAATACGCATCAAGGCGAGACAACGACAGTCGAATGTTAATTAAATTCAAAAGCATATGACGTATGTTCTCCACGTGATACTGAAAAAGAATTTTCCCCTGCAATGTTCATGAATTGTGCAGTCATTGTCAAAAGTGTACGGCAAAAGGCAGACATTACTTCGAAGGAATATAAAGCATTTTGTTCTGATTTAAACCACAATCTTTAGTTTATGAACACAATAACAGGACTTTAGTATCAGGACTTGTAAAAATAAATATATGTATAATGTTTCGAAGATATTTCAACAAAATAAGAAGGATGATAATACACATCAGGACAAGTCGACGGTCGAATGTGGTTAATTAAATTTCAAAACATGTGGCGAATATCCTCCATGGGATACTGAAAAAAAATTTGTTCCTGCAATTTTCATGAATTGTAAAATCATTGTCAAAAGTGCATGACAAACGCTAGACATTACATCGAAGGAATATAAAGCATTTTTTTTCAAATTTAAAACAGACTCATTTGTTTATGAACACAATAACCGAACTTAATTATCAGGTTTTGTATAAATAAATATATGCAAAAGCATTCGAATCTATTTCAACAAAATAAGAAGGATGACAATACGCATCAAAGCGAGTAATTTTTGTTTAGAAAACTATTGTCACAATCCTCTAATTGTCTAAAACCCAGGGTTTCTCTTTCTACGTAGTCCCTGGAATTTGCTTCACAAGTTTACAAATGAAGATTATCAAAATAGTATTTTCAATAGATTTACTTTATTTGTGTCAAGTGTGATATGAAACGTGCCAAACCCGAAAATTGCCATTGAAGGGAACACCAAACCCGAGTCGAACCTCACAAAAACGTTTTCGTCCACCAGAAACCAGACTTTAACCCGATAAAGCAAATTCCGTAGATCTCATCCCGGCAAAATAATTTCGCTTATCAGAAACCGACACGCTTTAACCCGAAACTCGAAATGAAAAAATATTAATTTATATTATTAAGCAATTATGAAAAAAGAAATATATATTTAATAATAATTTTACCTTTTATGTTGAAAAACAATTATTAGGATGAGCGAAGCGAATCCTCTACCAGGCTACACAAATTACGTTTTGTCGTACACTTTACAAAAAAAAAAAAAAAAAAAAAAAAAAAAAACTATTTAGTATTTTGACTTGAAATTAAACATAAAAATAAATTACCATCTGTAGATTTGCACAATATTATTTTTTTACAGCATAACCTTAAAAAATGTATTATTTTAATTTATTTATTTTACATGTTTTTCCATAACGGACGCATTTTTGCAAATAAAAAATGAAACACGTATATTTTCAGAAGGAAAAATAAATCATGGAGTTAGTCATTATAGATAGAATCATGATTAATTAAATTGTTTCACGATTTCTTTTATGATATTTTTAAAATACCCTTTTATGAAAATTATAGCATATTTTTAATGAACTAAAATTAATGAAAATTCAATTATTTACATTCAATTATAAAAGTATTTTTCAGTGTTAAGAATTCAAATACACAATTTATTCTTATTATGTGAAATCATTTACACAGACGATACTTACGCATTTTAAAAGAATTATATTATGATTTTTTTTTGTAAAGTGGCAACAAAAGAATTGTAAACAAATAAAATTAATTGTTAAATTCACGGCGTAAAAGAGATGGAGGAGAAGCTAGTATATAATCTATATCTCTATTTTTATCCTCGAATGCTAAAATGAGCTCGAAGCTTCCGCGGTCTCCCGACGTATTAACCGCTTTGTAATTTGATATTGCGGCTTCAGAAAACTGATTAATATGCTATAAACCCAACTCGGAAATGTTTTCGAAAATCAGTGACAGCAAAAGAAATTTTTATAAATGCTTCTTTGAATATCAATATATTATGTTCTGCCACTTGTAAAGGTAAAACATGCATTTCGGAATCGTAAATAACTAGGAAGAAGTTACGTTATATTTTCGTTCACGGTTATATTATATTTTCCCAGATTAAGAAATATTTTATTTTTTTAACTGTGTATGTCCGAGTAATATTATCTTTTAATAATATCTCTTTGTATGTTTCTATCAGCATCAGCTTAAGAGATGATCGATATTTTAAGTCGATTTTGAATCACCACGTTTGGTCTTATGAATCTTTTTGCAGTTACGCTTTTTGTTGTCAATACTATGACAATTATCTCACAAATTCTAGCCCACCTCTCGTAAAGACTTCAAACAACCACTATTTCGTTGACATACTGGCACCACCGATATAAGCAAGTGGTATCGTACACAATAAGAGACGGTTTATTATTAAATACTAAGATTATTCAAATAATATTAAAGAATGCTTTATTTACAAGATATTTACATTAAAAGACATTATTTACATTGATAGGTTCTGATATTGCAGGTCCTGCTCAACACTAAGTTATACGTTATTTTTTAATATCTACGCATTGGGTAATATTATTAAACCACGCTCTTCTCTTCTTAGTTTATCGTACTCAGCTAGGCTTACGGGATAAACATACAAGTAGTTATCCATACAACTTTCCCCTTACCATACTTTTAACCATAAACTTATAACCATACAAGTTTCCCCTTAGATATGTGGTAATTCCCATAGGAATCAATACTTCCTAAGAAACACATTCACCTCCAACGAACGGCTCAACGCTCCAATCTCTACACACGAGACTCTAGCAAAGACTTCCTCTCTCTCTCAACTTCGATTTTGACAGAAAACACGTGGGGGTCTTCTCTGTAAAATCAAGGAATCTAGATAATATATCCGCAACTTCGCTTTCTCGCTTGGTCATTTGGGTTTCCAATGACCTCCTTTGATAACTTTATCTATTCCCATTGCTGTATACACATTCTCTTATACAAAAGGAATATGGTATTTCGTTTAAGTAATAAAACTTTTCATACAATGAAGATATGAATATAATAGCTCATTCCAATCCCCAAGATAAGAAAAAAATATTTCTCTAACTAGAATAAATAAAACTAAATAAATTAATTAACAATAATCTTAATTAGTCACACGCTCATTAACGTCAGAAACCTGACACTAAATTTGCTGTGTTTCTTTCTTATTCTTTTCTTTAAAGTATGGGCTTTCAAGATCTCAGAGGAAATAATGAAACCACTGTAAACATTTAATATTCACAGACATAATTTTATAAAACATAAAATTCGTTGTATAACGTACTTTGTCAAGAAATGCTTGAGCTAAGTTGTCCGATAAATTTTCGTCGAAATACTGCGTTCCGTTTAGCTGAAATAATTAAGAAAAAAGTGCAAAATGCTAATATTAAAATCAAGAAATAAGTCTAAAAGTAAAAATAGCTTAAATAAAACAACTCTCTTACAAGCATACAATTTTCATCTTGAAAATCATACCTACTCTTTTTTCTGCAATTTGTGTTTTTTTTTTTCCAAAAACCTTCTGTTACAATACATTCATTTGCCGTGGACACCGAACTCAATTAAAAAATTTCTCTGACTTTTTTACGCTTTGCAGAAAGCGCAAGCGAATGAACTGATGCGCTGTTTCTCTATTAATAATAGAACAACAGGAAAAAAATGAAACATTATTTAAACCATCTTTTTAGAATTTGTAAGTTTATTTCTCAACGTATACTCATAATTAATTAATATTAAACTATTAATTGACAAAAGCGTTTTTTTTTTTTTTAAAAAAGATTACACCCTTCATTTTTACCTTCTTGTATTGAAGATAGAAGGAAGTATTGTAATCGAATTTTTTTTCGATTTCCGGTTTTCGATGGATTTATGCGTTTTAGGGGTCAGAGATCCCCCAAAACATGTTTATACAAAACGTCAGTCTGTCAGTCCGTGTGTCGCCATTATACCATCGAAAAGTGTACGAAATTATGCATAGAATTGAACCAAATTTTTGTGTATGTTTTTGGTTGTAGCAAGCAGGTCATCCTTCAATTTAGAAACATTCCGCCGGAAGAAGGCGCAGTAATAGCGATTTTTGTTCCTTTTCTAATATTGTACCATCGAGAAGTGTATGAAGTTATGCATACAATTGAAACCAAATTTTTTGTGTATGTTTTAGGCTATGGCAAGCAGTTTCTCCCCGAATTTGAAAATTTTGTGCCGGAATTAATAAATTAGATATAATTAGAATAAGCTAAATAATGCTATAAAAAGTGATAAAATATATTTATTTAGATTGTCGAACGTTTCGTTGCACAAACGGCGACATTTTCAAAAATTTTCATGATAGAAATATTTTCACAAAATTTAAAAAACAATAACTTGGTAAACAATGTCACAAGACATCATGCATAATGAAAATCAGTGCAAACATAATATAAAATGAAATTCGATATTTGTGAGCGTGGATTAGTTTTTACTATTATTACTAAAATTGCATAGCATCTCTTTCCAAATTTTAGGTAAATCAAGGGACACTGAATTTTTGCAAATATCCTCGTTGCGTAAAAATATCTCTATTGATTCCCGGATAATGGATGACAAATAAAATCTTGATGGGTAAATTATTCTGCGATCTGTAAAGGTTCTTTGCTGCATAATCTGGCCAAAGTTGTGGTCCTCCTGTTTTATTTGATGTCTGCTATATGTTCTTTAATTCTAGTTTTAAGTTTCCTGCTTGTCATACTTATGTAAAATTGCATTGTTCCATCTTCTTTGGTGAAAGGTATTTCGTATACTCATGATAAGTGGTTTGATTCAATTCGATCTATTTTGTTGCATACTATATTTTTTAATTTCATGGAAGGTTTTGCAACAAGGGAGATATTGAATTTATTGAGTTTATATTTCAAACGTTCGAAGAAACCAGGAAAATATTGTAAAGTGGATAATATGGAATTTTGTGGATTGAAATTTCTTTTCTTATTCTTCAAGCTCATAATTAATTTTTCTATGGTGCTTTCTTTGTATCCATTTTTTCTTGCAGTATCATATATTTTATTTATTTCGTTATTTAACTACTCGGGGTACAGACTGCGAAAGCTCTTTGAATAGAATGTCTAAATGCAGAAACTGTATGAAAAGGGATGGATTGTATGATGGATAATGGATTTACTGATATTATGATATCAGTTGGATATACAGTTAATAGAATTTGAATAGAATTTAGACATTCTGTTCCAAGAGTTTAGACCCCCGAGCAGTTAAATAACGAAATAAAATATATGATATTGCAAGAAACATAACAAGGTGAACCAATGACATACCTTTCACAGTCTGTACCCCGAGCAGTTAAATAACGAAATAAATAAATTATATGATTTTGCAAGAAACATAACAAGGTGAAATACCTTTCACCAAAGAAGTTGGAACAGTACAGTTTTATATAGATATGACAAGCAGGAAACTTAAAACAAGAATCAAAGAACATATAGTGTGTTTCAATTGAGATAGAAAACCGTGGTACTTTAAAGTACCGTTGAGGCATAAGGGGTTAAAATGTTTCATTGCTGCAGTTTCACAACATTTTGGCATATTTCTGAAAGCTTTTATTGGCGCATAATTGAACCAATCGTTGTTTCAACTGATATGGAATTGTACGAGTTATAGAAAAATATTTGGCGATTTATCATCTGTGGCGGGAAAGTAAAAACATGCCTTAAAATTAATATAATAATTTATAATTAAGTTCCAAAATATTAAAAAGTTGTATTGTTATCAGAAACACACGAAATTTTTATAATCCTAGTATACCCGGAAATCGGTTAAAAATCTATTAGAAAATTTCATTTTTACATAGAAAAACCAGGTTGGGTTAAATGATAGAATGTAAAAATTATTAACTGAATTAGTAAAAGCACCATATTAACCCTACAATGCATGTTTTTAACTCCCCCCTCTTACTCCTCCAAATAATATGTAATAACTGTATATTGAACAAGAAAAATATTTTTAAAAAATCTCATGTTAACTTTTATCCATAATTTAGGAGAAAACTAAAGTGTGACAAATGGCTGCGTTATAATCTGAATAACATATAACATGAAATTTAAAGTGTTACATATGGCTACACTATAAATTGTACGGTTAAACACAGCCAGGCTATTTTGTTCATCATAGAGCGTAAAATGTATTAGTTTAGGCTTACTTGTAAATGATTGTAGTAAAAGATTATCAATATTTTTTTCAACGAGTATCGTAAAAAAAAAAAATATATATATATATTGATAATATTTTATAAATCTTAGTATAACTTGGTTCGCTTGCCGTAAAACTCAGTTTGCAAATCCATAGAGGACATGAATCTGATTTAGATAAAACATCCTTAATACTTAACAAACAAATAAAGATTGTACTTTTATATAGTACAAATAATGTATGTATGTATAAATGTTTGATACAAGAAAATATTTAAAACATAATAAATGCCCCAATGCTCATTTTAAGGGAAAGTATTTCGTTGAAAAAAAGTGAAACAATAAACTCTATATAACTTACGTTTCCTCCTAGATATTTGAATTCGTATTTTGAAAACTGATTTTCTATACAATGTTTCTTTTCTAAGAAGGTCTTCTTTGTACTGTTTATAGATTCTGATATTTGCGCTATATTGAAAAAAAGAAAGAAAAAAAGCATATAATGCACAAATGAAAAATAAAAACCAGTTATTAAAAAAATATAATTTTATTGCAAAGTGGAACAGACTTACTTAGCAAACGAACTACGCCATGTCCTATCTCATGAACAACTATAGGGGCAAACAATATTCGATTTATCAATCTAAAACAAAGAATCATGTATTATAATACGAGAAAATCTTGTGTCTATGTGTTTGTGTGTGTATGTATGCAAATTTTATCTAATAATGGCTCGAACGATTTTGGTTGAATTTTGTAACCTACCTTTTTGGGAAAAGAGAAAACCATTGGGCTATGTCACATGTTCGAAGCATATTCGATTAGTAAGTCATTTTGGGCTTACTATGGGTCAATTCGTTTCCAAGGAAATGAAAAATGCAGCTATTAAGCTGTTGAACAGTAGGCAGTAAACTAAGTCGCAAAGTGGCAAAAATTAGCTACATTTGGCGAAATGACATTGGCGAGATTTGGAGGGAAAATCGACTTTCAAAGTTACTAATGCCAAAACACATGCTTGTCGCCAAGTAAAAGAATGTCGTTAAATTTGGCGAAAAAATTGGATTTTAGAATCCGAAGAAATTTTCTGGAAATTCCCAACTGGAGCCTAGATACATGATTCAACCAATCAAAGTCCTACTAAAAATATAGTTTGGAAGGATGCCCTTTAAATATGCAAGTAATGTAAAATTTAGAAATATGTCCATAGTTTAAATATTGATTGTTTCTGTAAATAGTACTGTTATAAAACAAAATGTTATAAAGCAATGATACAGCGAGAATTTATTGTCATATCGAAATGAACACAGAGCTAATTTTAAAGTAGCTCAGTCTTCCTCGCTGATCTGAAGCAATTTAACATACAAATATCAAATGAAAAATTTAATAAGCTAATGACTTTTGTTTTATTGTATATGCATCTGGATACTATATGTATACAGCGCATTTCAGTTTTTAACCTATGAGAGACAGGAATGAAATTTACTAAAGTGTAAAAAAAAGAAGCTTGGAAGTAAGCTATGTTACTGAAATAAGCTTCTCGTTAATTTCTAAAAGATAACATCTTTTATTTCTTTAAAAGACAGGGAAATTGGACGAACTCCTACACAAAATTGGACAAACCCTTGAAAAAAATTCGTCTATTTGATTATTTTCTCACAATTATAAAGATTAGTAAAGAAATCATACTATATGTGATTTTCCCAATTGAGTGAAAAAGTGTCCTGGATTTGAATCTAGGACGTTGGTCTGCCGGATTTTACCAGGACAGCTTAGTTGGTAACCACCATAAACCAAGGTCATGCGTTTAAATATGACCTGGACACTTTTTTGCTCAGTTGAAAAAATCACAATTCGTATGAAAATTGGTCAGTTAGATTTTTTCTTTTATTTTGCTCAGAGAACAGCTCTTAGAACAGCTATCCAGAGATACAACTGTCTAATTTAGATATTAATTTAGAACTAACCAAAAGGGTGAATAAAATAGGCCAGCATTCCTAGACTACCATCATTTTTCACACTTTTAGTTACATCACTTATACTATTCTCCTACTGGCTGGTAACCGTATTTTCCGGTTTTGCTATTGGTTAATGAGCGTCTCATTTGAATCCGCTTCACTCCTATTTAACTGAGCAAGTTTTATTATCGTATTAACTTTCTCATAACCTAATTATCATTCATTCTATTTTTGTAACTGTATTTATATATTTTAAAACCGTATGGCGCCTGTATGGCCTTTTTTTTATAACTGGCTTTTCCATAACCGCGTTTCTGGTGTTATGCTTGCCAGATTTCGGCTATGACATTAAATTGCTCCACATTACATTGCTATATTAGAGGTAAGGAGATGTCTCCAGGCACTCTGTTCCAGTTTTTAGTCCAAGTGCAAGTTCCGTTACTCTCTGCACTGAGGACGGTACGCTAAAAGCTACCGAAAGTAGCCTGCTCAAAATTTGCATATACTGCGTATTAGGTAGCTTTCATTACAAAAAGCTACCTATTGCAGCCGTTCGGAGGAAAGCGATTTCAAAAAATTTTGGTATATTTTCATCGATCATGACCCCCAGACCCCGAAACCACCCTCCGTTCAAAATTGATATATATATATATCTGACCTATGTCACACTATAACTCTCGTAATTATGAACCGATTTCGATGTAATTCGGTGTGTACATAGTACATACCAATGCCTCGACCGAGTTTGTTAGCCAGCTTCATCCGCCATTTTGTTTCAAAATGGCGGCCATTTAAATTTTTTTTTTAATTTAAATTTTGAAATGTGGCACCAAAAAATTGAAAATGGAAAAATATTTTTTTCTTATGTATTTGGCCTTTATACAAAGATTTCGGAGCAGTTTTTATTTCTTCTATATCTTAAAAAATGGCTGAATTGCAGTATTTTGAATTTCTAGCGTGGCTAACATTTTGAAACGTCCTGAATTTTGTAACGCGATAAAAGGCGTATTTATGAACCGATTTGGATGTACCTTGGTGTGTACATAGTACATACAAATATCTCGACCGAGTTCGTTGGCCAGCTTCATCCGCCATCTTGTTTCAAAATGGCGGCCATTTAAAAAAATTTAAAAAATAAAAAAATTAAAATGAGATACCAAAAATTTGAAAAATGAATAAGATTTTTTTCGTATGTATTTGACCTTAATACAAAGATTCCGGAACAGTTTTTGTTTCATCTATATCTAAAAAAATGGCTGAGTAATAGCATTTTGAATTTTTATTGTGGCTGACATTTTAAAACTACCTGATTTTTGTCACGCGATAACAGGCGTATTTATGAACCGATTTGGATGTAACTTGGTCTGTACATAGTACACACCAATGTCTCGACCGAGTTCGTTGGCCAGCTTCATTTGCCATCTTGTTTCAAAAGGGTTGCCATTTAAAAATAAATTAAATTTAAAATTTAAAATGAGGTATTAAAATATTGGAAAATGAAAAAGATTTTTTTATGTGTTTGGCCTTAATACAAAGATTCCGGAGCAGTTTTTGTTTCTGAAAATTTGTTCTTTTGTTTATATCTTAAAAAATGTTTGAATTATAGCACTTTGAATTTCTAGCATGGCTAACATTTTGAAACGATCTTGTATTTGTCACGCGATAACACACGTATTCGCCTATTTCTATGTAAGAAGGCATGTGGATAGTATATATCAATACCTCGACCAAGTTCGCTGGCCAGATTCATCAGCCATCTTGTTTCAAAATGGCGGCCATTAAATTAAAAAAATATATAAATATTTAAAGTGAGGTGCAAAAAAATTAAAAATTGAAAAAGGTTTCTTTCTTAAGTATTTGACCTTGATATAAGGATTCAGGAGCATTTTTTGTTTGTCTTTACCTTAAAAAATGGCTCAGATATAGCAGTTTCAATTTCTATTGTGGGTGACATTTTGAAAAATCTGATTTTTTGCATGCGACAGCACTCGTATATATCAACCGATTCCGATGTGAGTGAGCATGTGCACAGCAATTACTAAGGTCTCGACCAAGTTCACTGGTCTTAAAATGGCAGGCACTTTAAGAAATCGCCGAATTTGGCAGCCAAATATAAGTTACTTTAAAGAAAAGCAGCTTGGATAAAGCTGAGTAATTTCGCGAAATTCTCATTCATTATATTGATAAAAATTAGTATCGAATCTCCTATATTCGGTTTCCACTAAATTGAGCTTCGTGTGTTTGAATGATATAAGTTGGGTTTTTTTTTTTTTTTAAATAAGGAATATGAAAGCTACCTCTTCCTCCCGGCACTGACCGGAAGGACTTTTTAACGTTATTTTTAAATTTATAATAAGTTGACTATTTTGAAACTATCATATATATATATATATATATATAATATTGAATATATATCAAAATATCGAATATTTTTTATGTTTTCGAAAGCATCATGATATTTAAGAACTCTATTTGCTAAAGTTTTCTAAAGCTTTTACAATTCCGTAAGGTAATAAAAACCATAAAGAAAATCTGGTAAGAAGGAGCATGCCCAAATTGGGTTGCAGGATCCGTTACTGAAATAATCCCTGCTCAAAATTTTCAAGTTTTAATTGAGAACAACACTTTCAATTTTAAAGATATAGGTATACAGATTTTTTAGTAATGAACGGGGTGAAGTAAAGGGGAATATTTTTCCTTTTGACGAGTTTTGTCCAGAAGGATTGTATAAAAATTTTAAAAGTGCATTTTTCTTTAAATAAAAGGGAGGATTATTGCATTAACATAATCTTATTTCCTAGCTTATTCTGGATACTTTTGCAGTTTACATTACCTGTTTATCTGCAACATAAAAAAATAGCGGATTTAACTTTTATTTGTTTTTTAAACTCGGTATTTTAATATCGTATGTATTCATTTAAAAATCGCTGAATCACTGGAGGCACAATATACGGTCTAAAAATACGTATAATTAATGTACAAGTTTTACTAAACATACTTCATTATATATATATATATATATTTATTTATTTAAATATTACACAAGAAGAATTAAATTTTTTTTTCATATTAAACTAGATATTTTCGTATCCTAGAGGGATACAGTGTAAACAATTGTAAATAATAATTATAATAATAACAGCAATAAAGTTAATCTGATAAATCCATAACATAATTTATCAGGTTTGCATCTTTTTGAAAAAAAAAAAAAACATGTATGATGATATTTTTATTTACAGCGTGAATTGCATTTAATATGATAGAAAAAAAATTGTTTGCCTTTGGAACTTGTCTTTGCTTTTATATGAGTCATCGACTAACTTTTAATAATTAATCATTCGGGATCAGTTTCGCATGCACCTTCACAAAGAGCATACGTTTTTTGTTTTTAATACCAGTATTTGCGAAGAACATTTTTGACCTAATTTAATCGAACATATTCTGCCATAAAATAATGTACAAACTTTATTTTGAAAAAATAAATAAAATTTACGTAACTGTTAAAGATTGCATAAAATACGGTGATCTCGCAGTGGTTAAGCAGTTGCCATTAAGATTTGTTGTATTTAAAACAATCGACGTTTTTTTTTTGTTTCCTTGGCCAAATAATACGTAAGTACCATACAGTAAATATCCTGACATGGTGTTTTTATTTAATGAAGCGATTTTTTTGCATAAAATATAAATTCACACATAAAAGTTTGAATATACATACATCCTTGTTCTCTTACCTTATGTGGCCTGGATAATGAAATGGAGGGAAAATAATTCCATACTGATAAGCTGAAATAAATATATTTGATTAAATTTTAACTATAATGGGATTTCAATAAAGAGCTAAAATACCGGATGTTATGAAAGTATAGAGCAAAAGCAAACACGATAAAAAAATAGTAATTGAAAATCTCGATAGTAGAGGGCCCTGTTGTAAATGATGCCATGAAGGTGTAATATACATATAGCTTCCACAACGCAAAATTGGGACGACGCCAAAACATACAGTGTCATTTCTGGTTGTAAATCAACTTTAAACCAAGAGTTTATAAAGGAATTCTTCGATTTTCACCAGCACTGAAAAACAGCATATAGCAAGAAATAACAATCAGATTTGATGATGTGCCGTTTCATCTTGTATAAGGCATAATACCACGATGGCACTCGAATGTGGTGGTGGTCATTTACAGCTGTAAATCACTTTGTAAAAATGTCTATCATAATTTCCAAATTATATCCTTCTATTGTTTTCTTTGCTAATTTTGAACAAATTGCTATTTTTTTTTTTTTATACTATAGAAAGAAAATCCCGTATCACGGTGAACTTTAATATGCAAACTGGAAGTCTCTTCGGGTCTTACACAATTTTATCACATTTTACTTTTACCCTAGACTTTTGAAACACCCGTTATAACAGAGATTTATGACCAATAGCAATTACGTTTCTGAAGTTGTATTTTTTATAGCAGAGAGTTATTGAAAATAGAACATTTAACGTTATTGTATGCTGAGTTTTATGTAATCAGCGCACACTTCCAATATGTGATTAAATTTCAAAATCAGCAATTATCAAGCTTTAAATTATCTATAATTAGGAAAAAGAAGATATTTAGAGCAATAAAATACACTAAATTGCAATTAAACATAACCAAGGTATTAAAGAACAGTCAAACTTTAATAAAATGTGCTAGAAAATTAGAATTTACTTTATTTTCCATTTAAAAATGTTTCCTAATGTACTTTTCTTCCATATTTCAGAATCCCCCTCATCAAGTAATATTTTAACCAGATTTGTATAAATATTGAAAAAATTCGTATAAATGTACTTCTAAAGGTTAATTGTATATAAAAATCCAATTTGTAATTTTTATATTATTTATACAACATAACCTATAAAAAGCGGACACAAGGAACCAATGAAATTTGTTCGATGTACAGATATGTCCGTAATTCCGAAGAAAAAGCATACAAATGTCTTAAAACCTATATAAAGTACACTTCTCAATAACGCAAATCTCTATTTAAAGAACACCTTTCAATTCCCAATGCATATATGCGGTAAATTCTCTAAAGAGCGTACATCTGGGAAAAGCTGAATTTGTCCGCTATTCAGAGCTAAAAGTATGCAAGTATGGGTTTTGAGCATTGAAAAAATTCTTGCTAAATATAATTATTTGCTATTCGATAGTATCCATTATGGAGGTTTCACAATAATTTAATATCTATAGCTTGAGAAATGTTATGTTGTGTAGTGACATTGAATAATTTTTTGTTAAGTTTCCCCATATGGTTAATGCAAAAGCTTTCTGAAAAAAAAAAAGAACAAAACTACATTTTTTAAATCTGAAAACTGTATAACAGAATCAGAAAAAAGTCAAAATATCTATATTTTACTTATTTGACAAATCGTCGGCTAAAATATGTCAAAACACAAACAAAAAAACTTTTTTTTAACATATGCGTGCGTATTCGGGTATATATGTGTATATGGAAAATAATTCCAAGAAACCAATAGAAAAATAATCATTTCTGGTTCCCCTATACTGCCTTTTCCTAACCTTTATTTTATTTGTTTATTTATTTCAGAAGAAGCACTTAAAACACAAACCTGATTTTTTTTATATTTCACTTTATTATTCAGCCATTAAAACCTCGAAGGTTTGAGGAGCGCTTTCTTGTAAAAAAAAAAAAAATGTATTGGTTAATAAAAAAAAAGGTCAAAATGTATTAAAATTTGTTAAAGGCGCTATATATTAGATTCCGCATAACAATAAGAATCTTCAAACAAAACTCAAACTTTATTAATCAATCAGAACATCAAAAAATTAGAACGCCGATCAATGTGCCGAAACAATGAATTTTCACGAAATAGGGGAAAATTAATATAATTTTTCATGGTTTGCCAACTGTATGTAGAGTTCAGTCAAGTAAATGCTGGTGCTTAAAGTAGTATTTGCAAGGAGTCGCAACCCTTGTCAAACAAAAGAATATGTAGTAGTTCCTTTTGCATTCATATGACTTTTTAATTATACATTTTATAGTAATAATAAATTATTCAATTTATCATAGATACACTTTATTTAATATATTTTTACTTGAATTGAATGCGCTGCTAGTTTTACTATTTATTTTTGGTTTACCTTTCCCCTTCCTTACTACGTAAATACGTTCATATTGTGTTTAGGATATGATTTTGTATGGACATAGACATCCTTATTGAATAGTATTATGTTGGGTCTGAATGTCCAACAAATGCTATAGCGATATATTAGGAGAGGCACCTGATGGTAATATCTACAGGGTGATTCAGAACTCTTTGTCAATAATCGGCATGTAGGTTAGGAAGACTATAAAAAGCAAGAATCGTATAGGAATATATGGGTTGCACACGCAACCCTGACTCGCAGGAGGGCGCGGGAGGTCGCAAGGACAACTGAGAAGGCAGAAGCAAGGAAAAGCGTATTTCGGGTGTATGAGCTGAAGGAACGACACCCCAGCAAACACATACCTTTCGGCACACGATCGGACAGCAGCCGGTAATGTCGGTTAAATGTCGGCATGGGCACAGTGGTTTCGGTGAAGTGTCGGCAGCATGTCGACAACCGAAACTTAAGAATCTGCTTTTTCGACTGCCGGTTACCGTAATCGGTCTCCTTATGGTTATATATCGGCAAGCGACTTACACCAGCAAGTGACGCAGGACCGATATGTGATTTCTGATAGTGGCCCGATTAGATTTACCAACATCGATCCGAATTCAGAATTTTTAGTCTTAGCCGACATTTTTTTTTCTTAATTTTGGTTTGAGTTTGAGTTTTGATAAGATATGTATATTGTATGTATTTCATATAAAATTCTAACAGTGATAAAAAAAAAAAAAATGTCACAAATAGCCTATATTTATTTATTCAAAAAAAGTTGTTATTGAATTCATTTTAAAAAGGACTTACAATTATTTGAATCATCAAAAGATTTTTTAATTCGTTCCTGGAAATTTTTATTCATTGTAAATTTAATCGTAGAAAAAAAAAAAAAACTTCACAAATCAATTTAACTTATTTTCTAGCTGTTATATTCATTTTAAAAGCAATAGTTATGTTTCTTATTTTATTTAAAAATCAAATTATTAAAAAAGTGTTTAAAATTATTTTACAAGCTATAAAAATATAAAAAAAAAACTACCCAACTTTTTAGCATTAAAATTTTAAAGAAAGATTCAGAAATCTCCCACTTCTAAAAAAAAAAGATAAATTAATATTTCTATTTTATTTGATGATTAAAAAATGTTGATAAGTAAAAGAATTATTATTGCTACATAATTACTATAAATATATTCTACATTAAATCATCAAATGACAAAAAAAATGAACTCTTATTCTAATTAAAAGTAATTAATTACCAACTTATTTTTTTTTATTAAAATTAGTTTTTCTATGTTACAAATATATATTTATTGAATTAACATATTTAATTACATTATAATTCCTAAAGAGAAAATTTTATCAAGAGAAAAACCTCTGAAATTCTCTTATTTTATTTAATAAGCATTCTTAAAGTTATAAGAAAGATTCAGAAATATCCCCCATTTAAAGTTATCTTCCAACAGAAAAAAAAATATGTAAATTAATATTTTTATTTTATTTTTAAGTTAAAACTATTGATAACTAACAAATTAATATTACAACATACTCATTAAGTATATGCTCTACTTTAAATCATCAAAACGACATAAAACGAATTCCTATTCTGATTAAAATTTATTAATTACCAACTTTTTATTTATTAAAATAAATTTTTCCATGTTAAAAAAAAATATTTTATAAATTAACGCAACGCATGTAATTACATTATAAATCCTAAAAAGAAAATTTGATTAACTGAAACCTCTAAACATTTTTTAAATAGTTAATTATTCTTAAATTTATATATATTCTTAATTATTCTTAATTATATCTATATCTTAATTATTCTTAAATTTATTCTTAAATTCGTTTGCTTTAACGAATTCGCTAAGATATTTATTTCATTCATTTAAATCTTAAATTAACTTTTAAATACAAGCGCGTAAGAAAATTACAAATAGAAAATAAAATAAAAACACTTCAAAATTCCAATTTTCCCATCTACCACTTACCTTCAACGACAACCATTACCTGTCGATATGCCTTCCTCTTATTGCCTCATTGATTCTTCCCCTGATCAGGTCTCAGTGGCTAAGAGGTTAAGGTGTCTGCTTTCTGTCCTTGGGTACGTCGGATCAAACCCCACCTCTTCCAGCGCCGAAACACGTTCCTTTCAAATATGCATTTCATGATGGCTCATAGATGGCGCCATCAAAACAGATTTTTTTTTCAATTTATGCTGGTGTCGGGCCGTGGCCGGCATTCATATGGATAGCCATCTGCCGATACCGGACCGGCTGCGTGCCTCATGAATCGGTCCGCATTGACGCGGCGTATCAAAAAAGATACGGAACCGGTAGCGGCAACCGGTATCGTGCCAATACCACCGGTAGTGGCAAATGGCTGTCGGCCGATTGCTTACCGCTAGCTCTGTGTTTGCTGGGACGAATAGTGAATTGGCGGATATGCACCTCGTTTACGGGGCGGACAATCGCGGTTGAACAGACGCTAGGGAACTGTATCGTTCCCGATTGATGGAAATATAACCATCCTCAGATTAGCAGTAAACAACGAAAACAGGATATGGAAACATTAATTTTTAAGGACAATAACATTTTCGAATTCTTATTAAAATAAATTAGACTGTAAATCACCAAATAATCATTGAACTGTCAAAATATCTAAATTGTATTTATCCAAAGCGCAACGTAATAATCATAAATCAAACTGTTTATTCCTCCCACGCGTGATGCAAGAGATCACATGATTGGACTAAAGAACTTAAAAATTTATTAACTTTATTATTATGATATAAGCTATAAAATGTATAAGATATAAGATTTAAAAATAGCAGCCGTAAAATGCAGCGTAATTTGTACGTTACAAAATTATATACATATATATGTATATATATATATATATATATAATTACAATATAATCTAGAATGACAAAACAGGCTCACTAGTGAATTTCCTTTATGTGTTCAAAAATATTACAACACAACGTTTTTTTTTCTTTTCACACTATAGTGAAATGTATAATATGGCTTTTATCAAGGAATAGCCAACATGGATACATCGGCCATACACCGTAACTAGGAATTGCTGCAGTGGAAACATAAAGGTAAGAAATTTACCTATAATACCTATTTGACTGATTTATTAAGAACGGCCAATTTATACTTACTTTATTATTATCTGTATATTAGCGCGCGTGGCCTATTGTGCAAATAGAGGTGGCATTTTTGCAAACACCGATTTCCAACCAGTCGTTTCCCTACTCATACGATATTCGCACGTCTGCATCATCGATTGAACGAAACGGGACATTTCGACATACGAAGGATCAATAATGCTGTTCAGGACACGTAGACTGGAAGAAGCCGTACTATTCGAAGTAGAAAACGACGCAGGGGCGAGTACTCGACGCATTGCAGCACGTGTACGTGCGTCTCAATTCAGCGTTTGGCGTATCTTACACTCGGACGAGTTGCATCCATCCTATGTGCAACGTGTGCAGTCTCTAACCGCCAGTGATTACCAGCACTGTTAGGACTAGGCACATTGGTTTCGACAGCAGACGGTAGCCGTCCCCAACTTTGTGGGCATGTGGCGCGTCTGCATTGCATTTGCGAACCTATGTTCCTATATGATTTTCGCTTGTTATCGTCCTCCTAGCCTACATGTCGATTATTGACAAAGAGTTCCGAATCACTCTGTACATAGGTACTATCTAATATGGAACTCCTCGTATGAATTATGGACATGCTGTATGGATGTATTTTACATTATATGGATGTCATATCTACCAATTTGTGATGTGTGAGTGTAAAATTTATTTCGAAATAAAAACTACACTGTAAAAAAAAAATCTGTGAAGTTACTAAAGTTTTTCTAGGAAACTTGGATTCCTAGAACTTTTCATGTAACGGCAACAACAAAATTTCATGTAACAGACACACTTTTGCGCCGAAAATCAAAAAATCCGTAATGTTACTAAGAATTTTTTTGGAAACTGGGATTCCGAGAACTTTTCATGTAACTGCAGCCAGGGTTACAAATAAAAGTTTAGTAAGATTACTGAAATTTTAGCAGATTCATTTGTAAAGTTACAGATTTTTGTAGCTTTACAAAAACTAGTTTTGTAGATTTGCAGCTTTTTTCGTACAGTTACAGGTGAAAGTTTAGTAAGCATGTAACTTTAGATCTGTAGAACTACAGATTTTTTTTTACAGTGTAGTACTTGTAATTTATATTACTGTAATATTAGTTAAAAGCAATTCTTTTCGGAATACTTTACCAATTTCACCATCATCTTCGTTGAAAGCAGCATTTACTTTGAAACACGGTGTTCTACAATAAAAGAGAAGGGATTTATTATTAGAAACAAGTGCCATAAATATAAAATCTAATTTTTCATCCTATTTATAACTCATTTTTATTCAGATTACATCTCTTTAATTTGCGCTAATTTTAGATTAAGTAATTTCATTTTCTCATCCATCAGACATGCATCGTACAGTTGGAATTTTTCGAGATTGTGAAGACATGTTCAGAAAATAAAGGAATTTTGTGGGAACAAATTAGTATGAAGTAATTTTTCCCATCTAATAGATATAGTTTAAGATTTGTATTATCCAGGGCTCGAAATGAAAAAATCCACGAACCGGAACGCTATTAGCTAGCTTTCATTACAAAAAGCTACCCATTCTAGCCGTTCGGAGGAAAACGATTCCGAAAATATTTTGGTGTAATTCCACCGATCATGACCCCCAGACCCCGAAATCACCTTCAGTTCAAATGTGATATATATATATATATATATATATATATATATATATGATCTTTGTCATACTGTAACTCTCGTATTTATGACCCGATTTGGATATAATTTCGTGTGTACATAGTACATACCAATGTCTCGACCAAATTCGTTGGCCAGCTTCATCCGCCATCTTGTTTCAAAATGACGGCCATTTAAAAATTTTAAAAAAATTTAAAATTTAAAATGAGGCACAAAAAATTAGACAGTGAAAAAGATTTTTTTTTATGTGTTTGAGCTTGATACAAAGATTCTGGAGCATTTTCTGTTTCGTCTATATCTTAAAAAATGGCAGAGTTATAGCAATTTGAATTTCTAGCATGGCTGACATTTTGAAACGACCTCATGTTTGTCACGCGATAATACACGTATTTATGAACCGATTTGGATGTGACAAGGAATGTGCATAGTACATAGCAATGTCTCGACCGAGTTAGTTGGCCAGCCTCATCCGCCGTCTTGTTTCAAAATGGCGGTCATTTAAAAATAATTTCTTTTTTAAATTTAAAATGAGGAACAAAAAAATTAGAAATTGAAAAAGATTTTTTCCTTATGTGTTTGAGCTTGATACAAAGATTCCTGAGCATTTTTCGTTTAGCCTATATCTTAAAAAATGGCTGAGTTATAGCACTTTGAATTTCTATTGTGTCTGATATTTGAAACAATCTGATTTTTGTCACGCGATAACACGCGTATTTGTGAACGGATTTAGATATAACTTGGTGTGTACATAGTACATACCAGTGTCTCGACCGAGTACGTTTGTCAACTTCATCCACCATATTGTTTCAAAATGGCGGTCATTAATTTTTTTTTAATTTTAATTTAAAATGAGGTACAAAAAATGAAATTGAAAAAGATTTTTTTCTTATGTATTTGACCTTGATACAAAGATTTCGGAGCATTTTTCGTTTAGTCTATATCTTAAAAAATGGCTGAGTTATAGCACTTTGAATTTCTAGCATGGCTGACATTTTGAAACGATCTGATTTTTCTCACGCGATAACACGCGTATTTATGAACCGATTTGGATGTGACAAGGCATGTGCATAGTACATAGCAATCTCTCGGACCAGTTCGTTTGCTAACTTTATCCGCCATCTTGTTTCAAAATGGCGGCCATTTAAAAATTATTTTTTTTTTTTAAATTTTAAATGAGATACAAAAATTAGAAATTGAAAAAGATTTTTCTCTCATGTGTTTGAGCTTGTTACAAAGATTCCGGAGCATTTTTTGTTTCGTCTTTATCTAAAAAAAAAAAAAGGCTGAGATATAGCAATTTGAATTTCTAATGTGAGTGACATTTTGAAAAATCTGATTTTTTGCCTGCAACAGCACTCGTATATATCAACCGATTTAGATATGAGTGAGCATGTGCACAAGAATTACTAAGGTCTCGACCAAGTTCATTCGTTACTTTGTTGCACCCATTATGTCGTTTTAAAATGGCGGGCACTTTAAGATATCACCGAATATGGTGACTAAACATAAATCACTTTAAATAAAACCAGCTTTGATAACGCTGACTAATTTCGCGAAATTCTCATTCATATTCAGTATTGACAAAAATTAGTATTTAATCTTCTATAATCGGGTTCCACTAATTTGAGCTCCGTGTGTTTGAATAATATAAGCTGGCTTTTAAAAAATAAGGAATATGAAAGCTATCTCTTCCTCCCGGCACTGGCCGGAAGGACTTTTCAAAATTATTGCCATTTTTTTTTTCTTTCTGAAAGTACAGTAAAGTCTCACTTATCCCAGTCCCGCTTAACCGAGTTTCCTCTTTAACGGAGTTATTTTCTTCTGATGGACTGATGGCTTCCATTATTATAAAACAGCCATTATAAATGAAGTGTTAGGTGAAGATGAAATAGCAGTCGTAAAAAGTTAGAACTCTGATTTTCTAGTTAGAATGGGGGGGAAAAAATGACCATAATTTTTTTTTAGTCCATCAGAAGAAAATGATCCATTCGAAAAGGTATAATTTCTATCGAAAAAACTATTTGATACTTTGAGTAGAAAGAAGAGGCAATTTTCATGACATTAAGAGAATCATATAGCTGCCAATTTGTGGATATGGAAAAGGACTTTTGTAGGAATACTATTCCTACAAAAGTCCTTTTCCATATCCATACTGGCTTCCCTCCAATCCCCATCAAAATAAGAATATACAGACTTTTAAAAAATGATTTATAAATCAATTTATAAAGGCTTTATGGACTCCATTTTACTTTTAGATTAATAATCAAGAATTAAATCCGTAAAAATTTGCAAATACTGAAAGTGTGATTTATTCTGTATGAAATTGCTGATTTTTCTCATCTTGTTAATAAAATATGTAAAATACAAGAAAATATTTTGAATAAAAGTTTCAGAAATCTGACGAACTTTAGAGTGATTTAAGCTTTATTATAGTTATATGAATTACACCCACGTCCTAAAATTAAGGGTAGTGACTGGACGCTTTCGATTTTATACGTTTTGTTGAATATCCACTGAAATTCTTTATTGAACGTCTAAGATATAAAGAAAATGTTTGACATCATTATTCTCAGTGCAGATTTAGTCGGGAGGACAGTTAGGGGGCTTAAAATAAATTTAATATTAAAATAATATTTGCGATCACATACGTAACAGAAAATGTTGAATGGCCTGTTACTGTGATAAATGACTATTTGGTCCTGTTCAACGTTTGTTTGCATTTATGTAAGCATAGCACTCATACTCGTGAAGAAGCTAACGTGTCTGAAAAATTCTAAATTTTTTTGTTAATAGCATACGGAGTTTTCAACCAAATTTAACACAATTTTCCGAACACCTGATAAAGAATAGTCGAAAGAGTATATTGCAATTAAAACATGAATATATTCAATATTTGATGGCATACGAACTTTTGTATGAAATAATTTTTAACTGTACATGCGTGGAAGATACACAATTTTTTATTTCGTAATTTGATAGTGAGATATTTTGGGCAACTTCTATAAAAAGTACAGTCAAAAATTTTGAAAACTCAGAAAGATACAGCGAGCTGACTGAAAAATTGCAGGAAATCCCTTATAATAAATCTACTTTTAGAAAGGAACTCACTATATCGCCCCAATCTTTCTGAATTTTCGCAGGATTTGATTGGATCTCTTATATAAGTTACCCTAAATAGCTGGCTACCAAATTATGAAATAAAAAATTTCGAATCTTCCATGCATGCACAGCTAAAAGTTATTACACACAAATGCCCATATCTCATCAAATATTCAATATATGTACGTTTTAATTGCAGTATACTGTTTCTACTGTTCTTTGTCAGGGTTTCGGAAAGTAGTGTTAAATTTGGTAAAAACTTTTTATGCTAAAACGAAAAACTTTTGAATTTTCCACAAACACGTTAACATCTTCACGAATATGTGTGCTATGCTTATACAAATAGGCACAAACGTTGAACAGGACCCAAATAGGGATTTAACACAGTTATAGACCATTTTCAGTATTTTCTGTTACATAGGGGACCGCAAATACTATTTTATTATTAAATTTATTATTAGCCCCCTTATTGTCCTCCCGACTAAATCTTCTCTGAGAAATATGAAGACAAACCAGTCCTTTACATCCTAAACGTTCACGAACAATTCGTATAGAATTTCAGTAGCTATTCGATAAAACGTGTAAAATCGAAAGTGTTCGGTTTCATACACCTAATTTTTGGACATGTGAAAAGTGTTGACGCGGCATTAAAGTTGCACGCTGGTGAATTCGTGAAGTGGGTTGAAGCGCTTTTTTCAATTTCTGCTTCAATCATCATCATGTGAATAAAACTTGAATTAATGTACCGTTGATATTTGTTTATTTTTTGTAAATTTATTGTGATCAATTTTAATTATTTATTATATAATTTCGAAATACATTTTTTAAAGTTAAGATGTAATAAACTATAAATGTATTTACATTAATTTTAGTCATATTAGGCTTAAATGCATTAGATGTTTAATTTCTTTAGAACCTAAAGAATTATTCAAAACATTAAAATAACTTTAGTTGCGTAAAACACTACTTTTGGATCAGAAATTGCGTAACATACATACCTCTTACAAACGCTGTTTCATTATTTATCATTTTCAAATTGGTTAAAAGCAGCAGTAATTAGGTATTCACATTGATTATAATATAAACATTCAGATTCAGTTGATAATTTTAATATTTTTTTCCAAGGTTAAAATTTTAATTCTGGAATTTATCAGTTTAATAGCATTTACAACTTACGTCGGCTCAAATGCGTTTTGATAAAATAACTGTTACGTGCTTGTTCTACTTCCTTCCGTCTTGCGGCATTTTACTTTACCTAGGCCCATTATTTATCTCCTACAAATGTAAATGACAAACATTATTGCAATGATATGATTGTGGCAAACCGTTCTATTTTTCGCACTTTACATAAAGCAATCCCAGCAAGAATAGGCCCCACCAGTGGCCGAGAGGTTCTCCTCTCGAAGCTGGTAGACGGGAGGTGCTGGGTTCGATCCCAATCGCGCCCGTCGGCCTAGTCGTTCGGAGTTTTCGTGGTTTTCTTCGAACCTTGGTTCTCCAAGCGTTAATACGGATTAGGTTCCCTTAGAAAGACCTCCACGGAAGGCACTCCTCCCCACTTAGGGCCTATATCCCACGTGCTGATAATTGGCCGACATAAATACAACCAACCAACCAACCCAGCAAGAATAGATGCTATAAGTGTTTGAACGGAAGCATTTTCATTTGGCTGGGAATGCCGGATTTACTCGAATCTAAGACGTGTAATAATTTTAAGCCCCGAAAACGATGAATTTTCTTTGTAACTCATATATAACGCGCAAAATGTTTGAAGGGAAGAAAATATTAGGAAATTTACGAAATGTAATTATTCAAATTTTATTTATTTGCAACATTATTTCGTATTGGTATTTTTTTCACATAAACATGTAGGTATTTCCCCAAATATCTACAAAATTAGATATTTCACTGCATGAATCTTCACCACTGCTTTTGGAAGTGGTTTCTTTCTTCGATTGTTTGAAAGTAAAGCCATTTTCAGGTCAATCCATCGTTTTTTTATCCGTACGAGAGTGATACCGAGGGATAAATAAACTTTCTAATATAAAGCAGACACACTGATATCTGTTTTTACAGTATTAAGAGTCGTACTTGATTGTAAAACGCATCCAATTAAACGTAGCCAAATTTGGAAAAAATGGCGCGTATTAGATTCAAGTAAATACAGTAATTTTATAATTCAGTTGATGGAGTGATTGGAACTTTTGGAACGTAATTACAGCAGAAAAGCTAAAATCTTTCAGTGTGATAAGCAGTAGGGAGGGCATTATATAAATAACCAAATTCATTGCCGATTGGTTATTTATATAACTAATATGATTTAAAACTACACAACAAATGCTGAAGATTTCGCTTCTTTCCTACTTTTTAAGAATCCGTACTTAAAAAGCAGAAACAGAATCATTATAAGATCACTCCTGAGTCTGTCTGTCGGTCTGTCACAGCCATTTTACTAGTAAACTAGAACGTGGAAAGTTCAAATTGGGAGCTGTAATAAAGACTATTGACTAACATATTTACAGATTATTAAACATTCACAAATATATTTAGGAAAAATGTAGAGGGGCTAATTAAGTTAATTGGAAAAAAAATCTTTTTATATATATATATATTGTGCGGGGTATCGTGTGAAAGCTTTCGTAACGCTTAACTCAATAATACATTTCTTTTAATTTTAGGTATTATATTTTCAGAGATATCGTCGAAAATGTAGTACGAAAATATGTCCCTCCCCCCCACCCTCGTCTATTTCCGAATCTACTGAAACTAAAATTATAAAAAAAAAATTAGAGGTAGTAGACGTTAATTTAGCAATTACTAGCAGACTATAGCAATTACCCTACCTCGCATAGTTTTTGAGAAAAGCGCATTTTTCCGATACACACAAATTTCGATTTGCGGGCGTTCAGCAAAGCTGTTGAGAAGCGCTGGAGATACCTATCGTAACAGAAGTATAAAAGCATTGTTGATAATGATTTTCGAAAAAAAATCGTCGGTAATTAAGCGAGCTATTTACGCTTAAAAACACGTACGGTTTGGAGATACATAATGACAAGGGCAGCGTATACTCCATGTACTATCGCCTTTTATAAACTAGGTAACAACTTTTAATGATATATTTGTGTAGTGTCATGCCCAGTAGCAGTATAAAAGAAATAAACGTCGAATTGTTAAAAACAAACTAATTTAATTAGAATTAATCACATAAATGCTATAGGATTCGCGACTAGTTTGCATTGAGTGGATCTCTCAATACGCCTCCCGTGACTTTAAAAGTTAATTAAAAACCTATCTGGAGAAACGCGGCACGGACCAAGGCGGTGTTGCGATTTCCTCTCGAAGCGCGCTTAGCTCAATGTCAAGTTTAAACTTTGAACAAGGGTTTTGTTTTAGCTACACTGTAAAAAGAAAAGTTTATTACTATGATGCATTTAGTTTTATGAAATGCCAAATGAAGCTTAAATATGCACTACTTTTATTGTCAGTACCGAAATAAACAGATTTGATAATATTAAAACAAGAGTTATACAGAATAGAAATATTTGATATTATTTAGGCTTCATATCTCTTTGAACTTTTATGGTAAACCCATTAATGCTTTTTTAGTATATACAGCTATGCCGAACCCTGCATTGTATAGTTTTTACAAAATCTTATTATTCTTTTAGAAACGATTTTTTTAATAATACATTTAATAATTCATATAATTATTGTACGGAACCCTCTGAGCGCGAGTAATACTCGCACTTGACCATTTATTAAAGAATAGGTTTTGATTTAAAGGGTGGTATGGACACATACACATTCTCTCTCTCACAAACAAATAAAAACTAAAATATCTATATTCGATTTAATTACATTTGTAATATTTTTACGCAACTAAGATGTGCCTGGAATCCCAGGATTTGGAAGTTTACTTTGCTTCCTATTATACCACTGCTTCAACTAAATTCCCTTATTAGCATGAATATTTTATAAGAAAATAGGAAGGTCGGAAATAATGTTTGTGAATTCAATCCTGCAAACAGGGTAGGCAAATAAAGTTTATGAGGTATTAACTCATATGTAAGTGCATTGAACATCTCTTAGTGACACGTTGATATCTCTTATAATATCATGTTTTGGTATTATGGCAGATTTTCTTTTTTATTCACAAAGCTCTATTTCTTTCACTACAGATTCGAAAATGTGTAACCAACTTTTTGAAGGCTGCTAAAAAATCGCTTGCTATTTTTATCGCTCATAAATCACTTCTAAACATTGTATAATTACCATTTTTAAATTGCTGAATTGGAAAAAAAATGTAGGTACTTCTGAATGAAATGAAAAAAAACCTGTATATATATTTTAGTGAGTTTTTATGTAATTTTCTAGCATGTTTTTTAAAATATCTCAATAATGCTGATTAGTTTGCTACATTAGAGTCAAATAGTTACGTGCCAAAGTTACTAGAATTGGCTATTGATTGTCCATAACAATTACAAAGAAAAACAAGAAAGAAAAATCATGCGTCAAGCAAATATTATGAAACACTTTCCAACACTTCCTGAATGCTTCTACAAAACTTCATTGTTTAGGGAAATAAGGTAAATAAGATAACTAAGTAAACATTTTATAAAACGGATATCAGCAGTTACCGACCATAGCCAAATATGTATTCCAATTCTTTTGAACAGCCCTCTATTTGATCCGTAGGTTGATATATATACTACCTAAAGGGAAAATTTACTTTAGCAAGAAAACAGCATAACAAGTTGAAATTTCTCTATCAGCAATTTATACTAATAGTTGGAAACATACTTGAATACTTTTGTACAACCATGTAGTTTACCTAGAAGCTTTATTACACGTCGCTATTTAGCTAAAATTTAATTCAAACTAAAACACTCTTAAAACTTACTGAAATCACATTTCCAGAGATTATCATTTATAGACGGCCATGTATCCAATTTTTTGCGTGACCTGTATGTAATTTAATCTATATTCTACAAATATTTCTTAGTAAACTAAATTCAGTTCAGCGTAAAAATGCATAACTCATTTTAAACCCACCTTTAAGCAATTTACGCACATACTCAATAACCCTTACGAATTCTTTTCTGTAGCCCTGTATATGAACTATAGCATTTATACACAATATATAGTATGCATAAATATAGTGAATTTTAAAAGCGCATGTCATAATTAAAAATGCATTTCGTGCAATCATTGCTAATATACAGTAATTCGGATACAATATAATATCTGCAATCTTTTGTCTGTCCCTGTAAATGCTATGCACTTCGTATTATACATGAAATGACTTATACTATAGCTCAGCGACGTATATCAATGTCATTATATTTGAAATAGTTTCACATAATTCAAATACTCCGCATTCAATCCCCCCTCCCATACCATTATCTAACGGAATTGTTTTGTGTGGCCCTGTAAATGAATATTTATTCTTTGCACCGCATATTCTACAGAATGCATATTTTAGTGGACTTCATAAATGCATATGAATTTTACTATGTTTGAAAGGGTGTAACACAATTAAAAATCCTTTGAAACGATTTTTTCACATTAGCCGTAATGTAACGAAGTACTTTTGACCGTCCTGTAAATGAACTAAATATGCTACAAACTTCATTTGAAATAGGGATTGTGCTATGGTAGAGGTCACTAACATCCAAAAATTTCAGAACGATCCGAGTATATTTACGAGAGTTAGAGCGCGGTCAGACGGACAAACGGCCCGACAAACCGAAATCATAAACACTTTTCAACTTTGTTGGAAAGTGTTAAAAAAAGATTAACCATAAGATATCTCAATTTGGAGTTCTATCTAAGAAAAGATAAATTTTCATTATATGTTAAACATAAAATTATTATCAAGTTAAGTATTTCAGTTTTCTATTCTTATAATTCGATTCAGTTTTTTCCTGTATATTCGCTTTGACGCAGCATGTCCATTTGTGGACCTTATGTCTTAAATTCTAAATCAAACAACCTTATAATTTACTAGTTACCCTACTGCCAAGAAGGGTTACGTGTTTCACGCGTATCTGGGTATGTGGATTTCTTTATACCCTCGAAACATCTCAACTGCTGGATGGATTTTATTGAATGAGGTCTCTATCGATTCGTCTTAATCGTCCGATAGTTATAGGCTAGGTTGTGTTTTTAGAAATTCAAAATGGTGGTAGAGACGAAAAAAAATTTACGCATCATATTGAGTGGAATATTATTGGATAGGTCTTTCAAAATGAAGACGATGTTTTATTGACTATTTTACAGTACAGAAGCTCCGTTTAAATATTACACAACCTGGAAGTTGTGTAGGTAGGATATCTAGCTTTACTGTAAATCTAACCATCATAGACATTTATAGGCCTCATCAAAACAGTGTTTATAGATAGGGACTAAAAACTAAACACAACTTGAAAGTCATCAATACAAGTAAATAAAAAAATAGGTAAGTAATAAAAAAAATAGTTTCACATTGATGAGAAATTATTAATTAGTTCGCTTTTTACGCAGTCGGGTTTTTTGATTTTTAAAATTTAATGTTTACTTGTTTTCTTATCATATTGATAATCCGATCTTCTCTGCTTGAATTGGCAATTTTCTAGTTGGAAACTTAAATCAAATTTTGCATTCCCCTCGAAATATGTGGCTGTTTAACTTTGTGAAACATATAAAAATGTCTCTTTGTGAACGAAATCGTCATTCATGGCATTCCATGGCATTCCATGGGAAATCATGGCATTCCGAAAATTTCTTCGTTAGGAATCTTGGATCACATTTAGGATCGCATGGCAGTCCAACCAGCGTCCTAGTGCTATAATGAATGCGTCCTTGTAAGTGAATAGAAAATTTCCTTAAAGAATCGATTTTTAACACTTTCCAACAAAGGTCAAAAGTGTTTATGCATTCGGTTTGTGTGTCTGTCTGGCCATCTGTCCACGCTCTAACTCCCGTAAATATACTCGATTTTCATGAAATCGGTAAAGGTTATTTAGGGTCACCAAAGTATGTTTGGTATTGTATATGAAGTATGTAGGATTAATCGTTCATTTATAGGGACACTCAAAAGTATTCCTTTACATTATGGTATATGAGGAAAAATCGCTTGCAGAGTATTTTAATGACATTATTCTATTTCAAATGTATTGAAACTGGTATAAATCACTGAATTTCACTATGATCATGCTAGAACAGATAATTCATAGCATTTTTTATTCATTTACAGGGACACACAAAAGAAATCGGTTACAGTATAGTACAGTCTTTGAGTAATAATTGCTGGAGTGAACGGTTTAAAATTCGATATTTGCTTTTAAATTTAATTAATTTTTTTACATCTTACTCGTTATATATAAATTCTATACCTCAAATACAGGGCTGCACAAAAGTATTCTTATTAGAGGAAATTGCTTAAGGTAAATTTTCAACTGAAGTATATGTATATCTTAAGTGAACTAAATTTTGGCATGCATGTAGTTAATAGATTCAAATCTATATATCATATACAGGGCTGCTGAAAAAAATCGCATAATTTTTCTATTGTGGATGGGAACAGCTGAAATTGGGTTTTGAAATGTATTATGTGTTTCCATAGGGTTGACTTGACGTAATATTTTAATTTTTTTTTAAACGGTGCAGTTTTGTTACATTATTTTGAATGTGTTGGAAAGTGTTTCATAATCTATGCTTGACGCATGATTTTTTCTTACATGTTAGTCATTTATCTGTGTTTAGTTAACTGTTTAGTTCTAGAATCGGTTTTCAGTTTTTAAATGCCAGATTCCACGCTCGTTGGAATTATACAAATTTATTTGCCTAAAAATCGATGCTGCTCCAGAAAAAGCCAAAATTGTACAATGATTGTTTTTTTTTAGGAACATAATGATATTTATTAATAACCTGCTCCCTGAAATATCATTCTAATGCAGCTAGTATGAGTTTATGGGTTTGGCTCGCTGGAGACTTCTCTCCCCTATAGCATCAAAATATTCCCTCTCGGAATATTTTGAATTTTATGCTTAAGGTGACCTTCTACATTAGGAGACAAAAAAAAGCACTTTTTTATGGGGGTTTTTTGTAAGAAAACTGCATGATGAATCTTTTTGAAAATTTTAACAGTTTATTGTACATATCTTGGTATACACAAGAATTTTTTTATTAGATTTTGTTGCTTCTACTGTAAGTTATAAACAAATATGTTCAACTACATTTTTGACACGGTGGGCAAGCTTAAATTTAAAAAAAATACTCAATGGATCATCTTGTTTTTTTTTTAATTAAAGCTTATTTAATTGTCTTCGATATGAATTAAAGCTTTTACTAAAATTACTTTTTTAAAAGGTTATTAACAAATAAAAAAGAATTTTTTTAATTAAAAAAAATTAATCAGCCATTACATAACTTTTTTTAAAATAAATTTATGAGATCCTTTAATTTAACTAGAAGCTATACTCACGAAGTTTACGAAAAAAATTTATTTTTGTGTTTCAGATAATTCTACAAGGCACTATCATGCCCACCGTCTAGACGAAATTTTCCAAAGTTGTTCAACATATTTATTTATAACTTAGTGTAGTAGCAACAAAATCTAATAAAAAAATTCTTGTGTATACCTTAAGATATGTACAATAAACTGTTAGAATTTCAAAAAAATCCATCCTGCAGTTTTCTTACAAAACAATCATAAAAAGTGCTTTTTTTTTGGTCTCCTAATGTAGAAGGTCCCCTTAATAATTGTCTACAAGTGCAATTTCCTCCACGGAGCGCCACAATGTACCTGTCGTTCGAGCTCAGGTTGTTCAACCCGATAAGTGCAGGACTCTAATTGGTTATTATATATTTCCCAACAACTTTGTTTAACCCTTTATGTCCCAATTTATAAATCAGAAATTTGCTCCTCTTCAATAATAATCTTCGTTAATGTCTGAAGATATCAAAACAACTTACAGTGAATTACGTTTAACACGAAAACGCTTAACATGAAAAATCGGTTAACACGAAATAATATAGCGGTCCGAACTGTATACTATGTAATTTAATGCTTTTTTTTTCTTTTAACTTGAAAAAAAATTCACTTTCGAGCTAGTTAATTTGAGTTGGAATTGGTGAATTTTGTGTTAAAACCGCCGAATTTTGGGTGAAAATCAGTGGATTCGTGTTTTTTGTAAATTAGCTTATGTTTTATTAGCTCAATGGCTGAGAAATCGGTGTGAAAGCAAACTGCTATTTCGCTTCAAATGAAGATGAAGCTGCTTAATGCAGTTGATGAAAAAGAAGGACGAAAATAGAAATCTACAAAGAGTTTGGCATTTCCAATTCTACTTTATACACTATAATAAAAAACAAGGATCCCATTACGTTAAGGTTTGAGAGCAGTATGTTTAAGCCAGAGAGAAAACGTATATGAGAACTGCTAAGCGATAAATTTAGAGACAGCTTTTCTTATTTGGTTCAAACAAGCTAGATCTCAGAATGCTGAAAAAGACACATAAAAAAAAAAAGATATCTGACTTTTCCCCAAAAAAACAATACTTTTTTATTTGCTTTTTATACTAATGGATGCAACTTACTAGTAGTTTAAGAGGAAATAGAAATAAAATTTGACGACGTCGAAAATATTTGTAAGTTTTGTTCTTTTTTTTACGCATCTCTTAACGCGAAATTCTTCTAACACGAAAATGTTTTTCGGTCCCCTTAGTTTCGTGTTAAACGTATTCCACTGTATATATTAAAATTGGATTTTTAAATAGATTGTTAAATAATACTGATTTAATAAATTGGAAGTTAGAGTTTTTTTTTTTTTTTTTTTTTGTAAAATATTTACAAGAATAATTAGATTAATTAACAAAAATTACTGTTATGGAAACTTCACAATTCTTACAAGAACGATGTAAATAAATGTATGGTGATCCTATCGGTAACTGAGAAGTGTTTCGTAGTTGCAAATTTTTCGAAAAACATTTTTATAATAGGAGAAAAGCTAAATTTATGTAAATGTTTCAGAAAATAACACCACTAAAAAATATTTAGCTTCGACTGTTTCGCTGTGCTTACTGAATGTGACCCTGCAAAGTATTTGTATGAAAAGTACCATATACTTTTATTAGTAGACGAATTAAATAAATTTTATATTGCATTTTCTTTAATGGGAGTTAAGAGTTCCATCGGAGCATAAAGGGTTAATTACATTAGTATAAGTACAGTATCGTCTTGTTTTCTTGTTACTTACCCATCATACGTAGTATAGGGTAAGTCTTGTAATCGCTTTAAAAATCGAAAATTTTTTTGACGGATTTACACGATTCAGACTGGAGATTCCGAAAAACATATTTTTAGAAAAAAAAACTTTGCCGTCCGTCTGGGAGTGTGCCTGTAATCGCTGTATCTCCCGAACAAATTGAGATAGAGACTCTAAATTTGGTGTGTACTTAGGAAGTAATAATGGAAAGAAGCCTATTGAATATCAGTAACCTCGATTATCCGGAACTATATGTTTCGGACTCTCAAAATATTCGTTCTGATAAAAGGTATACAAAAATTTTCGAAATTGTTTATTTGAAGGAGTGAATATGAAAGACAATAAAAGAAACATAAATTTTGCATAAAGAATGAAGTCGATCGGATAATTAGTTGCCAAGATATTTGTAATCATATTTTTCATACTCTTCGATTTTTCATGACCTTGTACTTCATTCAAATTTCAATTCAAAGATATATTTTAATTGGAAATTAGACGTTTAATCCGACGCAGTAAACTTTTAGTTTATATGACTATAATTTTTCGAGTTACAAGGATGTTTCTTTTACGCAATTCGGTACTACTCGATTATCCCGCCGACCAAAAAACTATCGCCTAACTATAAGATTAAATGCCAATAAAGGCTTATCGTAAATGTCAAGCATTTAATGTATCTTCATACCTATAAGGGGGGGGGGGTACCTTAGGAGGGACCCTGTTCTGTCACCAAATGCCGCCAAGTTTGGCGCCAACTTGGCGATATATCGCCAAATTGGCGGTATCTCTAATATTTCGCCAAATTCCCATAGACTTCCATTGTAAACCAATAGAGTTTATTTGCTTACAGAAAATCCACAAACTGGGTTATTTTAATGCAACAAAAAGTAATATTAGCTTAAGGGATTATATTAATTATATTTAAGGGAGTCCAAGTAAATTAAATTGTGAATAAAAGTAATATGATACAAGGCTTAGCATGTATCACATGTTTTATTTTCATATTTTATATTATGTATATCCATGATGGGTAAATATTACGGTGGCCCCCAACGACTAGTTTTTATTTGATTCGGGCTATATTTCTACCGTATACGCGGACCGAAAATGTTTTCCCTCGGAAATATGACGTGTTGAAGGTGAAAGGCGAATTAAATGTAAGTTGATAGGAAATCCTTCTAAGTTGTTAAAATGGCTTAGTAAAATACTTTTTCGTAAACCAGTGTTTACTTACTCTAGCGCATTCAGATCAATTTTGTATAGATGATAGCCTCTCAGTTTGCTTTTTTTGTCTTCCATGACATTGAGGAAAAAACTTGCTGGCTTTGGATAGAACTAAAATAATAAAACATTAAAGAAACGTGTAAAATATCATTAATTGACACCGACATTTTACATTTTGGCAAAACTTTCAAAAAATAAAAAAGAAGGTAAAAATAAAAAATGGTTTATGCATAACTTCCGTAATAGGGGACACCTCTCTTTAGAACTTCATACACTTTTTCTATTCTCAAGACCTAAATTTTTGAGGACATAAGTTTCAAAACTCGCCTTTTCAAAATAAATAAATAAATAAATAAATAAAATAAAAATAAAATAAAATAAAATCGTGTTTTCGCTGTTCATATATTCTCTTAGTAAACCTGCACAAAAAACAAAACAACAACAACAAAAAAACTATAATTTGGAAAAAAAAAACTAGTTTTATCAAGTTTTTCTGGCATTGTAAAATCTTGGTTAACTTTCAAAACTCGCGTTATATACTAAGGATTTCGGAAAAAAAAACTTGTTCTACAAAAATTTCTTTTCCTGGATAAAGCGAGTTTTGAAACTCTCGTCCTCATTTGCATTCTGACACTCTTTCAAATTAATTTACTGAAAAAAATCTAGAATTGTTAACGCAATGGTAATTACTTTGTCAAATCATATCTTTAATAAAATTAATATTGATTCTACAATTAATTACAAACTAGTTGGATGTGCCAATCCCAAAACTTTCTTCTATCTCATGTTAATATTTCATTTTAATTAGTTTTATTAGTATTTTTATTAGAATTATGCATAACTTCATACACTTTTCGATGGTAAAATATTGAAAATTGCACAAATACCGCTATTACAGCGCCCCCTTCCGGCGGAATTTTTCCAAATTCAGGGAGGCCCTTCTTGCCATGGCCAAAAACATACACAAAAAATTTGGTTCAATTCTATGCATAACTTCATACACTTTTCGATGGTACAATATTCAAAATGCACAAAAATCGTAGAAAAATCGCTATTACAGCGCCCCCTACCGGCGGGATTTTTCAAAATTCAGGGAGGACCTTCTTGCCATGGCCAATAACATACACAAAAAAATTGGTTCAATTCTATGCATCACTTCATACATCGATGGGATGGTGCAATATTCAAAATGCACAAAAATCGCTATTATAGCGACCCCTAACGGCGGTCTTTTCCAAATTCAGGAAGGACCTGCTTGTTCTAGTCAAAAACTTAAAAAAAAATTTGGTTAAATTCTATGCATAACTGCATAACACTTTTCGATGGTACAATAGTCAAAATGCACAAAAGTCGCAGAAAAATCGCTATTACAGCGCCCCCTACTGGCGGAATTTTTCAAAATTCAGGGAGGACCTTCTTGCCATGGCCAATAACATACACAAAAAAATTGGTTCAATTCTATGCATAACTTCAAATTCTTTTCGATGGTGCAATATTCAAAATGCACAAAAATCCCTATTACAGCGACCCCTAACGGCGGTTTTTTCCAAATTCATGGAGGACCTGCTTGCTACAGTCAAAAACTTAAAAAAAATTTGGTTCAATTCTATTCATAACTCCATACAATTTTTGATGGTACAATGGCGATACACAGACATACGGACACACACTGTACAAAAAATACGACCAGTTTTCCTGAAGGAATCGGAAAAATAGTTTCCCTTATCGTACCGGAAAAATTTCCGGAATAAAATCCTAATCCGGAATAATGCTCGGAATAAAATCCGTAAAATACCGTTTTAGTGACTATTTCCTTTTTTTTACGGATTTTATTCTGAGCTTGGTTGGAAAATTTTCCGGTACGATAAGGGCAACTATTTTTCCGATTCCTACAGGAAAACTGGTCGGATTTTTTTTTACAGTGCGCGGACAGACAGACATTTTGTATAAACATTTTTTTTGTTATCTCTGACCCCTAAAACGTGTAAGTCCGTCGAAAACCGGAAGTCGAAAAAAATTTCGATTACAATACTTTCTTCTATTGAAGATAGAAGAAAGTAAAAAGGTAAATTTCCTATTAATAATCTTCAATATCCAGAACATTTAATTATTGAGTTACTATAGATAGGTTTATAACTATAATTCTTTTTTTAAAAAATCCACTTGCTTCAAATTCTTTTTCATGTAAATTAAATTACCTATCTCTACAACATTTTATTAATACTAATCATAGACCCATAATCAGTGAAAGTTTTAATACAGCAAACGATCTACAAATGAAAAACTAATGGGTTTTGGAACAAAATATCGACTTCCGTCAAAATTTAACATGATTTTTTTTAACACAGTTCACATATAGCATTTATTTATTTATAAATAAAAATTTAATCGCTTACAATAAACCGGTTTAATATTTTAATAAATGAAAACTATTAGTTTTTTAACTTTGATCATTAATTAATTATGCTCTAAAGCAGTGGTTCCCAACGTGGGGCGTACGCCTCACCGGGGGGCAATTTGATTTTTTAGGGAGGGGGGGGGGGGCAATTCCAAATTTCTTGCTCAACGATACGCTATCAGTTTCCTTTGTCTTTCTTTTTTAAAGAAATGTTGGAGACTAAAAGTAAATGGAATACAAGTAAAATAAAAAAAAACAGTTTATTTTGAACAATGTATTCAATAATCAATTTAAAAAGTCCCAATCAAAGGTTAAAAAAACACCATCCCCCCCCCAATATTAAAAATCTCAATATTTTTTCTGGTTGTAGTTTTTAATTTTTCGTAATACTTTCGATTATTTATTAAATGAGCTTTCTACTTCTATTCGTTTTCCTATACGTGACATGAAAAATCTTTTACATATAAAACTACTTGAAAGTAGAATAAATCAGACATTCTTGAAGATATTTAACCGAAAAAAAAAGTTATGAATTATCAAAACGAGGTATTACCAACTTTATAAAATTTATAAATCTTAAATAGCATTAGAAAAGGCAATGGGTAGATAGTTAAAATAGCTATGCCTCTTGTGCAGGCATCCTACATAATAAATAAAGTTACATGATGACATATGCATTTGAAAATTTTAAATCAGATAACACATGGAATACAATTCGGGAATTAAGAACCAAAGTAGGCCAACCTCACCGGGTGCGATTTCGAGAAAAATGCTTTCGAAAATTTGGAACAAATTTTTGTCAAACTCTTCTAAGGTAGTTTTTAAAGTGGCCAGGAAACAAAACTTCTTCAGGGTCAACTAATCCACTTTTGCACTGGCACCTTGATATACAAGATAAGCTGAACTAGCTGTTAAACAGGCTATATCGAACCGTTTCGAAATTATGAAAATTCATTATGTACCAAATAGATGTCATAACATGCTTTGACATTTCAAACTCATTTTTCACAAAAATGTGGGATATTCCACTCTGGTTCTCAACACCACAATTAACGATATTGGGAAAGGGAAAACAGAGAAAATGTATTGTGATGGAGAATAGTGACTATTTAAAATTGATAAAGATGAAAAACGTGAAATGCTTTTTGTGTATTGTGTTATCCATAGAAAGAAAGTTTAGTGTCAAAAGCTTTTTACAAACTCTTAATAAATTAAAAAATGAATTATAAAATATGTGAATGTTATCAATTTTATTGCAAAGTGTAAGTCTCTCTAGAAGATATTTTGTGAAGATAAAAATGCAGACCATATAACACTTTTCTTTATCTTTGAGGGGTGTTGATAAAGTACAACACAACTTTTCTTGGCACAAAGGTGAAGATGTATAACATCATTGCATTTATAGAATTATGTTAAAGACAAATTTGTGACGAAAGATTCACTTCTTTTATAAGTTAAAAAATGTGAAATGCACAGTTATTGTTAAAACTCTATTACGCTTCCACCGTGTGAATAGAGTTCACTTTTCAAATAATAAGAAACATATTTTCAGAGTGAGTTCGAGGGGGGGGGGGGGTGAATGGTGATTTTATAGAAGCTTTGGTGGGGCGTGGCCAATAAAAGGTTGAGAACCACTGCTCTAAAGAAAAATGTTTTAGATCTGGCTACAACTAATTTGAAGCATTTCTTCTAACAAATTATTAATTTTCAAAAGAACTTCATAATTACAATTGTAGATAAATCTCCAAATAGTTATGCCATCCTATGCAAATCATATTACCACCAATTTCTGCATAATTTCTTCTAATAATTCTTTCCATAAATCTAAAGATAACACATTCATAAACAATCGTAAAATTCGTAAGTATTATAAAGGTTCCTCTACTAACTTCAATTAATCTTATTTAGTTCTGATACACAAATTTCATAAAACACCCATTAAATTTAAAACTGTTATTATTGGATGCAATACAAATAATAATAAAGCTAACACGCTTCTACTAAAAATTCTTAATCAATTATATTTCAATGGATAATACACATAACGTAAAAAATAGCTATATAACTGATCAATATTCTCAAAGGTCATAAATGTTTAAAAAAATACAACGGCATGTGATTTAAGAGGTCTTTTTAATAACCTAAATCTATTAGATTTTCGTAATACCGACAACTTTGGGACACTTTTTCCTGGTTCCACTCACATTTCTATTATTAAAAAATATTATATGTGATTTTTCAACGTCAAAATGGAGTTGTAAACAATTAACATGAAACAATGAAGCAAACTGTATGGTTTTAAAGAGGAATATTTTTATATTTTTATTTTTTAACTATTTTTTAAGTTTTGGAACAAAGCAGTCCTTGCTAGGGGCTTCTTTGGTCCATTCACTGTATAAAAGGAATAAATTTCATATGCAAATTAATACATTTTTATGGAAATCCTCTTGCATCCATTTGCTAATAAATTAACGCTGCAAAGTCGATAAACCAAATGTTGTTTTTTTTTTTTTTTTTTTTTTTTTTTTTTTTTTCAATATTTAAACACAATAAACCAATTGTTAATATTAAAGAAACGAGAAATAGTTTTCGTCATGTTATCCTGAGCAACTGGAACAAAAACAATTAATGTAACATTTTGTAACAGTAACATTTGAAAAAAAAAGCTACCTAAAACATGTTTTAAGAGATTTGGTTGTATAAAAGGCATTTCTAAGTAATTGGGGCTATTTTCGGACTAAAACGGACCTGGCACAAAGTAGCCCCGAAATGCTAGTTTTCATGTTAGCTTTATGAAAACTTAAACATTTTCTGCCAAAATAAAAAGTTAAAGGAAAAATTATGATCACTCATGGGTTCAAGGTAATATTTTGACACTTACTTTATTTGTAGCTCTTATCAAGATTGTTTCACAATAGAAAGTTTGAAGAGTTAAAATCTACACACGAAAACAGCTGTTTATAAACACATTCAGTGTTGCCACTAAAAAAATTAAATTATCGCCAAACTATTCAAATACCCTATAGCAGGGTATAAATAATTTTTCAATGGCGAAAACTCCAAATTATCTTATATTGTTTGTTCAATACAAAGAATAAGATCTTTTTTTATAGGATGGAGCAAAGTAACCCGCAAGGACCAAAGTAGCCCCGGTTGACGGTACATTATTTTAAATATATAAACGTCAATTGACTTTACCTATACATGAGGATGCTGTTTTCTTCCATACACTTACTAATTTGATTATTTATCATAACGACATTTTACATGAAAATAACATTTAATTACAGAAAATGGGAATACTAGAAAGTAGATGCACTTCAAGTTTGCTTTCAGATTCATATAACTGTGAGCGTGCATATATTAGTACTGGTATTAATTTAATTCGTTATATTTCGAATTAACTTAAACCAATCTAACATATTTCAAGCAGTTTATCCTATTAATTTAGAGTTAATGGAAAACCATCTAAAAAACATTACTCTACTAGGTAAGGGATTCTTTCGCGTTAGGCCATTCCCATCTCGCGTCATTAGCTTAGCTACTCATCTCCAGGCGTACGCTTTTCACTGATTCGTTCGTTTCCGTGCTAAGTCAGTATTTGTTTTCCTCCGCGAGTTCAAAAAGCCGATGCACTGAACTCGGAGGAGAGATTATGTTTTGTTTCAAGTGCTCAAGAAAATGGTATCTGGCGTCTATTAATCTCGTAGTATTCTAAATTGCTCCTTAAGATCTTACAGTATGAGACAGAGACTCATGCCAAAGCCTAAAGGTTTTACGAAATTTTCATTACAATGTGGGAATTGTTTAAGTTTTTATGTCTGATGAATAAACGCCTTCGAGCGACAAACTGGCTTCATTTTCTTTCATGAAGAAATCACCGGATTCCTGAATCCGTTCCTGCCTTGTTACACTTACGCCATGATCGTATGAATTAATAATACGACTGCAAACAACCACCATGTTTTCTCACTGGGAGCTATACTTTAATGCAACGAAATATTCTTCGCATCGATCGAATAAATTAGCATCCTAAGCCACAAAGTCCCAACTAAAATATTCGACCTGATATTAGCTGTTACCAACAAACTTTACACAAGCCTTCAGAATTTCTCGAATGCAATAACAAACTTCACATACATACCTCAATTTATCTTTTATAATGGTTTTTGTAAATGATCGTCTGTTATACTAGAGCGTTCTCAAAGAGTATTTGAAACACTTCTGCGTTTTCAAACAAACAAAAAAAAAATTCTGTTACTGATGAGTCTGCAGCTTTTAATGAGCACGTGAAAAGCGTTTCCAAAGTTTTGTCATATATACATTGCTTGCTTTATAATTTGCTCTTACGTCTTGAATCAGTCATGACTGATAATTATAAACAGAAGTTCATAGCAATAAATAAAGTGTGTCTCATTTGAACCGATACAGCTCAAGTCAATAAGCAATGGTGAAAATTTCCGAAGGAAGAAACGAGATTTTTGGAATACAGATAGTTTCGGTCCGGCCGAATTTTTGGCAACATTATCGCCAAAACTCAGATTTTGATCCGAAAACGAAAACGAAACAGAATTTTTGGTCGATCTCTAGTCATTACATACCATCTTCGTTTAGAATTTTGTTTAATATTGTTATATGAACTTGTAAGATAAATTTTGATTCAAAGGTATTATATATCTGTATATATATATATATATATATATATATATATAATACCTTTGAATCATAATTTATATATATATATAACATTAACTACTAACCTACTAATTATTTTTAAATTTTTATCTGATTATTATATTATACTTTTTTATAATGTTGATTTATAAATACACACACACATATATATATATATAATTAAAATTATACAATTACCAACTTCATGTAGCCATTGACAAATGTTTCATTAGGTAATAGTTCCTGAAGCCGAGAATAACTGTTCTTCAAATTCTTTATCTGCAATTCAGAAAAATAATTCTCCAATGACTATGTAATGTTTCAATTTTTATAGCATGAAAATAAAACTGGAGATCATTATACTATTTATTTCGTTCCATAAAAGCTAATACATTGCTAAATACAAATTGTCAACCTGAAAATATTAGAATGGTACAGGTCAGCGGTTCTTAAACTCTTATACATTACTGATTTCTTTTCATGTTTCCTCTATCTTCGCGGACCCCTATGATTGAAGACTGAAATTACGGATGTATTTTTAGTACTTTAAATAAAGGATGCATAAACTAATGGCGATACAAAACCTGGTAAAACGGACTCGCAAGTGTTTGGTAAATATGATGGATTTATTTCGAGTTCTGCAAAAAATAAAAATAAAATAAATAAATAAATAAAAATACATTCCACGCAGGTCTTTGGCGGATCGCCTGAAGATGCATTGTGGATCCCTTCGGGTCTCCGGAGCACAGTTTAAGGGGGTCCGGGACACAAAAATCTACAAATTTTCTAAAAATATTTTATTGCAGTAAAAAATGCTCCGCTTTTTTCTGCTTAAAAGGAAGCTTGAATCATGTTTCTATAAATATTAGAACAGAACATATTATTTTTACTTTCTTCTACCTTTACAAAAAGAAAGTATTGGATTCATGAAAATTTTCGAATTCCTGTTTTCGACGGATTTACACGTTTTAGGGGTCAGAGAACTCGAAAAACATGTTTTTACAAAATGTCTGTCTGTGAGTCTGTCTGTCTGACTGTCTGTCTGTCTGTGTGTCTGTGTGTAACACAAATTTTGTGGGCGCTCTATCTCAAGAACTAATGCACGGAATTTAATAAAAAATTATATCCAGTTAGTCCCTGATACAAATTGATGGTGATTAGTTTTTGGTGCAAATCGCTCAACAGGTGGCGCTGCTATGATGCATTTTTTACGATTTCCGCAATGGCTCTATCTCAAGAACTAATGCACGAATTTTCATGAAACTTCAGATTCAGTTAGTCCTGTATATGACTTGATGCTGATTACGTGTTAGTGTAAATCGCTCAACAGGTGGCGTTGTTGTGCTACATTTTGCACGATTCCCGCAATAGCTCTATCTCAAAAACTAATGCACGAATTTTCATCTAACTTCAGATTTAGTTAGATGTTAACACAAGTTGTTGCTCATTAGGTGTTGGTGTTAATCGTCCAATAGGTGGCGCTGCTATGCTGGAATTTTCATGATTTTTGCAATAACTCTATCTCAAAAACTAATGCTCCTATTTTCCCCAAACTTCAGACTCAGTTAGACTTTGATGTAAGTGGTTGCTTGGTGGTTTTTATGTAACATAGGTTTTGGTGTAAAGCACCCAATAGGTTGCGCTTCTAGGCTGAATTTTGCTGGATTTACACGATTTCAGAGATAGCCATATGTCAAGAACTAATGCACGGAATTTCATATCTTTAGAATCGTCATGATGGGCATAGATTGCCGTTTAATTTTGGCAGTGTGATAGCAAATTTTGAAGTATTAACATGTATGAGATAGAAGAAAGTTTTGGGATTGGTACATCCGACTAGTTTTGGGTTTGGTTTATTTTCAAAATTTAGCTTTCAAGCAATGGTTGTCATGCAAACGACTTCTTGTGAAAATGCGTTTTTCTTCATGATGGTTTTTTTCACCATTTCTCGTATTTAAATTATTATAACTCAAGAACCGTTAAAGATATAGAGTTAAAACTTGGAACATGTCTTTTTCAATTAGTTTACTTTCATTTTGTTTCAGAAAATTTGAAAAAATTATTTGCTTTTGAAAATAAGATTTTTTTTTTAAAGTTACATCATTTTTTCCTTAATTTTTACATTAAATATATTTAAATTTTTTTTATAAATATTTTTTAAAATGCTGAATCTAAATTAAAACTTATATATTTCTGTTTATTTAAATGATAAAAAATTGAAATTCTACAAATAATATTTCGAATTATAACGATTTTAAATTACCCCACTTTTTTAACAAATTTTAATTTTTTTTAAATTTTCTTAAAAAATGTGAGAAGTTTGATCATGTGATTTTGTTTACAAATGATATGGTTAACCACCACACAAAAATTCAAAATTTTAACTCAATAAATAAAAATTATTTTAAAATGTGTCCCGGACCCCCTTAAGAATCGCAGAATATGCTAAATATTTGAATTAATATTAACAGTGAACCAATATGAATGTGTTGAGAAACTGTATAAAGTACAATAAGAACAATATATAGTGCTGGTAACAATTGAATAGGAATACAGTCTATTGTACAGGTTGTCTCAAAAATAGTGAAACGCGCTTTATTCTATTTATTTATTTATTTTCACCAGTTGGAAATACATATGCATTATAAATTGCAAACGTATTCAACATAGATAGAAATTAGAGGTCATCTTGATGAAATAGTCTTACCATTAATTTTCTGAAAGTTACACTTTTCAAAATTTGTATACGATACCTGGGTCCTATAAGTTGTATTTAAAAACATTTTCTCATGGCTCGGACAAGTAAAAAGGTAGACATATCCTTGTTCTACGACCAAAACTCAATGAGTTATGATACTTTAAAATTTATGAAGTTTCATGAAAAAAAAAATCTAACAAAAACATAGCTGTAAAAAAAGGGAGCCAAGTTCTGTAAAGACAATGACAAGAAAAGAAGTGATATCTAAGTGGGTGCCAAGTTCAAATAAAATTCACACAAACTTACCTACTGAAGTATTATAGCATTTTTTAAATTGTTTAGAAATAAAAATTATTGATAGCATATTAATAATAAATCTAGAACTTGGCAAGTTTTTACCTACGAGTCATTTATTTTTAATAATGACATTATTATATCAAATCTTGTTATTTCATGATTGGAAGCCTTAATTTGAGTGATCTCCTTCCCCTTGAAGGGCGGTGGGATATATCCACCTAATTTAACTGCAAAATGCCACATTGACACCAGAATTCAGGACTAAAAAGTTTAATTTTATTAAATACGTGAAAAGAAGCTTTTACCCATTTTGAAATAAATTTGTTTTTCAATTCTGGTGTGATTCAATCATTTTAGCATTTCACGAATAAAAGTTATTTTCCCCTGAAAGGGTTAAAGTCTCTAGAGTGATGACCAAGAACAAGCGTAAGTATATCTGTCTCTTTGTCAGGCATCTTAGTCTGTTTGCATTGAGGTTTCTGGAGGGTGGGTGCTAGATTGATAACCAAACACGAGCGGGTGTGTATCTGTGTATTTATTGGTTTATCAAATCTTTAACATGAGTCATTTGTTTATAATAATAAATATATTAATTTTTTTTGTAATGTCATTGAAATTAATATTAACATCACCATTTTATAAAGACATGAAATTGATAGGCATAACATTTATCAAAAACTTGCCAAGTTCTAGATTTATTATTAATATGCTATCTATAATTTTTATTTCTAAACAATTTAAAAAATGCTATAATACTTCAGTAGGTAAGTTTGTGTGAATTTTATTTGAACTTGGCACCCACTTAGATATCACTTCATTTCTTACCATTGTCTTTACAGAACTTGGCTCCCTTTTTTTACAGCTATGTTTTTGTTAGATATCATTACTTTTTGTAAAGTTGCAATATATTTAGACACTTTACTTAATGCTTTTTAATGTGTTTACATGTGACTATTTTATTCACCAAGTAACATTCAATTTTAATTTTAATTTATTACAACAAACTATTTGACTGTCAATTTGCGGCAGAAATCTATATTTTAATACTGCTACATTGAATGCATGTTTTGAAACGAAATGTATTGATTCGAAATTTTTATTGCTTCTGAAACAACAATTCCTATTAAATTCCTATATTAAATTTTCCTATTAAATTTTCCACATAAATACCCTATAGCTGGGCCTGCTTTTTTGTGCTGAAAGTGAAAAATGAAGTTATGTGCTTATGCCACACTATGTATCATTCATCAATGGGTTCCGGCGAAGAGGCAGAGCAGAGGAAGGACATTGCTCCTCCCTGGATTTTCAAATTTAATTAACTAAATATCCTTTCTCTGATGGTTTTGAAAATAACAAGTGGGTAAGTGTGATCACAAATCGCACAGAGGTTTTCGTTTAATATTTCTTTCAAAACATTTTATCCTTTTGAAGAATCTGTTAGTTCCACATTTCGCAACCAGGGGCGCACTCTATTCTAAACAAACCTCTATCCGAACGAAATTCCGTTTTACATACTATCCGTAGATATATTAGTTGAGGGGATTAAGCCCATAGCACCCGAGATAAGTAGGCGTCCCTGGCGGTAAAAAGTGAAACTAAAATATGTAAGGCTATGGTGCATAATATGAAAGAATGGTCAAAGGGGTGGCGGCAAAAGTTGGAAAAGTGGTCCCTGGATGAAAAGGGCGGATGTTAGAAAAATTGCTTAAAATACACAAGTTAGAGCCCGGTGGAGTATATAATATAAGACTTTTTGAAAATTTTATGATTTTCCGTGTGGTCTGAGGTATTCAGCTATACGTATGCAAAAAGTCATGTCTCCAACTTAATTAGGAGCTCCCTTAGAAAGAATTGCTTAAAAGACATATGTGGTAGCTCAAAGGGTTAAGCGTAAGACTTTTTCAAGATTTTATGATTTGTCGCCTGGCCTCAGGTGTTCTACTATAAGTATGCAAAATTTCAAATGTGCAATTTAATAAGGGGCTCAGTTAGAAAGAATTGCTTAAAATACGCATGTGGAAGCCCAAAGGGTTAAATGTACGACATTTTCAAAATTTTATGGTTTGTCATTTGATATGTGTTCAGCTATAAGTATGCAAATTTTCACGCCTTCAACCTAATTAGAGACTCACTTAGAAAACATTGTTTAAAATACACATGTGGAAGCCCAAAGGGTTAAATGTACGACTTTTTGAAAATTTTATGATTTGTCGTTTGATGTGAGGTGTTCAGCTATAAGTATGCAAAATTTCACACCTCCAACCTAATCAGAGGCTCACTTTGAAAGAATTGTTTAAAATACACATGGGGGAGCCCAAAGGGTTAAATGTACGACTTTTTAAAAATTTTATGATTTCTCGTTTGATGTGAGGTGTTCAGCTATAAGTATGCAAAGTTTCACGCCTCCAACCTAATTAGGGCTCACTTAGAAAGAATTGTTTAAAATACACATGTGGGAGCGCAAAGGGTTAAATGTACGTCTTTTTCAAAATTTTATGATTTGTTGTTTGATGTGAGGTGTTCAGCTATAAGTATGCAAAATTTCACTTCTCCAACTTAATTAGGGGCTCACTTAGAAAGAATTGTTTAAAATACGCATGTGGGAGCCCAAAGGGTTAAATGTACGACATTTTCAAAATTTTATAGATTGTGGTTTGATGTGAGGTGTTCAGCTATACGAATGTACAATTTCACGCCTCCAATCTAATTAGGGGCTCACTTAGAAAGGATTGTTTAAAATACACATGTAAGACCCCAAAGGGTTAAATTTACAACTTTTTCAAAATTTTATGATGTCATTTGATGTGAGGTTATCAGCTATAAGTATGCAAAATTTCACACCTCCAACCTAGTTAGAGGCTCACATAGAAAGAATTGTTTAAAATATATATGTGGGAGCCCAAAGTATTAAATGTACGACTTTTTCAAAATTTTATGGTTTGTCGTATGATGTGTGGTGTTCAGCTATAAGTATGCAAAATTTTAAGTCTCCAACATGTATAGTTTCTGAGAACGGGCTCTGTGACGGACAGAATATCTCAATTTGTTGATTTTCTGTAAGCAAGTAAACCCAGTTAAAATCCCATTAAGTGGATAGGTTTACAATGGAAGTCTATGGAAATTTGGCGAAATATTAGACATATCGCCAAGGTGGCGTCCCTTTTGGCGACTAATTTTGGTCGCCAAATTTGGCGATATATCGCCATGTTGGCGAGAATCTTGGCGGTATTTGGCGACAGAACAGCGTCCCCTCCTACGGCAAATTAAAATTTCGCGTAATAGACGTAATGTTAAAGTAAAAATGGGCATCCCCAGGTGGGTAATTCATCGATTTTCACAAATTTTTTATTTTTTTCCTTAGTTTTATAGTGTAAACGAACTTCGCACGAAATTTGAAGTCTGTAGCTGCAGTAGATATACGAGATCTTTTTGATGAGTGAGTCAGTCAGTCAGTCAGTCAGTGATAAAATTATCGATTATCAGACATTTTCAAATGTCACTATCTCAGAAACTAATTATGCGTTATTTATAAAATTTTGGATTTTAGGTACTTAGGGTGGCCTTACTACACATTTCGTATAACAAGTACGTAGGTCTCATAGATTTTCAGTAGTAGAGCATCGAAATTTGACGAAAACAACTCGCAATGGTTCGTGTAAATAACACACGGCTATGTCAGGCGAACTTGGCTGACACACTGCCGTGTGTCTAGATTAATAAAATTCGAAGTTTTATAACTCGGTGAATTTCCGTTGTAGATGAATGGAATTTTTGTTTTGTACTTGTCATGCCACGAAGAAAATGTTTTTAAATACAATGACCGTATACAAATTTAAAGCGTGTCATTTTTTGAACTTTTATGGTGGGACTATCTCTTAGCTACCACCTTATTTTGAACAGTTTGCAGTTTATGTTGCCTATTTATTTACAAGAGGTAAAAAATAAACAGTTTTTCAAAAGTTTTGCGGTACCCTGTATAATGCAATGAATACTATATCTCCTCAGGTCTTCTGCATATTAATAATTTTTCCCAATTTTCATTTTTTAATGGTGACAGAGGGTTGCCAGATTGTACGTTTTACCCGTAAGTTGTACGTTTTTTAGTGATGTTTGGGCTTATCGTACCGTGTACGTTTAAATTTGTCCCGTACGACGATTTCTTCCGTACTTTTGATAGTTCCAAGATTTTTTTTTTCTCTTTCAGTGTGCTTCAAAATGTTATACCTTATACCGAAAAAAAGTTATACACATGCGCATCAAATATGAAATTGGGTTGCTTCCCATCAGAATTACAAAAACCTCAGGAGAGTAGTGTAATATTAACTGCACATTCGCGAACTTTTGGGTAGCATTGGATCCTCTGTACTTGACGTTAGTATAGACAATAAGTACACTGTAAAAAAAAGGATTAAAAAACGGAGATTCTACTGGCAATCTAGACGCCAGTACTACTTCCGTATTTTTACGGAAAATTTCCTCCATAAATTACTGAAAATTTTCCGTTTTTAATCAGAAAAACGGAAATTTTTCTGTAATTTATGGGGAAAATGTCCGTAAAAATAGAAATAGTCCTGGCGTCTAGATTGCCAGTAGAATCTCCATTTTTCAGTCCGTTTTTTTTACAGTGTATCTACATTATAAAAAATTTTAATTTAGTGAATCTGTATTTTAAGTTTTAATATTTTCTTTGATTTATTATCTCCTTTTATGCTTAAATACAAACATTTATTTTTGTAGGATGTCCATTACTAAAGTTTTCATGATCATCATTGACTTGCAGGATGTTTTAATTACTTTTTGTTCTTATAGTTCAACTAATTTTTCGATCATAATGGGATATATGATTGCAAAATTAGTTACAGGGTTGATAGAATAATATAAAACAAAATACAGTTGGAAATTAGTAATTAAATCGATTAATTAATAACCTTTTTCAAAACAAATTCGTTACCGAAAACATTGCTGGCACATATAACATAGTTTAGTATAGAAAAGGACGATAGCGCGGTAAAAGCATATCTAACTAGTGTCAATCAAAATCTTCCGTTTTTTTTTTTTTTTTTCTGATATAAATCTGGCAACCCTAGGTGATATTCACTTTTGACACTATATTCAATTTTCTTGGTTCAAATCAGCCTGAAATGCACATAATTTAGCCTTTTTTCATACTTTTCCAAAATTGGATGATGCTAATCTACGTGACAAATTTTAATAAAATGTTTCAAAAAAATCTCTTGAATGAAGTGTTCCTTTTTTTATTCGACACAAACGTTAATCTAGGTACTTTTTCAGTTCAAAAAATATTTTTAATTGCGGAAATAATAAATTTACAGTAAAACCTCCCTAAAGCGACCACGTTTCGTTCCAATAAAAAGTGGTCGCTCCGAGAGGTGGTCTCTTAATGGTGGTCATGTTTAAATCTGTTGAAGAAAGGTAACAATTAATGTTATTAAAATTTAATTTTCACATTGGGAAAAAATATAAAAAATTAAGAGTCAAAACAAAAGTTAATTGCATAAGTTAATTACTGCAGAGTTTAAAAAAGGAATACATTGACGTTTGCTTTGATTTTACTGTTTTATCTATTATAACTTTTATTTCCAAGTCCTTTCGAAGTTCAGTGAATAAATGCATTTTTTTATTTTTTTGAACGAGAACAAATAATGACGATTTCATTAATTTATCTATTTATATGAGAGTTTCCTGACAAAATAAGGCAGGAGAGTTTATGGACCGTCATTCTTAATTTGTCATTAGAGTAAAATTCATTGCCTAAGAAGGCACAAAGTGGTTTAAACACTAAATAGTTGCCGGAAAAAAAACTAAACTTAGTTTAGAAGTTTGATTAATAATCCGCTCTCCGGAATTATTTTTCGAATAAAACCTTCTTCAAGCGACCAGAAAAAAACGGAATTTGTTTCATTTTCTTCTAAGAAATGGGTCGCTCATGGAGGGAGTTCAACTGGGAAGGTTTCTGAATGGAGGTAAAATTAGTATTGAGACTATGGGAATAAGTTTCGTTCCATGAAAAAATGGTCGTTCAGGGTGGTGGTCGCACAGGGAGGTTTCACTGTATATTAAAAAGAAATTCCCGCGCCGGCTCAGCCTATTGTCGGAGGTAGATTTCGAAATTAACTACTAATTTCACAAACAAAAACTAAATCAAGGTTAGAGTTAAACCCAGTTTTCCAATTTTATCTGGCCGCATTTGACAAATTTTTAATTTCATTTTTCTGTAAGCTGGTTTTACCAGAATCATTTTAAGGCGGTATTAAAAAAAATATTTTTCCATGCTCAACAACTCGAAGTTTTCTGACACATTTATAGACTCATTTTTAAAAGTAAAAACATGTAACTTGCTGACGTGATTTTTTAAAGAGGTTTATAAGTGACCTGTACTTTTATTTTTAGTTCAATTAAATTGAACTTGATTTAAAAACGATAATTTTCTCAGTACGACCAGTTTTTCGTTTCCAGCACTATCACTTCGGAAAATTAGGTTGAAAATGCCAACTTTGACAGCATTTTTGAAATGTATTCTGCCTTTATCAAAAAATCGACCAAAACAGCAGATTATATAGTTTTTGAATAAGAGAACCTGCCAACTGCATGTGTTTGAGAGCAAAAATGAATTTAAAAATGAGTCAGAAAATAAGCCGTTTGGATTTGAATACACCCTTAATACGATAATTTTTTCGCAAACCACTATTTTTTTTAATTTGTTTCAGCTATAAGTATTCGCTCTTAACAATAACTTGTCAACATGAAAGTTGTAGATAATATTGAGAAGATGTTTAATAAATTTAAGCGGATTGGAATGAATTTTTTTCTTCTTCAACCCCCCATTTTTTCCGTTTTTATTTTATTTATTTTATTTTATTTTTGTTGTTAAGAGTTGGTCTTATGAAAATCTTGTCAATATAAAAGTTGTAGGTAATATTAAGAAGATTTATAATAAGTTTAAGGGAATTTTATATCTTGAGAATTGACGAAGTTATGAATTTTTTCTCCCTAAAACCCTATTTTTGCGCCCTTTGAGCCCATTTCTGATTTTATCAAAAATCTGTGATACATAAATTTTTGGCCCTTTTCCTAGAAGTAATAATAACTTTAAACTGATTTGATGTGTATTATAACTAAGAAGTTATGCGTTATTTTCGGTTTTTGCAACCCCCCCCCCCTATCCCCACCCTTGGTCCGATTTTGCCCATTAACACTAGAACCGCCGGAAATTTTACTCAAGTGTTATAAAAATATTTTACACCAGAATTTTTATTAAAAACTATCTAACTTATTTTTTTAACTTATTTCTCCGTTCATATATATATATATATATATATATATAACTTATTTTAGAAAGAAATTTCTGGTTCGAATCGAAGCATTTTTATTTGGTACCGGTCAAAGTGACTGCTACGGCGGTGCTAGTGTTAACGAACTGGACCGAGATTTTCTGGCCCTTGATTTTATGTGTCAGTTTGGACGAGATTTGTGCAGAATTATGGAAGTTATCGTGTCCATAAAAAAGGGATATATATATATATATATATATGGTATATAGTATATATATATATATATACATATATATATATATCCTCTTCGCTACCTGGGTCCACATGTGTGGACCTCTATTCTTTTCCCCATAAAAACTAAACTGTTTGACTTTTTTACATTTTGACATCATTTTTTAATAGCTGAATTTTTCTTTGCTTTAAAAGAAAACCAATAAATGGCAAAATCTATGCTGATTTCCTCATAAAATAGATGTTATTTTCATCTGAGTTTGCAAAACGCCTTCAAGAGGGTGCGGCCAAGAAATTGAGAAATCGTCATACTTATTTAACTTAAATCCTGTACAATAAAATGTTTTGAGGATTTGCATATCATTCACTTGATTAAAGGCCTTAAATTTGTGATTGTGGGAATTTGGGTTAGTGATAATTAAATTGATATTTTAGCGGAATTTGTAATTTTAGATCCCTATTTGCAAACCTAAATTACTAGTCCCCTAAAGCATTAATTTTCGAAAAGTTCTTTTTCTGTCATCTATGATGTCATTTTGTTTGTTTAAAACCAATGAATGGTATTTATAGTATTATTTTAGCTTTGGGAACGAAGAGGTTACATATATATGTTATATAAAAATTTTTACTTTTACTATTAATTTAAATTATTCTAAATTGCCGGCATCTTCATTATTTCCCTTTTTTAATAGGCTTTATTATTTATTTCTAGTTAAATTCCTATAAATTTAAAACGCGTATCTTAATAATAGATTTATTCCAAAACGTAATCTAAACTTTTAATCCCTTCATTAATTTTTATCGTCTGCCAAACTGTAAAGTTCTGAACGCAGTTACTTATTTTTCGAATGTTTATCAAAACCATTTTTACATTTTTATTCTATTTCATCTCATTTTCCCGCCCGCTAGGCGTCGGCCTTTTCACATCGAAATTCTTCCATTAGCGGCGTCGGGATTCTTTCCTGTGACGTTTCTTGATCGCTCTCCATTGGCTGAGTGTCGGATCGCAGTTTCACTTCGAAGCTCGTTCGTGATTTTGGTTGGGTTAGCCTGAAGATTCCATTTCAATCGGAATTCCTCCGCGCATCCTAATAAATAGTTCGAGCATGAGCTCAGAACAAGTTTTTTGTGCTGTTGGATTGTTTACTTAATTTGTTACACGGTGTCCTAAGCCATGTAGAATAATCATTTCGTGAAATAACATCTATTTCACGTGAGTAACTAGTTTATGCTTTATGCTCGACTGGAATGCTCTGATTTCTCATCTTGTGGGAATTGTTTAGTGTTGGTATGTTCTGATGGAATAAACAGTTTTCCTATGACTACGTTTCCATGTGTTTAATTGGGAAAACCCCATATTTCTTCATACACCTTTTTTTCACCACTCACGCTGCCTTGTTTTCATCATGATTAAATAAGAGTTTGATTGGACTATACCAATATTATCATCGCTCTACAGCTGCTAAATTTTCACAGAGTTGATACCTCCACTAGCGATGCTTGTGCTAAGTGGTATGATTGCTATACAACATTACCAGCGGCTGATTAGTATGTGATACTAATCAAGTAATATGTCGTAATAAGCACGACGTGATATTTCAACTACACCCATTAAATTGTTTCGTAATATATATATATACATATACATAGATAGATAGATAAAGTTTTGAACTGGGTGTTGTTTTGGGTTCTAGGAGTCCTGATCGGTGTAGATCTGCAAAGGTTTTTCTGAAATTCCAACATAGGTGAGGATGTAATAGGTAGTATTTTTTACGAAATCTACCTAATATGAATTCTGATTTATTTGTACATAAATCAACGTCATGAAAAACATGAATATGTGGTTTTACAGTTTATTCCAAGCAGCAATTTTTGCGATAAAGAGAATGGAGTTATAAATAAAGAGGAGGAGACATTTAGTGTACGGTTTACCAGTTGCGACTGAAGTAACTGAGGAGGTTGTCACAAAATGGAGGCTGCTTTTTTATAAATCGGATCTTCAGTTTCTGATCACCCCAAAAGAAAACTATCCACCAGTAAAACTGAATAGAAAATTTCGTCTTTTTTAAGCGTCTTATTCATTGAATTTATTCTCAAAAATGACATAAAAATTTCTATTTGTTTTTACTGGTGTCAGTGTGCCTTGTAAAACTGTCAGTTTGTTTCCCTAGTTGGCGGAAACTCAGCGCCTAATCACCGACAAAGTAAACTCCTACCAGTAACAATGAAAGTCTGTTTCTACCATTAGTGGCCGAGAGGTTCTGCTCTCGAAGCTGGTAGACGGGAGGTGGTGGGTTCGAACCCATTCGCGTCCGTCGGCCTAATCGTTCGGAATTTTCGTGGTTTTCTTCGAGCCATGGATTTCCATGCGTGAATACGGGTTAGGTTCCCTTAGAAAGACGTCACGAAGGGCACTCCTCCCCCTGGGCCTATATCCCTCGAGCAGATAATTGGCCGTCAAAAATCAACCATCAACCAACCTGTTTCTACCATTATTTATGACTGAAATTTCACAATAATAAGGCTTTTACATAAGTTGAAAATTTCTATATAAATCTACTGCTGGAAGTTTTCACCAGCGGTAAGCAACGCCTGCGATAGCGGTTGCAGTTGAAGCTTCACTATTTTAAGAATATGTCCGTTCCTCTTTATTAATAGTTCCATGATATAGAGCGATAAAAATTTTACTTTTCGTCGATCGAAAACTGACGTATCATATTACTGCTTGCGTCCACAAAAAGAAACATAAAACCTCAGAGAGCAACCGAAAAAGATAAATATATATATATATATATATATATATACAGAATTTCATTTTGCATAGAGTCAGACAGTAGAGTTCATTTTGTATAGATTTATCTTAGACCGGGAAGCGGCTGCATAAACCGTCACCTCATCGATTTGCTGTCTGAAATTCTAGGAATAGTAAAAACTCGACTCGCATATTAAAATACCACTGTCCTGACAAGTCATATCTTGGTGGAAAACACCTACAAACCTGAGTTTAGTGGTTGACAGGTAGATTTACCATTGTGTTTTCCTGCAACCAGTCCTCCATGCTTTCATACCTTTGGGTGCAGAAAAACGCACCAATAAACCTTCTGATCAACCCCTAAAATCGGGACTGCAGGTGTTTTCCAACAAGATATAACTTGGGAGATGGTTGCATTTTAATATGCTAATCGAGTTCTGTCCAATCTTGGAATTTCAGTCAACAACTCGATCAGGTGATGGTTTGTGCAGCCGGCTACTAGTCTATCTCTATTCTGACTAATGAGAGCGCTTCATAATATTGTCAAGTAACTGTTATTTACAAAAACGCTAAATAACTGGACAGTTTGCTGCATATTTTAACAGTGTATGTTTCACATATAGCTCTAATTAGTAGACGTTATTACAAATCGCTTGAACCAGTTACATTTTTATACGAGGATTTATAGCAGAATTAGTAGAGGGCGGGAAGAGGATGTCCTTTTTTCCTTGTTTGTACCTGTTAAAAATTGGCAGCAAACTGTCCAGTGATTCGACCTTTTTTATACATAACGGTTGTTTAATCGTTAATTCAACCAATCCTGGCCATAATATTGTCAGTAATATGGACTTAATACATTCATAATATGAACAAGTAACTGTTATTTGCAAAAATGGTCGAATAACGAGACAGTCTGATGCAGATTTTTAACAGTGATACTTCATATACAGCACTAACTAGTAGACGTTATTATAAATCGCATGGTGCCAGTTACATTTTTATACGAGGATTTATAGCAGAATTAGTAGAGGGGGAGTGGATATCCTTTTTTCCTTGTTTGTACCTGTTAAAAATTGGCAGCAAACTGTCCAGTGATTCGACATTTTTTATAGATAACGGTTGCTTAATCCAATCGTCAATTTAACCAATCCTGGCAATAATATGGTCAGTAATACGGTCATAATACATTAATAATATGAACAAGTAACTGTTATTTTCAAAAATGGTCGAATATCGAGACAGTTTGCTGCAGATTTTTAACAGTGCATGCTTCATTATACAGCACTAATTAGCAGACACTATTACAAATCCCTTGGTACCAGTTACATTTTTATACGAGGATTTATAGCAGAATTAGTAGAGGGGCAGTGGATATCAGTTTTTCCTTATTTGTACCTGTTAAAACTTGGCAGCAAACTGTCCAGTGATTCGATCTTTTTTTATAGATAACGATTGCTTAATCGTTAATTTAACCAATCCTGGCCATAATATGGTCAGTAATATGGTCATAATACATTCATAATATTAACAAGAAACTTTTATTTGCAAAAATGGTCGAATAACGAGACAGTTTGCTGCAGATTTTTAACCGTGCATGCTTCATATACAGCACTAATTAGCAGACGCTATTACAAATCCCTTGGTACCAGTTACATTTTTATACGAGGATTTATAGCAGAATTAGTAGAGGGGAGAGGATATCCTTTTTTCCTTGTTTGTACCTGTTAAAAATTGGCAGCAAACTGTCCAGTGATTCGATCTTTTTTTATAGATAACGATTGCTTAATCGTTAATTTAACCAATCCTGGCCATAATATGGTCATAATACATTCATAATATTAACAAGAAACTTTTATTTGCAAAAATGGTCGAATATCGAGACAGTTTGCTGCAGATTTTTAAGAGTGCATGCTTCATTATACAGCACTAATTAGCAGACGCTATTACAAATCCCTTGGTACCAGTTACATTTTTATACGAGGATTTATAGCAGAATTAGTAGAGGGGAGAGGATATCCTTTTTTCCTTGTTTGTACCTGTTAAAAATTGGCAGCAAACTGTCCAGTGATTCGATCTTTTTTTATAGATAACGATTGCTTAATCGTTAATTTAACCAATCCTGGCCATAATATGGTCTGTAATATGGTCATAATACATTCATAATATTAACAAGTAACTTTTATTTGCAAAAAGGGTCGAATAAGAGACAGTTTGCTGCAGATTTTTAACAGTGTATGCTTCATATACAGCACTAATTAGTAGATGCTATTACAAATCGCTTGGTACCAGTTACATTTTTATACGAGGATTTATAGCAGAATTAGCAGAGGGGAAAGGATATCCTTTTTTCCTTGTTTGTACCTGTTAAAAATTGGCAGCAAACTATCCAGTGATTTGACCTTTTTTTATAGATAACGGTTGCTTAATCGTTAATTTAACCAATCCTGGCCATAATATGGTCTTAATATATTCATAATATGAACAAGTAACTGTTATTTTCAAAAACGGTTGAATAACTGGACAGTTTGCTGCAGATTTTTGACAGTGTACTTAAGTGCACTTATGTTAAAAATGTGCAGCCAAATATTCAGCCATTCAACCTTTTTTATAGAAAACGTTAAATAATCGCAATTTATCTCTATTCTGACCGATGAGAGCGCTTCAAATTATGATCAAGTAACAACTATCTGTTAAAAAGATTGATTGACTACACAGATCGCGGCAGATTTTTAACCGTTAACTGATGTCACAGAAAATGTCACATAACTAGTGTGAAGCGGTCTGTGAGACCGCTCCATCGAAAGATGAATAAAAGCCGCGATGAACTCATAGGATGTTGTTTCTGTACTATACTTTTTGTACAAGAGTGTTGTAATTAAAATTCACCTATTCAAAAGTCTCTGGTGATAGTATTAAAGTTCCAAACGAAACAACATTTTAGTAGTGTTTGTAGATAAACTGAAATTTGCAAGTTAAATTATGAAAATGAACAAGTAAAAATTAAATTTAAAATATCAAAAAATCCCACTGCGTGAAAAGCGAACTAATTAATTATTTCTCATCAATGTGAAACAAATTTTATATTACTTACCTATTTTTTTATTTACGTGCATAGATGACTTTTAAGTTGCGTTTAATTGTTAGTTCCTATCTATAAACACTGTTTTGATGAGGCCTATAGATATCTATGATGGTTAGAGTTGCACTAAAGCTAGAGATCCTACCTACACAACTTCCAAGTTGTGTAATATTTAAACGAAGCTTCTGACTGTAAAATAGTCAATGAAACATCGTCTTCATTTTGAAAGACCTATCCAATGATATGACACTCAATATGGTGCGTAAAAATGTTTTTTCCTCTCTACCGCCATTTTGTACTTTACGGCCACCATTTTGAATTTATAAAAACAAAAGAATTTATAAAAACTAGCCTATAACCATCGGGCGGTTAAGACGAATCGATTGAGACCTCATTCATTAAAATCCATCCAACCGTTGGGATGTTTCGAGGGTATAAAGAAATCCACATACCCAGATACGCGTGAAACACATAACCCTTCCTATCAGTCGGGTAAAAAAGAACAGCTGTATTAACTAAAAACATAGACTTCAAAGTTAAACAAGTAAAAATTAAGTTTAAAAAATCAAAAAACTGTACTGTGTAAAAAGCGAACAAATTAATTATTTCTCATCAATGTGAAACTCTTTTTTATATTACTTATCTATTTTTTTATTATTTCTTGTATTGATGACTTTTAAGTTGTATTTGTTAGTTGCTATCCATAAACACTGTTTTGATTAGGCCTATAGATATCTATGATGGTTAGAGTTGCAGTAAAGCTGAGATCCTACCTACACAACTTCCAGGTTGCGTAATATTTAAACGGAGTTTTTGACTGTAAAATAGTCAATGAATCACCGTCTTTATTTTGAAAGATCCATCCAATGGTATGCCACTTAATATAGTGTGTAAAAAATTTTTTTCGTCTCTACCGCCATTATGTATTTTACGGCCGCCATTTTGAATTTATAAAAACAAAACCTAGCCTGTAACTATCGGACGGTTAAGATGAATCAGTAGAGACCTCATTCATTAAAATCCATCGAGCCTTTGGGATGTTTCGAGGGTATAAAGAAATCCACATACCCAGATACGCGTGAAACACATAACCCTTCTTGGTAGTCGGGTAAAAAAGCACCGGTCTGTGAGACCGGTAACATCAGTTAAAGGTTAACAGTGCTGTAAATAATTTGCAGCAAACTGTCAAATTATTTGGCCGTTGTTAAAGATGACGGTTATTTAAGCGTAATTTTAACCGACTCTGATACATGCAAATACGTTATATTATAGTCCAGTAACCGCGGTTACTTAAAAAAAAAAAAAAAAAAAAAAAAAAAAAAAAAAAAGTTTAATGACTGGACAGTTTGCTGCAGTTTTTATTTATTTATTTATTTATTTTTTTTACGGTGTAGTAAAAAAAGTTTTTATCATTCACCTTTCACATTAGTGTTATCATTACTGCTTTGTGCGAAAGTACACATTTACTGTCGGATAAATAATGCAAAAGACTTCATGTATCTACATATTAGGTGGATCGCGAAATTTTTTTTAACCTTAAGGTTGGTTTGGTAAAAGCAAATTTAGAGAACCGATGTTCTAACATATTTCAACTTTTATTCTACATGCTTTTCAATTCATCTTTAAAATAAATGAGCATGAAAACATAAAAATAAATCAAAAGAAATTAGCGATTAGTATTGCAAATGTCACAGTTTGAACAAAAATGGATCTGTAGACACTTCTTTAAAACAACAAACTTATAACATAAATAAATTCCATTTCTTCAAGCAGATTTTTTTCAAGCTTTAGGAATAAAGCTTTTCTTGTTGTTGTTGTTGAAGGCATAAGGTACTTATCAAAATAAGCTGAAAAAATATATATGTAGCATATCGTCCGCTTACAGCTTCTGGCTAACTTCTTTTGAGCTAGTTTGCCGGTCCGGCGCGTAGCGAAGCTGGCGTTTGTTGTCTGGTCATTTCGTATTGTGTTTGTGTAACAGAGGATGGGTTATGTTCCAAAAACTACATACCAAAGTCTGTTGGGACCGCATTTATTCCTCTTTGTTACATTCCTTTGAGAGTCAGGCTCCTTGGGATGAGAGCTGGATCTCGCTTATTTTCCATTAGTTGGTTGGTTGTATTTATGTCGGCCAATTATCTGCACGTGGGATATAGGCCCTAAGGGGGTAGTGCCTTCCGTGGAGGTCTTTCTAAGGGAACCTAACCCGTATTAACGCTTGGAGAACCAAGGTTCGAAGAAAACCACGAAAACTCCGAACGATTAGGCCGACGGGCGCGATTGGGATCGAACCCAGCACTTCCCGTCTACCAGCTTCGAGAGCAGAACCTCTCGGCCACTGGTGGGGCTATTTTCCATTAGAACATCAGGACTTCGTCTTATTGCAAAGCAACCCCCAGAGAGCAGAATGGCGTGGATATTATGGCATTGTCTTGCGTGTCAATTCCCGGCTCCCGGAGGCGAGCTGCGATATTTAAATGGAGTAGTTGGCATTATTTCCGCCACAGGTCATTGCTAGAAAACTGGGCGTATTTTTAATTTTATTGGGCGACAGCTCAATGATTGTTTGCCTGGGGCAAGGCGTTGGTTAAAATTCGGCCAACGGGATGCCGATAGAATTTACAGTTGCGCTAACGTCATCAAAAATATTTTTATTGAGTGTCTCAAAATTATCTTTCAAAGTTTGAATTTTAATTTCTAATTTTATTTTTTATTTTTTTAAAAGTAGATTTTAACTTTTAAAAGGGATAAAAGAAGATTTTATATTTTAAAAAGGGGTTCAGCTTTATCGTTCCATATCTCCCTCCCCCACTAAAACAATGGCCACAGGGCTCGTCTTGCAAGACCCGTGGGTCTTATCTCGTGAATTTAACCCATAGTGTTTTTTTTATTCTTATTTTCTCTAGCTTTCACGTCAATTGGGTCTTTTTTTACATTTTCACACCAAGTTTACATAAAAATATTGGTTACATCAGAACATTCTAATTCTTTCAATGGTGTTGCAGCAAAACAAAAATGGACAATCTCGGGACTTGGGACATATCTTGATTACAACAAAAAAATTCCTAAAACAAATCTCTTTTTGATGTTTCCTTTTATTTAAATTTTTTTTGCCTGTAGGGACCTGATTTATTCGTGTTTGTTTCATTCCTTTGAGAATCAGGCACCTTGGGATAAGAGCTGGATCACGTTTATTTTCCCTCAGGAGATCGGAACTTCGTCTTATCGCAAACCGACCCCTACAGAGCTTCTACAATGAGCTTCTAGACCATAATATTGATCGAAATGCTTATCGCAAAGAGTTTTATTTTAAAAATAACTCACTAATTTTTAATATTTTAGACAACATTGAAGTAGTTGCATTTCATAATCCTCAAGAGATTTTAGTGCTTGGTCCTTTTTTTTTTTTTTTTTTTTTTTTTTGAGGAACCATTTCACATAAACTGTATCTTTCGCAATCATATAAATAACCCATTGAAAGAAGCGAATTTGCAACTTTTGCAATTACTTTCAAAAATATTCTTCCGCCGTGATTCGGGCCTTTGACTAAATGTTTCATGTTATCCAAAACCTTTCATCAGTCATGGTCTATAGAATGGGAGGGGGATTCCAAAATCGTCCTCAGCTGATAGACTGGAGGTGTTGGGTTCGAACCCAATCGTGCCGTCGGCCTAATCGTTCGGAGTTTTCGTGGTTTTCTTCGAACCATGGATTTCCATGCGTATATACGGGTTAAGTTAGAAATACCCCCACGAAGGGCACCCCCCTGGACCTATATCCCTCGCGTAGATAATTGGCCGTCAAAAATCAACCCAACCCAACCCAATATCTCTCTCCTCTTTTTTTTTGTTCCCAATACCGTATTTGCATAGACAGTTCAGTCTCTTTTAGTTTTTAATTTTATAAAATTTCCAGTGTGATTATATGTTTCTAGAATGAAAACTACCTTCATGAAAATAAAATTACGTTATTAACTTTGCTTGCGAAGTATGTTTTGGTATTAAAAACGAAGTAATAATTTAATATTTATTTTGAAACTTTGATTTTTGTATATAAAGAATTTTTGCTTATTTTTTGTTATACACTATGTAAAATTATTGAATAATACGTTAGTTACTTTTTTTAACTTTATAATTTAAAATTGTTTTATATTTTAAATTCATCAACAAAAGAGTCCTTTTTCCTATCTTTACAGGATTTCCGCCGCTAACCCGAAATGCGTTGGTCTCTTAGTGATGGCAATGCCCTGCTCCATCGCTTTCGCCTTTATTGCTTATAACTTTAATTCTGAATATTATATAATATAAATTTATACATAATCGAATTGGGAAAAAAGATTGTGGAATTAAAAGGAATTTTTTATGACTCGTCGCTCAATTTTCAAGATTTTTTATGACATTTGAAAATAATTTTGAAGGATGATTTAAAAAAAAATCTTTTTCAATAATGAACATTTGTTTGTTGTAATAATGTAAATAACCAAACAGAAAGTGGCAGAGTTTTCATAAATGACAACATACTGTCTTGCCTGGTGAAAGCAAGTTAAAAAGGAATCGAAAGCACATTTTTTCTTGCGTTCGATTAATTTTCTGTAATTGGGTTCACAACCAAATATGGTTAAAATGTATTTAACCCTTTATCTACTGCATTATGATCTACTGCAATTTGTTTTATGTAATATTTTTTTTCAGTTACTACAATGAAAATTAAAGGATAAACATAAAGAAATAATCACCCCGTGAGAAATTTAATTATTTAGAGGTAATTAATTAAAGTAATATAACGTAACGTAATAAAATAAAGTACCGCCAGTACACCATGACTAAAATATCGTAACAGAAAACCCACAAGGTATTTCACAAAGCACCAGAAAATATTTTCGATTTAATAAGTATGTGAAATATAGGCTTTTTCTTATTTACAAATAAATCTTTTGGCAAATTCCGGTGCCAATCATTTATTTCAACACTTTAGAATTGAAAATGCTTTGCCCCTGAAAGGGTTAAAAAACTATTTTTTTTTCTTTTTTTTGTAAGGTTTCGATCTTTTAGAAGTCTTTTAGTTATGCGACGTCTATATTCCAGGAACAACATGTTCTCTCGCATCTCCGCGTATGCAATATATGAATTTACATATGTCATTTCTAGAATAGCAAAAACGAGCCGGTGCCACAACTTTTTCAATTTCCTATAAAAAATAACAATGAAACAGAAAAGAAATACCAGGTAAATGATTAATACACTACTACATTTTAGTAATTACATTTTAAAGCAGATACAAATGATGGATAACTACAGAGACGAAAAGAAAACAAGTTTTTCTCCAGCACCCAATGTACTGACGGTACTTATAAGTGCCAGCGAGTAATTCAACTGTTAAATCAAATACACACACCGTTCACCTAAAACAGCTAGTCAAACTGTATTCTAAGATCATAATGAACACATTAAAGAAATTCAACACTTATCTTATACCCTTTACTGTGTTTGCAGCAATAAAAAGACGAGTGTGACAATCTGTACAAAATGTCGGCGCAAAACCCATCGTCTGCGTCAAAGATAGCCTCCTTCTTTGCTAAAGTAGCAAACCTAGAACTACTGCTGCCATGTATCCGGATAAAGTGGAGTTAAAAGAGTGTTTTTGCAAAATACCATTAGAATATTAGTAATATTCACTATGAGATGAGAGTTTGAAGTGAGTGGTACTTATAAGTACCGTCAGTAGATAAAGGGTTAATATGAATGTGAATACCATTAAAGTAAAATCCCTCTAGTGCCCAATCACATTTACTCATATACGCCATTTGGCTATGGACTTAATTACGGAAGACTAATCATACGATTATTAGTTAGTTTAAGGCTACACAGTACCCTAAAAAATGACAAAAATATCGATTTTTTTTTTTTTTAATTTTTCAGTGGTCCATACGGTTGTGAATCATGACTCCAAATTGTAGATCTGAAATCCAAATAGTTTTAAAGATATTTGAACTTTTTTGAGTGTTCTCAGAATGTTCTGAGTGTTCCTTTAGAAATTTTAAATGCATTATCTCAGACTTTTATTTTTGTTGATGTTAGTGTTTGCTAATCCCTAAGGCTTTTTTTTTTCCTGTTGTAGATAGAGTCTTGAAATTTTTTGCCGACACTTACATGTATATGTACTACAATAATTAGTATGGATTTAGGTCTGAGGGTTATAGTTATTTAAAAAAATGTCAAAGTTAATATTTCCAAAATTTTCGTGTTTTTTTTCAGGTTTCGCGCTACAAAAATAAATAAAACTTTAAAAGTTACATCTTTAATTCCATACTAACTTTTGTTCCCAATAATCCAATGAATATAAGTCACTTAAAATAACTAAAAAATATTAAAAATTAAAAATGTTATAAAAGTTTAAAAAATTTTCAAATTTTTCAAAAATTTTAAAATTTAAAAAAACGGTGATTGTTAAAATGATTTTTTTTACCAGATCAGTTTAATTTTATAATTTCAAACGAAGTCATTAATTATTTTTAATGTAACTGTCTCCAAAACTTTTTTTGAAAAAGGGTACTGTGTAGCCTTAAAACACAATATTTCAATTGGTAAATAAATCATAATAGTTTGCAAATTTCCACGTGGGTGAAAAAAGTCCAGGCCAGGATTCGAACCAGGGATGTCTTGACTGTCAGTGTTCTGGCTGACCATTGCCTGACCATTGTTCTGAAACCAACTGAACCATTCCGGACGAATCTGGAGGACTAATTCACCAAACAAACCTTTATCGATCAGAGCATGTGGTCTGCTATCTGAATCAGTTCAACAGAATAAATCGAAGGATACATTACGCATGCAGCGTTTACTGCAGTTCCAAACAAAAAAAAAAAAAAAAAAAGCCTTCGTTAGTTGCGTGAAATAGCCCTCCAAATTCGACCGGGATTACTCAGTTGGTAGAACATTGACCGTTTCTTCCAAGACATCCCTGGTTCGAATCCTGGCTCGAACTTTATTCACTCATTTGGGAATTTACAAACTGTTATAATCATACGATTGCCGCATTTTAGCGCTAACTTCAAGATAGATTTTCTTTTTATGTTGAACATAAAATTAATATCAACACATCTTGAATTGATTTAAAAGATACATTACACGAATGTACTCCGATTTGTCTTTTTCTTTTCCTTTCTTTTTCTGGGATACGTACAAACGTTTTTCTTTTAATATACATTGAAATTAATAGAAAAATCAAAAATGAATAGTTTTAGGTTTAAATTACTCACCCATTTTTTAAATACAGATCTTATTCCCATAGGAATCCATTCTTGTTGAACAAACATATCTGCTATTTCTGACGTGTAATTTACATGCATGTCGTGTATCTATGAGAAAAAATGGTTGCGTTACAATTCAGCATAATAAATTATATTTTTCATTGTAGTACAATTGCACCAGAGGTGCCATTTGCAGGAGGCTGAGAGGAACAGATGTCATAAGATCACCCCGGCCGCTGTCTTGGAATTTTTCTTGGCGTGAAAACCCCTTTTCCGCCAAGTAGTAAATGTCGCCAAGCACCGGTTTATATGCACGTTTGGCTTAACGAAAATAAAATGTAAATAATAAACAAAATTCGTTAAACTGGCAATCAGTAATCCTTGTATGAGTGCTTCGCGCACATTTACCGAAAAAAAAATACCGCCGAATTCAGCATTTTTCGCGGCATAGCATTCTCAAAATTCAGCAGTTCTCGTTTTGTAGCAATCTCAAAACGTAAAAAACTCTTAAAGCAGCAAAATATACATAAAAAACGAAACTCCCTAAAGTGGCAATCAGCAATAGTTGTATGAGCGCTTCGCGCACATTTACTGAAAAAAAACATCACCGAATTCATCATTTTTCGCGGTATAGCATTCTCAATATTCAGCAGTTCTCGTTTTGTAGCAATCTCAAAATGTAATAAAACTGCTAAAGCAAAAAAATATACATAAAATTATCAACATACCTTAACAGACATCTGCTTTCTTGAATCCTCCAGCACAAAATATCTCTCATAACACCGCCGTCATTTTCCAAAATAGGCTTAATACGCATTGACACGCTATAAACAAACCTCCCTTTCTTGTCAAAATTTCCTCATATTTCTTAATTACTTCAGCAAGAGCGTTTAAACGGACTACAGAAACTATAGTCAATGAAATACATCCAATAAATTTAACATAAAAATAAAAAGACAACGATAGAACACGATATCAAAATACATCCACAAAATTCTATGCTTCTCAGGGGTTGCCAGAACACGACACGTCACAACACACACGTCACACGGGGTTTCCATATCGAGTTTATCATATCCGTAAACACCGCCAACACGCCAACAAAAAATCGCCAAACAATTCAAAACAACAACGGCTGAGGGAAGATACGGCATCTATGCCGGCTGAGACAGCTGTCCCCCTGAAACATTTTTGGCATTTCAGAATGCCATTAGAGATAAGACCCAAAAATAAAAAATAATAAAAAATCAGAAATAACACAAAAGCTAAAATATTTCGTCAGACTTGACTAAAATATAAACGTTATTCATTAAATAAACATTTTAAGAACATAAATTAATATTTATCAATAGTATTTGCTGAAGCCTTGCTATTGAAGCAATCTTAAAGTGAACACATAAACACTTTTAAACTATCGTATTTTACGTTTCCATTTAGAAGTTATAGATGGCAGCTCCACAATTTCCCTCCCGAATTCATGAAAAATATGTATCGGAGTAAATACTCTAGTCTGTAATATGATGTCGTTTGTAAGGTGACGTGCTTGTTTTTGTTAAGTGTTATTAAATGTTTACCTGTGATTGTGCTGATTCTCCATTTCAAATGGTGTTGATTATTAGTTAATTAGTTACAAAAGACAGAATATCAACTATGCTGGAAATTGTTAAAATCCCATGCAGTAATTCAATTACTATTGTTATCGGGAGAATTACTTTTTTTTAAATTTTTGAAATGTAAAGAGTATGTATACTTCATAACATGCAGAAAAAAATATACAGTTTTATAATGCTGTGTAGAGTTATTACTCATTAAAAGAATTTTGCAAGAAAAACACGATAGAATTTTTTTTATGAAAGTTCCCAACGTGGTAGTTTATCTCCACCAATATTTTCCATTAATAGTTTTCGGAGTAGGTTTCATTAACGTTCGGAATGTAAAATTTACCACGAATATTAATGTTTGGAAAATTTGGTAGAAAAAAAATAGAACGCTTTGATTCATGCCTTTACAAAACTGTAAAAATAAAGTATAAACATAATATTTTTTAATTCTAAAATTTCACTGCATTTTAACTTCTTTACGACATGTAACTCATATACATGTACAGGGTGTGCAAAAAACTTGAATTTGAACATCAGTATTTTTAAACAGAAAACTTTGCTTTATCTTATCACAGAACTTCGGAGATTAAGTAATACAAAAAAATCTTCTCAGAAAAAGTGGTGCAAGTAAAGTAAAAGAAGTGTAATTGAAGCTCGTGGCGAAGAGCTTAAAGTAATAATAATAACTTGGTATGTAAAAGAAATAAAAAAGAAAAGTGCGCAGTTAAACTGATGGTATTGAGCTCACAGGCTATTCACACTAATTGTATATTATACTCTTATTTCAAAGAATAATGCCCTTCGAAAAATAAATTAAGGGCGGGATTCACCCCCGTTTCCCCTTTTTATATTTAATCAATGAGACTCTAAATGTCATGCGAAAAGCGCCTTATCGAAATAGACCGGTATACCAAATTTGAAGCAAATCGGATAGAAAAAACCATTTATCTAAATTAAGGGGTATTAGCCTCCCATCCTCCCTTTATATTTAACCAATGAACTTCCAAATCTAATCAGGGAAGCTCGTTATCAGAATTAAGCGATATACCAATATTTACAGAAAATCTGATAATTCTGCATGAAAAACCCGTTTAACTAAGTTAAGGGGGGAAATATAGCCCCCGTTCCACCTTTATATTTAACCAATGAACACCCAAAACTAATCAGAGAAGAGCCTTATCAAAATGAACCTAGAAAAAAAATTGAAGCAAATCGGATATTTCTATAAAGAGTTATCGCGTTACGCACATACGTACGTACATAAATACATACATACATACATACAGAACCGGCGGGCACATTAGCTCTCAGGTAATGATAGCCTGTGAGATAAAAAAGGGTAAAGCCAGTGACTAGTACAGTAGTACAAGTCTAACAACAAGTGGGAAAAAGATGGTACGCAGAAACATTCTTTTGCTGCAATTGACTCCTGGGTAATGCCTGAAATCTACTTCCATGACTGAAATCATGGAAGAATTAAATCATTTGTATTTCTTAAAAATGTGGTTTTCGTTTTACAATAGTTACTAAATAAGTAGCGTTGTAAATCCGTAAGTGAAAAAAAAATTAAAATAAAAGCTTGTTTATGTTTATTGTAATCTGTGTACACTTTTACAATTATTACTTATTAAAATATCTCACTACTTATCATCTACAAACAATCAGAAATATATCGCCTCAAATTTTACAGATACATGTCATATTAATATAAATACTAATGCAAATACTAACACAATAACAACAATAATTACTACTGCTACTACTGTTGCTGATGGTACTACTACTACTACGAATAATAATAATAATAATAAGACGGATTATAGTAAAACTGATACTTCATCGAAGATGAATTGCTCAAAATAAATTTCAACATTATTTTTTTCCAAGAGTCAATTTCATATTCTCCTCAATCCATTCTATACAATAATAGAAATTTTAATACAACAGCAATTAAGACAAACATTAAGACAGATATACTAACGCAAGAAGAATTATTTTTACTGCTACTACAGCTGTTGCTGGTACTAATACTAAAAATAAAAATAAGGAAAAGGAAAAGAAGATTTATTATTGCACAGATAATCAGTGATAGATTGTTCAAAATATTTCTCAACATATATTTTTTCCAGGGATAATTTCATATTCTCCTCAATCCATTCAATGCAATAATAGAAATTTTTTTACTGCAACAATCCTAATATTAATACAAATACTAAGACAAATATACTAACACAAAAAGAATTATTTTTACTGCTACTACTGCTGCTGGTGGTACTAATACAAAAAATAAATAAATAAATAAATAATGAGAAGGTTTATAATAAAACAGAAACCGCATCAATGATAGATTGTTCAAAATATTTCTCAAAATATATTTTTTCCAGTGTCAATTTCATATTCTCTTCAAGCCATTATATGCAGTAATATAAATACTAACACAACAACAACAAAATTTTTTATATCTTCTACTATTGCTGCTGGTGGTACTACTACTACTAATCATAATAATAAAAATGATTAAAAGATTTATAATAAAACAGAAACCTCATCAATGATAGATTATTCTTGCTATTTCTCATCATATACATTTTCCGAAGCCAATTTCATTATTTCCTCAATCCATTTTATGCAGTAATATAAGTACACAACAATCCTAATATTAATACAAATTCTAATGCAAATATTACACAACAATACTAATTCAATTAGTCCTAATATGAGTACAAATATTAATACAACAAAAACAACAATTACTATTACTGCTAATATGGCTGCTACTGGTACTACTACTAATAATAATAATAAGAAGAAGAAAGAGGATTATAATAAAATAGAATACTCATCAAGATAGATTGTTCAAACTGTTTCTCAACATATGTTTTCGTTCAAGGGCTATTTCACAGTCGCTTCAAACATGCGATAATACATATACTAATACAATAGCAATCCTAATATTGAAGCAAGTACTTATGCAAATAAAAAACAACATTTCCTGATACAACAAGCCCTAATATTAATACAACAACAACAACTATTATAATAATAAAACAGAAAACTCATCACCTCATCAATGATAGATTGTTCAAGATATTTCTCAACATATATTTTTTCCAGAGGCAATTTCATATTCTCCTTAATCCATTCCAGACAGTATATCCATCTATTATTATTGTTTATTTGCATTTCTGGTTTCTTCGTATACATTGATTTGAAATATTGATAATACTTTAGTTTTTTTTGTCGGAAAAATAAGTTTATTTCATCCAAATGATTCCAAAGTAATCTGAGGGCAAAAAAGTTTGCAACAGATCTGAAAAAAAAAAAGAAAAAAGGCAAGATTTTATGTATTAAGACAATTTATAATACATTTCTAATACCAGTATATTTATTAAATAATAAGAAGAATAAAATTGTTCATGTAACCTCGCAACTATGTATTTCAGAATACTATCTACATTGTTCCACTGTTCTACAATTCTACACTGCTTACTATAATTATATAACTGTTTACTATAATAATCTCTCTCCTTTATTTTGTATTGTAATTATAAATATTTTTTGTACTTTTAAGTAATTAAATTATTTTCTCTAAAGTAGTACATTAAACGTGAATGTAAAAAAAAAAATAATGTATAGCTACACACAAAAAAGCCTTTTTGTTGTTGTTGTTATGGTATATCGTGAATTTCTTTCGGCTACCTCCTTAATCCCAATGCGCATGCTCATATCAGCCGGAATGGGTCTTAAACATTCGCCTTTGCATTTTAAATATACAGACATTATCATTCTTTTTGCTCAAATTAATTATGTCCACTCTGTAACTATGTGGGAGAGAAATGGAACTACATCCCAGCCGCCTTCCAAAAATCTCGATCGAAATCAGTAGTTATGCTATTATAAATCAGATTCTTGGCAAAAAAGCAGCTATCTTGTTCTTTTTTCAATGTAAATATTTTTTTAATGCATGAAGACCCACAGGTGGGTCTACATGTCGCGAACCAGTTAATAATACATGTTCATTTTAATATCCATTAGAAAATTTACCTTATAGGTACGGAGCCGATGACATCGAAAACCCCGTGGTCACGGAATTGAAAAAAAAATTATGTAAATCAATAGTAAAAAATCATAAGAACAAAATGAGCTGGGTATAACTAGGTTTGACTAGCCGAAAATATTTTTAACTAAATTAATTATTATTAAAAAGCTATATTGTTTTATTGTTATCACGGATATTGATCACTCTACTCGCGTTGATTTGACAAGAGCATTTTATAGAAAATTTTGTGTTCCTTTAGAAAACTTGGCATGACAAACTTTATTCTGCCGAAAAAGTCTGTCATACCTATTTTAAGTAGGTGGTCGGTGATAAAATTACACCGTTATTTAGTTTTGAATTTTTACTGGTGGTTTCTTTATTTCGCGTCTGGACACTGGTCAAGTGTAGGCAAAGACGCGTGAGGTCGTTTGGCGGACGCGCTGACGCCTGCTCTGTGAATTCTGGCGGTGTGTTAATAAAGTTTGTCATACCAAGTTTTTCAGAAAGCGCACAAAATTTTCTATAAAAAGCTCTAAGAGTTATCAATATCCGCGATAACGGTAAAACATTAAAGATATAAAAAAGTTAAAACCAGCATAAAATTACTTAAAAGGTGCCAAGATTTATAAAGATGTTATTATATTCCGAGATCTTACGAACGAACCCTCGTACATTTTCGAGCGAAAAAAGTGTGACTAACTGGAATACAAGAAAAACTACTTAAAACAAGATGAAAGCGTACGCTTGTGCTAGTCCACTGCTCCATAAAGAAGCGGGGGGGGGGGGGGGGGGAGGGGAAAAAATTAAGTCATATTATTAGGATCTCTCGAAATACCTAGAATGTTAAACCAAAATGTTAAACCATATAATAACATCTTTATAAATCATGGCATCTTTAAAGTAATTTTATGCTGGTTTTAACTTTTTATATTAATAACTAGGGGGCTCTGCACCCTGCAAGCTACGCTCGCCAACCCCGTTCAGACACCGCAGAATCTGAAAATCTAAAAATCTAATGGGTTTTAAAAATATTAGAGAAGATTAAATTATACTGAAAAAGCTGTGCAGACCTCCCTGTAAACGGGTTTCCATTCCATTCCCTTTGATTGCAAAAATTTAACGGAGAATCAGTTGCTGTTAAGACATCCAATGGTTGTTTTCGTTTTTGATTAAAGAGGATCGGTTAAACATTTGAAAAGAAGCTAAAATAAAATGAATTAAGCATTCAGAGTCTTTGTCAACTGATATTTTACAACAATTTCTATAACAATATCCTAAATCATGTGACTATCATCAACAGTTCCGGGCGGAGCACTTTGCTTTTTATACTCTAGGTGCCATTTTGATACTTTAATGTTATCCAGGCACAGGTGATAAGTCGCCAAATATTATTCTATCCCCATCATTTCATCTATATTATAATAGTTCAAGTCATCAAATGCCATAAACAAATACGATCTGATCCCTTCGCCTTTCATATGAAAGTTTAGATTAATTGTCATATACGCCCCATATTGGCGCAATTTTTTTCCAACGCCAATTTGGGGAACGCATCAACAGCATAAACAACAACATCCGGCTTACCATATGAAGCAAAATAACGATACTTTGCTGCCAGTTAAGTACCCGTTGCGTATATGACATTGGCGTCAGAAAAAAATCGTGCCAATATGGGGCCGTATATGACATCTGTGCCGAAAGAAAAAAAGCCGGGTGCAAATCTCGCCAATATCTTTTTTTCAACTCGCCAGTTAGCATATTTTTTATTGTTGGAGTGGTAAATTAAAACATTGATTTGAAGTTGAAATTAAATGTCATGGTTTGTTACATAATTTAATATTTCGCCAGATGTCATATACTGTCATATACATAGATGTCTTTTTTTTTTTTTTTTTTTTTTACGAAAATTTGGCGAAAGCCTCGTTTTCGAATACCAGTTACATATGTATTTTTGGTACTACTTAGTTATCCCGTCGACAAAAAATCTATCGCAAACAGTAAGATTAAATGTCAATAATGCTTGATCGTAAATGTCACATTCACTTGACTTTTAGCAAGTTACACGTGTTTACGTCATCAAGTGATTTTTATTTCGACGTTTTATTTTTATATTTATTAATGTTATACTAATTTATTTGTTCTTTCGTTATTTAAAATAAAAATTTTGTCAATCTGTACAATTTGGCGAGTGGTTTGGCGATTTATATAATTTGCGAAATTGGGTGACGGAATAACTGCTACATTGTACCGTATTTTTTAATTATTTTCTATTATTTTCAAAAGGAAACAGCAAAAAAATAATTAATTACTATAGAACAAAATAATTTATATAAATTAAAAAAAGAAATAAAAGTAAATATACATTTATTATTAAATAAACAACAATAGCTGGGTTACCATGTCTATCAAAATAATGCCATTTGTGCGCCAATTAGGTACCCCGGTGCGTATATGACATCTGTGTCTAATATTTTTCTTTTCGTTTTTTTTTTTTTTTTTTTTTTTTTTTTTTTTTTAAAGAAGTGAAAGCCATCAATTTAAATGTTTCATTTTTAAATGAAAGTTTTGTATTTAATAAAATGATAACGAAATACAAAAAAAGCATTGTTCTTAGCATAGATTTAAAGGAGGCCCAACTGTCGCCAAATTAATTTAAAATAGTAACCTTTTCTGAATTATGAAAAAAAAATTCTGTTATGATTAAAATTTGAGTTGCCATCATTAAAAAAAATGTATTTAAAATTAGAAAAAAAATAATATTTCGAAAACTAATTCGAATTTAAAAATTCTAATACCAGTTTTGAGATCTGTGGATCAACACGGATTTTTGGTGTTAATTTCATCGCAAAATATTCCATATTTTAGGAGAAATCGCCTTGAAACAAAATCAGTTGTTTAATCGGTCGATTCAAAGAATCGATACATTTCAGGCGTTTCATATATTCGTTTCATAAATTCGTTTCATTAGGATTTTATATATATAGGGTAGACAAGGTGTAAATTCTTTCACGGCACTAGTTAATATAGTGTTTTGATTTTATTGAACATTATAGATTTTTAATAGTTATTAATTTAGTTAAAAATATTTTCGGCTTGTGAAACCTAGTTATATCTAGCTCATTTTGTTCGTTTGACCTTTTTACTATTGATTTACAATTATATATATTTTTTTTTCAATTCCGCGATCACGGGGCTTTCGATGTCAAGGACTGCGGACTAATAATTTTATTTTATTTTCTGTCACTTGATTTATACAAATTTCTGATTTTACTGATTCCTATAAACGGTGCTTATTGCACTGTAAGAATAGACACATATTTCTTCATCTAGAAAAAAAAATTATAACCACGAACGAAAATATACAATGACATATTCCGAGTTACTCATGACTCGAAAGAGTGATCTTTTTTATTACGTACCTCAGAAACCAATATATTTTTGAGATATAAAGAAGCATTTATAAAAAAAGATTCTTCTGCTGCCACTGATTTTCGGACACGTTTTCCGAAGAGTTTTTATAGTCTATTAATCAGTTTTCTTAACACGGTACTTTTTTAAGACGTTATGCATTCTCAAGTAAACATTTTCAAGTACAACAAACATGTTTTACATACAAACATGAGAAATTAACAGCATTCACATTCACATTAAAATTAATATTATTTTGTTACTCTTGCATGCATAAATTCAGTTACATAACTGTAAATATTTAATTGAAAATTGGTAGCTTCCTGAAATTTAATATTTCAGCTTAAGAATATTGATTAATAGAGTATAAAAATTAAGGGGGGTGGGGCTAGACACCCTCCGTTTCCCCCTTTTATACTTAACCAATGAACCTCCAAATCTAATCAGGGAAGCGCCTTATCAGAATAAACCGGTAGACCAATTTTGAAGCAAATCTGATAATTCTGCATGAAAAGCCAATTTATCTAAATTAAGAGGGGATTAGCCCACCCCCCTAGATAATTCTGTATGAAAAACCAATTTATCTAAATTTAGGGGTATTAGCCCCCGTACCCACCCCTTATTCTTAACCAATGTACCCCCAAAACTTATCGGGAAAGCTCCTTTTCAAAATTAACCTAAAAAATTTTGTTTGAAGCAAATCGGATATTTATTATCAAGAATTATCGCGTTACGTACATACATACATACATACATACATACATACATACGTAGGTACATACAGAATCTGCGGGCACATTAGCTCTCAGGCTTTGATAGCCTGTGAGCTAAAAACTACCCGGAAACGTTTCCGAAAAACAGTGGCAGCAAAAGAGACTTTGTTTTTATAAATGCTTTGTTAAATCTGGAAAATATATTGGTTTCTGAGGTTTTTAATGACAAAGAACGCTTTCGGAATCATTGATAACTCGGAAGAGGCTATTGTATATTTCGTTAACGGTTATATTATTTTTCGAAGAATTAGAAAAATTTTCATTTGTGATTATTCGAAGTCTTATACATACCTATTTGGAAGAGACTTTAAATTAGAAATAATTGCTTTTAAAGTAAAAAGATTATCTTCTTTCACAGAAATACCGGGTTTAGTAATAATGTCATTTAAGTGCGTAAGGCTCAGAAAAACGTCGACTGTCTTGCATAAATCTACCTGAAATGTTTAATACCAAATTTAGTGTTAACATGAATTATTGTATAATTTTAATATAAAAGGTAAAATAATATGCTTTTGGAAGATACTTTAAATTAAAAATGAATATTTGTACAGTAAAAATATTTTCCTTCTCAGAGACAACGAGTTTTGTAATAATGTTATTTAAGTGCGCGAGATTAAAAAAACTTGAACTGCATAAATCTACCTGAAATGTTTAATACCAAATTTAGTTTTAACATGAACATGAATTATTACATAATTTTAAAATAAAAGATAACATAATATGCATTAGAAGAGACTTAAAATAAGAAAAGATTTTTTTGCAGTAAAAATATCATCTTCTTTCACGGAGATACCGGATTTAGTAATAATGACATTTAAGTGTGTAACGTTAAAAAAATGTAAGCTGTCTTGCATAAATCTACATGAAATATTTAACACCAAATATAGTTTTAACATGAACATGAATTACTGTATAATTTAAAATAAGAGGTAATATAATATGCATTTAGAAGATACTTTAAATTTGAAATGAATTATTTTACAGTGAAAATGTTACTTTCCTTCACAGAGATACATGATTTAGTAATAATGTCATTTAAGTGCGTAAATATAAGAAAAAAACTTGATCTTGTTGGAAATACTAATCTCTTCAGAAATAGATAAAACTTATCATAAATCAAGTTAATTGCTTTTAAAAACACTTAATGCCTGCAATAAATAAGGCTGATTACTTCTTCACCAATCATGTTACAAAAATAGAAAATTACTTCCTGTTTCATCTATTGAACTATCAGTCAAAATTGCATAAACATTTACATTATAAAGCTGCAGTATTGACATTACAAAACTATAAAAACAATTTATAAAATTTAAATGACAATAAGTGTTTTATTAATATATATAATCTTGATTTTATTTATTCTATTAATCAAGTCTCAATAATATTTTTGTATTATTATTTTCTTTCAGTGTCTGTAAAAATTTAACCTAGTAAGGAGCAATAATAAATGCTCCAAGATGTAACTTTTGAAATATAAATATTTTAGTTTAAAACCATAAGTGCTACAATATTCCTGGAATATATATAACAAGGAAATATACAATTTTTAATCAAAAAATCACAAGTTCTTACAGGTGAAACAACACTGGATATTTCAGATATCTTATGGATTAAACAAAGTTTTTTTTTTTTTTAATGCAGAAAGATACGGTGGACGATCATGAAGAAGAAGGTAAGCAGATTTACCTTACCTTTATTACATGATTTAAATGTGATTATTTTTATATCACATTAGTCTCATTTTTTAATCACCTACAATGATATGAGACTGATGTGCTGCCTTCCTTAAATATTAAATATAAGTACATGATAATTTAATAAAAGGGGTTTATTTGAGAAAAAATTAAAAGGTGGTAATAGAATCAAAAATGCTTCAATAAAAGATGCACAGATTATAGAGAAGCTCAACTCAACAAATTATAGTATTTGGAAATTTAAAATCGAGATGCTTCTCATAAGAGAAGATCTTTTTGAGATCATTACTGAAGAACCACCAACCCAATTACAACCGATTGGTCCAAAAAGGACCGGAAGGCAAGAGCTATAATTAACCTCAGCATTGAGGATACCCAGATCGCCCACGTAAAAAATATTCAAAATGCTCGAGATACACGAAACACTTTCAAATCAATTCATGAACGAAGGAACTTATCGCGCAAGCTATACCTTTTACGCAAGTTGTATAGCACGAAATTAACTGAAGGTGGTGATATGGTTAAACATATCACAAACATACTTGAAATAGTTGACAAAGTATCAGCTATAGGTGAAAACATAAAAGATAATCATATCTCAGCACTTTTGTTGTGTAGCTTTCCAGCTTCTAATGGTGTTATTACACGAGGGGTCAAAGTCGCTTCAGATTCCAGGCGTCTTCATATTATCGTATGGCTGCAGGGCAGTTGCTTGGAGAGCGAGCAACTTTTTTCTGTCGGAGCGTCTTTGACGCCCGAAACGAGGCGAGTCGCAAGTAACAGCCAATCAAATGCTTTTAAATCTGATAATAGAAAAGCCTTTTCCGGAACAGCCAATGAAATGCTTGGAAAAGACGGGCCGTGAGGCGGCTGTTGTCGCTAGACGCCTGGGATTCCAAGCGTCTTTGAGTCCTCATGTAATAACACCATTATGACACATTCATAACGGCATTTGAATCCCGAAATGGAGAAGAACTGACACCTACTTTTATAAAAAATAAATTGATTGACGAATTTAATAGCAAAACCGATAGTTTGAAATCATCTGAAAATACCGCTAGAGCATTCAAAACAACGAAGAAATTTAACAATGCGGGTTATAAATTCAATAATGTGGGATATAAAAAGGAACATAAATACTGTTCAAATTGCAAATTGAAAAACCATCCCACTAACGAATGCTGGCATAATAATAATAATAAAAATAAACAAAACAATCCGTCACATAATACATATTATAAACAAAACTCTACAAAAAAAATTAATTCTTCTCTTGTTTTCCAAAAGGATGATAAAAATGTTAGAAATGATTATGTATTAAATTCGGATAAAAATGCCGATTGTAATGAGTATGAAAGTGATCAAGGTAATAAACACTGTGCGTTTCTAATAAAACCGCACAATAACAAAGCGCGATAGTTGACAGTGTCAGTTCTAGTCACATAACAAATGTTCAACATTTATTTACAGAAATTAAATCAAATGAAAAAACTAATGTTGTTATTGCAAATGGAAACGAATTAGTTTCTTATGGATCAGGAAATACACTAATAAAAACAATAACTTCAGACGGTGAAACGCACATTATAACACTTAAAGATGTTTTATTTGTTCCAGATATTGAGTCAAATTTTTTTTCCGTTAAGACAGCTACAGAAAACGGAGGCGAGATTTTATTCAAAATGATAAATGAAACTTAACGTTTAACTGAATAACCCGCCTGGAAGCAGTAAAGAAAAATAACATATATGAAATTCAATTAGCAAATGAAACCGCAAACATAAACTATGTAAATAAAACTTACACTTGTAACAATAATAATTGCATAGAACTATGGCAAAGAAGGTTTGGCCATAAAAATTTTGCATCTTCAAATAAATCGAAGAAAAACACCTAGCGAAGGAAATACAAATATATAAATGTAAACATAATACAACTTGTGAAACTTGCATCAAAACAAAGCTTACAGATGCACCTTACCCAAAATTAGCAGATTATAGAGCCACTAAACGATTGGCGTTGATACACTCTGACGTGTGTGGGCCTTTCCAAACACCAACCGTAGGGGGAAAACATACTTCTTAACATTTGTAGATGATTATTCTAGATTTCCCATTCTGTATTTATTATCAAAGAAATCAGAAGTTTATGAAAAACTTCAGGAATTTGTTGCCTTAGTTAGTAATAAATTTGGCAAAAAACCGAAAAATATATGAACGGACAATGGAGGGGAATTTAACAATGATTTAGTTGACAACTATTTAAAAAAATGGCATAAATCACCAACACACTGTTCCGTACTCTCCGAGCCAAAATGGTGTTGCTGAATGCCAAAATAGAACACTAATTGAAATGACCAGAGCTTTGTTTAGCGAAGCAAATTTGCCTCGAAAATTCTGGGGTGAAGCTATCTGTACGGAGAATCACCTTCAAAACCGATTGCCTACAAAAGCTAATGAAAAGCCCTTGTTTGCGCTTTGGAATGAACGACCACCAAATTTACATTACCTTAGAGTGTTTGGCTGTAAAGCCTTTGCTTATGTCAACAAAAATAAACGACAAAAATTAGATGATAAGGCAGTTGATGGTATTTTTGTCGGCTACGACAATTACTCTAAAGGGTACCGTATTTACACAAGTGGTAAAGAAATAATAATTGCCAGAATAGCAAAGTTTCTAGAAAATAAAAATATACACGAGAAGGTAGAAACACATTTAAATTTGACAGAAAAACCATCTGATGAAAATGAAAAATCACAGAATAAAAACATCGTAGAAATTGAAGTCACAAACACTGAAGACACACCAAGTTAGTCTAAACAGCTAACATCAGAACCAAGGCGGTCAGATAGATCAAATAAAGGAGTCCCTCCAGACCGATTCATTTATATGATAAGTCACGAACATATTAAAGAACCAGAAAATTTTCATGACATAATGAATATTGAAAATCCAGAAGAAAAACAAAACTGGTCAAATGCGACACAAGAAGAGATAATTCTCTTAATAAAAACAAAACATGGATCTACAAAACTAGTTGATCCCCCGCAAGGTAAGAAAATAATTGGATACAGATGGATTTTTAAAATAAATATGACGATCAAGGAAGAATACAGAAATATAAAGCGAGATTAGTGGCGAAAGGATATTATCAAAAATATGTCATAGATTATGAAGAAACTTTTACCCCTGTTGTTTCCTACACTACACTTAGATGTTTTATAGCAGCGGAAAATTAAAAATTAATCACGTTGATATAAAAACAGCTTTCCTGCATGGTAATTTAGATGAAGAAATTTACATAACTCAGCCAGAAGACTATATTATTCCAAATCAGGAAAACAAAGTATGCCGATTGAATAAATAAATTTATGGACTGAAACAAGCAGCCAGGGCATGGCACACTAAGATAACAAAATCACTAAATGACTTAAAATTTAAACAGTCTAATTCGGATACATGTTTATACATTCGAAATGAAGGAGAAAACAAAACGTATATAATCGTTTATGTTGATGATATCCTCATAGCAGAAAAATATGACGAAATTAAAGATATAATAGAAAAACTTAAGAGAGAATATGAATTAAAAAATCTACGAGAACTAAGTTATTATTTAGGAATCAAAATAGAGAAAACAGAAGAAGGTTACGAATTAAATAAAAAACTAAAATAGAAGAACTAGTAAAAAAGTTTAAATTAGAGGAAGCTAAACCAATAGGTACTCCGATGGAACCTAATTTTAATAGATTAGAAGATAATGACAATCTATTACCAAATAATGTTAAATACAGACAGGCGATAGGTTCATTACTTTATATCGAATCTGTCAGTAGACCTGACATTTCTGCTGCAGTGAATATTTTAAGTAGAAGAAACGAATCTCCACGTGATAAAGATTGGATGGCAGCTAAAAGACTAATACGATATTTAAGCTGCACAAAACAACTAAACTTGAACATAGACAGAAAAACTGAACCGATTTTAAAGGCTTATGCGGATGCCGACTGGACAGGTGATACTAGCACAAGAAAATCAACCAGCGGCAATCTTTTCACTTCAGGTAATAAGCCAATTCAATGGATTACAAAAGGGCAATCATGTATTGCTCTTTCATCAGCAGGGGCTGAATATGTCTCAGCAGCAGGTGCAGGGCAAGAAATCTTGTATTTAGTGAAACTCCTGGAAGATTTAGACTTACCACAGGCAAAGCCTATCAGTTTATATGAAGACAACCAAAGTTGTATCAAAATGGTAGAAAGTGAGAAGTTTTCAAAAAGAAGTAAGCATATCGACATCCGTTTCCATGCAATCAAACAACCTAAAGAAGATGGAATAATTGAATTAAAGTACTGTCCATCGAAATATATGTTTGCTGATGCCTTGACTAAACCTGTCCCCAAAACTGAATTACTAAGTCACAGAAAATCAATGAACTTGTTTGCTCATCAATCTGAAGAGATTAAGGGGGCATGTTGGAAATACTAATCTCTTCAGAAATAGATAAAACTTATCATAAATCAAGTTAATTGTTTTTCAAAAACACTTAATGTCTGCAATAGAACTGACTTGCATAAATCTACTTGAAATGTTTAATACCAAATTTAGTTTTAATATGAATATGAATTATTATATAATTTGAAATGAAAAGAAAACATAATATGCATTTTGACGAGACTTTAAATTAGAAATGTATTATTTTACAGTAAAAAGATTATTTTCCTTCACAGATATACAATGTTTAGTAATAATGTCATTTAAGTGTGTAAACATAAGAAAAAAAACTTGAACTGACTCGCTTAAATCAACCTGGAATGTTTAATACCAAATTTAATTTTAACACAATTTTAAATTAAAAGTTAATATAATATGCATTTGGAAGAAACTTAAAATAAAAAATGACTTTTTTTACAGTAAAAAGATCATTTTCTTTCACGGAGATACCAGATTTAGAAACAATGAAATTTAAATGCGTGAGGTTAAAAAAACCTTGAAGTGTCTAGCATAAATCTACCTGAAATGTTTAATACCAAATTTAGTTTTAACATGAACATGAATTCTTATATAATTGTAAAATAAAAGATAACATAATATGCATTTAGAAGAGGCTTTAAATTAGAAATGAATTATTTAAGTGTAAAAAGATTATTTTCCTTTACAGAGATACAGGGTTTAGTAACAATGTAATTTAAGTGCGTAAAGATTTTAAAAAGTCCTTCCGGCCAGTGCCGGGAGGAAGAGGTAGCTTTCATAATCCTTATTTTAAAAAAGCCAACTTATATCATGCAAACACACGAAGCTCAATTTAGTGGAAACCGAATATAGGAGATTCAATACTAATTTTTATCAATATAATGAATGAGAATTTCGCGAAATTAGTCAGCTTTATCCAAGCTGATTTTCTTTAAAGTAACTTATATTTGGCTGTCAAATTCGGCAATTTCTTAAAGTGCCTGTCATTTTAAGACAACATGGTGGATGAGGCTAAGCAGTGAACTTGGTCGAGACCTTAGTAATTGCTGTGCACATGCTCACTCACATCGGAATCGGTTAATATATAGGAGTGCTGTCGCATGCAAAAAATCAGATTTTTCAAAATGTCACCCACAATAGAAATTGAAACTGCTATATCTGAGCCATTTTTTAAGGTAAAGACAAACAAAAAATGCTCCTGAATCCTTATATCAAGATCAAATACTTAAGAAAGAAACCTTTTTCAATTTCTAATTTTTTTGCACCTCACTTTAAATATATATATATTTTTGAATTTAATGGCCGCCATTTTGAAACAAGATGGCTGATGAATCTGGCCAGCGAACTTGGTCGAGGAGTTGATGTATACTATCCACATGCCTTCTTACATCGAAATAGGCAAATACGTGTGTTATCGCGTGACAAATACAAGATCGTTTCAAAATGTTAGCCATGCTAGAAATTCAAAGTGCTATAAATCAACCATTTTTTAAGATATCAACAAAAGAACAAATTTTCAGAAACAAAAACTGCTCCGGAATCTTTGTATCAACGCCAAACACATAAAAAAAATCTTTTTCATTTTCCAATTTTTTAATACCTCATTTTGAATTTTAAATTTAATTTTTTTAAATGGCAACCCTTTTGAAACAAGATGGCGAATGAAGCTGGCCAACGAACTCGGTCGAGACATTGGTATGTACTATATACAGACCAAGTTACATCCAAATAGGTTCATAAATACGCCTGTTATCGCGTGACAAAAATCAGGTCGTTTTAAAATGTCAGCCACAAGAGAAATTCAAAATGCTATTACTCAGCCATTTTTTTTTAGATATAGACGAAAGAAAAACTGTTCCGGAATCTTTGTATTAAGGTCAAACACATACAAAAAAAAATCTTTTTCATTTTCCAATTTTTTGGTATCTCATTTAATTTTTTTTATTTTTTAATTTTTTTAAATGGCCGCCATTTTGAAACAAGATGGCGGATGAAGCTGGCCAACGAACTCGGTCGAGATATTTGTATGTACTATGTACACACCAAGGTACATCCAAGTCGGTTCATAAATACGCCTGTTATTACGTGAGAAAAATCAGGACGTTTCAAAATGTCAGCCACGCTAGAAATTCAAAATGCTATAACTCAGCCATTTCTTAAGATATAGACGAAACAAAAACTGCTCCCGAATCTTTTTATCAAGGTCAAACACATAAGAAGAAAATATTTTTTCAATTTTCAATTTTTGGTACCACATTTCAAATTTAAATTTTTCTTAAAAATTTAAATGGCCGCCATTTTTAAACAAGATGGCGAGTGAAGCTGGCCAACGAACCCGGTCGAGACATTGGTATGTACTATGTATAAACGAAGTTACATCCAAATCGGTTCATAAATACGCCTTTTATCGCGTGACAAAATTCAGGACATTTCAAAATGTCAGCCACGCTAGAAATTCAAAATGCTATAACTCAGCCATTTTTTAAGATATAGACGAAACAAAAACTGCTCCGAAATCTTTGTATAAAGGTCAAATACATAAGAAAAAAATATTTTTCCATTTTCAATTTTTTGGTACCACATTTCAAATTTAAAATTTTTAAATTTTTTTTAAATGGCCGCCATTTTGAAACAAAATGGCGGATGAAGCTGGTCAACGAACTCGGTCGAGAGATTGGTATGTACTATGTACACACCGAATTACATCCAAATCGGTTCATAAATACGCCTTTTATCGCGTGACAAAATTCCGGACGTTTCAAAATGTCAGCCACGCTAGAAATTCAAAATGCTATAACTCAGCCATTTTTTAAGATATAGACGAAACAAAAACTGCTCCGGAATCTTTGTATAAAGGTCAAATACATAAGAAAAAAATATTTTTCCATTTTCAATTTTTTGGTACCACATTTCAAATTTAAAATTTTTAAATTTTTTTTAAATGGCCGCCATTTTGAAACAAAATGGCGGATGAAGCTGGTCAACGAACTCGGTCGAGAGATTGGTATGTACTATGTACACACCGAATTACATCCAAATCGGTTCATAAATACGCCTTTTATCGCGTGACAAAATTCCGGACGTTTCAAAATGTCAGCCACGCTAGAAATTCAAAATGCTATAACTCAGCCATTTTTTAAGATATAGACGAAACAAAAACTGCTCCGGAATCTTTGTATAAAGGTCAAATACATAAGAAAAAAATATTTTTCCATTTTTAATTTTTTGGTACCACATTTCAAGTTTTAAATTTTTTTAAAAATTTTAAATGGCCGCCATTTTGAAACAAAACGGCGGATGAAGCTGACCAACGAACTCGGTCGAGACATTGGTATGTACTATGTACACACCGAATTACATCGAAATCGGTTCATAATTACGGGAGTTACAGTGTGACATAGGTCAGATAGATATATATATATATATATATATATATATATATATATATCAATTTTGAACGGAGGGTGGTTTCGGGGTCTGGGGGTCATGATCGGTGAAAATATACCAAAATTTTTTGAAATCGCTTTCCTCCGAACGGCTGCAATAGGTAGCTTTTTTGTAAAGAAAGCTACCTAAAAAAATTGAACTGTATTGCATAAATCTACCTGAAATGTTTGATACCAAATTTCATTTTAACATTAAGTATTATATAATTTTAAAATGAAGGTTAATATAATATGCATTTGAAAGAGACTTAAAATAAGAAATATTTTTTTTTTAGAGTAAAAAGGTCATTTTTTTTCATAATGACATTTAAGTGTGAAAGGGTTAAAAAAAATTGAACTGTCTTGCATAAATCTACCTAAAATATTTAATATCAAAATTAGTTTTATTATGAGCATGAATTATTATATAATTTTTAAGTAAAGGTAATATAATATGCACTTAGAAGAGACTTTAAATTAGAAATGATTTATTTTACAGTAAAAGATTATTTTCCTTCACAGAGATACCGAGTTTAGTAATAGTGTCAGTTAAGTGCGTAAGATTAAAAAACTTGAACTGATTTGCATAAACTACATGAAATGTTTAATACCAAATTTAGTTTTAACATGGAGATGAATTATTATATAATTTTAAAGTAAAAGGTAATGTAATATACATTTAGAAGAGACTTTAAATTAGAAATGACTTATTTTACAGTAAAAAGATTATTTTCCTTCACAGAGATACCGGGTTTAGTAATAGTGTCAGTTAAGTGCGTAAGATTAAAAAAAAAAACTTGAATTTTTTTGCATAACTTTGCATAACCTGAAATGTTTAATACCAAATTTTGTGTTAACACGAATTTGCACATAATTTTAAAATAAAAGGTAATATGATATACATTTGGAACATACTTTAAATTTTAAATGATTTTTTTTACAGTAAAAAGATTGTCTTCCTGCAAAGATATACGGAGTTTAGTAATAATGTCATTTAAGTGCGTAAGATAAAAAAAAAAAAAAAAAAAAAAAAAAAGAACTGAGCTATCTTGCATAAATGTACATGAAATGTTTAATACCAAATTTAGTTTTAACAAGAATTATTTCATAATTTTAAAATAAAACATAATATAATATGCAGGTTGACAAAAAAATATTTAAACGTCTTTTGGCCTTTTTACGAATTGAAGGTAAGTAAGCAATTAAATTGCAAAAGTATTCAAAATATGGAAGATCATATAAAAATTTTATTACATTTTTTTAATTCTTTCAAAAGAGTAATTTTTGGAAAAGTAATACGAGGACTTTTCATTAACATAAACTTATTCTCGGTGTTATTTTGAATGCGTTTGCAATTTTTATTGGCTATTTATCTATCTCAGGAAAAAAAAGAAAATAAAACGCTTTTCTTTTGGGAAGGCAAATACTTGGCATTTTGGATATTTCTGTATTTTCTTGCACTAGTTATTAAATACGCGTTTTGAAGTTTTGTTAGATGTTGTGTATTATGAAATTTAGTAAAAAATAAATAAAATCTAGATTATTTTTGAGTCATATCAACTGAGAAGATTTTCAGCTTTTATGGAGTTGCGGAACATAAGCTTTTTCGCATAAAAGCTCCAGTTTATCGGATCTTCAAATGTATGAAAATTATCGCCTGAATGATGATCCCCATCATATTTTAAACCAAGAGTTCAGTTTGAACTAAATTTCGTGGACATGTTTCCTAATATACGATTAAACCTACTATCAGGAAAACATCACCAACTTCTTTCCTTCTGAAAAAAAGGAGGTGATGAAGAAAATTCAAAGTTGTTTTTCTCCTGAATTCGATTACTGAATTATTTTATCTGTCATATTACGATGATCGTAAGATTCAACAAAGTGCGATTATTTTTTTTATAAAACTATTATAGTATTTTATTTTTTTATAAAGACAAGGGGATAAACCGGAGCTTCCACAGGCTACAGAATATAAGTGAAAACCATTTTATTTTAATTCTATAACAGATTTTTTACATTTGATATATATATTTAGAATGCCTACTAACAATATCAAAAATAACATTTCTGTAAGGAAAAAAAATAGCATTTATATGTTCAAATGAAATTTGGTCTCGCGGCAGAAGTTAACAGCTGTAGAAATTGCGGAAGATGACTATTTACAATCGGCCTTTTTAATTCTGATCATTTTAGTAGTTTAAGCGCGTAGTTCGATGTCTTATATCTGTGTTTCATTTATTATTGATTGATGAATGTTTTAATCTCGTTATGGAACATAAGCGGCAAAACAAATGCTGAGCTATTTATCTTAATTTAAGCCAAACGAATTTCTCTTTTGTAATCGTGTGCACGCGATAGAAACATTATAAAATACAAATGGGAATTCGTATAACTTAAGCTCTGCTGAACTGATTTTGATGAGGCTTGCACTGTTGGTTAGATATTAGGATATAGCCTATCGTTCTATGTTGCTTGGTTATAGAATTATGGAAAAAGTTCTATAACTAAATGAACCCGACTGTGAAAGATCAGGTTTTTTAAAACTTCCTACTTAACGGATTTTGATAAGACTTGCATTGTTAGATAAGTTTTCAAAGAAGGTTTTCGTATCTAACGTATTGTTATACGTTGGTTACTTATAGAATTATGAGGGCAATTTCTATAGTCATGTGAACATGATAAAGAAAGTTTAGTATTTTTAAAAAAGTTCTACGGAACAAATTTTGAGCAGACTTGCATTGTTAGTTAGATAATTTTTCAGGGATGTTTTTAGTATATTGCATAGTGTAGTTCTATGCTGCTTAAATATAGAATTATGGGGAAGTTTCTATAATCAAACTAATCCGATTAGGAAATATTAGTCGTTTTAAAAAGTTCTACTGGACGTGTTTTGTTGAGAGTTGTATTGTTAATTAGATAACTTTCTCAAGTATGGTGTTAGTACATTCCATATCATTGTATCATTCTTTAATACATCATACTATAAATTGGTCCTTAACAGTCCAAATTTCGTGTGACACATTAGAAAATATAATAGCGCAATGGCGTTCGTATCGTTTCAGCAATGCGGAAAGATATTCCAAGTAAAGGTCTATATTGCTTTAAAATACAATGTGAAATTCCCCGATATATTTCGTTTGATTCAAGGTTCGTCTGCAATACCGACCAACGTATCGGGCGAAGGCTGCTACTATTTAATAAAAATGATGTTTGAAAATTATTTTGAAAGAAATAAAAATAAGATATATTTTAAAAGAAATAAAAAGAAGTAAGTTGTGATACAATTTTCAAACAAAATTTGACTTTGTAAAAATTGAAAACTTACGGTGTTTAGAAGTATAAAAAGTTGTAGAAAAAGTTAAATTTAATCGCCTGCTGTTACCACCTTCGAAATGACGTGAGAAGTTCGAGCGGACACGTTTGTCCTTTATAATACAGATACGGCGAAACAGTAGCGGTTAACTATATCTGACAGCTTCTGTAAAGGATCAGGGTCTATAAGCCTTGTTTTCGGCCCTTAAAAAAGAGTAAAATTCGATTCTATTATACTGACTTAATTATTTCACTTTTCAATATTAGAAGGATTACCTGTACGATTTCAACAGTAGTTTTTGTATTTTGTTCGGATTTATATGACTTTCACAAGTTCAAAGTTTCGTATTATTCGTAGTTTTGATGAAAAATACGAACTTTCTTATAATTTTACCTCAATTAATTATATCAGCGCAATCGTGCAACACTTTCTTCTTGACCTATATTATAAAACACACCAAAAATGCAACCTATGTCAAAATAAGTGTTGCAAAGCTGTCTTCATACTAAAATGTTAAAAATAGAGAGTTATAAGTAACTGCATTTCTTCACATCACTAAGAGACTTTAGGATGCAGCGACGCGTTTAAACGTGTTAAAAAGAACGTAACTATTGCTAATAAGCATGAACATATAATAGAGAAATACTTCACTCTAAATAGTGTTAATATCAAGTCCTGATTTTGTACAGTCGTGGAAAAAAAAAGGTAAACACTCCCTACTAACTCCTCAATAAATTATAGTAGAAGAAAGTTAGTGATACCGAACGATTGGAAATAAAGTCTACTTTTAAACGATGTATATAACATTTTATTAGGGGTCATCTACATATTAAAATGAATCCAAACTTCATTTTTTTTTTTCAATAACAATACCCAATTTTAACAAGATATTTCAAATCTTCGGTTCAATCTATGCCTAGATACCAAATTTTAAGTCATTTGAAGGATAAGTTTATGAATTATAAACATTCAAAATTTAGTGCTTCTAATGTTAAATTAGATTTTCATATTTTTATTAATATCTCCTGAAATTATACTCATAATGCGCTAATTTTTTTGTTGCAATAATACTAAAATACCCAAACATAAATACGTTGAATTTGCAATTTTTATAATTTTATGATATGAATTACGAATTATGAAATTAATATTCGAAAACATTATGAATTGCAACCTGCAATTTTTTGATCGATTTAGATTTATTAAGTCCTGCTTTATGGAAATCTAAAATTTCACATTTTTCTTCCAAGTAGTTTTTAAATTATACTTAAAAAACTGCAAAATGATGGCTTAAGGGGCCCCCTATGATAAAAGTGACTAGATATTTTGAAATTTCTTATTCTATCCTGTAATCTAGCAATCTTCAATGACTGATTGAGTGGCGCTTAAGATGCCTTGATCAAGAAGGGGGTTCTCTCGGACAACAATTGAGTACCGAACTTCAATTTGGATACAGCCCCTAAAATACGCTCGTTTTAAAATAATTAATTTCTTAGAAACTTATCGTACGAATTGCATAAAAATTTGTTTTTTGGCTAACGGAAAGGTGTAGAGTGCATTTATGCTGTCAGAATTGTGTACTACTATTGAAAACACAAAGTTATGGTTCGTTTTAATATGTAGATACATCATTTAAAAGCAGACTTTATTACCAATCGTGTGGTACCAGTAATTTTCGTCAACGATAATTTTTTGCAGAGTTAGTAAGGGGGTGTTTACTTTTTTTTTCCACGACTGTATCTAAATATAATAATTGCAACAGCCCACGTAGAACCATTTACATACCAGCGACTCTAGCAGACACCTTTCAAAGTCTAGCTCTCAATTATCAAACAGATTATGATGCATCTGTACTGATTTGAGATTTGGCTTCTAAATCTTCCAGTTTTAGGAACCGGTTTAAATCTAATGTTGTTTTGATCGTCGATCGCGGATTTCGAGACAGTGTAGGATTCCTTGAAGATTTGTGTTTGATTACAAAGATGCCACTTTTTTTGCAAAATAAAAATCAGCATACTTGTGAAGAGACGATTGAATCGAGATTAATAACATCTGTCAGGTGGGTCACTGAAGCTGTAAACGGTTTAATAAAAGGAGGGAAATCTTTAGACCAAGTAACACCCAATTCGCAAATACCATTGATAGGTGACTTTGCGCCCATTGTCTGTGCCATTTACAATGCTTATCGACGACAATAGAATCAAGCGCAGTAATGATGATGAGATTCTTTCTGAAAGAATGATGAACCTAATAAATCAACCCAATCAATTAAAATCGTTAGTAAAGCCTGAAAACTGAATGAGATGACGAGTAGTTTGGCCGAGAATGGAAGCACAAATATTGACGAAATTTTCTATATTAATTATCAATGAAATGCGCAATTTAACATCACTTGGAGTGTATCAAATAATGCAAGGGAAATCTTATACTGAGGAACACCTCCGTGATTCCGGACTTTGGGAATTATTTGTTTTTAAATAACATAATGATATTATCCGTGATCAGCTGCAATCGAGAGATACGTCTTCGAAGATATGAGGGGCTTACAACCACAGTAGACGAAGCACCACACTCATTTTTTGAAAAAAACATGAGATTGTCCATTTAGAAGGTGGATAAAATCTGTTTTACCTACTCCCACAATAAATAAGGCCTGTTTTCAATAACTTTCTCATATATGGCCACTGTTTACAGACTTGGAAAATTTGAAGATGAAATTGGTCAGAGTGAAAATGGAACTGATATGCATACAATTACAAATGAATAATTAAAATAAAAGAGCAACTTTTGCCTCACAAGATGCGCATTATTTACACATTATAGTTAATTATTTTGCACTCATAATAAAGTACAAAGTAAGTACGTCTTTAAATTCAATATTCTTCGATTTTTTTTTTTAACTTATGCCTTTTTTTCGTTTTTGTAACTTCTTTACATACAAAAAAAAAAAAAAAAAAAAAAAAAAAAAAAAAAAAAAAGAAACAGTTATAATAACAAGAAAAAAAAATGATTTTTACGACAAAAAAATATCATCTGAAAAGAAAAAAAAATACTTTCCGTTAAAAAATTGGAAAAAAAATGAAAAATATTTAAACGTTTTAAATTTTAGATATTTTTGCACATTTTTTTTGTGATATTCATAGGATAATTCTTCATAACTTTAGGGACTGATTTTTATATAAAATAATTAGTTACCAAGAAAAAAAATAAGTGTGCTTGTCCATGCTAAAATTGAATTTAAAAAAAATCCGGATTTCTTATTTACATTTTTTTATTGGTGATTCAGTCTCTGATTGGCGAGCAAGTGTTACGTGACACAACATTTGTTTTAAAACAGATAAGATAAACAAAATAAAACACATATGATTAAAAACATTTTATATTATGCAAGAAATAACAATTAATATTTGATTTATTACTGAACAATTAATTATATCAGTATATATTATGGTATGTTAATAGTATAATGCCTTTTTACCCAATCGTCATCTCCAGGTCTTAAACAATCAATAACCACAATTTTACAGTCTTCTTCACACGTTGTAGCATTCTGTAAAATAATTAGAAAGTAATAAAAAATTTCATTTTTTGCACCAATCATAATAAACGGATTGAGTCCAGGGGGTGAAAACACACCACTTTTATTTAATCTTAAATTTCTCCTTATTTGATCTCTATTTCATAAGAATATATAAGGCGAAGCTTTCTGTTAAAAAAAATAATCATTTAACTGTTTTCTGTATATATATATATATATATATATATATAAAAGTGGTATGGTCATATTTCTTGGCTTCATGCTAGAGACGTATAACAAATAACATAACATATATAATAATAACAAAAAATAAATAAGGCTCTATCTGGATATTATGATCTATTTCCTGTGCAAACGTACTATGTGCACATGTTCCATTGGGTTAAACGTTTATTACTTAATTGACATTCATACATTATTTGAGTAACATGTTCAATAATTTCTTTAGATAACTAAAGGGCTGGGACATCAAATACCTTCAAAAACTGGATTTTTCAAATTGTGGCTTAACAAATGGAGAAAATTCAGCAGATTACAAATATATATAATTTATATACCTTTTAACTCTCTAACACTGATTATTAACAGATTAAAATTATAAACAAACATTTAAACTCCGTTCAAAAAGGTATGTGTTTTTTGCATTTTTTTTTTTTCCAAAATGTGTTTTTGTAATGTAATGGTACAATATTGTGCAAAATCTGTTGCGAGTACCTTTGTGTAATTTTCAAATATGATAGAGTAAGCGTTACTGCATCTTGTGAACCTTTTTTTTTTTTTTTTTTTGAACCATAGAATATTTTTATAAATGGGGAATATGTATGACAAAAATACGCATATTTCTCATAAGTGAAGTTTATCAAATTTTTTTAAATTTTTTGAGAATATGTAATAAAGACTAAAATAGGTTCAGTCATTAAATAAGTCACTTTTTGATCATTACACAAGATTTCAAGGTAAGATTTTTATTAGTGTACCAAAGTGTACCAGAGTGAAAACCTCAAAACTTTTAAGAGGAAAATATATTTAAAGTAAAAAAAAAAAAAAAAAAAAGATATTATCTCTGTTCATAATTAATCAAAATCAATTACAAAAATACAGACAATTTAATTAAATAGTAAATAAACACATAAAAATCATTCAGAAAACAAAACATTAAACGTTTCGAACTTATTGAAAGTTTCTCTTCAGCAATGTAAATAAACACAAAATCACGAGAGATAACATAATTCAACTTGCAGTTGAGAGCATGGGCTAGAAACAATTGAACACGGAGATGTAATAAGAATGCATTCATTTAAAAAATTTTAAACTCTAAAATTGTAGTCCACGCCATAGAAACAGATCATTTTCCAGATTTTGAGAAGGCCAAGGTCATGAACGCAAAAGGCGTATTTTGCTGGAGACACGGTTTACTAGAACGGCCAAATAGCCATGCAATGAATCTAATTCCCTCCCACCAGTATATGCCATCGTAACCTGACTCAGTTACCCATCGCCATGTTTAATTGTTTCTGGCACATTCTCTCAACTGCAAGTTGAATAACGTTATCTCTCGTGATTTTGTGTTTATTTATATTACTGAAGAGGAACTTTGAATAAGTTCGAAACATTTAATGTTTTGTTTTTTAAATGATTTTTATGTTTTTTTAACTATTTAATTAAATTTCTGGATTTTTTATTTATTTTTTTTTTTATTTATTTATTTTTATTTATTTATTTATTTTTTTTTTTTTTTTTTGAGGAAAATACATATTTGTTACATTGTTATTTTAAATTTGTCTTTAAACACAAATAGTATTTTTTAAAAAATCTTAAAATAGATATTTATAAAGTTCTTACTAAACTAGGATACAATAAAGTCATAATACTGTATGCATATTTGAACGAGGTATGGTCTTAAAAAAAAAAAAAAAAAGTCTAAATTTCCAACTCCCCTTATACCCCTCCTTCTCCCCCATTTCCCAGTCCCCTTAAGATTGTTCTGAAAACCTACACGGTTACTTTATGACACATTCCTGTATTAATTTTCGTTCGAAAACTCATGGGATTGGCGGGTGAAGTTGTTCAGTAACTATGAAATCGAATAGTGCTTTCCATTTTCAAATAAAGACCGTAACATAAAATGCTGTCAATTTTTTTGAGCGAAAGTGTAAAAGTTAGCTGAATTCTTAAAAACTAGGAATAAGAAAGCTACCTTTTCCGCCCGGTAGAGGTTGGAGGGACTTTTTATTTTACTGGCAAGACGTGAATGAAAAAATTAACTTCATCTTGCTGAACTTGGTGTATAGAACGTGTAACAGTGAAATTTTTTAACAGCATTGTCAAAGCGTTTTTAAGGTATATCTTATTTTTGCACCTATCTCTTTATTTAAAGTTGCCAAACATCACATATCAGGTTGTAGTATATTAATTTGAATCTCGTGAACAAGCATGGGTTAAGGAGGCTATGTTCTTCTATATGGGTACTTTATAATACATTTTCGACATGTTAAATGGGTTTAAGAATAAAAATGATTTAATCAAGAAAAAATGCAATTTTTGTAGTAAAATTTTTAAAAAATGTATTTTATTTTTGAAAAACTTAAAACTTTATTTCTTCTACAATTTTAATTTTTTTTTTTTAATTATGCATTTTTTTTTTTAATTATGCATTTTTTTTTTTTTTACAAGTGTGCTCTATAACGACAGGAATAATATTTCAAAAAAGTTAATTAGTTTACTTAAAACTAACTAAAATGTTGTGCTATATGGTAAGAAATATAGTAAAAATGAATACTTACTTAGCATTTTTATTTAAATAAAAAGCTATGCACACTATTACTGAATCTTCTATTCCTAATTTTATTAAATGTATCTCAACAACAACAATAGCAATAATAATAAATAAATAGATAAATAAAATAAAAATATGTCAGTCAATGGAAAAGCATACGTTGAAGTTTTAGCATTTTGACCAATAGTATGTATTGAAAAAACACAAGCTGAGAAAAATGAATTTAAAGATTGCACCTTTGAATCATTTAAAGGGAAATTGATGCAGTAAAAAGTCTTTTGCATATATTTATGACGATCGGATCTTTACGTAACTTCACCAGGATATACTAAGAATGCCTAAATATATCTTAAGGCTGTCCTCAAATACAAAAAGGCAATTTTATGACATACGTTTTAGTTTATTTTTGTTCACAAATGTATAAAACTAGCAGGTGTTGTTCAGAAACTATGTAATCGAACTGTTTTTTTTCGTTTCCTTACTAACACAATAGATCTTTCAGAAAATTTTGCCAAAGTTGGCGTTTTAAACAGAATTTCCGCGCGAAAGAAGAATAACAGGGCTCCCAAATGGTCCGCCAATTGAATACCAATATTTTTTTAGAAAAATTTTCTTTTTAGATTTTTCTTACAAACCGTCCCGGAATCACCTTTGAAAGTTAATTCTAGCGCAAACCTACCATAAAATTTTCTGTTAAAATTTATTGGTATTCAGTTGGCGGACCATTTGGAAGCCCTGGAATAACCACTCAAGGAAGGGTGAAAAACGACTTTGTCACGTAATCAAAATCGCTTATAACTCAATAGTTAACTTATTGATCAAAAAATGGAAAACACAGTTCGATGCCAAGTCGCTTCCATACTCAGGCCTCCCAAACTTATATCTTTCCGTTAAAAAATGAATTTGTAAATGTGCCAAAACGTTTTGCGCTTGTTGAGCATAGCAGTTGAGAACAGCCTTAAGAAATACTTGGAGAATTGATATTTCCGTCATTTGTCACCAAATGAAAAGTACAAAGTCCCTTTAACATAAAATGCTCAGAAGTATAAAATACAGACTTATCAAAAAATAAGTTATTCATTTCAAAAAACGGAATGGGCTCGAAATGGAAAAATCCACAAATCGGAACGCTATTTCAAAATTAAGACAAATTTAAAAATAACCATACAAAAACAATGCTAAAAATGCATTCAAGATTCTTATTAATAAAAAAAAAAACAGTTACACGGATCACAATAAGCTATATACACTAGTTTCCAAAAATTAAGGAAAAAGCAGCAAAAATAGCGATTACTCAAATTGTGTAGATTATTACATGTAGATTTTAATAAAACTGAGCCACAATATACAACACATAGTAAGGTATAAAATAGCATTAAAAGAAATTACCAGACGATTGTGGTGTTTCAGAAATTAACACAATTATAAAATAAACAAAATAAATATGTCAGTTTAGAAAAGTCCTTTAATATGGAGTATGATCACCCCTAGAAGCAATACAGTACATACAGCGATGTGTGATTCTGTCAATTATGCGATCGATACGTTCGCTGTGAAGTGCAAGCCATTGTTATTGTAAAGCAGTTGTAAGCAGGGCAAGAGTCTGAGGAGGAGATTGAGAGCAGCAACACACACTCTCAGAAATAAACCTCTCATTTTTGACGATTCAGCAATCCTTGAGCTATATTTCGTCATTTTTGACGATCATTTCCTATCAACGTCACGTGACTTTTAACGAAACGTAAACTCTCAAATATTTGACGAAAGTTTTGCCTCAATCACGGTCAGACTCAATGCATTTTAAGGAAACAGTTGATGCACCTCCTCAAATCCTGCGATTTTAGCAAGCAGATATTTGCCTGTTTATGTTAGTCCGGTAATAATTTATTATAAAACAGCACTTTTTAGCGCTTTTTAGAAAATGCTGAATATAGTTAGTTATTGTTTCTTCATTAGTTATTTTTTTAGTTGTTAAAATTTTTAGGAATGCTTATTGTTATTTTTATTTATGTATTTATATGTTGTTGTTCGTCATGTTTTAATTCGAAAAGAATAAATTTCCAGTGTTCTTCAAAACCCTTCAAAAAGGAAATTTGGTCAATAAAATTTCAAACTTCCAGGATATTTTTTTTTTCAAATTTATTTAAGAAGTATGTTCTGTTTTCAATCAAATTAAAAATAAACATAATTGATCCTTCTCCCCTTTATAAACAGTAAAGGGTTAAAATCTTATCCACCTACTCAAAATGATAAAATCTCAGGCAATATGCACTTCACAATTCGTTATTTGTGAGCAACAAATTAACCAGGCCATATTCTAACCATTCATTGAGCAAAGAAAATTTCATTAATATATTATTTAATCAAGCCATATTATAATTATTCATTGACCATGAGAAAACCATAATAATAAATTAGCCTTACTTAAATCTTTCAGGAATTATAGCAGCACCGATAAAATTACAACCTACCGTATAAAAATATAAACACGCAGCAGAATTCATTGCATCAATCTAAAAGCACATCTATACAAGTCCCCAACTGCGAAGTCGGAAGAGCAACGGTCTCCCACACCAAAGACCGGGGGTTCGATTCACCCGGAGGAAAACGAGAAGTGAATTTTTTCTTCCCCCTGTCAATAAATACAGGTGCTTCCAAACTGTTCGATAGATGGCACCACAAGCCCTCTTTTGACGAAACTTTTGACGAAATTTATATCGTCAAGCAAGTGAAGAAAGTAATTTCACCAATTTGACGAAATATTCGCTCGGAACATTTCCCAGGAAACAGTTTCGTCAAAAACAAAGAAAATTTCGTGCAATCTGAGAATTCATTTCTGAGTGTGCATCTTCCTAAAGCATCTCAAACATGCTCGATGGGATTCAAGTCCGGTAATCGAGCTGTCCATTCCATGCGCTGAACTTTTTGGAGCTGAAGATAATCTTCCACGATTCAAGCCCTGTGCAGTCTAGCGTTGTCGTCCTGTAACAGGAAATCATTACCTATTGCGGCGGCATAAGAGCGCACATAAACATCAAGAATTTCATCTCTATAGACATGAGCATTCACAGTTCCACGTGGAAAGTCGTGGAGGTCTGTACGTCCACCTAAAGAGATACCATCTCAAACACAGACACTGCCTCCTCCGCATGAATTTCTTTCACGAATGTTTGATGGATGATAGCGTGTTCCCTGTTCTCTCCAAATCAGATATGCCTACTATCACTTTGGAGGTTAAAGCTGGACTCATCCGTGAAGATAACACACCTCCATTGATTAACCATGCAGTGGACATGTTGACGTGCCCACCTTAAACGTTCCCTCCGGTGACTTGAGGTGAGCGGCACACAAATGGCTGGTCGCCTCGTGTAAAGATCACATTCAAGTGGCTTTTACGCACAGTAGACGTTGATACCAACCTTCCAGTGGCTACAGTAATGGAGGCTCTAAGATAAGAGGAGGTTGCTGTTCTATTTCTTCGTACACATAACCGCAAATATCAGTCATCGGTGATTGTCGTACCTCTTGCTCCTCTTGGCTGAACCTTCAGGAGGCCGAACCAGTGGTTTGAAACTGTTGCCAAAGCTTATGAACAACAGAAGGACTCACCTTTAGCCATCTGGCCACCTCTGTCTGACTTTGACTTGCCTCCAATCTTCCACTAGCTCTATATCTCAGTTCTGCGTACAAATGATACCTCGAGGTCATACTAATGAATTGGCTATCTCATTTTTCTTATCTCATAATCACAGCGACATCTGCAGCCGTACTCTCTAGCATGTATTTTTACGCTCCTCACAGAGGACGCAATCCGATTGCAGCCCCACTAATTTGCATTTTGTAATTTTTTTCAGCATCTTTTAGTTAACAACATATGCAAATTTCATATGGATAATTTTCTTTTTGAACGAGTTATCGCTCTTTTTGTGATTTTCCCTTAATTTTTGGAAACCAGTGTATATAAAACTGCAATGATATGTAAATAAAATCATAAGACAAAATGCAATATTCCACGTTGATTCAATCACAAAATACACGATATGAACTTTAAAAAGCTTACCGTTTTTCTTAGGGGGGTAGGATATCTTTGAACACGTTGAAAAAGGAAAAAATACCACTATGTTCCAAGCTTCAAAACTTGTGTAATAAGTCAAAAATAAAAATCAAACTTCATTTAAACATAAAGCTCATATTTATATTTATATTTAAAATTATATATATACTTGTAATTTCATAAATAAATGTTGAAATGATAAGTTTAAAAATATATGATAATAAGAGAAAAAAAAACCTTGTGCGCATGATAAAATCTGAAATTATGCACATAAAGAGGAAATTTTGGTGAAAATAAATACATAATACTGTTACCTTAATACTAAAACCAGAATAGTTGTAAAAAATATTGAATAAATTAAAAAATTTAACTTAAAAAAAAATATATTTTCAAAGTAAAAAACAAAAAATAAAATAAAATCTTACCTTTTTCTGGTTTTAGGTTGTAGATAACACAGTAATGGATATGTGGTGAAAAGTTTTTTTGATTGCCATGCATAGTTTTTTAGTAACTCTGCGCGCAGTATCAAAATTCATCGTTTTGAATAACCGCAATGAAAAGTTTAATTATCCTATGTAGTCTTAATATGTAGTCTTAATAAAACTGCCATAATTAGTAAATTAATGGGAATTTTTTAATGCGGTTTTTGCATATTGTTCAGAAATGATTACGGAATCAAAATATGCATTAAAAAAAATTTCGAAAAATTTGCTGGCTCAAAGGTATCCTACTCCCTAAAAGGCAACGAAAATAAGAAAATAGATCTTACAAGTTAAAAATATAATTTTTTTTTAAAGTTCATATTGTGTATTTTCTTATTGAATCAATGTAGAATTATTCCCATTTTGTCTTATGATTTTATTTACATATTATTACAGTTTTATGTATCGTAGCTTATTGTGCTCGCGGTAATTATTTTTCATTAATAAGAATCTTGAATGCATTTTTAACAAATTTTTTGTACGGTTAGATATAAATTTATCTTAATTTTGAAACTGCGTTCCGATTCGTGGATTTTTCCATTTCGAGCACATTCCATTTTTTGAAATGAGTAACTTATTTTTTAATAAGTCTGTATTTTATATTTCTGACCATTTTATGTTAAACGGATTTTGTACTTTTCATTTGGTGAGAAATGATGGAAATATCAATTCTCCAAATAAGATATATTTAGACATCCCTAGTATAATTCTGGTTAAGTTGCGTAAAAATCCGATCGTTATAAATATGTGTAAAAGGCTTTTTACTGCACCAGTTTCCCTTTAAATGATTCCTGTCAAGTAAAACGATGACAGAAATTTAAAATAAAATGTATAATTTTAACTTGTAACATCTATTTTATTATTTTCGTCGCCTTTTAAGTAAAACGGTCAGTTTTTACTTTCTTCTATCTTCAATAGAAGAAAGCATTGTAATCGAAATTTTATTTCTAATTCCTTTTATCGACGGATTTACACGTTTTAGGAGTCAGAGATTCCAAAAAACATGTTTATAAAAATGTCTGTCTGTCCGTCTATCTGTGTGTGCGTATGTCCGTGTATCGCCATTGTACCATCAAAAAGCATATGAAGTTATGCATAGAATTGAACGAATTTTTTTTTTTAAGTTTGTGGCAATGGCAAGCAGGTCCTCCATTAATTTGGAAAAAATCCGCCTGTAGGGGCGCTATAATAGCGATTTTTGTGCGATTTTTGTGCATTTTGAATATTGTACCATCGAAAAGTGTATGATGTTATGCATAGAATTGAACCAAATTTTTGGGGTGTGTTTTTGGCCATGGCAAGAAAGTTCTTGAATTTGGAAAAATTCCGCCAAAGGGGCGCTGTAATAGCGATTTTTGTGCAATTATCAATATTGTACCATCGAAAAGTGTATAAAGTTATGCATAATTCTAATAAAAATACTAATAAAACAAATTAAAATGAAATATTGACATGAGATAGAAGAAAGTTTTTGGATTGGCACATCCAACTAGTTTAAAGTTCATATTGTGTAGTTTATTCTGTAACAACATATTTTAATTATTGCTTGAGCTGGAACGACAATTATCATAATTTCACGAACCGGAACAATATTTGTCATAATTTCACGAAACGGAATATCGTTCCGGTTTGCTTCGGTACATTTCGAGCCCTGCTCTGGCCTGGGTCTGAGTTAGAAAGGCTTAGATTTAATATTCAGGATCCCAACTAGTATATATTGTGGCTACCAGTTTTACCAAATAGTATTCGTTGCTTTATTTAATCACAACGCAGATAATGCAAACCATGTACTTGTTATTTAAAAAATAGAAAAAATTAACCTGACAATATTCTCAAAAGACAAATAAATATTCAATAGGCCTATACATTTTAATACCTATTATGCCATAACATAAATGTTTAATATGCTACAATAAACGATCAATATGGCCCCTTCAATATCAACAACGTGTTGTAATTGCAATATATTTTAGTATCTCTGCCAGCTCTAAAAAATATATTTGTTGCTATGTTTGAGATATTCAGGGGCGGGGCTTGAAAATTTTATTCCGGGGGAGGACCTGATATTGGCGCCCTTTTATAATTTTCATTTTTTGCCCCCCCCCCTCCTCCCCTCCCACGCCACATCGTCACCTCCCGTGCAATCATCATGTCTTTTATGTATTAAATTAATTACCCAAATTAGTGTAATTAGTACTCTAATTATTAATTACTTTGATTAGTCTTCTGTAATGCTTTATACAACCATTATCCTGATTAATCGTTTGACCTTTTCAAAAAACATTTTGCGCTGCTGGTTTGTTTACGTAATTTATAATTTTTCTAGAATATTAATGCCACTTTCATTTATAATTTTACTCTCAAGTACATTTAATTGAGGAGATTCTAAAATTTCTTTAACCCGGGAGAACGCACACATACCCAGGGTATGAATGGTTTTTACATTGTCACCAATAAATACAAATAATAATCGTCACCATATTTAGACGGAGACAGTTGTACATTCTGCGATAAAATAAATTGAAGATTATTTAAAAAAAAACAGCGGTGACAGTTGTAAAAATCCATACGCACTCTGGGTCTATCAGGCCCAGCGCATGTCCTCGCCGATTTAAGAATTTCCAAATTATTCATAACAAATTTCATAAACATCACAAAGATGATAAAATCCAAACTTATCAAATGAACATGTATGATTTATAGCAGAGAAAAGTAACCAATAAGGAATGTTACCACAATGAAGGGATTATAATGTGTGGGGATGTAAGACTCCAAGCGATAAAATTGTTGATAATTGATGATACTTTGAATCTGTTTTATTAGTTAAATATTCAAAAACCAAAATCGAATGAAAGAGTTCAGAAACTTGATTTGTTTATTAGACATTCATCCTTAACTCAAAGCAAAACAGCATAGTAAATAATCTATTATAAAAATATACTAGCTCTGTACATACTGGAAAGTTTACCGTCTGTCACATTTGGCAGAAGTTAAACCATTTGAATACATTTATGCAACAAAGACTCTTGAAGGCACTAAACGCAACACAGGACCCTAATACATATGCTATTGTAGTATGCTTAAATAATTTTTATGTAAGTATCTCTTACGGCTATAACTCCAATTTAATCTTGTTCATTTACGGCATATTCACTGAGTCAGTTTTATTCATAAGTGAATGCAGACATACAGACAGGCCCAAGACAAACACTTTTCAACTGAATAAAAACTATTAAATAAAAAAGTTTTGTTCTAAGAAGGATTTTATTAGATTTTTTTTCTACCCTCTCGAAAATGTAAAATTGTTTGATGCAACACAGTTAGAATGTTGGTTTCAATCAGAATTGTAGTCGGTAATTTATTCTCCCACTATCAATTTTTACAGAAAAATTATGATGTTTGATTCTTAGAAGCTTGATTAAAAATATGCGAAATTTTATTTACGAACATATGATACGATTTTATAAATGCCGTGTCAAAAGTAATACAATTTTGAAACTGTTTTAAGCGTTAATTAAAGTAAACAACTATACATGCTCTTACAGTCTGCCCCATCATCAACAATTTAAAACAATATTCTATGATAAATGAAGTAACATAATCTGCTCCCTTCGTATTTTTTTTAATTATTATTTTGATTTTTGTAAAAGGTATTTAGTTTATTTCTTCCGTTGATTTACTCTTGAAGCATTCGTGCCTGGCACATCAGTTTTAAAAAATATATGTACACTCACTTCAAGGAACACATGCTTCCAATCTTCCAAATGACCGGAATATGGCCCCTTTTGTCTCATTTTGCACAAGAGAGGATTTCAAACAGGGAAGGAAACTTTTGTTCAGAGAATTCTTTCAGGACAATAGCCATATGACCACCTTTAACGGACCCACACGGCTGAAGTCCTGTACCCGGCAAAATGAAATCAAACTTTCAAACGGATTGGGTCGATAAAAAAATTAAGAGAGCCTCGATATACCAAATTAAAAAAAAATGGTACTGTGATTTATACGTCTGGAAACTCTTGGTAAAGACATAGCACATATGTAGAAACCCGAATTTACGCCCGAGAGATTGACGCTCCTATGAGTATCAGGTACACTCTGGTACAAGCTCCCAAGGATCTTGGAGGTGTAATCACCAAACTACGCCGCTTAATCTTCCGGGTATTTGGGTTTTGTCGCTGCGACCATGGCGTCAAATGGTGTTTGGGGCGCAGGGAAAGTGACGCCTGCTGGGCGGTACTCTTCTTTGGCCAGTAGCATGAGTCGTGTTGGCACCACACTTGCTTACGTTAATCCATCTTGACGCGATGCACATAACCCACAGCATACACTGGCGAGGTGGGTTGCCGTAAGGCACGTTTGTTTTATACTAAATTTAAGAGCAAGCTGACCAAGGAACTATTTTTGGTCTCAAGAGGAAGGTTTTCACGATTCTCTGGTTTCGCAAATGACGCCTACTCTCTTACCCAGCCACTAGCAACAAAGATCTTCGTCTCTCACTATAGGGTTTGATCTTCGAAGATTCCGGCATAAAGCGCCCCAGGGAATCTCGGTGTTATTGTCTTAGGCCCGGCCTCCTTTAGTATGGCCGGATAACTTCGGACTCTTGGAGTGAACCCCAAGCTGGCGGTAAGAACCCTTTTAAAACTAGAAGTTTTATCATCATGACAGTCAGATATCACATGTTGCATTGGGGCTCAGGCTGAGTGACGTGCGATGGGCAGTGCATGTGCCTTGTACAACAGTGGTGTCATGGACTCATTTCGCAGTTTAAAGCCCTTCCCGCGAAGCTGGAAGTCCCATCCCCCCTGACCCTTTGAGGATTTATGGGGTCCTCGGACTCTATGTCTTCGGACGAAGGCTTGAAGCGTAAGCGGCAAGAGCTAATTTTCTTATGCCAAATTTAAAAGGATCGGACTAAGCCGATGAAATATAAACAATTTTCGATGGACTTAGCTGGGTCGAAAATAGGTTGTAAATGTTTTGCACGGTGCGATGCTAGTTTGACAACACAGAAATTTAAAATGTCCAATGTAGAGATCCGCATCAAACAATTACATTGTGTCTTAGCCCGGGCCTAATTTTTCCTGTCGATTGGGGTCAGGCTCAGGCGTACAATTTTTTACATACTCGGGCCGGGCTGGACTTCAACTTGATTATTTCTAGAACGTGTCAGGCAGGCAATTTTTTTTCTTTTTTTGTAAAAAGAATAGCGATAATGGAATCTTTGGAAATATAATGTAATGAATAAATATTTTCAAGAATTTGTAAATTTATGATGATTTTAACCACTTGTTATCTTTACTCTAAACTACATTATTTTTTTAGTCAGTCTTTATTTGAATGTAAAAGACTAAAAGCCTAAGCATTCACTAATGTTACTATTCTGTATACTATTGATTACATATAGTCTGAAATATACTGTAAAAAATTCACATAAATATGTACGCAGTCTTTTTTAAAAGAATCTTAATTATATGTTGAGAAAAATCGGAGTTTTTGTTGTAGACATTAAGCAGTTCAGTGTTTTTAGTTTTTAAAAGATTCCAAGTTTAGACTTTTAGTTTTTAAAACTGAGCAAGGCAGCAAATCCGGCACTAGAAATTTCGGTCCCTGCAGACTTCTAGACAACCTCCACGTCCAGGCTCGGACTGGCCCGCCGGCCCATCGGCCCGAGGGCCGGTGCGCCCTCGCCCAGGGAAAACGTCGCGCCCCTAAGTGCCTAAGCCGCTCCAATATTTTTTCACTTGTTGTATACATACATTCTGATTAGTGTACTAAATTTCGAGAATTCGTTTAGGGATAATCATCAATTAATAGACAGCACAAGAGACGTATTTTTTATTATTATCACAAAGAAATTAAAGATATATCGTAGCAATTTCAGGATCGAAAACCAAAACGGACATCTTTGCATGCGATTGAAAGAGAAAATATGCACCCAACGAGAGCTTTAGTAGCCATTGCGCCCTGGACGAAATTTTTTTCATCGCTTCTTTTCATGATATGATTTAGAATTTAACCAGTATTTTGCATATTTTCAGTCCTTTTGCTTTTAGTACTCTGCGCCCTCTTTCTTTATAGCCGCCCCTGAATGCACATATAATGGTGCTTTTTGAAAGAGAAAAAAAAGAGAGACGTATCAGAAGTCAAAAAACTTTTTGTATGGATTTTGTTTTTGATTGGAAAACATGATGATCTTTCTTTTCGGGGAATACAAAGTTGAGGATACTTTTGGATTGCAATCCTGCAAGCTGTGGTATCTCGCAGACAGCGTTTTCTCATTCACAAAATCTGCCGTTATTTTCGAATAGTAATCTCGCGCCTAGTTTAGGAGTAATCAGTGAAAATACATTAAAAAAAATACATATGCGTCGAAATGAGAGCCTCCTTCTTTTTTTAAGTCGGTTAAAAAATACTGGCTATGTACCCTGCAGCTTGCATGAATACAATCCCTGAGGCACTTACACTCAAGTACGGAAATTTAAATATTTCCCTTGATCTTTAACAATGATAAAAGTTTTGCAATCATGGAAAGAGTGTGCTGGAAATAGTAAATTTACTTAATTGTTTTAGGGATTTTAGACTAACAAAGCAATGTTTTAGGGTGTACTTTTTCTGTAGAAACCTTTTCATAACGTGGTATCAATTCAGTTCTTTATGGACACATAATAGTAATTTTTTAAGGATAAAAAATACCAATTATTTTCACAAGCAAGCATTATTTTCACATTCAAATAGCTTTATATTTCAGCATTCCAATACCCTATAATACGTGGTACAAAAGAAGCTTGAGATTTAGTTTTCAAAATTTCTATTTCCAAACAGAAAGTATATTCTTGTTCTAATTATGAATATTTTTTAAACGAAGTTTGCATACCGAATGTTTCTTGTGTGTTGAAGAAGAAATTTGTAAATACCACATGTAAATATGCTACTTGGTTAATAATATGAATAATAACAAAACAGTAGATGATAAAAAGTAGTGACTCTCAGATTGTAACAGAAATTGAATTTATGACATTTTAAACTGGCTTGATAACTAATTCCTATTACGTTAAAGAAAAATATTTTTTTAAAAAAAGGTTGAAGCCCTTAGCAGCACCGCAGCAACCCTATTTGGCGCTTTGTGCTAAAAACAGTGTTAGCTTTTCTAAGGATCCTCAGTGCATCAATGGTGATAGTGGAAAAAATGTGATTTACAACTTACAAATTCTGCTAAAAATAATCGTAAAAAAATATGTAGGTACCAATCAACTGAAAATAATATCTACTAGTTATTGTTATGCATAAATTATGTTTCCGAAGTCGTATACTTATTGAGAATTGTACCAACTTTTACTTTTCAAGCAATAATACCCCATTTTTGACACCTTATTTGAGTTTCTTGGATCGAGACAGCCCGGAAAAAGGCATAGTTTATATGCATTAAATTAAATCATGGTAGGGTTAGAAGGGTTTAAATTTGAGAATGTTAAAGATAAATCCATTTCAGAAACTTAATTTTTAACTTCATAAAAAATATCTGATGCTTTTTTATTAATTCATTAGAGATATAGTGAATAGACCCAAACTTATTCCAAACTTTTTTTCTATTCAAAAACTTTTCTTAATTAGAAATTATTAACAAAGTCATTTTAAAAAATATACAGGGTGTTTATAAAGTCCCGAACCCATTTTGATGTTTAATAACTCATAAAATAATAAAGATAGATTAAAATTAATAACATAAATGGTTAGATAGACTCAAAAAGTTTCATGGCCCTTGTCAATAAACTTCCACGTGTGCCCCCTTCGTCGCACGGAGAATATCAAGTCGATAGTCAATTTCACGCCAGGTAGCGGCAAGCATGTCGGCATCCACAGAAGCTATTGCGGCTGTAATTCTGGCTTTTAAGTCATCAATGTTCGACACTCTCCCCCTGTAAACATTGTTCTTTACAAATCCCCAAAGGAAAAAGTCCAGCGGCGTTATATCAGGTGATCTGAGTGGCCAAGGAATTGGACCTCCTCGCCCAATCCATCTTCCTGGAAAATGGTCATTCAAAGAAGTACGAAAGATGGTACCCCAATGAGGTGGTGCACCATCTTGTTGCAAAATGACATGTGGCTGAAGCTCTTCTAGTTGTGGAAAATACGAAGTTTTCCAACATGTCTAATTGATGACTTAAAAGCCAGAATTACAACCCCAATAGCCTCTGTGGATGCCGACATGCTTGCCGCTACCTGGCGTGAAATTGACTATCGACTTGATATTCTCCGTGCGACGGAGGGGGCACACGTGGAAGTTCATTGACAAGGGTCATGAAACTTTTTGAGCCTATCTAACCATTTATGTTATTAATTTTAATCTATCTTTATTATTGTATGAGTTATTAAACATCAAAATGGGTCCGGGACTTTATAAATACCCTGTATATTATGAAAAAACCACAATTGTTAAAAACATTGATGTGTACAACTCATATGAATAATTGGTTTCGGAGATATTAGAGAAATTTTTCCTTTCCATAAATTAAGGGGTTCGTATTCCGCTATCAAAGAAGCCACAAAAAAATCGTAGAAACTTACAAGAAATATTTTGTAGGATTTTTTGTAATGTAAAGTAAGTTTTTAATAAATTTATTATTCTAGTAAAATTTTACTGGGGACTAATTGAGAGTTTTTGGTACTTTTTCTTCTAAGATCTTCAATTTATTTTCCGAAGTTTAGGGATAAACCCCTAACACATTTTCTTTTATAACAGTATTAAGATTTAAAAAAAGCATATAAGCTATATATCTTTCCTGGCTAGAAAGGAGCTCAAACAGGGTGTCAAAAGTGGATGTTACCATTTGAAAAATCAACATTCGTGTATTTTTTAATATGTAGACAGCCTCCAAAGCAAAATTTATGAAAAAGTATTTAATAGTAAATATTATTCCTAATCAATTGTTATCCTAATCAATCCTATGTCTTTTTCATACAGTGATTTTCAGGAAAATTGGTAGGGGCGATGATTTTTTTTTCCTGCAAGGTGTCTATCGATAGAAGAAAATAAGAAAGCTCTAGTCTTGATATCAGTAATCTACTACAAGTTAATCTGTGTTCAACTTGCTGGAGCTTTTAGATGTTATGTGATGTGGTTTAAAAAATTGCGTAATATTGTGTAGGATTGATGGAATTTTAAACATGCACGGAGAATATTGCGAAGTCTTCCACCTAGAGTTAAAGATTTAATTTAAGCCATTATCCTTTACTTGGTGCTATGCAAGTGTGTTAAACCTTGTCAAGCCAGATACAATACAAGCAAGTCAAATTGACTTGAGTTCGTTAAAATTTTTGCGCCCTCTGAAAATCCAAGGTCTACGCCCTTTATACTGACCCAGTCCGACCCTGTCCACGTTCACCCTCTCTGAGAAATTCTAAGACCCCTCCAATCATTTTCAATTCTTTCCACTTTCTGCTACCAAGAATGACCTACAACTTACTGAGATAAGGGAAAAAATGTACTGCTAAGGATCGAATTACACTTACTATCGCTCAATTGATTACAATTCCTGCTTTCAATCATAATTATCCCTTCCGCATATATAAATTGTTTTTGTTAGCGAATCGAAGTAGTAACAATTCTAAAATTAAATTTGTTATACAGATGTTGTACGTTAAAAGTAACTTACCTTGTAATTTAACATTTAAAAGTAAAGCGCCTGTATAATTACTTATAACTACTGTTTAAATCTTTTCATTATGGGTGTTTGATGGCGCCCTTAAACTTTGTGTGGAGTCCTACTACTTGAATGCATTGGAAAATCGTTTTCTAACCCTTCCAGTCACTTCCACTAAAGAAGTGGAAAGACTTGTTTCTTTCTACTATTTCCTTTACTTTTTACTAACTTTCTTTCTATTTTTTCCCAGGGTGAGCAACCACTACTGAGATAAGAAGGAAATAATTGTATTTCTGAGAACAGAAATATACTTACTGTACTGCAATTGATTACAATTTCTGTTTTCAGAATTATCTCTTTTTCATATATAAATTGTTTTTGTTGGGAATAGAGGTTGTAATGGAGGATATTCCATCTACGTTTTGATCACGTGGTCAAGGTAAAAACTTCTAACGTAAAGAAGGCAAGGCTCACCGCCCCCTGAATAATAGGCCTGAGCGCTGGACCAAAAATGGCGGCTGCCGAAGGCGTATTTTTTCCAGCGTCTGTACGGTCCCTTAAATATTCCTACCAATAATTTTTTGAAGTTTTTTTCCCCTTCATTTTTCTGAGAATAAACAAGGTAGAGAAATCTTTTATAAAATACTGGTGTCTACATTTAAGGGACCGTACTTACGCTAAAAAAAATCCGCCTTCGGCAGCCGCCATTTTTGTGTCATTTTTGTGTGAGCGCTCAGGCCTATTATTCAGGGGGCGGTGCAAGGCTCCGTAGACGTGTAATATAAATCCACGCTAGCCAATGAAACAGTTCATGAGACAAAGCAGTAGTACAGCGCCTAGAAGATACAGTGTGGAAAACGGCTACAAAATAGTGCTAAAAAATGGAATCCCATAAATGTACAACGATTCTGAATAACAAGATGTCGATCGTAGCGCCATCGTAGTGATTTAAAAAAGATAGTCATTCTAAAAGAGACCCTTTAAACTATTTCACGTCATTCCTTAACTATATTAGCTTATAACAGACCAAAATATCTTATATTTATAGTTTCCGATATTTAACATTCTGTAATTTTTTAAAACACAGTGTTTATATTGAAAAGAGTTACGAGATGGCGCTCGTATCAGCATATTGCCGCTGAGCATTGTTGGAGATTTATGGGATACAAGATTTTAGCACTTTTTAAAGCATTATAGGAATAGCCGGTTTCCACACTGTATCTTCTAGGCGCTGTAGCAGTAGTATCTCCCCTTCTTATCAGTTAGAAGTTCCTTGGGTAAATTATCGGTATCACGTGACTTTTTTTAGCCTCGAACCTAGATTTGGAATATCCTCCATTTAAACACTTTCTTTTGTGGGTGCTTGATGGCTCACTGGAACCTTATGTGGTGCCCTACTACTGTTCTAACTCCTCCAGTCACTTTCAGTTCTTTCCACTTCTTTCTACTTACCAAGGGTGCCCAATAACCACTTTTAGATCAACGTCCCCGCGGCGTTGGTTAGATAAGAAGGAAATAATTGTACTTCTAAGGATTGAATTACACTTAATGTCCTGCAACTGATTACAATTCTTGTTTTCGGAATTTTCCTTCTGCGTGTATAAACTGTTTTTGTTAGGGAAAAGAGGAAGTAAACTTTTTTTTGTGAGTGTCTGATGGTGCCCGTAAACCTTCTGTAGCGCCTTACTAGTTAAAGATATTATAGAATCGTTTTAACCCCTTCCAATCACTTCCACTTTCTTTCTACAACCAAAAGTGACCAAGAACTACTGCGATAAGAAGGCAATAATTGTACTTCTATAATGCAATTCATAACAGTTCCTATTTTCAAACTTTTTTTCTTAATTTTCTTCAGTGTAGAGTTGGGAAATATAGGTAGTAACAGGTAAGTCTAAAATTAAGTGTCTTATACAAGTTTTCTGTGTAAAAGTAACTTACTTCGTAATTTTACATTTTGAAATAAAATCCATTTATAAATACTTGTTACTACTACTAAACCCTTTTTTTCAGGGCACCTCACGGCGCCCTTAAACCTTCTGTGGCGCCCTAATGCTTGAATATATTGGCGGGAGGTTCCCCCCTCTCCCCCCCTAAAGCTACGGCCCTGGAGATATTTAAGACTGACTAAGCAACCAAAAATATGATTTTGCAATTGGAACACGTTGTTCACAATAAAGAAGAACATAGCATTTATTGCAGGATATTTAGCGTTTAATTAAAAACATATTGAACATTATTGTATATTGAACATTTATTTGAATGTTACACCGCTACCTTTCAGGAAATTATTCGTGCTAAATATTTTTATTCTATTAATGACAAGTGAATCGTTTGAATTATCAGTAGTTTAAGTTTCGTCCAAATCGAAGCAACGGAACGTACTGCAGATACCTTTGAAGTGGATAACTTATTTCTTACAAACGCTATACTTTGTTTTAATGATAGCATACACATTTAAAAAATTTTACAACAGATAAAAACCAAAAGGATTAATCCCTTTTCCAGGTGGTGAAAAGCCATTTGCAGTGACGAAATTACGCGCGTCATGTTTTTATTTATTTATTTAATGCTGACATTTGTACATTTTGGTTAACTTACCAGACCCGCATTACTTCAAAAAATGCACTTTTTGTATCACATATTTCAAAAACAATAATGCAATTTCGAATCGAGCAAAAGAAAACAGATGGAAATATTCTAATTAGAACCAAGTCAATTTGAAACTGAAAATATGTACTTGTTTTTTCTATTTGCGCGTTTTGTAAAAATAAATAAATAAATAAAAAGTTTGCAAATATATTTTTTTGGCACAGATGCGTATAAAATAATCAAAACTTTTATTTCCACCTGCTGTTTTGTTATTTAAACGACACATATTTTATTTGTTGAGTCTAGAATGTACTTTTTAAAGCGTATCACATTACAAGACATTCTAGTATCAACAAATAACATTTGCGCCGTTTGATTCACAGAACAATGGACGAAAGTTATAAGTATAATCATTATATGCATATCTCTAGAACAGTGGCTCCCAACCTTTTATTGGCCACGCTCCACCGAAGCATCTCTAAAATGCCAATGCCCTCCCCCCCCCCCCCCCCCCCACACACACACACGCACACCCTCACATCATAACATATATTTCTTAGTACTTAAAAGAGGGATAAATTTCATATGGAAAGAGTCAAAAACAGTTTTATTGTTTCTTGCCAACTTACCTCAATGTAAAACAAAAATGTTTTATAGTATTTTTATCTTCACAGCATTTCTAGAAGAGACTATTTCGGCCTTAAATTTAATAGTGATTGTACATTTTATAATAGGTTTTAATTAGTCACTGGGAAATAGAGAAATACTTTTGGAAACTCTTTCATTATAAATAAGACAAAAATATGGTTTTGCACAAAAACAAAAAACACGTATTTCCCATCATAGCTTATGTGTATAGTCCGATTTTAAAATTTAACGTGTATGTCATGATATGCGATATACAGGGTGTCCGAAAAGTTTGGAAACGGTCGAATAACTCGAGAAATACATATCAGATTCAAAAACGAAAAAATATGTTTTAAATATTTTTTTAAAAGCTACTCAGTGATACCAAATTTGACCTCCGCCACCGACCCCTCAGGATCAGAGGTGGTCCAACTTTGAAATCTTGAATGTTATCCCCCATTTTTTATTGCAGATTCGGATTCTACGGACAAAAGTACGTAATTTTTGTAATTAACATTTTTTTCGGATCCTCGTTGATTACGGTGTAATCGAGCAAATAAGACAGATACATATTTTGGTTTTCCCAACCAGTTTTTGACATCTCGAAATCTGATTGGCCAGAACTTTAGTCGTCAAAGTTGTCTTTTGCAGGAAAAGTGTTTCTCGAAAACCATCAGTGGAGATTGTTTTGAAGGCGCTTTATGTGCTTTTTCATTAAAAATTAATAGAAATATATTAAATTAGATTTCTATTTGCATTTCTTTTCATCCAGTCGATCATTTTTAAATAATGAACTGGGTATTTTGATATTTTAACGAGCAAATATGCACATCCCTGCCGAACAGAAAAATGATTGTCTTCATTATTTGTGGGCCGGGTGTGTTGATATTCTGCGTTTCGATGACTTCTGCTGTTCTGCGATCTCTTCGGACGGATGGGAGTGTATGAGTTTTTTTTTTTTTTTTTTTTTTTTTTTTAATTAGTATTATAGAACCAAAAAAAGGGAAACATATAAAATCTTTTTGTGGTGGCTGAGCAAAGGATGGGAAGTACGTAAATTTCAAGTGGGGTGGAGGGGGATTATACGTTTACATGATTGATTAGTTACTGCAACTATACTGACTAGCAAGTAGGACAGAAAACATTAAAAAATTCTAATAAATGTAATAATTTTTTATAAATTAATATATTTTTCCATTTTTCCATTTTTATTCATAATTTTAAATTTATTAATTTTAAACAATTGAAAAATTTTGATCTTTTAAACTTTTGAATTAAAAATATAATTTAACTCTTTAAGCTCTCTTGATTATTTCCTGGGGGAGAAGATGTTTTAATTTTCATAGGGGAAGGATAATGTAGAAAATTGTTTAATTATTTATTAATTATTACAATAATATAACAAATGTGTAAAAATATATAAACAAAAACGTTAATTGCAGAACAAATTAAAAACATATCAGTTTATTTCCTACATTTTTAAAGCCCGAGAAGGGACATTTATTCATATATTTCATTCAGTTAGTTCTACGTTTAATGTTAAATTTTTGTGACAAATAAGTTAATCCTTTTGCGGGCAGTGTCCTTAAAAAGGACATCTAATTTTTATTTTATTGGCATCCAGAATATTTAATTAAATTTTCCATTTATAACGTACTTGAAAATAAGCAAGTTTATATTTTCTAATAAAATCGTTTATAAATTCTTATGTTAGTCTAACATTTCATCAGTTTATAAACAGAATTACTTCGCGCTGGTAAGGTTAAACCAAATGAACATTAAAAAATAAAAACAAAATTCCATCAATATCATAATTTAAATACCCTAAAAACTTAGGTTCCCTTCAAATTAAATCCAAATAAATCTTAGACTTTTTAAAATGCTTTTTGTATTTTGCATGTGCCTAATCATTTTGTACACACTCATCATACGCATAATATAAAATCTGCAATACAAATATTTGAAACTTAAAAATGAAAAAAAAGTCTAACATTTATTTAGATTTCTTTTTAACGGAACCTAAGTTTTTAATGTGTTTTATGTATCATATTGTTTGATTTTTTTTTTTTAATTGTTCAATTGGTTTAACTTATTTTTTACAAAAATTTAACATTGAACGTAGAACTAACTGAATGAAATATATTAATAAATGCCCCTTCTCGGTCTTAAAAAAATATAGGAAATAAACTCATTTGTTTTTTATTTTTTCTGCCAATTATGTTTTAGTTTATTTTTTTTTGTCACATTTGTTAGTTTATTGTAATAATAAATAAATAAATAAACAATTTTCTACATTATCCTTCTGTTGTAAAAATTAAAACGTCGTCTACCCCAGCAAATAATCATTACACCTTAACCTTTTCGAGACCGCATCGCGTTCACAAATTTTATTTGGAATACACCGTGTTTTTTAAACAGTCCCCTTTACTTGTGAAATACCAAAAAATCATTTAATTAAAAAAATCAAATACATTTATTCATTTATTAATGGTGCCCAAAATAAATTCCACGTGCAGCTTTTGACGATGCATATAAGCATCACAAATCCCGACAGAGTTAAAGAGTTAAATTATTTTTTTAATTAAAAAGTTTAAAATATCAAAATTTTTCTATTGTTTAAAATTGTGGAAAAAAATGTTAAATTGAAAAAATTTATTAATTTACAAAAAATTATTACATTTATCGGAATTATTGAGAAAAAAATTTGCCCTACTTTTCTGGTTGCAGTAACTAATCAATGATCTAAATTTCCAATCCCACCACCACCTGAAATTTGCACTACTTTTCGATTCTTTGCTCCGCCCGCACACAAAAAAAATTATATGTACTTTTTTTTTATTTTGTCCTATATGTTACTCTATAGTAATAGTAAAAAAATCCCATACACCCACGTCCTCACCACGATTTAGAGTATAAAAAAAAACAGCAGAAGCCATCGAAATGCAGAATATCCACGGCTACCTATACCAAATAACGAAGATTATCTTTAAATTAATTTACATACATTAGACAGACTTGACTACAATTAAATTAAAAAATATAAAAATATATAAAAACATTTAATTAAAAACTAAAAATATATACAAAAGACGTTTCGCTGTGCAAACGCACAGCCTCATCAGTACACATATCAACTACAGCAGAATATCGAAACATGTCCTGGACTCAGTCAAAATCAAAGTTAAAGTTAATAATTTAAAAACAAAAAATATTCCATCGTGATTCGAATCCGGTGCAATCCCGATGGAATATTTTTTGTTTTTAAATGGTTAACTTTAACTTTGATTTTGACTGAGTCCAGGATATGTTTCGATATTCTGCTGTAGTTGATATGTGTACTGATGAGGCTGTGCGTTTGCACAGCGAAACGTCTTTTGTATATATTTTTTGTTTTTAATTAAATGTTTTTTATATATTTTTATATTTTTTAATTTAATTGTAGTCAAGTCTGTCTAATGTATGTAAATTAATTTAAAGATTTTAATTCAGACGTTAAAATGTATGTGTATCTGAAGATTATCTTTTTTTCTGTTCGGAAGAGGAGGGTCATGTTTACACATTAAAATATAAAAAAACGCAGGTTAATTGATTAGAACTGGTTGAATGGATAAAATAAAAACACAAATAGAAATCTAATTGAATATATTTCTATAAATTTTCATGGCAAAAGCATATAAGGTACTTTTGTCATCGAAACAACCACCATAGATAGTTTTCGACAACACAATTCCAGCTAAGGCGACCACTTCGGCGAGGAAAGCTTTGGCCCATCACATTTCGTGATTGCAGAACATGGTTGGGAAAACAAAATATGTATGTGACACATTTTGTTGGATTACACCGTCATCTACAAAGATTCGAAAAAAAAAATGTTAAAAGCAAAATTTGCGCATTTTTCCCCGTAGAATCCTAATCTGAAATAAAAAATGGTGGAACGCCTCTGACCCTCAGGTGGTCGGGGTAGGGTGTCAGCTTTCGTATAACGGAATAGCTTTTTTTTTTTTAAAAAATATTTAACACGTATTTTTTCGTTTTTCTATCTTACATGAATTTTTTTTGAGTTATTCGACCGTTTCCAGACTTTTCGGACACCCTGTATTTTGACACAATTGATATTTTATTGTAATAATAAATAAATAATTAAATAATTTTCTACATCATCATTTCCCTATGAAAATTGTAACGTCGTCTCTCGCAGGAAATAATCAAGAGAGATTAAAGAGTTTAATTATTTTTTAAATGAAAAAGTTTAAAAGATAAAAAAATTTCAATTGTTTAAAATTATTAATTTTAAAATTATGAAAAAAAAATGTTAAATTGAAAAATTTTTAAATTGCAATAAATTATTATGTTTATAAGAATTAGTGAAAAATGTTCTGCCCGACTTGATATTTTGTATTTGCAGTAACAAATCAATCATCGAAAATTTTAATCCCACCCCCATCTGAAACTTACGATAATTCCCCATCCTTTTTTCAACCAGCACAAAAAGATTTCATATGCTACTTCTTTTGGTCCTATGTGTTATTCTATAGTAATAATAATAAACAAAACATACACCCGCATTCGCCCCCGAATTAAATGGTTTTTTTAACAGCAGAAGCCATCGAAACCCAGAATATCAATACACGACGCCCCCAAATAATAAACTTTATCATTTATCTGTTCGGGAGGGGAGATGCATATTTACTCGTTAAAAGATCAAAATACAGACTTTAATATTTAGAAATGATCGACTGGATAAAAAAAAATGCAGATAGAAAACTACTTTAATTTATATTTCTATTATATATTTCCATTATTTCTATTAATTTTTATGGGAAAAGCATATAAAGTGCCATCCAAACAATCTCCACTGATGGTTTCGAGAAACACTATTTCCGCAAAAGACGACTAGTTTGATGTTAAAATTTCTGGCCAATCAGATTTCGTGATATCAAACACTGGTTGGGAAAACTAAAATATGTATCTGTCTTATTTGCTCGATTACACCGTGATCAACGAGGATCCGAAAAAAATGTTAATTACAAAAATTACGTATTTTTGTCCGTAGAATCCGAATCTGCAAAAAAAAAAAAAAAATGGGGGGTTAACATTCAAGATTGCAAAGTTGAACCCCCTCTGACCTTCGGGTGTTCGGTTGCGGAGGTCAAATTTGGTATCATTGAATAGCTTTTTTAAAAATATTTATCACGTATTTTTTCGTTTTTCAATCTGATATGTATTTCTCGAGTTATTCGGCCGTTTCCAAAGTTTTTAAACACTCTGTATATTTATTTACTGTGTATGAGGTCTGCATTAGGGCCATCAGAAATTTACTATTTAAGTCGTTGACTTTTTAAAGTGGGTAATGTCCATTTTACGTTATTGGTAGATAATCACTTTGAAAATCAACACATTTGAAATATTGTTAAACAAATTAATAGACTAGGACGAAATTTATTCTGATATTAAAAAATATTTATCGTGAACTGATTAAAAATGTAATATTTCTGTTTATTTGTAATAAGATTAAACTAAATAATAATGTTGTTTTTTACAAAATGGGCTTGCCCCACTTTCAAAATCAACGGCTTCTTTTCCCGTTACTTTTCTGATGCACATTTGGTATTTATGCATTTTATACAGTTTGTAATACCTCGTTCATCTATTCCACATATTTTTAGATTAAAATGTATTCAAGGTTCAAGACAGTAAGATACACTCTTAAGTTTCTTCTATAAAAGATTCTTCATGTGACATATAGTAGAAGGAATGAAAACACAAGTCTTGTTCAATAAATAGTAAAAAATAAACAGCTTGAAAAAATATGAAATGCAAAAGTAACCAGAAAAATTATAGAGATCTTTAAATAAAGATCATATGAATACTTAAAAATTCTTAAGTATTCTTCATATAATTATTCTGGTAAGGATTCAAATTTACACTTTTGGTTGCTCTTTTTTTTTTTTTTTTTTTTTTTTTTCAGTTTTTGTAGTTATTACTTTTGTTTTATGTTTTTAACATTATTTTTCCAAAACAAGGCAAAAAAGTTACAGAGAATGATGGGGTTAGTGCAAAATTGAAATTGCCCCCCTAAACAATGAAATCCCCCCCCCCCCTGTCGGGCGGCATATAGGCAACCTTTACATGGATACGGACATAGAAAAAAATCCTGCACTGTGATTGGCTAATGTTATGGAGCAACGTCATGCGTCACGAGTCTGTGGTCACGCACGACCACGTTTTTCGCCGTAGTGCAGGAGAGAGAGACAAACAAACCAGCATGTCTTTATGATGTCCGATACACAAGAGTATTTAAAATAACAAATGTGGAATCTCAAAGAAAAAAATATCAATATTTGAACGATTATCCCATCCATTTTCGTTTCGTTCATCGTAATATCGTATGATTAAAGCGACTCAAAATCGAATGATCTCCAGAAATCCAACGTTAGTTGGATGAATATTTAAAATGCTTTATCTGCATTTTTACAGAGTATCTACAGCAATATGGAATTATTTCTTTATGAGACTAAGTTTATTCGATATAATACTATACTATATAAAAAAAAATCCAGCTGGAATGTGCTTGGAGATTTCTTCGATATTATTAACATTGCTTCTACTAATAATAATGCCATTTTTCTGAATTACTTCATAATTAAACTGTTTCGGCAAATCAGTTTCATTAAAATTTAACACAGAGGAATCCATTTTAGAAATACAACGTAGGTTTATCTGTAACACCGATCCGGAAAACGACTTTTCTACATGTATCAACAAAACATGGAGACACAAACGCCTTTTTATTTCCGGTTAAAGGGACTAAAGACAACGCCCTTTAAATTCCCGTTAAAGGGACGACAGAACAGATCAGCCAATCACAGCACAGGATTTTTTCCCATGTCCGTATCCATGTAAAGGTTGCTTATATGCCGTCGGGCGCAAGTCCCACGTTGGGAACCACTGCTCTAGAAGATTATGTTCTAGAAGATATGCATATGTTTAGACCATTATATTCATATCTCATCTAAGATGAATTCAGACAAGAATTTCCAAATATAATGTCATATAAGTGGAAAATGTGCGGTAAATTTGACTTACCTCATCCTCTAAATTTGATAAAGTACTTTTGACATTATCAAAATCATTCAAAATTAATTCAATGTCCTCGGTTTCAATATCAAAATATTTCAAAATATCAACTGCTGCATCTCTTTGAACTGTTGTAGGGAATTCAATTAAGTGTCGGCTAAAAAATGCCTGCACGAAAGAAATACATAAAGTTACGAATCGTAGCTATATTTTCTGGATAAAACAATTAAGGGGGCTCAGGACTTGAAAACTTTCCAAAAAATTGATTTTTTTGTAATATCTATTTTGATTATTCAATTACTTTTGAACACAGTGCAAAAAACCGCATAAAAATATTTGCATTTTTAACGGAGTTATAAGCATTTATGTAACAATCACTTTCATAGCCGCACCCATTTAATTGCAACTTTAAGTCGCGTTTTCTCAAAACTTGATTTTTGACGACTAAGATTAAAAAAAAACTATTTGATGGAATGGATTAAAATTTTGTTTGCATGCATATAACATCATTATCTATAGAATGAATTAATATATTTTAGATAGCTTAATATTTTGCGTATTTATAAGGGGGAAAAACTTGTATTTTTTAGGGTTTTTTAAATTTTCAAATTTGAGAGTTTTTTTAATAAGGTTTCCTTTGAGTGATAGTTATATCCTTAATTCATTCTATAGAGTAAAGTTTCCTGATCATTTTAAAGCAAAAATTAGGTTCTTATGTCAATTCAACGTTAAGATATCTTACGGGTGGTGATATGACACCTAATTTTTTTTTTTTCGAAAATTGTGTTATATAGATTTTGCTGTATTTTTTCTTTTATTACATTCAAGTACTTCATTTTATAATTTTATAAGACTACAAACGTACCTTAAAAATATCAGGAAATTTAAATTAGTTACATTGAATACTTCTGTTTTTATATGGATTCGAAGCGAGAGCTCTGTTTATATGTTTTTCGGTATCGATCAAGCCCTGAGCCCCCTTAAACATGAAAGTCACTTTTTCATATAATCATACAAAGTTATTATAAAAAGCTCTGATTTTTTAAATAATAATATCATTTATATGTTTCTTTTTGTTACTTTTCGAGAACATATAGCATAAGGACAGCATTGTAATCATTATAAAAACTCGATTATGGAAGTTTTGTTGTATCTTTAAATTTAAGGTTCCCTGTATCCATTTGCGCTATTTTTACTTCTATATGTATGTGTGTATATATATGCATATATGCTGGTTTTCTTTTTACGTTTTCTGTGTTTATAGGATGATGTTATGTATGTACATGTGTAAGTGAACACCATATCATCTTAAGTGTGTATACCATTTTGAGAATATACTTTATGATAACCCACTTTAGCGAGAATTGTATTAATTCGTAGTAAGTCGGAAAACGGGATTGGTCAATTCCCCCTAGATTTGAGAAAGCCGTGACATATGACACGCTTTATCGTGACGTCAAGAAACGTCACACGAAGCAGGAAAAACAAAGAAAAAAATTCTAACAGCTTGCATATTTTGATTCCGTTGGCTCGTGAAATTATTAATTATTATTAGTAAATAATAATGAATAATTCCACAAGCCAACGAAATTAAAACATGCAAATTGTTCGATTTTTTTTCTTTATTTTCCCTGCTTTGTGTGACGTTTCGTGACGTCAAAATAAAGCATGTCAAGGCTTTTTCCCTTGTTTAGGGGGCGATGGTTTGGTGTCTAAACTAATATGTGACCAAATAACTACAAATAAGAATCAGAATTCTCTTTTTTAACTTAGTTCTTCTCTTATGTTGATACAACAATCACGTTTCACCAAAATGAAAGTTAATTTAGTAAAACTTTATTTTTCTGTAAAAATAAATAAGTAAATAAATAAATAATTGAAAAATTGAAATTTAGGTATTGCATGTTCTTGAAGAAAAATAGCGAAATATCTATATTTAAGGCAACTTAAAACTCCCATTATTATGACTGAGTAAATTCAATTTCAATATTTATTTTAATTTACATACCTTAATTTATAAACGGGCGGAATGTAAATTACCTCATAATTTCAGCTTTATGAATGAAAAAACACGTTTTCAGACCGGGTAGTGGCTGCACGTGGAGAAACCATCATCTCATCGAGTTTACGGCTGAAATTCCAGGATTAGTTAAAACTCGATTTGCATATTAAAATGCAACTGGTCTGCGAAACCATATCTTCGTGAAAAACACCAGCAAACCCGATTTTAGTGGTTGACTGGTAGGTTTACCATTTTGTTTTTTCTGCTCCCAGTCTTCCATATTTTCAAACCTTTGGGTGCAGGAATGCACAATAATAAGCCTATCAGTCAACCGCTAAAATTGGGTTTGCAGGTATCTTTCACCAACATATGACTTGGCAGGCCAGTTTCATTTTAATATGCGATTCGAGTTTTAACTAATGATGGAATTTCAGCCGCCAACTCGATGAGGTGATAGTCAGTGCAACTGCCTCCTGGTCTATAGAACACGTGCGATCATTTTCACCAGACATTTCACCTATGTCAAATAGGATCTAAATTTTTATTTCTTTTTATATTAATTAAATTGTTTTATGCATAATATTTTATAGTGCTCGGAAAGTCAAATGGAGTCATTCCATGTATTTTAAATTACATTTAATATTAGAAAATAGGCTTGCAGATTTGCTTATGTGGCAAATGCATCTGAAATAATAAGGAAAAGAGTTTGTGCGAGTGTGTGTGTCTGTCCGCTGTGTTTTGAAGAGACCGCTGCAAGTAGAACTACAAAATTTGGAATATACGTCTGTGCCCTCGTATGCAGTTATGTGTCTCTATGTCCGATTTTGGGTTTTTTGATTTATTTTTTGATTTAAATTTTTATGCGATTTTCAGCGTTTTTTTCACTTTTTACTGCAATTTTTCCGTATTAGTAAAAGGAATCTTGTTTCAATCTTTTATAGTAAATTTTGTCTTATTTTCAATAAAGTTTATTTGGAATTCGTTCAGCGATAATTGATTTTTTCGCGAATATTTATGCGATTGTCAGAGATATTTCGCGTTCTATGGCATTTTTCTAACATTTGTAAAAGGAGTTCGGTTTTGAATTTTAGCCTAATTTGGAAAATTTTGTACTCCACTATCTTTGAATTTTTGGCAATTCTTATTTTTTGCATTATTTTGCACATTGCGGTGATTCTTTGATATCCGTAAAAGGAATTTAGTTTTAAGCTTTGAGCTTAATATAGCAAATTTTCCCCTTTTCGATATTTTAATTTTCAGCGATTTTTAACGAGATTTAAAATTTTTTTTGCGTTCCGCAAGCAATTTTTGACATTCGTAAAAACAACTCAGTTTCCGACTTTCCCCCTAATGTAGTATATTCTGTCCTCTTCAATTTTTGAATGTTTAGCGATTTTCAATGCGATTTTTAACTTTTTTGCGTTCTGCGGCGATTTTTTGAGACTCGTAAAAGGAATTATGTTTCAAACTTCCGACCTTTTGTTCTTTTACAAATTTTGATTTTTTAGAAATTTTTAATGCGATTTTCAATTTGATTTTTGATCTTTTTCGTTTTCCGCGGCGATCTTTTGATATTCGTGACAGAATTACTGTTGCGCACTACAGTAAATTTCATCTTCCTCTATATTTGAATATTTGGGGATTTTTAGCGGGTTCTCTTTTTGTGTGTTTCGCGTAGATTTTTCCCAATTAATAAAATGAACTTGGTTTTAATGATTTAGCATTAGCCCATTATATTTGATATTGTCCTCTTTTCAATAAAATTCATTCGGAATCGTACAGCAATTTTGAATTTTTCTAGATTTATTTATGCATTTTTTATAGTTTTCCTCGTTCTGCGACTAATATTTCACTTTCCTTTTGGAATTCGGTTTCAACTTTTAACTTAATACGGTAAATGTTGTGTTCTTTTCAATAAAGCGTTCTCGTAATTCCTACAGTGGTATTTGAAATTTTCGCGATTTTTAGTTTTTTGGCTTTTTGTGGTGTTTTTTTTTTTTTTTTTTTTTTTTTTTTACGTGCGCGGACAAGAAAGTTTATATTATATTTGATATTTTTGTACCACGATTCCACATTAATTACAAAATACACTATTTTTTAAAATAAATTAATATATTTATTTATACTTTTTCTTTAAAATTTTTTCACTTAAATTTATGGTGAATTTATACAAATTGCTTTTATAATTTTGTTATACAAATGGAGTTGGAAATTATATCATTTTATAAAAACTTTATTATACAAATGGAGTTGGAAATTATATCATTTTATAAAAACTTTATTATACAAATGGAGTTGGAAATTATATCATTTTATAAAAACTTTTTAATAATCTATTTACAGATTTCTAAACAACTTCAAAATAAGGTTGCTATTAAATTCATATTTATTTTGTCACACATTTATTTTTCTATATGCTCTCACACATATTCTTTGGATTGATGTTCCACTCTACACATCTATATAATTTGCAATCAAAACATAACACCTAATTTATTTGTCTTCTGTGACAATCTCCATGGCCGATGGGCAGTCTCCAACAATTTTCCATAAAATTTTAGCATTCGCAGTTGAGCTAACAATTACTATAACTTGAACTATAATGTTCCGCCAAAAGAGTTTCTACTTCAACCTTAGACATGTTTCAGCATCGATCACTTCAACTACTACGATTAAAAACGCACTACCACTTTGACTTTCAGAGCGGAACCGTTTGTCCAGCATACGTTGAACTTCACAATTTCGCACGTGTTTACTAGATTTCAATTCCACGGATACGCTACAACTTATAACATAATTTTGATTATGTGCCATTTAGAGCAATTAAAATTATATCTATCTATTCACAAATTAATGTAAAATCTATTAAGTATAATCATTCAATATATCTTTGTTATGTTTAAGCTAGTCATTCTTCCAAATATTCACAATACTCCACAAACACGAGTAATAATTTTAAGATTAAGAATTAAGAAATCATAGCTCATAAATGAGAACTCTAGCTTTTCCTTAAAAAGTCTATCTTGAAGCATTCTTCCTACAGGAAAAACATCGATATTAAACGATGTCTAACAGCAAACTTGTACTTAAACACAACAGTCTTCCTACCGGGTGTTCCAAAAATGACCGATGATTTTAAAATTCAATAACTTGAAAGCTGTGACAGATATTAAAAAAATTCTTACAAGAGGGTTGTGTATGATGTTAGGACTTTTTTTACTGTAATTCCTGATTTTAGTTCGAATTTTAAAACATAGATGACACTGCGAGAAATAGGTTCTAATTACAGATCCGATTTTTGGCACTTCGGGATCCGTTCAAAACATTTTAATCTCGAAGTGAAAAGCCAAAAAATCGAGACTGGATTTAGCGGCTATTGATTGCAGCGCCATCTATCGCTGGTATTTGTAACTAAAACTGGGAATCGCAGCATAAAAATTTCTGACATCTTATATAACCCTTCTGCAAAGTCTTTTTTAATATATCTCACCGTTTGCAAATTATTCAATTTTAAAATCATCGGTCATTTTTGGAACACCAGGTAAAAGGATTCTTTATTTAAAATTTAAAAATGCTAAAATACTCGTTAATAAAGTCTTCATTTTAAGACATAGGGTAAAAACCACATAAGCGCGGATCCAAGGGGGAGGTCATTGGGGTCATGACCCCCCCCCCCCCTCCCCTCTAAATGAAGAAAAATTGTTCTGCAGAACAAAACACTTTAATATAAATATGTATTAAAGGTGCTTTCATTTCTTTCTTTAACGCTTAAAAATGCTAATTTTATTGGTTACGGAGTTATTTTTATACACAAACGCATGAAAATTGCAGATTTCTGTTTAAGTGCAAAAGAATCAAATAATGTTTCTCATATTCATAACAATGTGGTACATCTTGAGTTCAATTGATTTCAATCTTGTATTCAATTGCTTTATCAAGGCGACATTTCTATGACTGTCGACTACCGAAACAGCACAAAATGCGAACTTTGTGAACACTTTTTGTAAGATTCTTTGTTTTTACGTATATATATATAAATGTGAAATTCTTTCTAGATATCGGAATAAAACCAGCAAATTTCATGCATTTACGGATGAAAATGAATTCAAGTTTATGTCAGAAACTAGCCAATTTTGATCTAAGATATAAAAATTGCATGAGAACGCGTGACTCCCCCTCCCACACACACAAAAGAGGCATGACCCCCCCCCTCTAAATGGAGGGCTGGATCCGACTCTGAAACCACAGTTATTGACACCTAACCAGTAACTGACACTTCAGCAAAAATTTAATTCAAAAAAGTATTTTATTGTAAAATTCTGAAAACTAATCTTATCTAATGCTAACTAACAGAATTATTTTTATTTTGGTGTCAATGTATTCACCACTGGTCGGCCAAGAGGATATTCAATGAAGAAGGAACTTTTGTAAACACAAAAAATGCAATTTTGAATCGTATTTCTGAAATTAAGGTAGTGTTTTTTTTTATTATTATTATCTATTTGTACAGCAACCTTCCTAAACTCCTTAAGTTATACCTACTTATAGAAATTAGTTAAAAGATGTATATGATACATTACGGTCGTGATTTATAGTTTACAGTTACTTAATTTAGCTTAATAGGGAGTTGCTAGTTATTGGTTCCACAAATTTGAGTACTGCAGTTTCTAACAGAGGAGTCAGATATTTGTTACATTAGAGAAAATTGAAATCTATTATTTGAACGGTTTTCAAAAACATAACAAAAAATTAAATTTATCTTGTAGCAACACCATTAAAATTTACATTGTTCTATAAGCGTCTGACACCAGTTGTCAGTTATTGGTTCATAAATGTCAGTCATTTGATATATACATTAATAGCAATTAAATACATGTAAAAAACACACATGCATCAGTAGTAATAATATCACATATAACTAAAGTTTAAGTATTATTTTTATTATAAAGATTAAAGTATTCTTATAGCATGAATTCCTTGAAATAACTGTTTTTTTTTTTTTTCCGAATGAAATGTCAGACACTGGTTCACTTTGTGTGTCAGTTATTGGTTTTTCAAACCAGTGTTGGTATCAGTTACTGGAGTTTTCAAATGATATTTATGAAAAAATTTAATTTTTAATTAAAGAAAGCAAATTTTTTTAAAAGTTTTGTCAACAATAATTTTTAATTTATCTCTACTATCCTTTCAAAAAGAAAGATAGGTATAAAATGGATTAAAATTTTGTAATAGTGTTATAAACAAGAAAGAATCCTTAAAGTGTCAGTTACTGAGGGTTTTACCCTATGGCTTGAAAAGTTAAATAAGCAATGACTCCAAAGTATTAAGAGCCTACTCTAGACACTGGGGGAATTGGAATCAAATTCTAAACCAACAGTATTGCTTACACATTTCTTGTTTTCATTTCATTATTTTTTAACTGTTCTTTTTTGTATAAAATATCAGATATTAATATCTAGCATAATCGTTTTGTACTTTTTTCTATTTTGGATGCAGTTTACTTCTAAAAAAAACTTTTTATTTGGGGGAAAAAACAACCAATTTGGTTAAGATATTAAAAGATATCCTCAGCATTTATAACAACGAAATAAAAATGTACAAAACTGTCGCATTAGACATCAGATTTATTTATTCTTGTGTGCTTGACAATTTACAACACCAAAGAATTATAACCGGGAACTCTACAAAGAGTATGCAATGGAGCCCACGGCAGTCGAATCCACAGCCCACCTGCGCTCTCAAGCGATTAGCGGTGTGGTGTCTAAACCGCGATTTCACAAAGCATCACGCACAGAGCGATTGAGTACAATATCGAATGGTGATTGGCAGAAAGATGGTTACGTTGTTTCTGAGGGAGTAGTTAAATGTATCAATTCATTGAGCGACTTTATGAAAAAATTTATGACGACTTTATGACTTATTACGACTTTATTAGCTGAAAGCTAAACTCTCTTGAGAACCATACCGTATAGTGGTTAAAGCATAAGACTAGTAATACTAAAATGTCAAGTTGCGTCCTTGCAATTGGCATTTTTTTTTCCTTCGAGATTTGTTTAGATCTTTATTGAATTAGTTAAGTCTAAATGGTAATTTAGTAATAGTATTTATTAACTGAAAATAAAAATTACTTATCATTTGTTGTATTTTTTAATTGTCAATTAGATAATTAAATTATAATTACAATTAAGTTAAATAACAATAAATTAAATTTTTATTACATAAAATAAAATTTAAGTGTAAATAAATTTATTAATTCATATGATCTATTTTTAATAATTAAATGAACGTTTATTAAAATACTATAACTCCAAAACTTACATTAAAAATACACTAAACTCCAAATATTGAATTAAGTTAATAAACAGTATTTTTAATAGTATTTATTAACTGATAATAAAAATTACTTTGTAATTTTTAACTGTCAATTAGATAATGAAATTAAATTATAATTACAATTAAGTTAAATAAATTTTTACTACATAAAGTAAAATTTAATTTTAAATAAATTTCAATAGTTAAATTATTTATTAATTCATATAAGCTATTTTTTAAATAATTAAATGAGCACTTATTAAAATGCTATAACTTTTAAAACTTACATTAAAAATACTTTTATGTTGAAACTTTAGTTACAGATAAATATCAAATTAACAGAATTAATTTATCAGTTTCCATCTTTTAAAATTAAGCGTTATCCTTTGTATATAAATATTTATATTCATTAACTAGTATTAAACAATTACTGATTCATCTGTAGTTATAAAGTAGTTGAGAATTACCAACAAAAGATTTTCTTTTTTTTAATTAATTTTCTTCAAATATATAATTAATGCTGATATTTAAATATATATAACTATATTAATTACTATTTTTATTTATATATATATAATTAATATTATTATTTAAATATATAGTATTTAATATTAATAAGTATTTTTCAAGGGGCTGGAGTTAAATTTTTTTTTAGGCGAGGGATAATTTAGAAGGTTACTTATTAAATTGTTATCTATTATGTAAAGCAAGATAATAATATAATAATTATTGTTATAAATATTGCACAAAATCCCTATAAATTCAAATTTAATTAATCCTTCTAAATTCTTCGATTCTTCTAAAATCCTTCTAAAATTTACTAAATGATTATGTAAATCTTCTAATGTGCTTTAAACAATTCACGGAAACTGCTTTGGAAGATAAAATTTTCATGAATTCATAATTCAGTACATAAAGGGTTAATATGTCGATTTAAGTTTCATTCTTCAGTTACAGGTAATTACAATTAATAAATAAAATTTAAAATAAGAATTGCTTCTACAGTAAAAAGTAATTATTTAAATTTTATTTTATCGCAATTCCTTTTGAAGGAATATTTCAGTAACGTTTTTAAAAGTATTAGAAAACAAATTAGTATTTATTTAAAGAATATAATAATGTATTTATAAATAAAATTGTTAGAAGAATATTAATGTTTATTTTTTATCTTTATGAAACGCTTTGTTATCCATCGCTAAACTATGCAAAACGAATAGCAACCCCCCCCCCCCATTTTTAAATATTACAAAAAATGATACACATTTAAATTATTTTTCATTTCCCTTTTCAGTTAAAATATTAGTTTTCTTTTTCATAAAAAAATGAATAAATAAAATAATACAAAAATTGATGTACTTGGTTGTTTATTCTGTGATGTGCTTCATATTAAATGATACTTGTAAATATGAAATGTTTTCTTTTAAATGAATACGTTAATAAATCTTGTTTTGTACGTTTAATATATTCTAATCATCATATAAAATAAAGCAAATACGCATATGATAGCTCAGACGATTTTAGGAAAATTCAACGAAATGAAAGATCCGTTTCACGCGAATTAAGCCCCTCCTACAACGTCTTAGGCAACCGACTAATCATCATTCGGCAACGCCCTCAATCGCTCTGTGCGTGATGCTTTGTGAAATCGCGTCTAAACCACTCGGCCACGGTTGGCCCTCAACATTAGGTATCCCTTGCAGAAATAATCATTTCAATATATTGAAATACAAAAGTGAAATTTGTACAGAACGTTTCCATTGATATAACAGTTGCTTGTGAATATCATCGTGTGAGAATGGACCCTATTCTACCTTTGGGTTCGAGACTGTGATTTCGGCAATGTTTTCCCAAAACACGTGACCCCAAGTCACAAGAATGTGCTCCGTTACTGTTTTACGGCATGCAGCCATGAGTTGCGATACGAGTCGTTGCATGATTAATGACTACGATGTCGGGAATGTTTTTCCAAAGCACGCGATTTTGACGTCACAAGAATAGGGTCCATAGAATAAGTTCCTAATCGAAAATCACAGAACCTTAAAATCTATCTTAATCTACCTTACCTCAACATATGTCTCATTTGGATATTCCGTATTTCCTGATTGAATGTTGATTGTAAGAAACATAGCTTCAAGATAAGACGTTAAAGTCCCCAAAAGAACAGGTAGACCATCTTCAGAGAAACTGAAATCCTCTGGCAGGTGTGGCCAATTTAAAATTTCAATATCTGTAAGGAATTGTTTAAAGTCCTCGGCACCACTTAAGTCTGAGGAACCTATGAAATCGAAATTACAAATTGTAACAATGAACGACCTAAATTAAAGTCCAAGAGCCGGCAGCACAAAAATCTATGTTATCAAGCGCAAGAAAAAAACCTTCATTTTATGGAAGGGTAGAAGTAGTGGAATCTAATGATCCATGTCTGCCGGAAGTGGAGTGGTGCATAAGCCAAATATTAATACCACCAGTGGTTGATTCATAGGTTTATCATTGTGTTTGCCCTACAAACAAAGTTATGAAAGCATGGAGGATAGTTGTGGGACAAACACAATGATAAACTTACGAGTCAACCGCTGGTGGTATTAATTTGTGGTTTATGCACCACTTCACTTCCGGCAGACATGGATCATTAGATTCCCCTACTTCCATTCTCCCGTAAAACAAAGATTTTTTTCCCTTGTACTTGTAAACATAGTTTTTTGTGCTGACGGCTCTTCGACTATTAGGAATTACAAAATAAATACATAATCTCATGTCACACATAGGGCCCACTAGATGCAGTGGTTGGCTAACAGGCTAGCCAGAAAACGTGAAGGTTGGGCCGATGATAAAGTATAGAGCTTGAGCCGAATATTATGACGTAATGTAATTTTAAGCTTTAATCTGTCAGTTCACACACTCAATATATCGTAGAAATTTTATTTTTGAATGCTTTCCAACATAGCTGAAAAGCGTTTATGAATTTGGTTTGTCTGTCTGTCCATAATCTAACTACCGTAAATATACGCGGACTGCTATGTAATGTTATTAAGATTACTATAAAATGTTCGTTATTGAAAATTAAGTTTGTAATATTTATAATTTGCTTACAGGGATGCATAAAAAATTCAGTTACATTATGGTCTATAAGGAAAATTATTTTTGATGAATTTTAATGACATGATAATAATTTAAAGATAATGAAATTGATATGCATCACTGAAGTACTTATTATAGAATATTGTGTGCGTGTCAGTTTTCGTTCACTTACAGAGACGCCCAAAGCACATTTAGATTTAGGAGGAAAAATCATCTTTGTTCCATTTTAATGATGCATGATACTTAAAACATAATAAAATTAAAAAAGATCCCTGTGGTGCACTATAATATATTTTGTATATATGTATTATGGAGCATTTATTGTTCAATTGCAGAGACCTTCAAAAGAATTCGATTACAGAACAAAGACGACTATCGATTTCGTTGTACATTAAAAAAAAAAAAAATTCTTTAAAATATTCTGTTAGTGTTATGGTGATTGTTTCATAGCCTGAAGCATGATTTTTCTTTCTTGTTTCAATTGGCCTCTAAATAAGACAAATATATGCACTTTTAGGGTATTTCTTTTTTAATTTGGTTGATATACCACAGCACACTGCAATGGGTATTAGGCACTGGAGAAGTAATTTCGTGACGGTTGAACTTCCGAAGATTTTCAAAACTATTATATTAACGATATTTCGGGGAAAAACATGTCAGTATTCAGAGTTTACTAAACTTGATAAACAAAAAAAAAAAAAAAATTGAAAATAAATTTCGAATTATCTAATGCTTAAAAAAGTACTAAAATTGCAATCTGTTTTGCAAATAGTAAAAATGATTTTAACATTAGAAGTTCCAAACTTTAAACCTGCATAATTTCTAAACTACTTGACAATAGGACTTTCCGTTTGGTATCATATGAATCTAACTAAAAAATCCAAATGCAATGTCAAAAAGATGTTACCATAGAAAATTTTTCAATCCGCTAAAATTTCTACATGTAGACGACACACATGTATACACAATTTAGTTATTAACAACTTTTAATAGATATTAATACTAATCAGTTGGAATCACTCACATTTTTATACGATTATTTGCACTAGAGTTAATTAGTTGTGATTTTTCCCCCATGAATCTACCTATGAACAGAAGTTGCTGCACCTAGGGTATTTCCTTGAAACTTTTAATTTATATTGCGTAATAAAAAATAAACATACACTGCAATTTTATAAGACAACCATCATCAAATAATACACGAGTATCCCATGTGTTAATGTGTGTTTAAAATTACATTTGCTTATAATTTGAAAAGAAAAACCCTCAGCAATCAACACATCACAGCTTACAATACATAAATTATAAAAAAATTCTAAAATTCCAGGACATGAGTTTTACGTATATGAAATAAAAAGACTCTTTTCATCAGTTATTTGACATTACAGTAATGTTAGTATGCCAGATCTTTATCCATGTTGTTTCAACTTTTTAGTAACAAGCTGGGCTCCACTCTTTCCTGACAAGAAAAGATCACGAAAAGAAAGACATTTGAAACAAAGATAAACTTAGAATCAGCATAATTAAAAACACTGAAATTAAGTCGACATCAGTTTTACCGCACTGTAAAAAAAAAAAAAAAAAAAAAAAAAAAAAAAAAAAAAAAAAAAAAGTATAACGTTACTACATAAATTTAGTGGCAGCTTTGCTACCATTTTATGGAGTAATTTAACCAATATAACTGGTGCTACGTTACACCATAATAACATGAATTCTGATATTATCACATTAGTATGGTGTAATATTATACTAGTAATATTAGTTTAAATTACACTATTATCCAAGTTAAATTACTTCTTAAAATTGGTGGCAGCATGCTGCCACCAATTTTACGGAGTAGCGTTACATACATTTTTTTACTGTGCGTAGAGCCTGTGACGTGACATCTTCGATCTGAGCAGATCCTCTCCAAATTATGTTCAGTGTTAAAAGGCGAAGTATTTTTAATTCTACTTTGTTGATATTATCAATCTGTAAATAGGAGTTCATTTTAAATGCCTTATTCAAGTATATAGTTATTCAAGCATTAATTAAATATACTGGCCTCCAAAAGTTAAGGTACGGCGACTGGATGCTTTCGATTGTACACGGTTTGTCGAATACCTACCAAAATTATTAGCGAATTGATCTTGAACTTCTGGGATGCAAAGAGCATGTTTAATTTCATATTTCTCGTTGAAGATTCAGTCTGAAGGACAATTGGAGAGCTAAGTGGAAGAACATGTTAAGTAATAAAAATTACATTTCAAGAAATTTGAGGTGAAAGTTTTTGCTGTAAATTTTAATGATATATTTTCTGTTTGATGCCATGTGTTTAAAATACTAACAGGTATGCTACTAAACTCTCTCAGAAAAACTTATTCATAGGGTAAACGCACCGGTAGTGGGCCACTTAAGGACATTTATCTTATTATTATTAAAGTATTTATGAATTCTAAATGATATATATATATATTAACGTAGTCCTAACCTTCATGTATCGGAATAAACATTCAAACTTTCAAAATATATTACTTGGAAAAAATGAAAAATAAAAAAAGTTACCTTCCTCGATGCTCCAGTAGTGGGCATAGTAAATTTTTGATGCACCAGTAGTGGGGCCCCCAGAAGTGGGCCACTCCAGTTTTGAGTTTAGTGTGAAAATACTGAAGTTATACTTTTTTTTACAGTTCTAGAATAGGATGTTCACAATAATGAAATCATACATAGAAGTTTAGATGATTACGTAAAATAATCTCACTAGTAATCTGCAGATCAGGACCCTCAACTTCAGTTCTGTAAATCAGTTTTAATTTTATCTCACTTTACATAAAAGCTAATGTCCTACAAGCTGCAAAGTAATTTTTTTAGATTATTTGCAGGGTTTCCTTTCGTATCGTTTAAATATAGCTAATTCCCAAGAAGCTTAGTTTTACAGGTATAATTGTAATTGTTGAACTATTTCACATGTTTTTCATCATGCGAAAATCCATTTCCATCACAGTTTTTGTGATCTATAAGTTATATTTAGAAAATCTGCTTATATGCTTTCACTTGTTAAACAGTAAATATTCCCATATTCTGTGATCAAGACTTTCTAAATTGTGCTACAATGAATTTTATGAATTTTCAGCGATTTCGGACATTAAAATTCCTTTTCTGTGTTTTGTACCAGAATGATACAAATGGTAGAAACAAATTATCAGTTTTTATCCACAATAATAGTAGACAATTTAGCAACTTTTTTTAAAATCAAAATGCATAGTTGTTGTTTTCTCTAAATAACAGTCTGTTGTATTTTGTAACTTAAAAAAAAAAAATCCGCACAATTTGTTATTTCGCCGTGGTCATAAATAATAAGACAAATATAATAAACAGGATAATTAAAAGCTGAAATGACTGCAAAACAAAATGATTTATCCAAAAACGAAAAAGATCTCAAAATGTGAGAGGGATTATAGTCAATTTATTACAAAGAGTACTTTAGGTTGAAACTTACAATGAAAGAGAGGCATAAGACTGGGGCGGTAATTTCCTGACTCTCCTTTTTTCCCATCGGCTATTTTCTTTAACTCTTCCTTTTGAATTTTTCTTTTTTCTCTTTCAGTTTTTTTCCCGCATCTTTAGCATTTTTAAGGCCTTCTCTATTCTTATAATATTGAAGCATTTGGAGAGAAGCCACAACTGCAGGAATTTTCTCCCTTTTTCTTTGTGTTATCTCCCCCTTCTGACCAAAATAGAACTCTTTTGAAGGGAGATGGTACATTTCTAGATGGCCCACCATTTGAAAGCACTGAATGGCTCCAGTCTCAGTTGATCCTTCTTGAATGAAAAGGTTCACCTCAGCATCTTCAACAATTGCTCTTTGCTCCTGGTCAATAGTTTCAGTATCAACAGTGTCAATAGGCTATTCAGTGTATGCCGCCTCAACAGATATGACTGGTGTACCCTATAACAAGTAAAATGTAAAAATGGAATAAATAATAGTAAAAAATATATACTCAAGTGTTTTATACCCAAATTGTTTTGCGATTGATTACCTGAGAAATTGGTTCCATGTTCAAAGTCTCCTTCATCTCCAACCATAAGTAGTAAAGATCTGTTTGCTCCACAGAACCTTTCAATTTGCCTTTATTTTCTGAGAAAGATTTTATTTTTCTTCTCCAATTTTATCTTCAAGAACTTCCAAGAAGGAAGCCATTTCTCTCTCCTTCATTGTGATATTATCACATTCTTTGATGTTAGTGTGGATTCAACATTTACTTTCTTTAGATCCCAATGAACTAGTCCACTTGCTTTTAATCCATTCACAATGGTTGCAGGAGTTAAACGATTTAGTGCTGATTTTATGACTGGTGGAAACTCGTGTTTCTGCATCTGTTTGCCTTCATGAGTTATTCTGAAGTGCACTACTTCCTGTTGCCAAGCACTTTTAAGAGTATGGAAAACAGAAATGTTCATTGGTTGCATTAGGTATGTAGAATTTGGGGGCAAAGCTACCATTTCAACTCCATGAGCCGAACAGAAGATTCTTAGATTCAAAGACATGTGAGAAGTATGTCCATTCATAAATAACACTACAGGTTTTTCTATGCAATGTTTATTTAAATATGGCTCAAAAATGTGAACCTTTGTTTAGTATTGAAACTTTGAAGTATAAATTATTTTAGATATTAATTTCTTTTAATAATCATATGTCTGATAGCTTTGTGAAGTTGTATATTCGCTGCTCCAGAAGTGGGCCACTTGTGCACCAGTAGTGGGCCCTTGGCCCACTACTGGTTCTGATGAACAAAATACTAAATAAATTATATAAAAAGTCTTAGAACCTCAAAAAATACTTAATTAAACTAATTTAAACATAAAAAAAATTTTTGGCATGTGCTCCAGTAGTGGGCCACTATGCCCACTATTGGTACAATTTACGAAATTGTGATCCAGAAGTGGGCCACCCCTTAAAATCAATATAATTTTCAATTTTTAAGTTTTCAGCTAATCTAACAAATTATTTACAATGTAATCGAGTATATCAACGGCACTTTAATTGAAAATAAAACATAATATTAAAGAAACAACGCTTTAGATAAAACCTTATCTCTTAATGAAATCACTAAGAATTTGCCAAAAAATCTGTGTTTGAAGACATTCCAGAAGATAAACAAATATAACTACAGGAAAATAACAATTATTCTAAACTATTTATGGAAAGTTAACATTTAAGGACTTTAACTAATCAGATTTCTTTCGATCGTTTTTCTGAAATGGATTGTGAACTTGTTTTTAAACTTTGAAAGTTAGTGGCCCACTACAGGTACGTGGCCCACTACCGGTGCGTTTACCCTATTTAGTTTTCAAATATTAAAAATTATTTATATTATTGGCATTATTAAATATTAAAATATTAAATATTAATGAATAATCTCTTAAATCTTCGAGACTAAATAGAATAAAACAAGATAGACAAATTTTAGCTGCACCATGTGATAGGATACCTCATAACGCTTTCATCCAAAAGATAAAAAAAATTTAGAAAATGTAGCATAACATGTTCACCCACTCAGCTCTTCGATTAGGGGCTAATAATAAATATAATAATAAAATAATATTTACGGTCACCTAAGTAACAGAAAATGCTGAAAATAGTTTGTCACTGTGGTTAAATGACTATTTTGGTCCTGTTCAACGTTTGTGTGCATTTATGTAAGTACTCGCATCCGTGAAGATGTCTGTGAAATATTCAAACGTTTTTTGTTTATATCATACAGCGTTTTCAACGAAATAACCCGACTTTCCGAAAACCTGACAATTAAGAGTAGCAACAGTATACTGCAATTAAAACATGAATATATCGAATATTTGATGAGATATAGGCATTTGTATGGAATAATTTTTAACTGCGCATGCGTAGAAGATTTCAAAATTTTTATTCCATAATTTGGTAGTAAGCTACTTAAGGTAACTTATATAACCAGTCAAATATCGCGGAAATTCACAAAGATAGGGTCGATATAGTGAGTTGCTTCATAAAAATAGCTTTATTATAAGGGGCTTTTCAAAACTTTTTTGATCAGCTCACTATATCTTTCTGAGTTTTCACAATATTTCGCTGGACTTTTTATAGAAGTTCAACAAAATAGCTGACTACCAAATTATGAAATAAAAATGTTGAAATCTTCTGCGCATGCGCAGTTAAAAATTATTTCATACAAATGCCCATATCTCATCAAATATTGAATATATCCATATTTTAATTGCAGTATACTTTGTTACTCTTCTTTGTCATGTTTTCGGAAAGTCGTGTTACATTTGGTTGAAAACTTTGTATGCTATAAACAAAAAAGTTTGAATTTTTTACAGACATCTTCAAGAATATGTGTGCTATGCTTACACAAATGCACACAAGCGTTGAGCCGGACCCAACTAGTCATTTAACACAGTGGCAAACCATTTTCAGTATTTTCTGTTACTTAGGTGATCGCAAATAATTTTTTGTTACTAAATTTATTATCATCCTCCTAATTAGTCTTTCGACTAAATTTTCACCGATAAATATGAAATCAAGCATGTTCTTTACGTCCCAGAAGTTCAAGAACAATTCACCAATAATTTTGTTAGATATTCGACAAACCGTGTACAATCGAAAGCATCCAGTCCCTGTTCCTTAACTTTTGGAGGTCAGTGTAATTGCGAAATGTGAAGGGCTATTCATCATTACTCTAGAGCTATAAAGTATAATATGACACTCTATTATACTTAGTAGTTCTAGGATACTGATAACTAGTCATTCACACCTTACAATTATGTAATTAATGCTTGATCAACTATACACGTAAAAAAATAAAGTAAAATTAACTGATATGTACAGGTTAAGTTGTACTATGTAGAAAGTAAAATAACCTCGTCTTTTAACACCGAACATCATAATTTCAAGAGCACTTTCGGGAGCCATCTGCTTAGACCGAAGACGTCACATACCCTGCGATAAAACTGTTGTTGTCTTACTCTCAATGTTTTTAATTATGCTAATTCCAACTTTCACTTTGTCAGAAATCTCCTTGTCATTTTTTCTCGTGAGAAAGGATCGAGCTTAGCTTCTTTCTAGGAAGATGATACGATGTAGATAGCGATCTGGCCGAGGCTAACGAAAAAGACAGGCTACCGCGGTGCATCCCAAGTGTCTTTTTTTTTACAGACCGCTAGAGTGACGTGATGCTCTTTTCGTACACCTGCATTGGTGCATTCAAGCATCACGTGACTCCCGTGGTCTGTAAATAAAGATACGTGGAATGCACCACGGTAGCCTGTGTTTTTCGCTAGCCTCCCGATCTGGCATACTAACGTTCGGGCTTTTCCTCGCGCGTATGGCGTGCCTAAAAATAGAATCAACTTAAATACAATCGAATTACATGAATCATTCCTATATAACAGAACAATAAGGAATATAGATATATATATTTAAAATTGAAAAATAAAATAGTAAATAGTACACTTGCAGCCAGTGAAATCTCTCTATATATAAAATGAAAAAAAAAACTTTTATCGCGAGTTATTTGACATTATAGGTAGGGGAGAGTTGTACAAAACCGGGTAGCACTGGTTCCTCTTTGATTTGAACTTTTATTTGTCGGCCAACACCAGGAATTGCTTGTCAAAAGTCATTACGGCATTTGTAGCTGAACGAAGCACTATTGTGTGTGGTTATTTTTGTGGGAAGGAATGCTTTTGAATTTATCTTAAAAAATTATTTTGTTTGTTTCTAGGTTTTACGTATATATTAACTCTTTGCCAGAATATTAAATATTGGTAAGTACTATGTTTAATTATTTGCTTTCTTGCAAGTATTTTAACAGTTTCACTGATCTTTTACTATAGGGCTGAGAGTAGTGACGTCATGTTTAAAAATCTGTGTCACGTTGAGGTAAAACCGAGTACTTAAGAGTGGGTCAAAACCGGGTCTACCCATTTTAGTCCTAAACTCATGGAATTATTTTTTAGGATAGTTCATACTTCAGCATGGAGTTTTAAATTGCAATTTAATGCTGTTAAGTACTGTTAGTCCTTTGATGTGTTAGTCATAGCACCTCTAAACTTATACTACAAACAAGAGATGGGGAAGTGGTTACTTCCAATACTGGGCGATCTGTAATAATTTACTAAGTTAGAAAATCATTCAAAGTTGCATTTTTTAGAGCAGTAGTTATAAATACTCCAATCAGATGGTTTGAGAAAACAGGGATTTTTCCTTACAACAACGATGCTTTATGATGTTAACGATGGATCTATTTGCTCCTTCGGAAATGACAGAGAAACCCATGAAAGTCAATGATAAAACACCTAAGTCTACGCAGCCATAGGTTGGCATAGCTGCAGCAATAAATATTTCTGAAATATCACAGGATAATGAAGCTCATCTTTCCTCATTTAAAAGTGTCGACATCACACATCCAGTAGTTGACAACATCCTGCCTCTTCCATCGAGATCTGATATTGTGTAGCCAGCAATCTGCATTTCCAATTTCAAATAAAATGTCATTACCTTTCCCCAGGAAGGCTTTAATATTGAGAAAAAAGCTGGCAAAAGAAGTGGAAACTGTTATCTTAACTACTTTACCCTATAAATTAGAGCTCGAAACAGATATTAAAGAGAAAGAAGCCAAACAGTCTGCAAAACAAAAAAGAAAGATTCTTAAAAAGAAAATAAGAATCAACAGGAAAAGAAACCAAAAAAGGTTGATGAGGCATCCTAAGAAGATGAAGAAGATAATGAAACCTGAATGTTTTGCAATGAGCTTTACTCCAATTCTAAATCCTAAGGAAGTTGGATACAATGTGTGAAATGTCACGGATGGGCACACGAAGCATGTAGTATGAAAGAGAATATGATAATAAATTTGTTTGTGATTTTTTGCAGTTAAAATAACTCTAAGACTTCCGGCGTAAAATAAGTAGGCATATACAATGTAGATAATTTGCTACAGATTTATTTTTGACACATGGAAGAACACGTGTGCAATTTCGTTTTGTTAAATATAACAAAAATGTATTTTTTTTACTATATTAAACAAATTTTTTAAAAAAGAAAATGAGTTTTCCACGAGTTTTAAAGGGGTACCCGGTTTTACTCAACCAGTGGGGTAAAACCGGAATTTTGCATATGTCTGAAAAAAGCTATTTTTTTATATAATCAATTACATTTTTTACTAAAAAGAGTATATTTTAATATAGCCAAAGATTCATTTAAAATGAAAAACGGTGTTCAGAGTTTGTTTTCCCATTTAATTGCATTTAAGAACAACAAACATTTATGGTACCCGATTTTTCCTCACCTTCCCCTATTTGAAAAGCTTATTTCAAAATTAAGCTGCTGATATCTGATTGTCTGAACCTTCAACAAACTTTAGTTTAGATATCACGTAAATCATATTTAACGGCCTAATAAAGAATAAGTATCAGAAATATTAAATATTTATAAATAAATAAAAGCTTTGATACTAATACATTTCCATTAAAATATTTATCCAAACTTTATTAGTAACATTTCATCCTAGTAACTACAAGGATAAATAAAACATAAATATATGAAAATTTTATTTCAGCAACGGCGGTGTTTCTCATCTATTACACTGATTTTTTTAAAAATAGAATTAAAAACATAATCAAAAAATTACATTTTAGTTAGGGCATGGACCTAGATATCACCACTGTATGGTTTCACACAAAATGGAATTTATTGATTCCCGTGGTGGATAGATGATATATTTGATATCGCATTTAGCATTTAAAATAACAATTAACACTAGATGTTGTAGTTAAAAGGAAGGCGTTTTTTCCCCTTTAAATAATAAAAGAACTCAATTACAAAATTTTAATTTTATGTTGCGATATAGTTTTCCATTTTTTACTTTTCCCAACGTCTTTCCTCTACAATTCAAAACGGCTACAATAACAACAGGTGGTGTTGTCACTCACCTAGCTGAATAATAAAATTTAGAGGTGGATCAAACTAATATTTAAATGAAAATCTTAAGTATTGGTGATTCTAAGTACACAGATCTCGCCTAACAGGTGTATGGTTTGGCACAAATATTTATTTTTCTACTTTCAGATCATTTTGGAATATTAAAACTTTTTAATTTAATTATGTTTGATTTCAAAAATTTTTATTTTCAAAAGTAGAGAAATCTGTTCCGTTAATTTGCTAAGGAAATAAATTACAGGGCTGCCACAAGCGACTAATTTTTAGTTCTACCTCACACCACTATCTCAAATCAAAAATCTCTGACTCTCAGTTTGACAACATTTCCAAGAGAAATATGCTACAAAATTTATTATTTTTTAAATAGTAGAGCGTAAGGAGTAGAAAAATAGTCGCATGTGGCAGCACAGAAATACTTTTTCAAACCTTAAATTTTTGCTTTAATATGCTACGATTACATAAAGCCCTTTTTGATTTCGATTTTTTTTTTTTTTTTTTATGAAAAGTTCTTAAAATAAAATCTCAGTAAAAAATGTAAACATAAATAACTGAACTTTTTCCTTTTGAAAACACTGAAGAATATATTAGAATTAATAAGAAATATTTATAAAAAATTTCAAAATTTTATTGCTTATATTAAAGATGAATACTTGTAAAGCCAAATTAATGCTGCTTAAAAAAAAAAAAAAAAAAAAGTTATAATTTTTGGCGCAAATTGGAGCGTTTATTAAGTTGACTACTTTGGTGTTTCTTAACATGTTTCTGAGTTTAAGAAACCTTTATTCAAAATTACCTATTTTGAATTACATTAAATAAGAATATATTTAGTAAGAACGACTTACCTATATTTACACAAGAATCATACACGATTTTCATCTTAGAAAAAGCACTTCCAGGGGGAGCATCAATACTTTCAATAGCATCTGCAAAAACATGTTTGATAAATAAATAGAGAAAATAAATACTAAAATATAAATTGTGAATTTTAGCATTCTCCTAGATAAAACGTTTCCCCAAAAACCCCTCATAGTGGGATTCACAGAAATAAAATAATACTGAATACTTTGACATTAGATGTCATAAACATCATTTTACCAACAGTGTCCCGTGCAGTGTTGCCAGGTGTCCCGATTGACGCGAGATGTCCGAACATTCAGGGGCTCCAAGGTTTCAATTATTACGAAATCAGAATTATTAAAAGCAATTTTAAATATTTTGGAAGAAATTTTAAAATGTTATTGCTTATATTAAAGATAAGCTCATGTAAAGGCAAATTAATGCTGTTTTTAAAATCAAATGTAAGAAAAGCATTTATAATTTTGAATCTCTGAAATCTGTTTGATAAATAATAAAAAAAAAAAATTATTAATTTTAGCGTTCTCCTTGATAAAACGTGTCCTGAAACACCCATCACACTGGGATTAATAGAAAAAAAGAATACTTGATGATATTTTGATTTTAGATGTATCTCTTAAACGTTATTTTACCAACAGTGTACCGTGTGGTGTTGCCAGGTGTCCCGATTGACGCGGGACGTCCCAACATTTAGGAGCTCCAAGGTTTGACTTATTAAGAAATCAGAATTATTTAAAAAAATTTTTAATATTTTGCATGAAATTTTAAAAGTTATTGCTTATATTAAAGATAAGTTCATGTAAGGGCAACTTAATGCTATTTTTAAAATCAAATGTAAGAAAAAGATAATTTTGAATCTCTGAAAACATGTTTGATAAATAACAGAACAAATAAATACTAAAATATAAATTATTAATTTTAGCATCCTCCTTGATAAAACGATTCCTGAGAAACACCCACCACAATGTGATACATGGAAAAAAAATAATACTGAATGATATTTTGGCATTAGATGTTGTTGCACTCTTTCTTAGTCCACACGCTGATGAATTCTCACAGACCTCCGATCACCACTCACACAGACTTCGAAAAAATGCTCTTTTATTTTGATATGCTGCCACCACCGATATATAAATGATATAAAAAATTGGTGGAACCAGAGAGAAAAGTAAAGCTCGATCTAAAAAAGTTACAGTAAAAAATTGGCAAATAGTTTCAGTCTATTAAAAAAGTAAGTAGCACAATATTTATTCTAGATTATTATTATACAGTAAAATATTATAAAATAAACAAGTTGGAAATTGCTCGTCAAACGTGACAAATAAGGTGCGTTCGTACTATAACTAGTTTTATAAATATTTTTTGCACCGCATATTGTACAGAATGTATATTTTAGTGCACTTCATAAGTGCATATCATTTTTATTCTGTTCGAAAGCCTGTAACATCATTAAAATGCACTTGAAATATTTTTTCCCCATTGGCGTAATGTAACGGAACACTTTTGACTGTCCCTGTAATTAAACTATACATCCGATTTTCATAAAATTTGAAATAACTCGACAAAATTTTGCAACAATTATATATTTAAAATTTCAGATCATTCGGAACGCTGTAACATCATTAAAATGCACTTGCAATAATTTTTTCCCATTGGCCGTAATGTAACGGTAAACTTTTGACTGTTCCTGTAATTAAACTATACATCCGATTTTCATAAAATTTCAAACGACTCGACAAAATTTTGCAACATTTATACATTTAAAATTTCAGATCATTCGAAAGGCTGTAACATCATTAAAATGCACTTGCAATAATTTTTTCCCATTGGCCGTAATGTAACGGAAAACTTTTGACTGTCCCTGTAATTAAACATACATCCGATTTTCACAAAATTTGAAATGACTCGACAAAATTTTGCAACAATTATATATTTAAAATTTCAGACCATTCGGTTGGGTACTTTTTGCTCTGTTATATGCGGACAGACAGACAGACAGACGGACAGACAGACGGACTGAACGACGACTATAAGTGCTACGTATTTACATAATTACGAAGGCACCTAAATATGAGCTCCTCTTTGTCCCAATCATTCACATGGCAGGGATGGATGAGACACTAATAGGGATGAATGGGACACAAATATTTTCCTCCCTGTATTCAACGTTACTTAATAAAAATTTAAAATTATAAACGTATATGTAATTATTTTCGTCATTTATGATCTTATAATATAGCTGTTATATCTCAGCGTTGGTTATCACTTCTTTTGCTGCAGTTCTAATTTCTAATGCAAACTCTGGCTGCCTATCTGTTCCTTTTTCCCTCTTACGAGATATTTTACATATATGAAATCAAAGTGAAAATTTTCTTTGAAATACGGCTTATATAATAATTTTCATTCACAACTTATTAATTAATATTAATTAAATGTATCTTAGGTATCATGCACAACTGAAATTATGTTAGGGGAAGTGGGTTTTATTTAAGTAGAATTTCAAAATTCAATATAATTTCCCCACATTTGATCAATAAAATGTTATACTTTTAACAATTTTATCTATTTTGATGAAGTTTAAATAGAAATTTTTGATAAAATATTTAACCTTTATTACAGTACAAGAATTAGATAATTTTTAATGATCAATATAATTTTTAATAATAAACAACCTTATATGATACGATCTATCTCACAAACAAATTGAGATTTAGTTTATCACTCCTTCTGAATCGAAATATTTGCCTAATTTTAATGTTAATTAATTGCAGAATTCTGCAATTAAATAAGGTAAATATTATGATTCGGAAATAGTGTTAACACAAAAAAGTAAGTTTAGATGCTTTTATAGAAAAGGGCGAAACACTGCTCAATTGCTTTCTATCAGAATAACAAACAACACATGGTCATTGTATGTACTTACAAATGAAAGTGACTTTGTAAATGATCAAAGTTGAGTCTTGGCGTAGGCAGCGTTCATGATGGAAAATAAATAGAAATATCACTACTGTTATTTTCATACTCGTACCTAATAGAAAACCGAAAACCTAAAAAAAAAACATCATCTCGAACAGATGGCCGGTGAATAAAAACAAAAGAATGGGCTACGGATCATTGTATTTGTGAGCTCCGGTGAATTCCGACCAATATTTAAATATTTATGAAAACAGAGAAGTACCGGAGCTGAATTTTTGATATGTACACATATGTTGAATAAAAATGATATGGGGTAAATAAACTCCACTTCCCCTAACATATGTGCGTCCCTGTGAGCTCCAGCTCAAATTAAGCCCACTACAGTCCCGCTCTGATTATAAGTAAAGAGAGTTTTATTTTCTGATTAAGTCTTGTTTTCGAAAAAACACAGTAGATTTATCTTTTATCTTTCTTACCTTTCATTTTTTTAAGCATCATCATGTGAGCTGTTTCTATTCCACCGTATCCGTGTTCGTCTCGGCCAAATCTTTGCTCGAATGTACCGCATAAAAAAGTCTGGAAATTTTCACACGGATCAACTTCTGGATTTATACTATTAAGTAACATATTAGCTAAAGAGGAAGAAATTTAAATTGGAAGAAAAACATTATTATTCATCCAGATAACAGGTAAGTGGTAAATGAAAACTTTTCGGTAAAATTTGAATTAATAGTAAAACAAATTAGATTAATTGAGAGAAAAATAAAAGCAAACTACAAGAAAAAATAAATGAGAGGAGGTAGGAGAGCGACGGCAGGAGAAGTGTGTCAATACAACTAATTTTGCTTAAACCAAACACAATTATTTATTTTAATTTCTACACAAGATGGAGCTCCAATAAATTCATTTTTATACGCTAAACATTTTGCACTTTATAAATATTTGCGGTGGAAAAGTCGCATTTTTACACTTCAAAAGTAAATATTTAATTCTTCTTTAAAATTGATTTTGAAGTTTATTAAATTAGCAAAACAAAAATAAGGAGTTGTTACCATATTCCATATATTCCATGTTTACAAGTCACTAATTTTGTTAAGCCTAGAAAACAGCAAGGTTAATGTGATGCGTAATGTAAATACAAATATTTAATTTCACAATTTTAAAACTTTTTTGTAACATTGAACAATTTTTGCAACATTTATTTTGTAATAAATGTGGAAAACAATTTAAAGCTGAATTGACTTCTTCCTTTTGATCTATAAAAACGACATTTTTCAATTATATATATATTTTTTAATCTTGCAGTAGTACTTTTTGCAAGAACACAAAGTAATAAATAAAGCCAAATCAAGCTTTTCATTTAACTTAGGCCTGTGAAAATATAATTTTTGTTAAAATGTAAATTCCTCAGACTTTACCTCCATTTTATATGCATGTTCCACTCACTTCGAACACGAGGGTGAAGTGGGATAAAATTTTCACATTTTTCAAATGGTCTGGAAATTAAAATTTTCAAATGTTTTCACCAATCATATATTTCATCTACTTTCAGATAACACTAAGCTTTGTTTTAGTACAACTCATTTAAAGCGGTAAAAAATATGTTGATTAAAAATTGTTTTTATGAATATTAACCAATTCTTACCTCCTCTTCTTTACATAGTATCAATACAACAAACTGTTCCATTATGCAATCATATTTATTAGATAATGGATATTTAACTATAATATAAAATGTTCTCATTGATCAGGATAGAGATAAAATCCAGTTACTTTATAAAATTGATGAACTTTGCCAAACGGCAATTTTCTTATCACTGGTAGAACGAAATCTTAATATTCATGGTGTTTTTATCATTTTCAAAATACATAGTAAAATGATAATAAAATACAGGGGGGACACAAATTAGGTAATTTCGTTTGGAATAATATGAGGAATATTAATTGTAAAGTATCTGTTTAAACGGTGTTGTATCATAAATTTGCGGATATACAGGGTGTCCGAAAAGTATTTCCCTGATTACAAAATTTATTCACATCCACTGTATTATAAGATAGACATGTAAAATTGATGCCAAAATGTTGGAAAACTAACCAAGTGTTTTTGTTGTAGGTTCTCGTAACGTGGCTGTAGTGTAGCAGTATCAGTGTTCAGGGAACCGGAAATCTTCACAAATCAGGAAAAAGCTCAGTATGACAGTCTTCAGGATCGTTGCCCGATGACGCCACACGTCGTGTATGACTTTGCGGTCGAAATGTTATCACATATTGAGTCAATAATGTCTAATAGACGCGTGTTGCATTCAGAAATTGATTATCGACAAGGTCTGTTATGTGCTACTAAGGGCGCTCATGTGAAGACTTATTAGTGTGTATTTCTGTTTTCATTAAACTTGATTAGTTTCTAACATTTTTACTGCAGTTTTACATGCCTATCTTACATCAATCAGATATGAATACTTTTTGTAACCAGAGAACGATTTTTCGGACGCGGTGTACTTATTCTTAATTCAGTGTGAAATCAGTGTTGCCAGATGGGTTACTTTTTTTAAATTCTGATTCTTGATTGGCACCGCTTTTTTGAAATGGTAAAATGCGAAATATTTGATGACATATTAATTACGGCGAAAACAAAGATAATTTTACCGTTTCAAAAAGTGGTGGCAATCAATAAATCTGAATTTAAAAAAAAGTAGTCCACTGGTAACAGTGGTTGAAATCTCAATTTGGATTGACACGGACTTGTTATTCGACGTGTATCGCGGTCAGGGGCCATAATTACTAATCCTTTCAACTCTAGATTTCAGCGTGGGTTGGGGGAGTTCAGAACAGTTAATGGTAGGGTTTAAAGTCTGCCGCTTACGACATTAATTTCTGAGTTGTAATAGTGAATTAACTCTGCACTTGGCTGGGTCGACGTGAATATGCGCACAAACATATGGTTAGAAATGATTTACCAATACGACATTTTCAAAGTAACGAAGGGCAGCCACGTCAAACTTTGTAAAAAGAAGTTTTCTGTTTTTTATTACTTTATAATCATGAGTCTTTTCATGTTTGTCTGCTTAATAAAACTACTCGTAACAAGCCAAATTTTTGCTCAACAAATTTATGTCTACCCTGCCTATGAAAGACAGCCTATGAATGATTATTTTACAACTGACTTTTTTTATAGGTTGAAAAAAAGAGCGCTTTTTCACTCATTTAATTGCTTATTTAATCTTAGATACTGTATATTTTATGTGCTGTTAAGGCTTCTAGTCACTCAGCATCCGAATTCCCCTCTATAATGCTAAGTCTATAGGCGTTTGATGCATTCGTATATTTAAAACATCTCCTCGGAAATTAATAACTTGTTTTTGTTTACTCTTCTTAAAAGATATCTCTTTTTTTCTTAGTTCTCAAAATAGTTATAAAATATATACTTAATTTTATATGAAGTGAGTATCTTACTCACAGTTTGTCAGCTTTTAACACATAAAATATTAAATTAAAATATTTCTAAAATGCATACTTAATTATGTAGGAAGTGTTAAAATCTTACTCACAGTTCGTCAGATTTTAACACATAAAATATTAAATTAAGTGTACATTTTAGAAATATTTTACAACTAAGAAAGAAAGATAGATCCTTTAAGAAGAATACACAGAAAAGGGAATTTATAAATATTAATTTCCCGAGAAGATATTTTAAATATACGCATGCATCAAACGCCCATAGACTTAGCATTATCGAGGGGAATTTGGAAGCCGAGTTACTAACAGCCTTAAATCTGTGATTTCATGATGTCGTTCAAAGAATAATGCTGAAAACTTACCAATATTTCACTATGTTTGCTGTTTAATACCAACTTGTCGTAGTTTTGATTTTTTACCGGTTATGAGCATTAGAAAACATTTCTCCATAGATTAGAATGGGAGAGATGGAGTACATTGATACATGAGGCACATAGCTACATTCATCCTGAAATCTAAACAAAATGCAGTGACAGGTCATTCACGCACACATACGTATATCTTTGAATCAATCATACGCTAGAATTTCAGCTACTGCGGTCAGCCACCGCATTATGCTTGACAAGTATAAACGTGTTAAGAACACTGGAAACGGAAATATTGTTTTCATCTTTGGGTGTAATTACTTGTAACATATTTCGTGTTGAAAATTGTAAATTACATGATGAGATAGCATATTTTTTTTTTTACTTGGTAACAGTAGTAATTTTAATTAGTTGTTTGATACTTAATTGTCAAACACCCTCCCCACCCTAATTCCCCTTATAGATAATAAACTGATGCTCATGTGAAATGTGGGAATTATTTTTAGTTATTTTACTTACCTTGAAATACACAATATTTTGAATCACAAACTGGAATACATTTCTCTTTAATCAGTCTTTCTGTGAAAAACAAATAAATAAATGAAATCATTTAATTTATAATCATACTTCTTAACTGATACCAATATTTTTATTTTATTTTTATGCATGCATTATCAAATTATGATTTAAAGTTATTAAAATGTTATAAAATGAATATTATGAGCACAAACATATACAAAAGCCTCACATTTAATTTATAATCATACTTAACTGATACTTTTACGTTATTTTATTTTTATGCATGCCTTATCAAATTAGGATTTAAAGTTATTAAAATATTATAAAATGAATATTATGAACACGAATATATAAAAAAGCGTTAATGTAGATTATTATAAACACACCTGAAAATATATTGATAAGAGCTGCATTTTGAATAATTGTTAAACTTATTATTAAATTATAATTACAAGTATATTTATAAAACGAAAAAACGAGAAAAACAAATGTAGCGCGTTCCGGTCGCGAACACGAGCCCACGGTCAACGAGTAAACGCCGTAAAAACTGAGCTACGCCCAACGTCGTAGTTTTCTTACAAAGTAAGTATTTTAAGTTGTGTTATAATATTAGACATAATGTTTCTCGAGAATTAAGGAGCGTTGTGTAAAATCCGCTGAACCTGAGACTAAGAGACTTTTACCCTACAAGGTATATAAAAATAATCAAAGTCTGTGATTACCATGGTTGGCCGTCTCCTTGTTAACTAAATTTCAGAATACGAAGAAATGGTACTGTATGTTATTATCTAGGCCTACTGGCAGATTGAAACAGTAACCGATCGCATGAAACATCCTTTTTTTAACACCCCCACTAATTTATTTAAAATTTTAATGCAATTTGATAAAAAGGCTTTATTTCTGAAAATGTAGATTACAAATTTTTACATAAAAGGTAACCATTCAAGCAAGAATTTTAAAATCATGACATGTTTCGTCTAATGACTGATCGTTATTCCATAAATATTTTGTTGCGTATATCCTTATAATATTATAAATGTCAATGTGTGTCCGAATGTTTGAATGAAGTCAGCATCTAAACGAATGAATTAATGCTTTTGTATTTTTGGATATCGATGGATTGCAACCCGGAAATGAACATAGGCTATGTTTAATTTGTTTTATTCAAATATTTTGCTTAATAATCCAAAATTTTATTATTTTTCATACACAATGAATTGACATTTTCCCGATAAAATTTAACCATCTTCCTGTTTTTGTTGCCAAAAAATAAAAACTTAGAATAATAATTTAATTTCTAATTGAAAGATTAAAACGGAAATTTTCAAGTATTTTTAATAATACAAGATGCATGAATTTTGAGTAAGTGCGGAAAGAAGACAAATGTGACGTCATATATGGAAAATATAAAACGGATAACCTTTGATGTTGAAATAAAATGAGATTGTGCTATGGTATTAATTCTTATTATTTAAAGAAAATTGTTATCAAGGCTTACGGTTTATCGTCTGCGTACGGTTAACACAAAGATTTAAATTTCAATTTAAAATTAAAATTTAAAAAAAAAACTTTTGAAGAGCAAATGGATAGCAAATGTCAATAATACGCACAGTAAAATTAGCAATGTCGAAAATGAGGTAATGATAAGCAGGAAATATGTATTTCCATTCTTAAAAAGTAAAAAATTAACTAGATAGAAAGATTATGTTCTGTAATCGGATTCGTAATCAATTTGCTTTTTTTAGACAAAGAAATTAGGTGCAAAAGTAAATACATTGTTGCAAACAGGTTTGTTTTTTGTGTGGTAAAGACTTAATAATATTCAAGATGACCAATTCTTCGCCCACCTTTGATGACAAGTATAATTATAAAACATATAAAACAGTATCATCCGATAATTTTCTTGGCACAGATGCCATATACGCACTTGTTTTTGAGCGATCTGTTTTTGATACCAATTTGGAGAAAACATCGTTTTCGAATACCAGTTACATGTATATTTTTAAATTATGTTCTATTACTTAAAAAAAGAAATAACAATAAATAAAGAAAAGTTTCATTAAGAACTATAGAACAAAGCAATTTATGTAATTTTAAAAGAAAATTAAAGTAAATAAACTGTTTATTAATAAATAAACAACAATAGCTGGGTTACCACGCCAAGCAAAATAATCTATGTTGGCGACAATTAGGTACCCCGGTGCGTATATACATCTTTGCCATTTTCTTTTTACTTCATGATATAAACAGACATCCTGGTTCAGCGTATAAACATAAGTTATGTCAATGACCTTATAATAAAGAAATACCTTAAATTACTTACTAGCCGCCCTTGGCGACCAGTTTGGTCTCCCTTAAAATTTATGTTTGGGAAAGCCTGCTAAGCAACATAATCCTCGGGCAACATAAAAGTAGCAAAATTTGCGCAATCCGAGATTTCCTCGGGGATTCATTTTTTCCTCTAGCGACTATTTTTTTATTTCAATTCGGACCACTTTTTAAATACAAAAAAATTCATATAGACTTTAACAACATCTGCAAGAGAAATATACTGCAAAATTGATTTTCTTACAAGAGTGGTGCGAGACTATAAAAATAGTCTCCATTGACAGTCCTGATTTCGCCTAATTTCTAATATCATACCCCCATTTAAGATCTTGAACTCTTTTACAAAAAATGTTTACATATTTAAACATATTTAAATGTTTAAATATTTACATATTTAAATGTTTACATATTTACATATTTAAATGTTTACATATTTAAGTTATATATAGATTTGAAATAAATAATAAAAAAAAATGCGTGATTTTTTAACCTATTTTGATTTTTAAAAAGTACGCAGCGAGAGGGTTAAATATAATTAATGTAATCCCTTAAGCCAATGTTAGTTTTTGTTGCATTAAAATATCTCAATTTGTTGATTTTCTGTAAGCAAGTAAACCCTATTGGTTTACAATGGAAGTCTATGGGAATTTGGCGAATTCACTTTTGGTGGCAGAATACGGTCCCCTACGGATACCCCCCTTATATGTATAAAGATGCATTAAATGCTGTTCAATAACCAATGAGATGCGTTTCATTCGGGCTTTGCCGTTAAACAATTAACAAATAATTGCGATTTATGTGCGACGTACGACAGCGTAATATATATTTATATATATAGATTGTCTCTTATAAAATGTGATAAACAATTGGTTTATTATATATATTTTTAATTATCGGAAGGGAAATGCTTTGCTTAATTAATTCATTTCTTCTTTTTATGTTACGTGAACGACGTTACAGGTTTCAGCTAGTTTTATAATATGCACGCTTTAGAAAATAACACAGAATCGGATTACTCTTTTAATGATTTCTTTAACAGTCAGAAATATTAGAATATAAACAAAAAGTTTTGCTTTTTCAAAATATTTTGAAATTCAAGATATAAAATTTTAAGAGAGATATGACCTGTTTAATTTATATTTGTATTTTGTCATATGTGCCTGTTTAATTTGTATGGCTTTTTTATATTTTTAATTGAAACTGTTTTCAAAAGTTAATTTAAAAATTTCTTATTAATTATTGAATAATGTAGATGAACTGTGAAATTTTTAAAACGTTACGTAGTTTTTGAATGTAAATTCTAAAGAATGTATGATGAATATGACTTAAAGTTTTCCTTTCTAAAATTCATTAAAATATTTTCAACGTCTGTTATAACATTGTTAAGTAACTTCCTTGAGACAGATATATTTACATTTTTATTTTATTGGCAAAGGTAGCAGATCGTGTTAGTATGATTATACGCATGTGTATAGGTTTAACCATTTTTTGTAAGCTTTATGTTTTTTCAAAAAGTTCACAAAAATTATTAATATTGCAAATTTTTAAGAAAAAAAATTACCTGGCAAAAGAGAATTTCCATTTAAAATTTCTCCAATCATCTGCTGCTCTGTGCCTAAAAATAATTTTATAAATTAGCAATAAAATAATTGAAAATTAAAATTCATTTATATTTGTCTGCTGGTCAAAGTACTTAATTTTATGTTGGTTCAAATTTATTAAACTGCGTCTCCATTTGTATCATTGGCCAATCATTAAAAGTTAGTTTTAAAGGTTAGTTCCGATTACAAGAAATATTTCAAGGGCTGTTTTTATCATATGAAAATCTAATTACGTCAAAATAGATATATATATTTTTAAGTTACTAATTTTAAATTGTATACGGTTCTGATTCCTATATGTTACATTTAGAAAGACTTTTTCCATGCTTTAAAAGAAGGTTACCGGTCATAAAAGTTTTTTTTTATATCTCTTTAGAATCTCTATTTTTAGAATAGGTCCTTAGAGCGTTAAGATGAAATTCGAAATATTTAAGAATTTACAGTCAATTGAAGCAAGCGCGGAGCGGCTAAAAAACAGGTATACCGGACCTGGAGGGACATTCATGATAAATTCTTTGCTTCTCACGTATTAAATCCAAGAATCGCGTATTAACTGTAAGTTGCAAAAAATTACGGTTAACTAAAAATGTTTACTTTTTTTCTGTAGTAACACCTTAATTGAGTTATAACAGAAACGTCATTTATCTGGACGCCGTGTAAAGTAGCGTTTAAATGAATCAATCAATCAGCTTTTTTTCTTTTTAGAAATTAAAAATTAATTATTTTAATGGGCGATTAACCTTCCATAATGTAATAATAATAATAATAACAATAACCATAATAATAATAGTAATAATAATAATAATAATAATAATTTTTGAGTCACGTTGAAACTGGAGAAAAAAGAGCAAAAAAAATGGCACTGTTTGTTTCAAATGATTTTAAAAAACTGTGCACTGCACGGCCCAGGTTGATGCGCACACAGCATATCCATATGCAACTTGCAAGATCTCCTTCATTATTAGTAGTTATTAAACACCAAAAATATTTTTATAGTGAAAACTATGAATAATAATTGGGTATAATCAGGTTTTAAGTTCATTTTATTGTTTTTATGAATAAAAAGAAAAAAAAATCCCGAAATGTATTTACTTTTCGGACCGACCGACAAAAGGTAACCTCCCCTTAAAAAGTAAAACTGTAAAGATTCAATAAAGTTTTTCTAAATATAACTTATAGGAACCAGGAACCGTAAAAAAAATAAATTTACTTTTCTCAAATAATAAATATTTCGCCCTAAACGGATATTCATAGCACCATTTGCAACATTTCTACAATTGGAAATATAAAATCAATAGTTTCTGAATTAACTATTCGTCAAAGTTAAGGAGAGACACCCTGTATATTAAAAATAACTAAAAATAATAATGTTATTATCATTATATGACTTCTTATTTACTGATGCATCCAGTAAAATACATTAGCATTTGAAAGTAAAAATTAGTCGGATGTGCCAATCCAAAACTTTCTTCTATATCATACATGTTAATACTTCAAAAAATGTAACTTTTTAGGTGCGTTCGTAATTATATAAATACGTAGCACCTATAGTCGTCGTTCAGTCCGTCTGTCTGTCCGTCCGTCTGTCCGTCCGTCTGTCCGTCCGTCTGTCCGTCCGTCTGTCCGTCCGTCCGTCCGCATATAATAGAGCAAAAACTACCCAACCGAATGGTCTGAAATTTTAAATATATGATTGTTGTAAAATTTTGTCGAGCCATTTCAAATTTTATGAAAATCGGATGTATAGTTAAATTACAGGGACAGTCAAAAGTTTTTCTTTACATTACGGCCAATGGGAAAAATTATTGCACGTGCATTTTAATGATGTTAAAGCTTTCCGAATGGTCTCAAATTTTAAACATATAATTATTGCGACATTTTGTCGAGCCATTTCAAATTTTAAGAAAATCGGATGTATAGTTTAATTACAGGGACAGTCAAAAGTTTTTCTTTACATTAAAGCCAATGGGAAAAATTATTGCAAGTGCATTTTAATGATGTTACAGCTTTCCGAATGGGCTGAAATTTTAAATATATAATTGCTGCAAAATTTTGTCGAGCCATTTCAAATTTCATGAAAATCGGATGTATAGCTTAATTACAGGGACAGTCAAAAGTTTTCCGTTACATTAAGGGGAATGGGAAAAAATTATTGCAAGTGCATTTTAATGATGTTACAGACTATGCACTTATGAATTGCAAATAAATACACATTCAGTACAATATGGGGTGCAAAAAATAATCATAAAACTAGTTATACTACGAACGCACCTCATTTGCCACGTTTGACGAGCAATTTCCAACTTGTTTAAATTGTTTTCTTTCAAAACAAAATATAAATATTAAACATCTCTTATTTATTTTTTCACTGTTTCAAATCCATGTGTGTGTGGAGAGGGGGGGGGGGGAGGTAAAAAATCGCAATCAAGCCTAATCAATGGGTAATATATAAAAGAAATTACAATTTTTTCTTATTACAACTATGCAAATTAAAGCTAGATTGAACAATTGGCTGATTCAGTATGTTTTTTTTTAAACAGCTACGATTTTCCTGAAAATTTCATACAAACTGCAGCCTATTATATGACATCTAAATATAAAATTTCGTCGAAAAATATTCATAAAACCTTCACCTAAACTGCAACGAACAAAAATTGCTATCACAGTGCCTCCTTACAGGGGGATTTCCCGAATTTGAATTTGAACCTGACGATTATAGCCAAATATATATATACAAAGTTTTGTGCAGTTTTATGCATTACTTCGTGCACTTTCCGATGATACAATACGGAGAATGTCAGAAAAATCGCTATCACAGCATCCCTTCTGGAGGGATATCCCCAATTGCAACTGGAACCTGCTGATCATAGCGAAAAACATGTATATATGAAGTTTTGTTCAATTTTATGCCTAACTTCATACCCTTTTCGATTATACAAGGAGGACACAGACAGACATTTTATAAAAACGTATTTTTCGGCATTCCTAAATCTCAAAAACGTGTAAATCCGTCAAAAATCGGACGACGAAAAAGTTTCGATTACAATACTTTCTTCTATTATTGATAGAAGAAAATAATAAGGAAAATCATCTTTCATGCTTGTTAGATTATAAGTTAAAATCTTCCCGCTAAACCCTTTAAAAGTAAATTCGATTTTAAAAACTTATATATCCATTTCCACAATCCTGTATGGCTTATTATATTCATCAATAAAATATGTAAATATAAAAAATATGCAAAAATGATAAAAAAAAAAAAAACTTCTCACCTCTGTGCGCTAAAGATATAAATACTAAGCTTATACACAAAATACTGACTGCAATTAATAAGGCCGATCGTATACAACGATCTTTTCTGTTAGATGACCACATTGTCAGTGTTTTAGTAGAAAATCTGGAATCAGCTATTTAAATAAAATAAGGGGGTTAGTAAAAGTTAATTATATTAAAATCACATTATGCATTGCTTATTTTTAAATTAATATAATGAAAAACATTTGTAAATAATTTTTGTTAAAAATATGGAGGAGGAGAAATTATTTCGAGTGGTTTTGAAATTTGAATTCTTTTTAAATCTAAAATCATTTATTATTTTTTAACAATACATTTAGGCCTAAAATAAGAAATACACTGGTGTCCAAAACTTAAGGAACGGTGACCGGATGCTATCGATTGTACACTGTTTGTCGAATATCTACCAAAATTATTGAAGAATTGTCTTTGAACTTCGAGAATGTAAAGAACACGTTTGACTTCACATTTTTCGGTGAAGATTCAGTCGCCGGACAATTAGGGGGCTAACAATAAATTTAATAATAAAATAATACCCATGTAACAGAAAATGTTTAAAATAGTCTGTCACTGTAGCAAATGACTATGTGGGTCCTATTTAACGGTCGTGTGCATTTGTGTAAGCATAGCACCCATATTCGTGAAAGTGTTAATGTTTCTGTAAAAATTCAAACGTTTTTGTTTATAAAACTAGGAGGCTCCGCCCCCTACGAGCTACGCTCGTCAACCCCCGTTCAGACACCGCAGACTCTAACAGCACGCTAATTTGATCGGCTTTAAAAAGATTTCGGAAGATTGAATTACAATTTGAATCTGACAATTATAATCTGACGTAATTTTCACCAAACTTTTCTTTCTCTTTTTAATATTCACGTAAAAATACTTTTGTTAGAAATGAAAAATTATGATCATCTTAAAATATCAAATAAATGTCTCGCGCAATTTTTAAATTTAAACTGTTTTGCAATATTATTTTTTGTTCATTTTTCGTAATAAGTGTAATGTGACGTAAATTCTCCTATTTAAGACTTCTAACGCATGTTAATGAATTTCTTATTTTACAATATTCTTTCTTTTTTAAAATTCACGAGTAAATATAGTTTTTATGACGTAATTTTCAATGAGTTCCTGCTTTTTATATTTTCTGTTTATAATAGTCACGTGTAAAATAAATTTTTAATTTGAAGTAAACATTATTGCTTGCGCTGTTTATACAGTTGGCAACAGTTTAAATTAATACAATTTTCTAAAATATGTAAAAATATCTCTCGAAATGCTGAAAATTTGAATTTAAAATGGAAATAAAACCTCAAAAAATGATTCAAATTAAAAAACTAAATGCAGTCTGCACACCGGAAAATTCTGAAAATGATCTGAAAATGATTAAATTCCTGTGTACAGTTTTTGCTCCTATAAAACTTTTTTAATGGAACGATTTTGTTCAACTTTGGCATTAAATATATCTTAAAATAATTCTTCGATTTGAAAACTGTCTGCATCAGCGTGTTTATGAAATCATTTCTCTATAATACTACCGATTTTCATATTTTTGTAGGCAACAGTTTTTTTAATATTAACGAAGAAAGGCCATGCTTAAGCATTCAAATTGGATGCCGATCTGCCGGGAATATCTACTCAGATTTTCACTGGTCCATTTCCAAATCAAAACTTTTTTTATATATATAGAAGGATACAAAGTTTTCAACTAAATTTAACACCATTTTCCTAAAACTTGAAAAGAAGCGGTAGAAAAGTAAACTGCAATTAAAACATGAATACTGTGGGTGATCGGTTAACGAACTGTTCGGTTTACGAAGAGATCGGTTATCTAACTTTTCGGTTTACAAGGAGATCGATTAACGAATCGCGAGAGATTTTTATGTTCGGTTAGCGAACACCTCACAAAACAAAGCCAAGAAGAAGCTATGCTGTGTTTCAGATTTCCACAGCTGTATTTAATTTTATCTATTATCGACTTAGAGAACATTTTAACAGCTTTATACATTATGCTAGATTAATTTTCACACAATTATTCTAATTGGTAAACAAATTTACATCTAATCTGATTTGTTTACCAATTAGAATAATTGTGTGAAAATTAATCTAGTGTAATTTCGTATCCAGCGATTTCTGGAGTTCCATTATCTGAGATTTATTCTGTTGAGCTGAACCAGGTTTCAGACCAGATGCTGTAATCTTCAAGGTTAGCTGGGTAAAAAGGTTCGACCAGAATCGTCCGGGATAGCTCAGATGGCAGAACACTGGCGGCTTCAGCCAGGAGGCCCCGGGTTCGAATCCTGGTCCGGACATTTTTCGCCCAGTTGGAAATTTACATCTAATTTATACATTATGGTCTAATTAATTCATGGGTTATCGGGGGGGGGGCACTACATTTTACGGCCCCCAAATTGGAATGAACAAATAAATAACATTATTTTTTATATTTTGTGTCCCTTTTTAAAGAAATATTCTTAATTAGAAATTAGTTGAAATTTAGTTCCTAAATTATTAACAGATTCTGGCCTCCACTTCAGCTGTGCTGTATCAGTCCTTGCAGTAAACAAGTTCTTTTAGAGAACTAATGGAGTTTTTGATAGGTTAAAGTGATAAATAGATATGATTTAATGTTGCAATCAATGAATGTGATCTTAAAAGTTTTTTCAAAGGGCATGTCATTTATTTTTTTTTTAAGTAGGCACGATACGGACAAAAAATACGATCTGTCCATATTAAATACCAACGTATGTTAATCCTATTAAAAAAGGAATACTAAAAATTTCAGAAAAGAAAAACAAGCTTTTGTCAAAAATAAAAATTTTCTTCAAAGCAGAACTTAATTCAACGCCTTTTTGCACCCCATTATCTGCGGCAAGGAGAAAACGTGTGAGGAGAGCTATCACGTAATACAGCGCTCCGTGTTTTTTGACATTTTTCCAGGAGGGATCAAAACTGGAATATTTAAGAACAATTTTTCGTTCTTTATGCTAAGCGACTGCTGTCTGCCATGACAAGAAAGAGCACGTTGATTGTGTTTCGTGATACAGTGATTGTACACTTTTGCTATTTTACCATAAGGGGCATAAGCACCGATATCTTAAAAAGTATTTTTTTGCTACAACTTTTTTGTGTTTGTGATTTCTATTCTCGGTATTTTTTTAAAATGCTTTCCTGAACTGTTATTTAAAAAGAGAAAAACAGATAACATTATAGAGACAAAAAAAAAAAAAAAAAAAAAAAAAAAATCAAGAAATGTCCTCACCATACTAAATAAGCAAGAAACTATTGCAAAAGTAGAAAGGGGGCATAAAATGTCTGATATTTCTAGGAATTATGGCTTGAAAAAGTCTACTGTAGGGACAATCTTAGCTAAGAAACATGTAATTAAGATTGAGGCTAAAGTAGTAACGAAAATTTAATGTGAGAAACAAAGGTTTGTCGTTCATGATAAAATGGAGAAATTGCTGTAAGTTTGGATAAAAGAAAGGGAAATCAAAAGAAATGTAACCAGTATGACTACCATTCAAGTGAAAGCTACAGAAATATTTTAAGAACTGAAGAAAGCAACCCCTTGTTTATCACATGAGGATTTAGAATTTAAGGCTATTACTACTGGATGGTTTGCGAAATTTAAAATGGGAACTGGCATTAAACATGTCGCAATACATGGTGAAGTCTAATAGTGCAGATAAAGAAGAAGCTGATAACTTCTGTCTGAATTTCAAAAATGCATTGAAATACAATGAAGAATGCTGTCCACAACAAATTTTTAATTGTGATAAAACTGGTTTGTTTTGGAAGCGAACGCCGAAACGTACAGTCGTGGGGAAAAAAAAGTAAACAACCCCTACTAACTCTTCAACAAATTATCGTAGAAGAAAGTTACTGGTACAGAACGATTGGAAATAAAGTCTACTTTTAAATGATGTATATAAAATTTGCTTGGGGGGGGGGGGCATCTTCATACTAAAACGAACCCAAACTTCATTTTTTTTCAATGGCAATACCCAATTTTAACGATATATTTCAAATCTTCGGTTCAAACTATGCCTAGACATCAAATTTCAAGTCATTTGAATGATACGTTTTAGAATTATAAATATTCAAAATTTAGTGTTTCTAATGTTAAATTACATTTTCATATTTTCATTAATATCTCCTGAAATTATACTCCTAATGTGCTAATTTTTTTTACAGCAGTAATAGTAAAATACCCAAACATAAATACGTTGAATTTGCAATTTTTATAATTTTATGATATGAATTATGAAATTAATATTCGAAAAATTTATGAATTGGAACCTACAATTTTTTTATGGATTTAGATTTATTAATTTTATCCTGCATTTCACATGCAGGACCTGCATGTTACTGCTTTGACATTTTTCTTCCAAGTAGTTTACAAATTATTCTTAAAAAGTGGCAAAATGATGGTTTAAGGGGCCGTCTATGATAGAAGTAGCAAGATATTTTGAAATTTCTTATGCTGTCCTGTAATCTAGCAGTCTTCAATGACTGCTTGAGCGGTGTTTAAGATGCGTTGATCAAGAAGGGGCCTCTCTCGGTCAACAATCGAGTACCGAACTTCAACTTGGATACAGCCCCTAAAATACGCACGTTTTAAAAATAATTAATTTCTCGGAAACTTGTCGTACGAATTGTATAAAAAATTGTTTTTAGGCTAATTGAAGGTTTTAGAGTTCATTTATGCTATCAGAATTATATCTTGCTATTGAAAGAAACAAAGTTATGGTTTGTTTTTATATGTAGATGGCCCCCTAAACAAATTTTATATATATCAATTAAAAATAGACTTTATTACCAATCGTGTGGTACCTGTAACTTTCTTCTAAGATAATTTTTTGCAGAGTTAGTAAGGGTGTTTACTTTTTCTCCCACGACTGTACCTACATTATGAAGGATGAAAAAAATATTCCTGGAAAGATCGGCTGACACTACTTTTGTGAGTTAACGCTAGTAGTGATTTGAATATAGAGAAACTTCTTGTGTACCACTCTCAGAACCCTAGAACTTTAAAAAAATTCTATAAATAAAAAAAAAACTACCAATGATGTGGAGATCGAATGGAAGAGCATAGACCACACATGTTCTTTTCAAAGAATATCTGTTGAAGTTTGTGCCCCAAGCATCAAGGATTACCTCCAGACCAACCCCTTTGAATGAAGATGACATTCAAGAGCTCATAATGGAACGCGAAAGGGAGCTAACGATCGAAGAACTCTAAGAACTTTCAAATCAAGAAACTCAGCGCGATGCGTTGTCTTTTGATAGAGATGAGCACGAACCAATTCCAACCTCTGTTATAAAAGAACTTTTAAAGAAGTGGGAAGAAGTCAGGATCAGGGTCTCAAAATGGTACTTAAAACAGGCTGATGTTGATAAGTTCGGGGGCATTTATAACGAAAATCCTATTAATCACTTCAGAAACATCCTGAAGAAAAGAGAAATCTAATCGAATTTACACACATACTTTAATGCCCAAGAAAGTAAAAAAAAAGCATGACTGAAGGAAGGGCAAGACTGTATGTATGAAATGTATGTTTTATTATTATTACATTTAAATAAATTTAGAGAGAATTTATAATAATATTTTTGTATTATTTAGCTTTAAAGAATGAATTAATTGAATCCCCATACAAATCCATACTAAATCTTTCACCGGTTAACAAACAATTTGTTTTGCGAACATTTTCCTTTGTAACGGATTAAGTTCGTTAGCAGATCACCCACTCTCTATTGAATATTTCATGAGATACGGGCATTTGTATGAAGTAAAATTTTAACAGCGCATGTATGTAAAATTCCAGAATTTTTCATAATTTGGTAGTCAGCTATTTAAGGCAACTCATATAAAAAGCCCAGTCAAATAATCTGCAAACTCAAAAATATACAGTGTTAAAATATACAGTTGACAAATTGTGCAAAATTCCTTTTAATAAAGCTACTTTTAGAAAACAACTCCGAATCTTTCTAAATTTTCGCGGTATTTGAGTGAACTTTTATATATCTTACCCTAAACAGCTGACTACCACATTATGAAATAAAAATTTTGTAATCTTTCATGAATGTACAGTTAAAAAATATTTCATACAAATGCTCCTGTCTCATCAAATATTCAGTATATTCATGTTTTAATTGCAGTATACTGTTTCAAGTTTCTAAAAAGTGGTGTTAAATGTGATGGAAAACTCTGTATTCTATAAACAAAAAGCATTCAATTTTTCACAGAAACGTTAACATTTTTACGAATATGTGTGCTATGCTTACACAAGTGCGCACACAACTGTTAAGCAGGAACCACATAGTTATATTTGATACAGTTACAGACCATTTTGAATATTTTCTGTGGCATCGGTGATGTATTTTTAATTCCAATATTTCAGAATTAACCTATATGCATCTCGATAACATTTTTTTTTCGCTTCATGCAAATATTTTGAGATAAACAGGTGACTATTGACACTATTGACAAAACTACAAAGAAAAATTAGCTTTATTTGATTAAAAATTTTAAAATGGTGCGAAAATACGATATCACCGGTATTGTCTATATATTAGATGTATTCAGGTGTTGATAACAAAATTGTGACACATGAATTCTTTCTAAAATGAAAAAAGTTATTGGAAATTCCAATCTCAATTATTTATGAAATATTTCAAAGCACTTAGCATATTATACATTGTACACTCATAGTACATTTTTTGCAAAGAGTGAAAAACTATAATTTCATAAATGTTTTTAGCTTTTAAATGCTGTTAACCGTCCGTGGAACCGCTGCTTTTTTTCAATTTTCAAGTTTGATTTGTAACAGTGCTCACGATTATACGTATAATACGTATTATACCGATTCGGAATTTTAGATATAAGTATAGTATGTTAAAAACTTTACTTATACGTTTTATTCGTATTATACGTATAATCGCGAGCACTAATTTGTAATTTTTAGTTTGATTATAGATGGTAGTGAAATTGTCTTAGAAGTTTCAACATTCAAATAACGATTCATCAAAAAATAATGCAGTGTAGAATAAAAGAAAAAAAGGCGGGTTAAAAACATGATAACTTTTGAAACTGTATAATAAAAAGTATATTTGTAAAAATATTTCTCTGTAATTTATTAAGGTTTTTCTCAAATCAAAACGAGCTACTTTCTGACACATTTCTGAATTCCTTTCATTTAGAAAACGCGTACGATCAGCAGGAGTTTTTTTTTTTTCATAAACTATGTAATCGAATGGCGTTATTCATTTTTTGATAAAGGCAATATATCTTTGAGAAAAGACTGTCGAAATTAGCGTTTTAAATAGAATTTCCGGAAGAGATAGAGCGGAAAAGGAGAAAAATTTACAGTCACGTGACAAAAATTTCTTATATTTCGATAAATAATTTATTTATCAAAAATAGAGAACGCTATTCGATTCTTCAACAATCAGGTCTATCAATTTTTTGCCTCAACAACTAAAAACTAGTCAGAAAAGTTTCGAATTACTGAGCAGTGAATTTGAGAACCACCTTAAGGCATATTTCCAAAGATTCCGTTAACAGAACAGAAGTCCATTGTCGCTATTAATATTTTTACAAAACATATTACCTGCCCTGCATATCCTGAGAACAATTAAGTCCAGTTTCGATCCGGCTCGACTGTGTAGAAAGAAAATACAAGCCTAATCTCGGCCTGGCATGAGACTGCTGAAAAAAATTAATCCTGGGCTCAGACACCATTTAAATGTCAGATGCCGATCTCTGCGCTAGACATGTTACATTTCTGTATTGATGTTGTCAAACTAGAATCGGCTCGTGAAGCCCATTTATACTTATGGCTCATATTTTATCAGCTTCGTTAAAACTTTTATATCAGGCCGGTAGGCCCGCTAAATTATTTATAGGCTTCATATTTTTTATAGGCTAAATTTTTTTATAGGCTTATTCAAGTTCGTTCAATTTTTTTGCCTGCCCAGCCCGGCCCATTTATTTTCTTTATCAGCCCGGCTGGTTAAAAAATCTGTCCTAATTCTGGTTAATTAATATATATATAATCGTGACTAGCAAGAAAATAAAAACAAGTCGGAAATTGTACGTCAAACTTTGCAAATGAGGTGCGTTCGTACTATAACTTGTTTTACAAATATTCTGATCTTGGTGCAATAGCTGTTGCACTCTTATGCAAAAATGCATGAATACAAAATTTATTACTTTTATATATATTAAATTCAGTAATACGAAAATAATAGGACTCCATCTTAAATAGGACGTAATCACCATGGCAACCTAGAATCATTACCTATCATATGATGCGATTGAATTAATTACATATGATAGGATTTAATAGAATAATCACCATAGCAACCTAGAATTATTACCTATCATGGGATATAATTGAATTAATAACGTATGATAGGATTTAATGGAATGAAGAAAACTTTTATTAATATCTTTTTAAGTTTTGATTCGATTTTCATAAAATTTGAAATAACTCGACAAAATTCTGCATTGATTATACAGATTAAATTTCAAGCCATTCGGTTGGATAGTCTTTGCGCTGTTATATGCGGACAGACGGACGGGCCAGACGACGACTTATAGGTGCTACGTATTTATGTAATACGAACGCACCTAATTAGTTATTCAAAACGAATATTACAGTTATCAACAAAAATTTGTTGTTAAATGAAACATTTATTATCACAAGAGAAAAAAAATTACTTAAGGGGATATTCTATTTCTTTGGACTAAAATTTACATGATTTTTCGATTTTTTTTTTTTTTTTTTTTTTTTTTTTTTTTTTTTTTTTTTTTTTTTTAGTTGCAAATAAAAAAGATATCACATTCGGAGATTTTGCATTATATTTATTGAAATTTCAATTATATTTTTAATTTTTTTGTGTGTAAAAAAAAGTAATATCGTCACATAAAGTAATATTATACGTCTTGTGCAACTGCAGATGCGTGCAATGGACTTCCAATCGAGCGGCAGTTTTTCTCTGGCCACAAGCATCTCAAACAAATTTGGTCACCCTATTATGAAATTCGGAATTACATTTTCTAGAGCTTATACCGACATTTAGTAAAAAGTTGATTTTTGACAAATAGGTCAATATTTGAAATTAGGTCAATATTTTGACAAATATTTGAAAAAAGGTCACTTTTTCGTTTATTCTTTTTTTCTTTTCTTTTTTTTTAAAAAAAATATTTAATGAGTAGAAATTATACTTTTCGGTAATATAAGCTCCAGCAAAAACGATTAGGGTCAACCCCTTCTAAATCACCAAGGTGGTGTCGCTCGTCATTTAAAATTTTCCTAATCTTTTAACCAAGTATTCTTCATAGTTTTTTGAGTTTAAAAACATTGTTCAATTTTTTTTTGATCATATAGCTTTCTGGAGGTGGCCAATTTTAACAAGCTACATAGCCATTTTTGGGCGAAAAACGTGTTTTACGGAAAATGCTGTAATTGCTTTATTTTTCTACCTATCAATATGAATAGAAAACCTCAACAAACTTCAGCATAAAATTATCAACATTTTATGTAATTATAAAATTTTCTTTAGACTTAAGGATCTACGCCAAAACATGCTTAAAAAGCCGAGAAATAAAAGGTCAAACGCCACATTTTGCTGCCATTATTTTTTATGAAGGAGATCAGACTCACCTTAAATATTTTTTTCTTTCATAGACTTGTTATAGAACTATTTATTTTTACAAATTTCAATCCTGAAAACCTTTTCTTTTATTTTGTATTGTTAAAATTGCCCACCTACAAAAAACTATAGGATCAAAACAATTTTAACCATGTTTTTAAACTCAGAAATCTCTGAATAAACTTGGTTAAAAGATTAGGAAAAATAAAAATGTCGAGCGACACCACCTTGGTGGTTTGGAATGGATTGAACCATTAGTTTTCTTTAAAATAATAAATGAAGAAAATTGGTCCAATAGTTTATGAGAAAAATGGTAACTCGGTTTAAAAAACACGGTTTCGAGAAAAAGTTCAAAATTTTACAGTAGCATTACGCTCAACGACCGGCATTAAATTCAGTAAGCAAAATATAAGTGTAAGGAATTGAACTATCACGAAACCGCTTTAGTGCAACAATCTACAAACTTGAGAGATGAAAACACACACACACACACACACACACAAAAAAAAAAAAAAAAAAATCGAAAAATTTGACTCAAAGAAGTAGGACCTCCCTTAAAAAAATTATTCTTGTTCGCACTGTCAGCAGGAAATGGGTTAAAATTCTAACAAAAATTCTAGATTTCATTTAAAATAGTGAAATTGAAGTAATCGAAATAAAAGAAAATTTAGAAAGCATTATTTTTTTTTCTATTGAAATATAGTCAAGAAATGTAAAAAAACTGCTTACCAACACTGACAACTTTTAAAACACAGGAGAAAAAACTTCCAATATCCCATCACACATCACTAATCATGAAAAATGTTTGACGTAAAAATGCGACAGGAACTAATTGTGAAAAATATACTGAATATTCAATTTCTTGTATTTTTTCATTAGAAGAAACATAATATTGATATCTTTCAGCTGCTTGAAATGCTAATTTATTAAAATACTTTTTTCTTCTGACAGCATGCTAACCTTGGGAATTGATTTTATTTTGTTCCTAATGTCAATCATTGATTTATTTTTTTCTTCATTTCGGTTAAGGAGGTTCTGTTTAGAATTGTAAATAAATATAGAAAGTGATAATGATATTTGAGAATTTTAACGAAATATAAATATTAGGCCTACACGGTCAGAAATATATTCGACTTTATACACTTAATTATCCGTCATTTTTAAACAAATAATTTCCGTACTCCTAGAAAACATGCTTTTTCCATTATATCTTCCCGAAAGAAAGAAAAAGAGGGGGAAATCCCGTTTATTCCTTACACGCATGCGTATTGGCTGTATTAATACCTAAGTTCGAATTTATTTTTAAAAGAAATAACCTAAAATTCAATAAATTAAAATTTCTATTTTTTTTAACGAATAAACATCAACCCTTATTTCATGTCCCTGAAAATAAGTTTAAATATCCGATCTTTCTGAACAAGGAATTTAACAAGACTCACCAATCTCCCATTTCAAGAACAAACCCGGATCTTCATTTTAAACTCACCATTTGCCAAGTGCTCGCTGGCCGAGTGGTTAAGATGCTCGATTCGAAACGCACGATCCCAGGTTCAAGACCGTCCACGAAAGAACGAGAGAAGTATTTTTTTAAAAGCTCCTTTTTTCGGATTACGGAAATTTTCAACCCTAGAACGGAAAAAAAACGGAAATTTCTTTATTTGCTTTCTTACCACGGAGAAATAAGAAACTGATATTTTTCAATTATCAGATATATTCCGGTTTCATTGATGACAGGAATATTTCCGCGAAATAAAGAACTAAGAATACAGGCATTCCCTTGAACAATGAACAGGTGCTTTCATTCTAACTTCAGTGATTCATCCAGATCAGATATCATATAAATACCGTTACATAAATTTTCGTATAGCTCCTGTGAGCGATCTCTGAGATTGCTTGACCAAAAGATGAATAAAAATTTCGATTAACTCGAGAGTTATTGTTTCTGAGCTAATATTTATGTACAAATTTTTCAAAATTAAAATTCTGTTGTACTAATATATTAATATTTCCAGTATATTAATTAATGTTCTGTACTATGAATTGTAATGTTCCGCAATGTGACATAATTGTAACTATACAGAGTGTCCACTGTTAACGGTTTACAATGGCTGATTCCTAAACCGTTAGGCATAGACATATATTTGCAATTACAAAAAGGTTTTAACCCTTTAGTAAGCAGCTTTGCATATATGCAAACAACAGTGTTTTGAATTTAATAGATTTTTTATTCGTACATACCTAATTCACACCAGAAAAATATTTGCTTTAATTAATAACAGACATTCCTTATTTAAATAAAGCGAAATTAACCATTGAAACTTTCTGGTGTAAAGTCACATTCTCTGAACTACGTAATTTCTAGGACGTATTCTATCGTGGGAATTAAATGTTAAAGGTTAAGTTTTATAAAATAAATAATTATGTAAAATAAGGTATTTGTAGACATACTTATTAAAATATTTACCAATTTGCAATATTTTAGCGTAAAACAGCCACACGACAGGAGTTTTTACTTGTATTGCAGGTGTACAACAGAAGAAAAGGTTGACGTAAAAATTGTATCTTTGATTTTTTTTTCATTATTTTTCCTGTGTAATAAACCTTTCAGAGAATCATATATAATTTTTTCGAAACAAAATAAGAAATCGCACATTTAAGGGTTAAATGAAGTAAAGAAGTCTTTAAAAGAGACTTTGGTCAATAAAAATATTTCTTTAAAAAAAATACGAAATTTAAATTTTTATACAGTCTCCCAGTCCTATTATTTATTGTTAGTAAATACATCCTATTACACTAAGAAGTAAGGCAAAAAGATCCTATTCTTCTACGATGAAAACTGATCGAGTAATAGTTGTTTAAAGTTGAAGCATCTTTTTTGCCAAGAAATAGGGATCATTCACAAATTTACTAGAAATATAAATAAACGCAACATTTAAAAAAATAGTTGGGAGTAAAATTAACATTAAAATATAAATTTGAAATCTGTTTTCATTCTGGCATGTTAAAGAAAAATATACAACTTGTACTTATGATATATAAAATATACAACTTGCACTTATAAGTTTAAAAATAACAGAATTTTGTTAAATGAAATGATGAAAAGCAACAGGCATAATTCTTTACAAAATGATACATATTTTAAAATTCTATTAGATTATCTAATCTAAAACTTAATTAATAAAAATTAAAGTTATCTCAAAACTTGCTCGAAATTACTCCTTTCGGCTGCAATGCAGAAATGTGCACGAGAAGTAAATCCTTCTAATGCTTTAAGCACTTTGTGTACGATCCCTCAAAGCATGGCCCAACTCATCTGTGTTCAGATGCAGAAAATTGGCATAAGTCATGCAATTCAAAATTTAATAACTCGGTTTATTTTAGTATTAGATGAATGTGACTTTTTTCGTCTTACTTGTTAGTCTAACAGGAATTTTTTACTAAATATCAATTATAGGACCAGGAGACTGTATAAAAATTTAAATTTAGTAACTTTTTCAGAAATGTTTTTATTGATCAAAACGACTTTTAAAATAATTTTTTACTCCATTGAAAGTATTTTTGTAATTGGAACTATATGCCTATGGCTAAAGGTTTTGAAGTTAGCTATTGGACACCGTTGAGAGTGGACACCCTGTAGTATACCAGTATATTTATTATATATTTAACAGCAACTTTGCTTTGACTGCATCAGTTACCTGCTCTTAAATTGCAGTAGTAAAATAGTTGTCTTTTAGATTTCTAAATATTGAAAAACTTCGTTAATATTTTTCTTAGAGTTCATTATGAATGTCTCTCATGTTGTAATAATTTTTAATTTAGAAAATACGGATAACTTGTTACTAAAAACCATTTTTAAATTCAAATTAAAAATTTAAAAATGTTTCTTCTTTTAATGTGATTTGTTTTCTTTCGTTTTATATATAAAATTAAATATGTAACCAGATTATACCAATAGTAGTTTTGATCACAGGGTCAAAACATATTTTGACCAGGATGATTAAAACTGACTTATCCGTCGTTAAAAACACACCCACTGATTAAACCAATAGAGCTTTGTTTTTAATATAGAATGTAAGATAAATTAGAGTCATCGAACAAGATGTTTCTGCTTGAGCTTTTCATAAAATTAATTTCCAAAACAAAAATAATAAATAAATAAATAAAAGGCATGGGTAGGGTGGAAAATGTTGAAATAGCAAATTCCAACTTCTATAAACAGCTCTATGAATTTGAAATTGATTTCAGAGTTTAATAATTCTTCATAATTTTATTATTGACATTTTTACTTATAATGTCTGATAATGTTTTCTATAGCCACCAAATTTTCTCTTCATCTGATACATTTTGAAATGTATATTGAACATCAATTGAATTAAGGTAAGGTCAGTCTCTAGTATCAGGCCTCCAAACAACAACAAAAAAAACCTCTCCCTTATCTGCAGTGAAACTGAAAGTTACATGGGAAACTACGAAAATAACAAAACAAGCAACTGTCTGTGAAATCGCTAACAGCATTTAAAGGTTAAACTTAAAAGAATACTTCAATCACGTGACGATTTAATATCCTTGGATTTACGACTTCCCTTTTTGGGAAATGCAATTTCATTGTTGAAGGATGTATATTAGGCTTATTAATTTCATTTTTTTTAAATTTGAAAACAATAAATACAATTGTAGGAAGTATTATATTATATTCTTAAATATAGCGTTGAATTTCATGAAAGAACTTCCACAATTGAAGAGCTGAGTGGAAGAACATGTTATGCTACATTTTCTTAAAAATTATTTTATCTTTTGGACGAAGATGTTATCAGGTATTCTATCACATGTTAAAGCTAAAATACCAAATTTCTATTTACCCTTGAAGATTTAAGACATTATACATTAATATTTAATATTTTAATATTTAATAATGCAAATAATATTAATATTTTTAGTATTTAAAAATTAAATATGAATAATTTTTTTTGATAGAGTTTAGTACCACACCTGTTAATATTTTAAACACATGGTATCAAACAGAAAATAAAACATTAAAATTGACAACAAAAACTTTCACATCAAATTTCTTCAAATGTAATTTTTGTTACTTAACATGTTCTTCCACTTAGCTCGTAAATTATGTTGAAATGTCTATAAATCTGGCAGATTCGAAGCCCCTTTGACGCAGTTTTGTAACAGTAACACTTTCACAAGAAAAAAAAAACTATAAAAATACGATGTTACAATTCTGATAAAATTTTACTTAAAAAGGTGCTAAAAAATACATAAAAGGTTTCTACAACATGAAAACCGTCAAAGATGTTAAAATCCCAAGCGCTTTCAACTGCATTATAACAGTCGTCTTCAGGGGAAAACCAGAGGAGTGAAAGTTCATAAAAAAATTTTTGCTTAAGTATCAGTGGGCGAGTCTATTTCAAAGGAAGGGAGGAGGGCGAGGGGGGGGGGGGAGGTGGTAAAATGAAAATGATTATGTTTCAAAATCGCTAGAAATATCTAGTATACTATACCAGATCTTAGATATGTTGTAGGATAAAGTATCGTTGCAAGTATTCTTTCTTTGAGTTAAAATTTCCAGTGATTCTCTGATTATTGACGTGTAGTAATTTGAAGTACGGGCTATGACTCTTGCTTTACTGAAATCAATGTGAATATCTTGTTTTTGGTTTAATCTGGATAGAGCAGTAGAGGGTTTATTATACTTTATGTCTGTAATATGTTCTTTTCGTCTGTCTTTAAATTTTCTAGTGGTCATTCCTATGTATTTGAGTTCTTTCTGATTTACTTTGTCTGTGAAAGGTATTACATATATGCCAGATGTTTCATTGTTAACTTGGCAGATGTTAACTTGGCAGATCTGCCAAGTTAAAAGATCTTGTACACCGGAAAATAGACCCAATCCCTAACGATGAAACATCTGGCATATATGTAATACCTTTCACAGACAAAGTAAATCAGAAAGAACTCAAATACATAGGAATGACCACTAGAAAATTTAAAGACAGACGAAAAGAACATATTACAGACATAAAGTATAACAAACCCTCTACTGCTCTATCCAGATTAAACCAAAAACAAGATATTCACATTGATTTCAGTAAAGCAAGAGTCATAGCCCGTACTTCAAATTACTACACGTCAATAATCAGAGAATCATTGGAAATTTTAACTCAAAGAAAGAATACTTGCAACGATACTTTATCCTACAACATATCTAAGATCTGGTATAGTATACTAGATATTTCTAGCAATTTTGAAACATAATCATTTTCATTTTACCACCTCCCCTCCTCCCTTCCTTTGAGATAGTCTCGCCCACTGATACTTAAGCAAAGAATTTTCCATGAACTTTCACTCCTCTGGTTTTCCCCTGAAGACGACTGTTATAATGCACTTGAAAGCGCTTGGGATTTTAACATCTTTGACGGTTTTCATGTTGTAGAAACCTTTTATGTATTTTTTAGCACCTTTTTAAGTAAAATTTTATCAGAATTGTAACATCGTATTTTTATATGTTTTTCAAGGTGAATGTGACGTTCAACAATTATAGTTTGAACTATATTTTATAGAAAAAAAAAAACTTTTTTTCAAAACTCTGGCCAAAATTTAATTGGCATAAGAACGTATATAAATGTAGTCATAATTTTTTTTAAACAGCTGCTTAATTAAAAATGGAAAGCCACAAAAGCATATTTAGCTGAACCAAGTTTTCAGGAAAAATACTTTATCGCCAAATGTTGAATTTGTCTCTAGAATTGATGTTAATGAGGGTGGAATGTTTCATTTTGTATAGAAAGAATAGCATGTATTATTTTCATAACGGGGTAGCGATTCGGATCAGAACAAGTATAAGAGGATAAGGACTTTCCCAGGAAAGTGCTATATGCCCAGGAAAGTGCTATATTGCCTTGAAGAAAGCTATAGAGTCTCGAGAGGAAGCATGCATAAGACATATTTTTTTAAGTTAAGGCTGCCAGTCACTCAGCTTCCGAATTCCTCTCACTAATGTTAAGTTTATGGCATTTGACGCATTCGTATATTTATAATCTCTCCAAGGGAAATTAATATTTTTAATTTCTTTTTTCTGTCTACTCTTCTTAAAGGGTGTCTTTTTTTTTTTCTTAGTTGTCAAAATATTTCTAAAATATATATTTAATTTTATATGTAGTGTTAAAATCTTACCAGCAGTTCGTCAGCTTTTAAAACATAAGATATTAAATTCAGCATAGATTTAAAAAATATTTTGAGGACTAAGAAAATAAGAGACATACTTTAAGAAGAATAAACAGAAGAAAGAAGTTAAAAATACTAATTTCCCGAGGAGATATTTTAAATATACGAATGCATCAAACACCCATAGACTTAACATTAGAGAGGGTAATTCGGAAGCTGAGTGACTAGCAGCGTTAAGGTAAATACTGGCATAGTTTAAATTCTTCGCACATCATCCGATACGGTTTTATTTTCTTACTAGCTGACAAGCCCGGTGTTATAACCTCCCAGATAATTATATTAAATATACCTAGAAACTTTGTTGAATTCAAGCATATTTCTTCGTGACAGATTTAATATTGGGGGTCACGCTTACTTCAGCAGCGTATAACCCGATTTTATGTGATTTAACATTTTTAAACTAAAAATATATCAAAACTAACCAAGAGTTAAAGGCTCCGCTGCCTCTGGCAGCACACACTCTCGAATTTGATTTATATGTTTAAACGAATTTCCATCCGAAAGAAACCTAGAGGTGGGGCCCCACTGCTTTCCACAGCGGCTCCTGGCGTGTTACGTACGCCCTGTCTGTTTTTGCAAACGAACTTCGAAACTGTACGATTTGTATGTTAAAACTGATATTTTTCCAAGCGAACAAAGAGGCATCTGTTATAGTTATTTCTGTTTTAACTTGTGGTATTTAGATATGTTGCACTAGAGATCTGCACGGGCCGGCCCGTGGCCGAAGCCCGTGCCCGGCCCGGCCCGCGGGCCGGGCTCGGGCCGATTTTCATTCACGGCACTCGGGCCGGGCCGGACCCGGGCCATACTTTTTTCTGAAGGCTCGGGCCGGGCCGGGCCAAGCCTAACTTAATTTTTCTGTACAGAGCCGGGCCTGGTTTCATTCCTAGTCTTCACGGCCCAAAATTTTCAGTCCTAGTTTTGAGCCAGCCCGTATGAAAATCATTGTCTCAGCGTGGCCTAGTCCATTTAAAGGTCAGTTAATTTAAGTCTGGCCCAAAAGTTTTTGCAAAAAATGCATACATTTTTGAATCGCCATTATTCTACACTTAAACATTAAAATTTATTATTTTTAAAGAATAGAAGATTTTTACGCATATTAAAATATAACTAAATTAAAATACAGTAAAATGTGTGAAAAGGAACCTGCCTATGACGGAACCCTGTTTTAAACTGAAAAACGTGTTGATCCATGCAAAATTAGTATACTAATAAGTAAGAAAAGTATATATAATACATTTACACTTGCTAAGAAGGGAACTTGTCTATAACGCATTTTTTTTTTCTTTTCTATGCAATTCCATCTTAGAAGATTTTACTGTATAGCATTTTTCGGATTTTTAACACTTCTATACATGGAATATGGATTAACAATATTAATGATAGCTGAAACATTCACATACACGAAAGACAGATTCATTAAAAAATAAATATCGCAGTCTGCTGCACTTCTATAAAAATAAAGATTATAAACATGAAAAAAAAGTTAAGATAAATATTTTTGGTCAGAACTCCTAGTACGAGACAAATTTTTAACCAATTCGACGTAAAAAATCAATGTTTTGTAGAAGTTCACTCGGGCCGGGGCGGGCCCGGGCCGAGATTTTAACTTTTTTCCAGGCCGGGCCGGGCTCGGGCCGAACTTTAAATTTTTTTTATCAGGCCGGGCCGGGCCAATATTATTTTTTCTACGGGCCGGGCCGATTTTTCTTTTCTATGAGTCGGTCTGGGCCCGGGCCTGGAAATGTCGGCCCGTGCAGACCTCTGTGTTACACTTTCAATTCTGACCAAACATTTTTGAAGAAAATCTAAATAATAAACAAAGTGTAACCTATTATATTTTATCTCTTTAAATAAACAAAATTCATTAAAAAATGATTGAAATCGGTGAATTGGCTATGGAGATTTTAAATTATGACATTTTTAACACGGCGAAAAGAAAACTAAACCCCTCTCAATCTTTGACACCCTTTTAAAACGAGAAATGATATCTCCTGATGATTTGCCAGACATGCACAGAAGCGATCGCGTGTGCAATAGTAGGCTTACTCTTTTAACCCTTTAAGGGGCGGTGGGATATATTTTATCTCACCTACGATTAATGAGGAATTGCACCAGAAAGATTTTAGGAAATTTTAGTTTTCTAACTTTGGTGGAGAAAAGTCGTAAAATTGCTTTTCCTTATTTTGAAATAAAATTTTTCTAAATTTCTGGTGGGAATTAAGCATTACACAAACGCAATTGCTTGCCCTTCAAGGGGTTAAAACTCGAAATGATCATTTCTGAATATTAAAAATGAATAGGATTGCCGGGATATGTGCAAAAACGACCTGCAACACAACAGCAAACTCGTTGACAAACGTTCAATGAGGTTTTATTTTATTAAATGGGTCTGCAGAAAAAAGCTTTTTTGAAGTAGTAACCAAAAATAATATTTTTAAACAAAAGATATCATTTCAAAGGGAAGATACTCTGATTATGTAAACATATTTTTAAATTTCTATCCGAGAGACGAAGATGGCAGTTTTAAAATACAGAAAAAATGGAAAAAATGGAAAACATGAAAACTAAACTGAAGTAGACATCTAGAGTTTTTTAAATACTAAATAATAATATTTTTAAAACAAAACATACTGTTGCAACAGGGAAAGTAGCCTGAAAAGGTGAGTATTTTTTGCTTTGTACTTCTATTCATGGATTAGGGATAGCAGTGAACTATCAAAACTGCTGAAAACAAGAACTAAATGTTATATATTCTATTTTTAATTGTTATAAAATATATCTAAGATCCAAAGAAATTCATTTTTAAAAGCTATAGTTGCAACTAAAGATATGCTTGAATGTTAGCGTGGAACAATAAGGAATATTTTCCCATTTAAATTTTTATCAGTTTGTAAATTATTGTATTTTAAAATATTTCCTAAGTTTTGGATCACACAGTATACTTACCTTTAAGCGATAGCATTTAATACTAACTTTCATATTTTGCTTTTTACATACAAAAAGTTGTGATTAATTACTGGTGCAATCTCACTTATACTGTAAATAATTTAAATTCTGTTAAAGAAAAGGGGAAAATATTTCGGAATTATGATCCTCATGCTTCAATTAATATTTAGGGAAGTTTGGAGAAAAACATCGTCAATAATTTAATTAAAAAAGATAATAATAAACCTGAAGAAATTTCCGCTAAATGATCATTTATTGGCGTAATAAACCAATTTTATATTCATATTAAAAATAATGGAAAATACAATTCGAAGGTTTTATGCAAACACTCAGTTAGAGAAAGGTTAATTTTCTCAAAGATGTACCCACAATTTTGTATATCAATTACCACGCAATTTAGTATAGCTTTTAATAGTCATATTCAAGCAGAATAAGTGCAAAAATAATAGCTGTATTTGTGTAATCTACATAAATTTCGCGAAACAGTTTATTTATTGAATAGATATGTATCCAGTAAATAAGTTTCAGCATTATTGCGACTAGTTTAAAATAAAAAATCCTAGGCTTTTGAAGCTAGTGTTGCCAGTGGGCTACTTTTGTTTAATTCGGATTTCATAATTGGCATCACTTTTTTGAAATGCTAAAATTCACCTTGTTTTCTCCCTAATTAATATGTCATTAAATAAAGCGAATATTACGATTAAAAAAAAAAGTGGTGCCAATCAAGAAATCTGGATTTAAAAAAAGTAGCCCACTGGCAACACTGTTTGAAACCACAGGTGTGTGTCTGTGTGTGTGGGGGGGGTATCTTCTTCAGTTCACCCTAGCATTCGTCCCTGTTACCATTCTTTTATTTTAGTTTAAAGTCAATTTAATAATACATATTTATTTGTAAAGAATAGTGATAAATTACAAAAATAGTAATAGTTATTATACACATACAAATTAATTGTGCTTGTTACATTTCTTTAATAAGCGAATAATTTGTTTAGCAAGCGAATAATTTGTTTAGCTATGGGAAGTTACAAAACATAAATGGATATTACAATAGATCTAATTAAATATTAATTTCAAATTAAGTGCTTTTATACTTGATAAAAATATTGCTAACTTATAGACAAATAAGCTTGTTTAAAATCTGTGATGTCTGGAAACGTTTAGATTAATTTCTCTTTGGATTCTTTTGGCGCCAACGTCATACGTCACGTGGTATGCGGGCGCGCGCGGAGAGAGAGGTGGATATTGTTTTTTTTCAGAGTAAAAGGGATTTTGAGAAGGGTAGCCGAGCCGTGCATGTTGGCCGGCGTGTTTTTTTTGGATTTGTGAAAACGGAAGCATATCGGGTGCTAGGAGCACCAAAGGATTATAAATTGAGTAGTTTGTAATACAAGTTAATAATATTGTGAAGTGTAGTTCGTGAAGTGAAACATAAAAGTGTCGTGCAACTTGTGAAACCCTTTCTTTTTTTTCAGTGTAAAATGTCATCATCATTGTGTCGTCTTGTAGTGTCTTCATGTTCGTTTTAAATAAACTTAATAATCTTTGATTAAAAAAAGGAGTGGTATTTTTAACAAGATATACACCGCGTGGGATGGTCAGAGGAGCGGCGCCGACTTTACACGCTCTCATTTCCGAAGCACCAGAGCTCCTATTAAAAGTAAGCTGCATGTTATTTATTTTTAATTGAAGATAGTGTTTGAAGATATTTTAAATAGATAAAGAGAAAAGTATATGATTTATTTTTATGATTGATTTAAGCATGTCAGAAGAAAGATGCTATTTATAGTATCACATTTGTTGCTTGATTTATTTATTTAAGATGATCGTATCGGTTATAAGTAGAGTTTATTATAAAAGTGTTTGAAATTGAAAAAGAAAAATGTTTAGCATTAAAGGGCTGAAAAAAGAAGATTTAGTTGTCGTCGCGACTGAATTAGGTTTAAAGGTAGAATTAGAGCATAGAATTGTAGATTTGAAAACACTCATTGAGGGAAGCGACCAATTTGCTAAGGATGCTGAATTTGTAAAGGAATTTTTAATTACTACTGTATCAGATAGGATAGAAAAAGAAAAACGTGAAGCCGAGTTGCTCAAAATCGAAAAAGAAAATGTCAAATCGGAACAGGACACTGCACTAGAATTAGAACGAACAAAATTAGAAGTCATTAAAGCCCAATTAGAAATGGCGAAGATAACAGATGATAAGAATTTGGATTCGGGGGGGGATAGACAAAAATCCCATATTAATTCGTTAGAATCTTTAATTAAAAGTGTTAGAACTCTGAGTATGCCAGTCCCGACTAAACCGGAAGCGTGGAATTTATTTTTTAGTTTGCTCGAAAAGGCATTCGAAATGAAAAATGTTTCGGAGGAGTTAAAAGTTGAAATTTTACTAAATTTAGTGGGTGAACGTGCCGCACATTTATTAGTTTATGTAAATACAAATGAAATGAAGAGTTATTCGAAGGTTAAGGCTTTAATTTTAAAAGAATTTCAACCTACCCCAGAAGCTTGTCTAGAAAATTTCCTTACGGCAAAAAGAATGAAAAATGAAAACCATTTACAATTTGCGAGCAGAATCCGAGCGAATTGGGATTTTTATTGTCAGCTTAGGAAAGTAAATGATTTCGATACGCTTAATGAATTGGTTGTTACCGATAGATTAATGAGTTCATTAGATTCAGAAACGCGAAGTTATGTTAAATTAAAGCAAATGGATGACTGGTTAAAACCACGCCAAATCGCGGAATTATGCGATAATTGGTTTACTTCAAAAGGTAGAACTTTTTCGGAATTATATGATAGACCGATAAAATCCTTTCGCAACTATGATGAAACCGGAAGTGTGAATCATGGGAAATATATCCCACCTCATATCAGAAATAATGTTCTTTCTCGCGAAAGAAAAACTAATGACATTTGTAGGCTATGTAAACAAACAACTCATTTACGTTTCTGCCCGAATAATAAAGATAAAAATAAAATGGGGAATTTTCAAAATCAAACGAAAAAGGAATCGGGTATTGAGAAAAATAAGGATGATGATAAATTAGTTGCTAAAGTGACAGCTTTATGTTCTGAGAATGAGGCAATAAATACGCAAGCTTTGCAGTATCAGGATGTGTTGTTAGGCGGGCGGAAAGTGAATACATTGATCGATAACGCGGCCGAAATTCCAGTCGTTAATTTAAATCAAATACCGGATTCATTTAGAAATAATGAAAATTCAAAAATTCAGTTGATATCTGCCTTTGGAGAAAAAATAACCGCTGACCTTATAACTTTACCTATAGCTTTAGATTCTGGAGAGTCAAATAGTGTAGTTAATAGCGTAGATGTTTTGTTCGCAGCAACGGATAAATTATATGGGTCATGTATTATCACGCCAACGATTTATGAATTATTACGATCAGTTCAGAGTGGAGGGGAAGAAAATAGATTAGATGGTGTGTCTACGGAGGAGTTGCAGTCAGAAAGGGGGGAAGAAATTAAATGTGAAAAAGCAGGGTGTAGTGAAATGGAGCAACAAAGTATCAATGATGAAAATTTATGTTTATTAAGTCAAAATGAAACTGCAGGAAATGAGTTAATGATTAGCAGCATTGAAAAGAAAAATAATAGCGAAGATTTAAATGTGGGTCGTCAATCAGATGCGAGTATTTACAGGGCGCAACAGAAAAGTTGCGAATCGTTACAGGGAGCTTTCAAAGATGCAGAAAAAGAGAAAAATGGGTTTGTTATGGTAGACAATTTGCTTTATCATAGGGAAAGAGTTTCGGGAGATCAAGTTATGCAATTAGTGGTACCAAAGGTGAGGAGGGGGGAAATTTTAAAAATTGCGCACGAATCAATTTTCGCTAATCATCTTGGCATGAAAAAAACAAAAGAGAGAATTCGTTATTCATTTTTTTGGCCAGGTATGTCGCGGGATGTGGAAGAATATTGTGCGTCATGCAAGGATTGCCAACTACGGAGCAGGGAGAGGGTCAGCGATCAGATACCCATCGTCCCTATTGAGAGGTCGGAACTTCCGTTCGACGTTGTAAATATTGACATAATTGGAAAAATTGAACCTCCGTCAGCGCGTAGGCATCAATACGTACTTACTTTGGTAGATCAACATTCGAGATGGCCAGAGGCAGTTCCGTTACGGACAATTACGGCTAAAGCTACGTGCGATGCATTGTTAGAGATATTTATGCGGACAGGAATACCCCGCGTAATAGCGAGTGACCAGGGTAGAAATTTTATATCAGGGTTAATACAGGAGTTTCATGCCAGGCTGGGGGCGGCTCCTAGATTTGCTACGCCGGGGCACCCACAGAGCTCGGGACTTGTTGAACGATATAATCAGGTATTGAAACGTATGTTGCACCATATAATTCGTAGCGACCCTAAAAATTGGGATAAACACATCCCCTATCTATTATTTGCGTATAGAGAAATTCCGAATAGCACTACGGGCGTATCGCCATTCAAATTAATGTACGGAAGGGAGGCCAGAGGGCCACTGGCGGTATTAAAATCTACATGGGCAGGCGAAATCCCACTACCTATAAATCTAGGAAAGAGCGCGACCGAATACCTCCAGGAGTTAAAAATTAATTTAGAAAGGGCGGCGGAACAAGCGGCAATAGTGTCGGAGGTTAAGCAAAGCTCGTATGCGAAGTACGCTAATCGAAGAGCGATTTACAAGGAATTTAGACCGGGGGACCAGGTATATTTATTAATTCCGGACTCCACGAACAAACTTTACGCGAGGTGGACAGGGCCAGCCGAAATAGTGGCGCGATGTAACCCTGATTCTTACAAAGTGAAATTAATGAACGGTAATGTTAGGAATGTCCACGTAAATAAGATAAGAAAATTTACTCCTAGGGTACAGGCGGTGGGGGTGATCTTCGAAAAGAGGAAGAATTAGGGGAGGTCCATCCCACCCCCAGTACGAAAGATAACTCCGACCTATTCAATATAGAAGAAGTTGATTTAAGTCATTTAGGAAAGGTGGAGAAAGAAAAAATGTTAGATTTATTGTATAAATATAAAGGACTATTTTCTAGAAAAGTGCAAATAGCTAAGGTAGGAGAGCATAAAATAAGAATAAGTGACGCAGAAAAGAAAAAGCCGTATGTTTACAGAATCCCAGAGGCCTTGAAACCTCAAGTAGATAAACAAATTGAGGAGTTATTGGAACTGGGTCTGATTGAAGAAAGTGAGGCAGAGGCGCCACACCCAGTAGTGTGCGTAATGAAGAAGGATGGGGCCTTGCGCCTATGCGTAGATTTTCGAGCGCTTAATGCAGTTACAGTGACTGATGATTTCCCAATGGAAAATGCCACCGATCTATTGTTCAGTATTGGCAGGGCCAATGTGATAACTACAATAGACTTATTGAAAGGGTATTGGGCCATACCACTAGAAGAAGAGAGCCAGAATCTGGCGTGTTTCAAAACTCACAGGGCTCAGTATCGCTTTAAAGTAATGGCCTTCGGGCTCAAAAACGCAGCTGCGACTTTTCAACGAGAAATGAACAGAGCACTGTCCGAATACAAAGAGTTCGCTAGAGCATATATAGACGACATAGCTGTCTTTTCTGAAACATTTTCTGAACATCTGGTGCATTTAGAAAAGATATTTTCTAAGTTATCAGACTTGAGATTTTCAGTCAACTTGAAAAAATGTGAATTCGCAAAACCGCAGATCAAATACTTAGGACATATCATCGGGTCCAGTAGTCATCGGACCGACCCCGGAAAAGTGGAGGCTATTCGAAGGCTAGCTGTGCCTCAAACGAAAAAACAGTTGAAAAGTATTCTTGGTCTATGTAATTATTACAGAGATTACATTCCTAAATATGCTGAAGTAGCATATCCTCTAACCGAACTGATGAAGAAGAAGAGTCCAGAACAGCTGTGTTGGTCAGAAGACCACGATCGGGCGTTTAATGAGTTGAAAAGAGGTCTTATCGAAGCACCTAGTCTACATACTCCTGTTATAGGAGTACCATTTGTCATCGAGTGCGACGCATCTGCAATCGGCATCGGCGCGTGTTTATCGCAGCGAAAAGACGGAGTACTGTACCCGGTTAGCTATGCCAGTCAAAAGCTCTCCAAAACTCAACAGGCTTGGCCGACGATCGAAAGGGAGGCCTATGCGGTCATCTGGAGTCTCAAGAAGTTCGAAACGTGGATTTTTGGTTCACCTGTGGAACTTATCACCGATCACAACCCACTAACCTTCATCACTAAAAACGCACCCCAATCTTCCAAACTGCAACGATGGGCACTAGCACTGCAAAAGTATGACATTGTGATTTCGCATCGACCAGGTGCCAAGTTGATAAATGCAGACGCACTATCTAGACTTGAAACTGTTGAATAAGCGAACAAACTGTGAAAAACTTTCATGAACTATTTGATAAGTGACTGTTTACTTTAAAGTTTTGATTCAAAATTTATTTAGTGTGTTACTACAACTTTTGTTTCCTTTTATATGTTTTAGTTGTTATTGCATTTATTATTGTTATTATTAAGTATTAATTCTGTTTTGTATTAGTAGGTAAGACGAGTTTTAGGCAGAGTGCCCAGATTCTTCAGACATGTAGTTTGTATATTTTTTTTATATGTATTTGTTAACTTTTATTTTTATTTGGGTAATTTAAAAAAAAAAAAAATGGGGTATAAGGACGTCTCCAGACTAAATTTCAGATAGAAAATTGAGGGACCCCCTCCCCCATTTTCAATCTTGGGTGGGGGGTGTGATGTCTGGAAACGTTTAGATTAATTTCTCTTTGGATTCTTTTGGCGCCAACGTCATACGTCACGTGGTATGCGGGCGCGCGCGGAGAGAGAGGTGGATATTGTTTTTTTTTCAGAGTAAAAGGGATTTTGAGAAGGGTAGCCGAGCCGTGCATGTTGGCCGGCGTGTTTTTTTTGGATTTGTGAAAACGGAAGCATATCGGGTGCTAGGAGCACCAAAGGATTATAAATTGAGTAGTTTGTAATACAAGTTAATAATATTGTGAAGTGTAGTTCGTGAAGTGAAACATAAAAGTGTCGTGCAACTTGTGAAACCCTTTCTTTTTTTTCAGTGTAAAATGTCATCATCATTGTGTCGTCTTGTAGTGTCTTCATGTTCGTTTTAAATAAACTTAATAATCTTTGATTAAAAAAAGGAGTGGTATTTTTAACAAGATATACACCGCGTGGGATGGTCAGAGGAGCGGCGCCGACTTTACAAAATCCTTTAAAGAGTTTTATTTAAAAAAAACGTTTTTATATTCAAATTAAAATCGCTGACCATCCATGGCTTCCATGGCAGCCACTTAAAGATTTCAGAAAATTTTTTAAATGTACAAAAAAGTTAGAAATCCTAATTTTTTTTCCATTAAATATTCGACCTTGATACAAGGATTCCCGAGCATTTTTTGATTCGCCTCTATCTTAAAAAATGGCTGAAATATAACAGTTTGTAATTTTAGGGTGGCTGACATTTTAAAATAAGACAGTACACTCTTAAAAATATCGTAAAAAATTACCTCTGTTTTTAAAGGCTATCTATATTCTGACCAATGAGAATGCTGCATAAACGCCTATGGAGCGTTCTCATTGGTCAAAAAATAGATAGCCTTTAAAAACAGAGGTAATTTTTCACAATATTTTTAACAGTGTAGGATTCCTCCATAAACGGGTTTAACTTATGAGTTGTAGTGAACATTGTTTCAACAAATTTTCTTTTAATGTTGTAACTGTTGTTCCAACTCCTATATGCTTAACACTATATATTCATATCCGCCAGTGTCAAAATGTCACCAAGCTTGGCGACAAAAAATAGGGTGTCATAAATGAATGCAACTCCGCTATAGCTGACTAATTTGGCGAAATCCTCATTCAAATTCAATATTAACGATAACTGGGAAGGAATCGTAATCGGGTCCCAAGCATTTTTAGCTTTGTGTTGTCCAGTAAAATTAGCTAAAATCTTAAAATCAAGGAATAGGAAAAATGCCTTTTTCTCCCAATATAGGTCAAAAGAACTTTTACAGATTCCAAGCTGTCTGGACATTGGTAAATTTAAAGCTACTATATATACCGGGTGTCTCAAAAATGACCAGTGATTTTAAAATTAAATAACTTGCAAACGGTGACAGATATTAAAAAAATTCTTGCAGGAGGGTTATGTATGATGTCAGGAGTTTTTTTAATGTGATTCTTTATTTTAGTTTGAATTTCAAACAATAGATGGCACTGAGAGCAATAGGTGCTCAGTCCAGACCCGATGTTTGGTACTTCGGGATCCATTCACTACATTTTAATCTCCTTTTTTCGCATGGAAGAAGAAAAAGGCCAAAAAATCGAGCCTGGATTTAGTGGTTTTTGCTTGCAGCGCCATTTTTCAATGCTATTTGTAAATAAAACTGAGAATTGCAGCAGACAAACTCCTGACATAATCTTACATAACACTCCTGCAAGAATTGTTTAAATATCTGTCACCGTTTGTAAGTTATTGAACTTTGCGAACAGTAGCTAGTTCGTTAACCCCCTTCGAGACGAGCGGCTTTTACAGAATTTTTAATCTTTTTTCACCGGTTTTTTAAAGAGAAATTTTTGACTCATTGAATCGAGAAAATGCTCGGATTAAATAAGGCAAAATGTACAATAAAAATTTACTGGTGAGAATAATCACTGATTTTGAGCACTTTACGCGGCACGAATACCGGTCGTTCGTCCCCAAGGGGTTAAACAGCATTACATTTCAGGTAGAAGTGGCATGTTCACTGTGGGTAGATATGAGTCAAAGAAAAGGAGATAGAGTTTGTTGGGATCTGGTTTTATTTTTCCTTTGCATTACAAGTGATCTTTTTGCAGAACCAAGTCCAGTAAGCTTGAAAGTGGCCGCGGCCGGAGTTCCAGAATGCGCTGTCGAGTGGCAATAGTTATTTTAGCAATTCATTGTCGTACAAAGCCACAGATTTTTCGCTGTCCCGTCTTAAATATGGAATAGTTCCGCTAGAATGCGACACTAAAGAAATAGGAGGTGATTTCATTTAATAGGCTAAAAAGTATCCAGGTATCGTGACGTTTTTATGGGTTCGGCATCTGGATTTTTACTTCAGACCACAAGAGCGGAGAATTGCGTTAAATCAGAATTTTTATTCATAAAGAAGATAGATCAATTTTGAAGTATGAAAGTGATAAATGTTGGGTTGGAAAACAAATTTATCAGGGACAAATCAGTTTTAGAATACGGCCTTTCAAAAGTTAGATCAAATTTGGGAATTTTAATTTTTGAACCTTTACTTTTAAACTTTAAATTTTAAAAAGATTTAAGTTTAAAAAAAGGGTTAATCTTTGTCCTTTCATATATATAATAGTATACCATACAGTATACAATATATATATAGTAGCTGTAGATTAATTCGCAATGTCCATTACAGCGTCTTAAACTCACCTAGGAGGTAAAACTGCGTTTCGCAGTAACGTTTGATTTAAATCGACTGAAATCTGACTTGGCATTCGATTGGGAATTATGTCTTCTCTAACATTTCTTTCTGTTACCACTTTGATTGGTTCAAAATGTAACTTTAAAAATGGCATTTTCTTGTTGAAATTTTACCTTTTACTTTGAGTTAATGCCATTTTAATAACTAGTATCCCAACAAAAAGTTTTCAGTAAAAAAAAAGCTGGTGCTATATATTACAGTCTATTGGTGCTGCATTTACCTTAAGTAACTGATAGGAGAAACAGGAAGATTTACTCTTTGCTCATGCAATGAATAAATGGTAAATTGTTCATAATCTGTTGCTTTTTTCTCTTGAAATTTGTTGAAATAATGGACTCTCTTTGGAATTAATATTTTCGTCGAGTTCTGTTAATTCAACGGTGTGTTTCACGCTTTCATTGATATGTTTGATCAAATGGCATGGAGTATCTGGCAATTTTATTTGAAAATAATGTATATTCGCACGCTTAGGATATTGCAGTATAGCATAAATTTTATTTATTTTTACAATATCTTCCCAATTTATTATTATTTTTTGGTATAAAGTTATTATATAAAGTTCGGGATACTTATTGATAAAATTTTCTGTCTTAGGAAGCGTTTTTTCCAATGGCAATGGGAGATGAAATGTTCTCCCTGTCATCTCTTCTATCATTTTTCTGTTATAGTCTAAGAGTAAGTAACGTTAGTTAAGTCTAAGAGTAATAAAGTAACGTTTTCGTCACTTGATTTTAGCAACGCTTATTTTTCGATATGCTATTCCAATTTATTGTGTAGTACGTATGCGGACGGCCTGGCTGGCGGGAGATGTTGCGTTTACCTGTGGGAATGTTCAGGGTTATGCAGAAGGGGTGAAGGGTTATGCAGGTGAAAAAAACTTCAAAATTACGTCATTTTACCATGCCTTTTGTTTATAAAGTCTATTTCTACTAACTATTTGTGATATTAATCCATTATTGCCAGACGTTGCCAACTTTGCTAAGACCCTGTCTTATCCCGATTTATAGGTAAAAAAAACATGTCAGCTTCCGTCATTTTAGCAAGCTTAAAAATTGCAACATATTACCCTTTGGTTATCAGACAATCTATAATTAACTTGTCAGACACAAATTCGGTTGTAAAGTTTATGCCAGACGGCTTTAAATATGGCAACGAAAGTGCCTGTTTAAAGAGTGGTTTATCAGTTAAAAAAATAAGCCATCTTCACGTCATTTTAGCAAGCTTAAAAATTGCAAGATATTCATTACTCTTTGGCAATCAGATAACCTATAATTAATTTTCAAGACTCAAATTCGGTTGCAAAGTTAATGCCAGACGGCTTTAAATCTGAAAACAAAAGTGCCTGTTTAAAGAGTGGTTTATAGGTTTAAAAAAAGGTATGTCCCCTTCACATCATTTTAGCAAGCTTAAAAATCGCAACATATTACTCTTTGGCTGTCAGACAACCTATAATTAACTTGCCAGACTCAAATATGGTGGCAAAGTTAATGCCAGACGGCTTTAAATCTGGAAACTAAAGTGCCTGTTTAAAGAGTGGTTTATAGGTTAAAAAATATGTCCCCTTCACGTCATTATAGCAAACCTAAAAGTTGCAACATATTATTCTTTGGCTACCAGACAACCTATAACTAATTTGCCAGACGCAATTTTGAAGCTTGCTAAAATGACGTGAAGATGACTTACTTTTTTTAACCTATAAACCATTCTTTAAACAGGCACTTTCGATGCCAGATTTAAAGCCGCCTGGCATTAACTTTGCAACCGAATTTATATCTGGCAAATTAATTATAGGTTGTCTCATGGCCAAAGAGTAATATGTTTCAACTTTTAAGCTTGCTAAAATGGGGTGAAGGAGACATATTTTTTTAAACCTATAAACCACTCTTCAAACAGGCACTTTCGTTGTCAGAGTTAAAGCCGTTTGGCATTAACTTTGCAACAGAATTTGTGTCTGGCAAATTAATTATAGGTTGTTTGATAGCCAAAGAGTAATATGTTGCAATTTTTAAGCTTGCTAAAATGACGTGAAGATGACTTACTTTTTTTAACCTATAAATCATTCTTTAAACAGGCACTTTCGATGCCAGATTTAAAGCCGTCTGGAATTAACTTTGCAACCGAATTTATATCTGGAAAATTAATTATAGGATGTCTGATAGCCAAAGAGTAATATGTTTCAACTTTTAAGCTTGCTAAAATGATGTGAAGGAACAATATTTTTTTAAACCTATAAACCACTCTTCAAACAGGCACTTTCGTTGCCAGAGTTAAAGCCGTTTGGCATTAACTTTGCAGCCGAATTTGTGTCTGGCAAATTAATTATAGATTGTTTGATAGCCAAGGAGTAATATGTTGCAATTTTTAAGCTTGCTAAAATGACGTGAAGATGTCATGTTTTTTTACCTATAAATTGAGATATGGCAGGGATCTGGCAATTATGGATTAACATCACAAATAGTTAGTAGAAACAAATTTTATAAACAAAATTCATGCTAAAATGACGTAATTTTGAAGTTTTTTCCCTGCATAACCCCTTCTCCTACTGTTAAACTCAACTTTCCCCGCTAGCCAGACTACCCGCATATATACTACACCATAAAACGGAAAGTCATATAGAAAATGAGCCCTGCTAAAATCACGTGTTTTTTTACATTGAGATTAGACTATTAGGTACGAGATTTTTGGCAAATGGTTTCATCGATATTAGAACCTTAAAAACCTTCTTTTAGCACGCTGTATCAGTATTTTCTCATATTCATTTTGAATGCTAATTTGCGTTTTTTAATTATTTCATCCTCAACTAATCCACAAAATACTGTATTTTCTACGGAAACACATCCACCGGCCTGATGTTCTCCAAGTTCTCTCATTTTATCCCTACCCAAGTTGGTTAAAGATTCTTCTATATCATTCAGTGATTTGCAATAGCATTAAAATTGGTACGTATTTTTAACAGTTCTCAGCTGAGGAAAATGTACTTTTGTATCATTCATATACACAATATGAATAAGCAATTGTCTTGTAAAGTTCAAGTAAATTCGAGACAGTGTTTTGCTATTGTAATATTTTAAAATGTCACGCAGATTTGTGTTCACGCAGATGTAACTCCTTCATCTAATGAACACAATGCCTCATAATAATTCCAAACTGAACTTTTGCCATCCTTTTCGACTTTACCAAATATTATTTTACCTCTCTCGACATAAATAAGAGTTATATATCATAAAAGCTCATGATAAAAGCCTTAAATTTTAGGAGGTGAATGCGAAGTTACCCGTCAATAGTAGATGTTATGTATTCTACCAATACAATTGAAACTAGTTGTTGGGGGCCACCGTATTACTTACCCATCATGGATATGCATAATATAAAATATGAAAATAAAAAATGTGTAAACTATTTATAAAAGGCATATCGAGGGATAATTAAGGTTATTAAAATTTAATAGGCTTTTTCGTACTATTACATTTTAAGTACATACCAAATTTCAAGTCTCTATCTCAATTTGTTCGGTAGATAGAGTGCTTAAATTCTGGCTTGATGACGTCATAAATTTTAAATACGCTATTACTGAATTGCATAAAAGGAACAACCTTATAACTCCAAATATGTTAATCCTTTTAACTAAGAGTTTACTGCGTCGGATTAAATGTCTCATTTCCAATTAAAATATATCTTTGAATTTAAACTTGAATGAAATACAGTGTCATGAAAAATCGATGAGTGTAGAAAATGTGAATAAAAATATCTCGGAAACTAATTATCCGATCGACTTCATTGTTTATGTAAAATTTATGTTTTTGTATAATCTTTTATATTCACTCCTAAAAAAACTTATTTCGAAAATTTTTATGTACCTTTTATCAGAACAAAGATTTAGAGAGTCCGAAACAAATAGTTCCGGATAATCGAGGTTACTGACATTCAAGAGGCTTCTTCGTATTCTTACGTTACATACTAAGTACATACCAAATTGCAAGTCTATCTCAATTTGTTCAGGAGATAAAGCGCTTACAGACATATAGACAGACAGAGGGAAATTTTTTTTTTCTAAAAATTTGTTTTTCGGAATCTTCAGTGTCTGAAACATGTAAATCCGTCAATTTTATTTTAAACAATTAAAAGACTTATTCTATACTATGTATGGTGGGTAAGTAATAAAAAAAAGTAAAGATTAATATATATATATATATATATATATATATATATATATGGGTTAAAAATCGATTGTAAAATTCCATCTTTACATATAAAAACCAGGTTGAATTAAAAAGTGTAATAAAAGAGTGTAAAAAGGCTCAAGAAGTCTTACAAGTATAATAATATTTATTTCACAAATAAACATTCTTAGATAATTAAATAATGTTGATTTTTTATCATCAAAGTTAGTTTAGCACAGTACATTTTTCTCTGGGATTCATGTAACTTCCTTCAGGACAATTAAATGTTTCTGAATATCCTTTTGAATTCTGCCCACTAGCGATTATTCTGAAAGATTACAAATACAAAATTGGTGAGAAGTGTTATACGAAATGAATGCACAGTAATGAAATGAAACTTCAATGGAGAAAAGAAAACAAAATGCGTAATTTTTGAACAAAAAAAAAAAAAAAAAAAAAAAGGTACAGCTTTCAGATAGACATCTACAGATTTTCTTCAAGTAGGATTCGCGTTAAGTTCAATAAAATCCTTTTTTATGCAATTTTATTTATAGCCCAGTGGTAGGGCCCCAATTCGGAAAAAAAAGCCCGATTTGGAAATAATTAGGGGAAAGCTGTAAATTGTTTTAATTCCTTCAGTTTATGTCTAGAATGAATATGCTACGTTTTCCCCCCTCGTACTAGGTGAGCGTTAAGAATTGTACATAGATTTATACTCAAAAAACACGTTTTTTTTTTTTTTTTAAATACCATAACAATATCTCAAAACAGCTAATTCTATCAAAAACCTTGTCAATACAAATGCCGTAGAGCTTAAAATTCTGAATAAAATGAGTACCTACACTTAATACTTTTGTTGAAATTAAGGTCACAATTCTATTTTAAAGTTTTAGCACCGTGGTCAAAGGGTTGAACACAGAATAAATTAGGGGATACTGGAAATCGTTTTAATCCCTTCAGATTAGGTCTAAAATGAATATTCTATGCTTTCCCCTTCGTACTAAGTGATCGTTAGGAAATATGTATACATTTACATTCGAAAAACACGTTTTTCTTTAATATTTTTAACAATATCTGAAACTGCGACTTTAATTTTGAACAAAAATATTAATGTGAGTATTCATTTTATTCAAAATTTTAAGCTCTAAAACATCTGTATTAGCAACTTTTTGATATAGTTAGTTGTTTTGAGACATGGTTAAGGTAATCTGGCCTCTCCTAGCTTGAAGCTCTTGATTAGTGATTAAGGCAAAATTTTGAAATAGAATTGCGACCTTAATTTTGAACAAAAATATTAATGTGGTTGCTCATTTTATTCAGAATTTTATGCTCAACAACATTTGTACTGACAATGTTTTTGATAGACTTAGCTGTTTTGAAAAATTCTTAGGTAACTTGGTCTCTCCGGACTTCAAGCTCTTGATTACCGATTAAATCAAAATTTTGATATTAGAATTGCGACCTTAATTTTGAACAAAAATACTAATGTGGGTGTTCATTTTATTCAGAATTTTAAGCTCTACAGCATTTCCATTGATAATGTTTTTGACAGAATTAGCTATTTTGAGATATTGTTAAAAAAATTAAGGAAAAACATGTTTTTCGAATGTAAATATGTACATATTTCCTAATGCTCACTTAGTACGAGAGGGAAAACATAGAATATCCGTTTTATACCTAATCTGACGGGATTAAAATGATTTCCAGTTTTCCCTTAATTAATTCTGGGTTCAACCCTCTGACCACGGGGTTAAAACTTTAAAGTAGAATTGTGACCTTAATATTCAACAAAAGTATTAAGTGTAGGTACTCATTTTATTCCGAATTTTAAGCTCTACAACACTTGCATTGATAATGTTTTTGAAAGAGTTAATGATTTCTAGATAGTGTTATAGTTTGTTAAAAAAAAAAAAAAGGTGTTTTTTGAATAAAAATCTATGCATAATTCTTAACGCTCATCTAGTACGAGGGGGAAAACGTAGCATATTCATTCTAAACCTAAACTGAAGGGATTAAAACAATTTCCAGCTTTCCCCTAATTATTTCCGAATTCAACTCCCTAACCACGGGGCTATTAGATTGAAATCAAATTTTAATTGTAAACTTTTACCATTCCATGTACATTAATTTAATTTAATTTAATTTAAAATAATTGATATAGCATGAATAATATAATTTAAATTAATTAATTAAATGAATTCCTCTATTCATATTATTTCAAAATTAGGGTTATTATTTATTCTTATTTCTTATTATTTTTACTAGTTATTATTTAAAAAGAATTTCATTAAATATGACGTGAATCTTATTAATTAAGAATAAATAATGAAATAAGAAAATAGATAATAATAATAATAAATATTCATAATAGTAATAAATTAAATTATAATACATTATTATTAAAATAAATAATAATAATGATAATAAAGTATAATTATAAATGTAATAATAAATAAATACAGTGAAATACGTTTAACACGAAGACGCTTAACATGAAAAATCAGTTAACACGAAATGATATATCTGTCCGATCAGTATACTATGCAATTTAATACTTTTTTTTTCCTTTTAACACGAAACAAATTCGCTTTCGATCTAATTTAGTTTGAGTTGAAATTGATGAATTTTGAGTTAAAACCAATGAATTTTGTGTGAAAATCAGTGAATTTCGTGGTTTTTTTCCCCCCCCCTTTTTTTTTTGTAAATTGTTTTATGAGCAAATTGGCTGAGAAACCGGTGCGAAAACAAACTGCTATTTCGCTTCATATGAAGATGAAGCTGCAGTTGATGAAAAGTTGGACGAAAACAGAAATCTGCAAAGAGTCTGCAATTGCCAATTCTACATTATTAACGATAACAAAAAAGTTATCCCATTACGTTAATGTTTGAGCGCAGTATGTTTAAACCAGAGAGAGTACGTATGAGAACCGCTAAGCACGAAGATTTAGAGACAGCTTTGCTTATTTGATTCAAACAACCTAGATCTCAGAATGTTGAAAAAGACACTTCAAAAAAAGATATTTGTTTTTTTCTCAAAAAAAAAAAAAAAAAAAAAAAAAAGTTGTTTTTTACTTTCTTTTTATTTTAATGGATTCAACTTACTACAGTAAAACCCGTTTAAGAAGTTCCCGCTTAAGAAGTTTTCCCGTTTAAGAAGTTTATATTTTCGATTCCCATTTTTCTCTTATTCTTACAACACTAAAATAACTCGTTTAAGAAGTTTTGTTCGAAACTCTTTCCCGCTTAAAAAGTTTTATTTTTCCTTCCATTTTTACTTTCAAATCTCGTTTATTTTGTCTTTTTGATTATTATTTTATTTTCTGTGCTGAAATCTCTTTCTTTATTATTCTTCGCTATTCAAAAAGGTCAATGTTTAGGACTGATAGCAGATGTGGTCACCTCTATTTCACCTTAAAATCTGTTTAACGTGTTTGATGGAAATGGAATGTGGGTAGAGGATGGGCCTCTCGTCACTGTAACAATAGTGACTGATAAGAGAAAAGGGAATTGCTCTGCCCTACCGATGGGTGGTTCTTTCAGTTCAATAGTTACAATAGATTCTTTCCCACCACCATATTCCATACGTGTAATGTACCAAATCTGCGTTTGGTTTATTCATTTCGCAGTTTTTAAGTCAGTGTAAAGTGCATAACATCAAAGCTTTCTCGTTAGAAAATACACGGACAAAAAATTCCGTTTTTTTTTCCCCAAAAATGTCGGGCAAGGCAATTACAAGGAAAGCCTTGTCAATTGAAGACAAAATCAAAATTTTGAAAGAAGTTGATAGTAACGCCAAAATAACAAGAGTTGAAATTGCAAAGAAGTTGAACATACCAGTGGCTACTCTGAATGGAATTCTAGCAAAACGAGATCTCATTTTAAACTGTTCTGAAAAATCTCGTAAAATTAAAAATGTGAAAAGAGGAAAATATGAAGTTATGGAAGAAAAGTTATTGATTAAAGGTTGCGAAAAAAAAAAACAGAAACTAAAAACTATAACCGAATTTTTTTTTTTTTTTTTTTTTTTTTTTTTTTTTTGCAAAAACATATCAAATCACTCTTAAAGAGAAATTTCTTGTCTTGTATTAAATAAAGAGTTTCTAAGGTAATTATGTATTTTTACTTTATTAGCTAATTTTTTAAGTGTGCAAACTAATTTCTTAAGAAAACTCAATTTTATAGAAAGTACTCTTTGTATTATTGTACTAAGGTAAAATAAACCCTCTTCTAAATATCAATATTTAAACTATTGATTTTTTTCAAAAAATGCTAATTTCCCGTTTAAGAAGTTTTTCCCCTCCACTCCCTTGGGAAACTTCTTAAGCGGGTTTCACTGTAGTAGTTTAACAGGAAATCGAAATAAAATTTGACGACGTCGAAAATATATGTGAGTTTTTTTTACGAATCTTTTAACGCGAAATTCTTTTAACACGGAAAAAAATTTCAGCCCCTTCAATTTCGTGTTAAACGTATTTTACTGTAATACTATTATAAAAATATATAAATAATTTATTTATTAAATAATGTACAATAAATAATAAATATAATAAATATATATTATTTATTATATTTATTATTTATTTTCGGCTGATACAAAAGTAACGCTTTTAATAAATTTCAAAATTTATTTGAATACATAATATTTTTCGTTTGAAAATGCTGTTTGGTGCTGTTAGTGAAAAGTGTAACAAAATATTTAAAAGTAAACAATCTGGTAGACTTACCAATTAAAAAAAAAAAAAAAAAAAAAAAAAAAAAAAAATGCTTTTACTTGTATTTTGTAACCTGGGAGACCAATTTGGATTTCCCACGTTTTCTAAATATAATTTATAGGAAAAGAGATATATAAAAATTTAATTCGTATTTTAACCCTTTATCTACTGACGGTACTGATAAGTACCATTAAAATAACATGTTATAAAATTCGTTTAATACATCGATTAGTAGTAATACAGTTTAGAATGAGTTACAGATGCATTACTTTATCTTGTTCCAAAAGCATTAATGGTTACACACACACACACAAAAAATTAAAGGATGATTTCTTTTGCCTTTACATCTTTTCTGTATTTTTGGCGTTTGGGGGAGGGGGGATAGGGGATATTTGAATTCGGAAATATTTCTATATTTCTATTGTAAGAACATTATATTTGTACATTTCCTAATTATACAAAATACTAAGAAAAATATTTAAAATAAAAGATTTGAGTGCGGTTATAAATATTGCACAAAATCCCTATAAATTCAAATTTAACGAATCCTTCTCAATCCTTCAATAATTTTGAAATCCTTCTAAACTTTATTAATTGATTGTGTAAATCTTCTAATGTATTTTAAAAAATTCACGAAAAATGCTTTAGAAGATAAAATTTTCATGGTTTCATAATTCAGTAAATGAAGGGTTAGTAACTTGCTTCCAGGACGTACGATGGGTAAATCCTGATTTTATGACGTACTGCAGACTGCAGACTGCTGACGTACTGTTGACGCACTGCAGACTGCAGACGTACAGCTCGTACGTCCATGTGGAATATGAAAATACAAATTTACATTAAATGTTGGTATATACGTCCGTACTTGAAAAAAGCGGTCTGCGTGTAAGACACAATTTCCATTACGTCTATTTGAATCAACCGGTATATGTGATAAGAAAATATAATGGAACTTTTAACAGTTGCATTACAATAATAAAGAAATTTAAAATATATTCTCGTAGTTAATGGTACCACACGAGGGTTAATTTTAAAAATTTTAAACAGAAATATACCTATATTCTGAAGGAGCATGACTGTCAACTGTCTTATAGTAAACTTCTGTTGCTCGAGAACTTTTTGAACACCACGGCTAAAAAATAATAATATTTCTAAATCTACATACACATAACAGATATAAAAGCAATAACAGAAGATTTTAACAATAAAATGTTATTGTTTTAACATTAGGGGAGTTTAAGATAGTTGAACCACTTTTCATAAAATTTTCTATATTTTCTTTTGCAATTAATGTACAGAAATTTGATCAATATGTAAAGAAAGTATGGTTATTTTGCTACAAAATATAAAATGCATGCCTTTCTAGATTAATATATAAAAGTACTGCGCTTGTTTTTTGAAAAGTTTAAAATTGTCTCAAATGTCCGTTGCACAGTGGGACAAAAGGCATGTTTTCGTGGACATGGATGTAGAGCTCATGCACTATATGGCCAAAGATGACTGGTCACTTGCGATTTTAGACGTTTTATTAAATATCTAGAAGCATACATGAGGAATTATACTGAAACTCCAGGTGTGTAAACAGAATACTGCAGGTCATATATTTCCGTGAAGATTTTTTTGCCGAAACCCCATAGGGAACCGCTAAAAAATTGAAAAAGAACGAATATCTTTTATATAACCCTGTCAAAACTAATGTAGCAAAAGCGTTCAAACTGTACATTATGATTAAGTGGCTTATTGGAATAATTTGTGTTTATTTTTATGAGGATAACATATATACTCAAAGAGAAATTCAGGTTTTCATAAAAACAGTCTCAAATTTTGCCAAGTTTTTTGCTTATAATTTGTAGAGTTCTTAATATAAAAAAAAAGTTCTTTTCAGAAAATTTGATGAACAATATTGCATACAATACCCTGCAAACTGTACATTATGATTAAGTGGCTTATTGGAATAATTTGTGTTTATTTTTATGAGGATAACATATATACTCAAAGAGAAATTCGGGTTTTCATAAAAACAGTCTCAAATTTTGCCAAGTTTTTTGCTTATAATTTGTAGAGTTCTTAATATAAAAAAAAAATTCTTTTCAGAAAATTTGATGAACAATATTGCATACAATACCCTGCAATCAGAATTAAAATACTGTAAAAATTGTATGAAAAATGAGCAGGTTTACTAAAAAATGTTTCACTGCGCATGCCCTAATGCAATCAAAATATAATGTGTATAATGTATTAGCTAAATGTAAAGATAAACTTTTGTAAAAGTCTCAAAAACGTAGCTTGAAAATTCGGAAAATTATCGTTGATAGAATAAGCTCAAAATCTGTTGTTTCCAAAATGAAGCAAGAAGATGAGGGGCTGTATCCATATATCCATTGATTAGTGCTAATATAGCATACACAATATCGCACACATTACTGTATTTGGATACAACCCCTCATCTTTTTGCTTCCTTTTGGGAATAACAGATTTTGAGCTTATTCTATTAGCGATAATTTTTAGACTTTTCAAACTATGTGTTTAGGACTTTCACAAAAGTTGTTCTATATATTTAGCTAACACGTTATGCAAATTATATTTTGATTACATTCGAGCAAGCGCAGTGAATCATTATTTAATAAACCTGCTCATTTTTCATACTTTTTTTATATACTTTTTTTCTGATTGCAGGTTGTTGTGTAGAATGTTGTTTGTCATATTTTCTGAAAATAACTTTTTTTTATATTAAGAGTTCTACAAATTAAAAGCAAAAATCTTGGCAAAATTTGGGACTTTTTTTATAAAAACTTTAATTTCTCTACGCGTATACACGCTATTCTCATGAAAATGAACACAGTTTATTACAATAAGGCACTTAATCATACTGTACATTTGAACGCTTTTGCTACATTACTTTTTACAGGATTATCCAAAAGATATTCCTTATTTTTCAATTTGTCGACGGTCCCCTATGGAGTTTCGGGAAAAAATCTTCACGGAAATGTATGACCTGTTTGCACATCTGGAGTTTCAGGATAATTCCTCATGTATTTTTCTAGATATTTAAGAAAACGTCTAATATCGCGAGTAACCGGTCATCTTTGGTAATATAGTGTAAAAGACGTCCAATTGACTTGATATTTCGTAACTTTATATTGTTAAAGATCAGAAATACGAATCTAAAATCTAAATTGGGAAAATGGAGATTATGACAAAGTGGATAAAATCAAAAATCATATGCCAAAACCAGGAATTTTCAAAATCAACTTCGAATGTGTTAAGGACGTCTAAACTTGATTACGGTCCTACCAAAGTTGAACGGATCGCGGCGAATGTGATTTTGAAATACATTTTTTTCTAGATTAATACACAAAAGTACTGAGTTAGTTTTTTGAAAAGTTTAAAAATGTCTCAAATTTCCGTCGCACAGTGTGCCGAAAGGCGTGTTTTCATGAACATGGATGCAGAGCTCGTAAAAGACATCAAATGGACTTAATATTTGCTAAATTTTGTTGTTAAAGGTGGGAAATATGAATAATCTGAAGTCAGGATTCTAAAAATGGAGACTGTGACAAAATGGATAAAATCAAGAATCTTATGCCAAAACCTGGTATATTTTCTAATTTGACTACAAAATCAACTTCGAACGTGTTAAAGACGTTTAAACTTGTTTGCGGACCTAACAAAACCGGGTGGATCGCGGCGGATGTGATTTTGAAATACATTGTTTTCTAAATTAATAAACAAAAGCACTGCGTTCTTTTTCTCAAAATTTTAAAAATGGCTCAAATGTTCTTCGCACAGTGGAACGAAAGGCGTGTTTTCATGGAAATGGGTGTAGATCTCATAAAAGATGTCAAATTGACTTGAGATTTGGAGACTTTTTGTTGTTAAGATGGGAAGTTCGTAAATTCGGCTTTGAAATACATTTTTTTTCTAGAGTAATAAACAAAAGTACTGCGTTGTTTTTTGAAAAGTTTAAAAATGTCACAAATGTCCGTCGCATACTGGGATATAAGGCATGTCTTTATGGACATGCATGTAGATCTTATAAAAAAGGTCAAATTGACTTGATATTTGGTAACTTTATGTTGTTAAATTTGGAAGTACGCAAATTTGGCTTTGAAACACATTTTTTTTTCTAAATTAATAAACAAAATTACTGCGTTTGTTTTTTGAAAAGTTTAAAAATGTCTCAAATGTCAGCCGGACAGTGGGACGAAAGCCGTGTTTTCGTGGACATGAATGCAGACCTCATAAAAGACGTCAAAGTGACTTGATATTTGGTAACTTTGTGTTGTTAAAGATGGGAGATACGAATCTAAAGTCAGAATTGGGAAAATAGAGATTATGACAAAATGGATAGAATCAAGAATCTTATGCCAAAACCTGCTGCTTTCCAAATTCGACTACAAAATCAACTTCGAACGTGTTAAGGACGTTTAAACTTGATTGCGAACCAATGAAAACCGGCCAGATCGCAGCGGATGTGATTTTGAAACACTTTTTTTTCTAGATTAATAAACAAAAGTACTGCGTGCATTCGCTCAAAATTTTCAAAATGGCTCAATTATTCGTCGCACAGTGGAACGAAAAGCCTTTTTTGGTGGAAATGGATATAGATCTCATAAAAGATGTCAAATTGACTTGATATTTGGTGACTTTATGTTGTTAAAGATGGGAAGTACGCAAATTCGGCTTTGAAATACAATTTTTTTCTAGATTAATAAACAAAAGTACTGCGTTTTTTTTGTTTTTCTTTTTTTGAAAAGTTTAAAAATGTCTCAAATGTTCGTCGCATAGTGGGATGATAGGCGTGTCTTCATGGACATGGATGCAGAACTCCTAAAAGACGTCAAATTGACTTGATATTTTGTAACATTTTGTTGTTAAAGGTGGGAAGTACGCAAATTCGGCTTTGAAATACATTTTTTCTACATTAATAAGCAAAAGTACTGCGTTTTTTTTTTTTTTTTTTTTTGAAAAGTTTAAAAATGTCTCAAATGTCCGTCGCATAGTGGGATGAATTGCGTGTCTTCATGGACATGGATGTAGAGCTCCTAAAACATGTCAAATTGACTTGATATTTGGTAACTTTTTGTTGTTAAAGACGGGAAATACGAATAATCTGATGCTAGGATTGGGAAGAAGGAGTTTATGACAAAATGGATAAAATCAAGAATCTTATTCCAAAACCTGGTATTTTCAAAATTCGACTACAAATTCAAATTCGAGCGTTAAAGATGATTGTGGAACGTCTAAACTTGATTGTGGGCCTGCCGAAATCGGGCGGATCGCGGCGGATGAGATTTTTGTGAATTAGGGGAAAATAGGGTAATGACGCTCACATGAATAGCTAGTCAAATTTACACAAAAAATCAATATTTTATTAATGACGTATAACTCCAAAGCAAAACAAAAAGTTTGCAATCAACAAATTTGCATAAAAGTTTTAGGAATTTTTTTATCGTTTTATTTAATTAACAATGGATTGAGCGGTAATGCCCGACATGGTAGGGTAATTGCGCTCAAAATTTTAATACAACGTTTAAGTTGTAGTAAAAAAGCACTACAAAAATTAATAAAAGCATGAACGTACAGCTAAATGTACATATTTTGTAGAAATAATGAGTAAATTAACATTTGAAAGTAAGATGTACACTTACCTTCAAGTTACATTTTTACAATTTTATTATAAAACAACTTCAAACTAATAACGTGAGGACAAAAAAATACTTTCCTCCCGACGGTCACTATATCTTTACTAGGAACTTACGATGAAGTTTGCTAGATGCTGGTACCGATCGCACGTTGTCAATACGTTGTCTGTTTATAGATATTTGGGTGAGCGGGATTGCCCGCTGAGCGTCATTACCCTACTTTCCCCTAATAGAATAGAGGTAAGAGAAAACAAATCCCGTTTTCATGAACAATTCGGAACTGGTTTTGAATTGCTGACTTTGTATTTTGGAAAACAAAGACATAAAAAAACATATTAACCGTGATAATTTTTGAAAGGAAAATATGAAACGGTAGCTTCAGACAAACAATTCGGCAAAGCCTCAAAATAATGCAAAATTCCAAAAAAATGGACCGGACTATTGAAGGTAAATTTTGTATTTTTGTCCCGTTCACTGATTTTTCATAAACTCTGGAATTATAGAACACTTCATCTAGTTTTTTTCGGACATAATTTTTTTTTAAATTCGGCCAATGTTGCGGATTTTGGCTATTTCGCCCCACTGCACGTGGTTTGAGGGGAATTTGGACCAGGCGACCGGGAGACCAGATAAAAGAAAATCAGCAAAATAAAAAAGTAATAAATATGAATTACAAAATATTTTGGTATTATAGAATAAAAGTAAAATAAAATATCGCATATTCCGGCTTATAGCATGCACTTTTGAAACCAGAAAATTAGAGTATATAAAATGAAAGCTTAAAAACGAAGCATAAGAATTGAAAATTCTATATAAATGAGCAAGAGAAGATTGATTATTTGAATGAACTTTGTGAGGATTCATGAAGATAGGCTTAGCAGTAGTTTATGTCCTCACTTTCTATTTTATATTTTCTTTACTTTTGTACTAGTTATTATACTTTTTAATACTCTTTAGTGTATTTTCATGCTAAATATTTCATAGGTTTCTTTGCAAAAAAGGGATGCACTTAATATGACGAATATGCCTAAAAATAGAAAAACACAGTCTCAAATCGTAGTGGATCATTATACGCCGGAATATAGATAGATAAAACTACTGATAAATCATAAAACAACAAAAGGTTAGCCTCTAATTAAAAATTATACTATGCACATTTCTCCCAATTTAAATAAACGACGAGAAAACAACAAAAAAACAATTTTTTTTTTTTTTTTACTTCGAACTCGCCAAAATAAGTTTCAGTCGATATAATTCAAACGTCAATGCGGTACACATTTGTCTTTAAAGTGAGGTTATGACTCTATAATAGATATTATAAAGATTCTCTATAATAGATATTTTGGTGGTTCAATTCTTCTCCCTGCTTAAATTTCCCGAACCTCCCTTACATATTTTGTAGATGATTTATGCTTGATCTCATACCATTCTAGAGCTCATATAAAGCAATTGTTGTAGAGTATAAGGTAAACCTGGCAGCAAGAAAACGTCTTCTGATGACTCTAATTCTCCGATCATCTGAAAAAATCATTAAAAAATATATAAGTTGGCAATTGCTAGACTTAAAAGAAATATTTTATAGCATTTATATTAACATAATTCGAAACATATTTAATTATTATTATTTTTGCAAAATTAAAGACTGTGAAGTAAATCATTAATGGAAACTATAAAGATGCAACTTTGACAGGAAAAAATACTTTAGATCATTATAATGGTAAATGTTAAAGGAGGTGTTTATCTAAAGCTCACCCCCAACCCCTTTTGATAGAAACAGTTTTAATTATATAAGTATATAACTAAGAGCAGGACGCAAAATGTCAGAGCTGCCACAGGCGACTATTTTTTAATTCTACCTCACACCACTTTCTCAAAATAAAAATTATTGACATACCGTTCGAGAACATTTGCAAGAAAAATATACTACAAACACCGTTTTTTTTTTAAATAGTGGTGCACGTAGAACAGAAAAATAGTCGCCTGTGGCAGCTCTTAATGATAGGAACGACACAAGAAAAGAAATCAGTTCACAATTGCTATGAAAAAGCGTAAATCTTTGTGTTAAAATTAAATACATGATTTCCAATTAATATTAAAGTAATCGTTTACAATAATTGTATTAATTTTTAAAATCTATTTTAAAATAAGTCTTTTGCTAAATATACCCTAGAGCAAAATGATAACAAAGGAGTAACTATTTGCAACCGAGGCTGGTGTTGGTAAATATTTTTGTATATCTTTATCAAAAAACTTAAAAGAGATTCTGAATGCATTCGTTTAGTTCTCAAAAATATTTGAAGATGGGGATAGGAAAATGCTTTCTAACTTCAAAAGAGACCAAATTTTAGCTTATAAGAACAACGGAATATCACTATTGTTGATAAATTTAAGCGTTCAAAGACTGTCATTTTTTATTTCTTACAGAATCCAACTAGGGGAAAGTAGGGGAATGGCGCTCACTTAAGGGAAAATATGAATAGCTAGTCAAATTTATACAAAATAAGCAATATTTTATTAACGAAGTATAACTCCAAAGCGTAAGGAACAGTTTGCAATCAACTAATTTGCATAAAAGTTTAAGGATTTTTTTTTATCGTTTTATTTAAATGACCATCGATTGAGCGGTAATGCCCGACAATTAAAATTGCACTCAGAGTTTGAATTGTACACCCCGGTAATTGCACTCAGAGTTTGAATACAACATTTAAGTAAGACAAAAGTCACATATGTAGTTGTGTGGGCTTATCACACGTATAGTGGGCTACTTTTTTTAAATTTAGGTTTTTTTAATTTCACCACTTTTTTGAAATCGTAAAATTCTTCTTGTTTAAATGACATATTAATTAAGGCGAAAATAGGGGAATTTTACCATTTGAAAAAGTGGTGTTAATCAATAAATTTAAATTTTAAAAATGTTGTCCACCAGCAACACTCCTTCTGCAATTCCACCGAGCGCCATTACCCGTTATCGCCATGTTGTTTTAATGCATTATAATTGGCGTAACAACGCACTAAAAAAAAAATAAAATAAAATCATGAAAGTACAGCTAAATGTATATATTTTGTAGACATAATGAGTAAATTAATATTTGAAAATTAGAGTGTACTCTTACCTTCAAGTTAGATGTTGTAGAATTTTATAATAAAACAACTGCAAACTAATAACGTGAGGACACAAAAATACTTTCCTTCCGACAGCAGTATCCTTACTGGGAACTTACAATGAAGTTCGTTAGGTGCCGGTACCGATCGTACGTTTTCAATTCTATTCTGTTTAGAGATATTGGGTGAGAGGGATTACCCTTCTGAGCGTCATTACCCTACTTTTGCCTACTTACGGTACTGTAAAATCTGCAGGAAAGCCGAGAATTCTTTAGAGATGATAGTTTGAGTGTTCGCATAGTCGAAAGCAAAAGGATGACAGCAAAGGAAATCAGAAGCCAGATGAAGACGCCAATATCAGTATAGACCAGCCATACTCAATTTGGGGATCGCGGGCCGCATGTGGACCGGCAAACTTTTATGTGCGGCCCGAGACACATCATCATAATCCCTATTTGTAAAATTATTTAAGATGTGCATAAAAAATTTTAAGACTTCATTGTTCTTTTATGTATTTTCATGGGAAGGTAAAATCTGTCCTGTTATTTATAATTATTAATTTAAAATTATCTTAAAACATTTGAAATGCCTTTTCCTTAGTCAAAAGGATTTTTTTATTTATATTGTTCTATTTATGCGATAGTGGTGTATACATTTCTTCATCTTCAGAACTAAACAAACATTATTCAAAATTAATTAAATTTACATTATATATTCCAACATTAAAAAAATGTTTTTGCATTGAGAAAACGGCTGATTTATTAAAGAAAATTCTCTGATTTTTTTTTCTTTAAAACTTGAAAATGAGGCATTGATACATTGATATTGATACATTATTACATTTTATACTTATCATATAGCTAATATATTTATTAATATAAATATAGCTAATAATGGTTATTAAAAGTTAAACCTTTGCCGTGAAAAAAAAAAAATTGCAACAAAATCTTTTATACCACTATTTCCAAAAAACATTCTTCGAAGCATATTTCTACATCATTTTCAATAGAAATCTGCCAAGTATAACATCCTAGTGTCGGACCATCCACCTTATTCGTCTGACCTGGCACCATGTGACTTTTATTTGTTCAGCAAGATCAAATCTGTATTAAAAGGAGCCATATTTCAGACTTTTGAAGCTATGAAAGAAAAAGCGGCAATTTGCTCTGACAGTCACAAGAGTAACAATGGACGTTCCCTTATTTTCCACACGTCAACAAGGTGGGGGCTCCTTAATGGCTTGGGCTGTTTTTTTCTTTAGGAGCTAAGCTTTGAATTGCTTTTCTAGAAGGACAACAAAATAGATATACCTATATTCACTTGTATGAGCGGCATTTGTTAAACCAGGATAATAAAAAAAAAAATACCCGACATTAACTGCATTTTTCAATAAGAAAGTGCATCTATTATCTCTGCAAAAGACATAAAGAAGTGGTTTGAAGATAGTAAAATTCCCAAACGTGGTTTGCCAGTCAATAATCGGGGCCTAAATCCCATGGAGAACGTATTGGTAATTATAGTGCTCAATATCTATCGAAAAATGGTCAAATGATCCAGTATAATTCCAAATTAATCTCCATTTGCGAGGCATGGTATCTTTTGTCACCTCGAGAAGTTCGAAACATTGTTAACTCTATGCAATAACGCCGAATTGAAATTATTAAACACTAAGGAAGCACAAGTGACATTATAATATTAATGACATCACATAAAACAGTTAAAGGTTAAACAGCTGAAATTAAAACTAACATTTCAAACAGCTTTTTTTTGTTGTTTCACAATATTTGATAAACTAATAAAATGTCTGATATCTTACTTTATCTGTTACTGAATAACCCACGTTGTCTGAAAAGTTTTCCTCAAAATATCTTGGTCCATATAACTAAAACAATAAAACTGAATATTAAACTCAAGAAAATTATTGAAATATTTTTTTTTCTATTTACTATTTTAGAAGTTTACTATTTCACGTGTTCACCTTCCTGGGTCTTTCTTCACAAAAAGGTTCTTTTCTTTCTGAACATTTTCAACTAGTCAAAATGTTTCAATTAATTAATTTTCAGATTTTTCTACCGTTCTTTATAAACTGTCTTTTCTTTATAAACAAACTGTTTCTAATGACTATCCGCATGAAAGCAGATAAATGTCACTTCCAGAAATTATCATTTAGAGATGGCAATGTATCCAGTTCTTTGCGTAGCCCGGGTTAAATATATAAAATCATACCAATTTGAGGTTCATTTAAGGTTATTATTTCGAGTCCAGGCAACGCCGTGTTGGTCAGATAGTACTAAATACATATCAGCTTAAAAATGCTATTTAACTCAATTAACGTTTAACTAATGTTACCGGCCTCACAGACAGCTATTTTTTTCAATTTTTATAGTTTAATTTGTAACTTTCAGTTTAAGTACAAACACGAAATTTTGTTTCGTTTGGAACTTTAGTACTATTACCAGAGACTTTTTAATAGGTGAATTTTAATTATAACAGTCCTGTACAAAAAGTTTAGTACAAAAACACCATCCTATGAAATAATCGCGTCTTTTATTCACCTTTCGATGGAGCGGTCTCACAGACCGCTTCGCAGCAGTTATGTGACAATTTATGTCACATCAGTTAAAGGTTAAAAACCAGCTTTAAGCTATTCACGCTCTTACGCAGCAATGTCTGCGAATTTTATTATGTAGCCCCGTATATGATCTGTAGAATTTATACACACCACGCAATATGCAAAAATTTAGTTATACTTAAAAATGCATACCATAAATGAAAACACATTTCCAGCAATTTTCGCTAATAGTACTGTAACCAAAAGTGTGTGTCCTTGTAAAAGAACGAGAAATACTATGCACGTCATAGTGTACAACCAGCATTTTGTAATAAATACTAGTAACGTAAATCAATGTTTGAAATACTATAACATAATTAAATTACGTTGCAATTTTTCCCCCGTAAGCCATTGTGTAACCATTTTTTTATGCGATCACGTAAATTAATGATACTTTTCATTCCATAGTCTACCGAAAGCATGTTTTAATTCGCCTAAGAAATTCATATATATTTCATTAGGCTTAAAAATAATTATATAAAATCATTAAAATACATTTCAAACGAAATTTCGAATAGAAACGTAGAAATATAACAGACATACATCAATTACATCGAAAAATATATACGGGAGTTAGAGCACGGATAGACGAAAAGACAGACAAACCGAAGTCTTTTCAGCTATGTTGGAAAGTTTTAAAAAAATCTAAGAATGGGATATGCTCAGAAATTCAAAACAAAGAAACTGGATAGTCTTGTGAGGATTTATCAGTTTAAAGTTATATAAATGCTCAACCTTGACCGAAAAATGCTCATTTTTGTTAATAAAAATATAATTTTCAATTACTTAATTTTCTATAAGTATTAAAAAGGGTTTTTTTTGTTTTGTTTTTTCTAACAACAAAATTTTTAGTAGTTTTATTATTCGAAGAATATACTGTCATGTAATGTCACACCGATGGGTGAAAAAAAGTCCTTTAGCTATCCTTCCCTTCCCCTTTTTCATTTTATTTATCTGTCATATTAAATTCAGAAGTATCTTTCTAATTATTAAACTTTATATGTATAGTTTATCCGTACACTTTATATGTTTACTTTATATGTTATACAGGGTGTCCGGGCTAAAAATATCCAACATTTATGGCTTATTTTTACAGAACTACCCATTAGAATAAAAAAAAAAAAATTATTCAAATAAAAATAGCATCTCACAAAGATTAAATATCAATAGACTTCGATGTGTGCACCTTTGGTATCACGACAAACGTCTAAACGGTAATCCAGTTCTCCCCAAATGTTTCGTAGCATATCAGGATAGTTATTAGACAAATTGCTTCTATGATACGCTTTTCCCACTCATTTACAGTTTCAGTTTTTTGTTTTGTTCATTGTTTTTAAAATCTCGGAGGGGTTTCTAATCCACGGAGGTGAAGTCTATTAGGAAAAAGTAGGGGAATGGTGCTCACTTAAGGGAAAACATGAATAGCTACTCAAATTTAGACAAAAAAAATCAATATTTTATTAATGAAGTATAACTCCAAAGCGTAAGGAACAGTTTGCAATTAACTAATTTCCATAAAAGTTTTAGGAATTTTTTTTATCGTTTTATTTAAATAACCATCGATTGAGCGGTAATGCCCGACATGATAGGGTAATTGCGCTCAGAGTTTGAATACAACATTTAAGTAAGACAAAAGGCACATATGTAGTTATGTGGGCTGTTCGCACCACTGCAGACTTTTTGCGACCACTTTACACATACTATGTTAGACATATAGTGGGCTACTTTTTTTACATTTAGGTTTTTTGTTTTTTACCGCTTTTTTGAAATCGTAAATTTCTCCTTGTTTAATGACATATTAATTAAGGCAAAAACAGGGGAATTTTACCATTTCAAAAAAGTGGTATCAATCAACAAATTTGAATTTTTAAAAAGTTGCGTACTGGCAACACTTCTTCTGGAATTCCAAGCGAGCGCCATTACCCGTTATATCGCCATGTTGGGTTTCAATGCTTTATAACTGGCGTAACAACGCGCTACAAAAATAAATAAAAGCATGAAAGTACAGCTAAATGTATATATTTTATAGATATAATGAGTAAATAAATATTTGAAAATAAGAGTGTACACTTACCTTCAAGTTAGATGTTGTAGAATTTTATAATAAAACAAATTCAAATTAATAACGTGAGGGCACAAAAATATTTTCCTCCCGACGGGCACTAAATCCTTACTGGGAACTTATGATGCAGTTCGCTAGGTGCCGGTACCGATCGCACGTTTTCAATTCTATTCTGTTTAGACATATTTGGTGAGCGGTAGTACCCTTCTGAGCGTCATTACCCTACTTTCCCCTATATTCTAATGGGTAGTTTCGTAATATAATTCATAACTTTTGGATACTTATAACCCGGATACTCTGTACATTACTTTATACATTTTATTTATCAACTTTTAATGTAAATATTAGCTGAGTGCAATTATCATGAAAATAAAATGAGAATTTTGTAAGATTACACTTTTGTCAAGTTGTATTAATATATATTAATTGTCAAATAACATTAAATATTTTTAACATTAACATTAACTCATTTCATGTGTGTGTATCAAATGTAGATGTCTCGCATTTGTAAATTACTGAAAAATGGGAAATCTTACGTTTTCATTCAGAATCATGAACTTGAAATTAAAGAATTGCTTGTTTATACAGTTTTTTATCTTCCAAAAAACGTTCTTCGTAATGTTAGAATATTTTAAGATGTCCTCTGAAAGAAAAGAAAACAGTTAAATAGAGCAGAAACTTTTGTTAAATTAAACAACGTTTTTCTTCTTTATATGCGTATGTAATTCTACTGTGAAAGCTGGAAAGGCTGGTTGGTTATATAAATTTTAATAATACAAGGCCCCTTTAGGGACATGCTGCACCAAAATTAAGAATTAAAATAAGACACTAAATCATCATCAAAAATTTGGTAAAAATCCTGACATTAAAATAAGTTTTTCTAAAAATAAAAAATAAAGCTTTATAAGAAATGGTAACTGGATGGGGTTTCCGATCCAAATATAGTCGTGCAAGTATAAAGAATCAAAATTGTCAATTGTAAAAAAGTGCAGTATAAAATTGTGATATTAAGACATTGAATAACAATATTTCAAAATAAAACCCCGCATATTTTAAATAAGCAAAAAACGCCCCGTGAGATGTTTCTCCAGTCAGGTTTGTACATGTGGGTAATGTTGAATTAAAGTAAGTAAGTTCGATACAAGGGCAGTCAGTTCAATAATGATGAATAGCGATGTAAAGTCTTCAAGTAATTAGTGATTTAATTTAACAGAACTGCGCGAGACTTTTAGAATTTACAAAGGTACTACATCTTTCCATGGGGAGAGAACGATATGTCTTCCATGGACAATAAGCAGGCATCGGAAAGTATTTTTAGTTTATATGCCTTGACGCTAAAAATTCGTTTCTTTATAGATTGCTTTTGATCAACCTTCGCTGAGCACAGTTTCAGCATCTCAGCAGACGTCGGATGACAACATCGACGCCATAGGGAGAACAAAGAAATTCAATCAACACGCAGGGACCTCGCAGCGATTGGAAATGAGGTAAGAAGGGAAGCGCCCCCCGCCCCGTTTGGCTCCGGAGTGAAAGGATGGAGAAATCTTTAGGGAGGCGAGGAGAAGCGTTTTGAAACTCGGGGAGCGTGGCTGGAATTTCGCAGACAGCAGGTAGCTGGCGATTGCCATTCCTCGATGAGACGTCCTGCATTGTTAAAAATTTTGCAGCATTCTGGCAGGTAATTCGACCGTTTTTTGAAAAAACGGTTTCATAACCATAATTTAACTATATTCTGACCATAAAATGGTCAATAATATGGTCAGAATAGTGTTAAAATTACGATTGTGTAACCGTTTTTGGAAAAAACGGTCAAATGACCTGCCAGAATGCTGCAAATTTTTAACAGTGTGTCTTATGAATAAGTGGACTCCTTTATTTCACTACACTGTTAAAAATTTGCAGCATTCTTGCAGGCCATTTTACAGTTTTTTTCCGAAAACGGTTACAGAACCGTGAATTTAATACTATTCTGACCATATTATTGGCCATTTTATGGTCAGAATATAGTTAAATTATGGTTATGAAGCCGTTTTTTTTTCAAAAAACGGTCGAATGACCTGCCAGAATGCTGCAAAATTTTTTACAGTGTAGACTTAGTGGTGTGTTTGGACTTGCCAATTAAAATCGACAGTGAACCCAGTTTTCTACATTTGTATATTTATTTTCATATCATTAACCAAGAATAAAATTGGATTAAAGTTTAAATATGAATGATTTCCTGTCCTACACTGTTACAAATTTGCAGCATTCTGGCAGGTCATTTGACCGTTTTTTTCCGAAAACGGTTACACAACCGTAATTTAACACTATTCTGACCCTATTATTGGCCATTTTATGGTCAGAATGGAGTTAAATTATGGTTATGAAACCGTTTTTTCAAAAAACGGTCGAATGACCTGCCAGAATGCTGCAAAATTTTTAACAGTGTACACTGTTAAAAATTTTGCAGCATACTGGCAGTTCATTCGACCGTTTTTTGAAAAAACGGTTTCATAACCATGATTTAACTATATTCTGACCATAAAATGACCAATAATATGGTCAGAATAGTGTTAAAATTACGGTTGTGTAACCGTTTTCGGAAAAAACTGTCAAATGGCCTGCCAGAAGGCTGCAAATTTTTAACAGTATAGCGCTACCATATCAGTAATCAGGACGAGAAATCTTTACAGCAAGGAGAGTGAAGCGACAATGAACACATATGGGCGCATCCTCCCAAAGTAAAAATTATTTATGAGTGTTTCTTGAATGTCTAATATGCAGAACTTGGTTTGTTAATGCTGTTATGTTGAATTAAAATAAGCTCAATACAAGTGCCATAAGTATGGGAAGTCAATTAAATAATGATGAATAGCGAGGAGAGTGAAGCGACAATGAAGACATATGGGCGCATCCTCCGAAGTAAAAAGTATTTATGAGTGTTTATTGAAAGTCTAATACGCAAGCGAGTTAGCAGAACTTAAGGCTCCTCATCATTCAGACTGGAAATTCCCCTCTCCAATACTAAACCCATGGGCTTGGAATGCATGCGTATTTTTCAAATTTCTCCTCGGAAAATTAAAAAAATTTCTTCAGTTTTCTGTATGTTCTTCTCAGTGAATATTATTTTGTTTTTTGTGGTACAAAATATTTGTAAAATACAGTGTAAATTTTATTTAAAGTGTTAAAATCTTATTTGCAACTTTCCTGCTTCACTTAAATTTTAGCGCTTAAAATATAAAAGAAAATATATATTTTAGAAATCTTTTGACAAGTGATAAAGAAAAAAATCCTTAAAGAAGAACATTCAGAAAACACAAGGTAAAAATTTTAATTTTCCGAGAAGAAATTTGAAAAATACCGCCGAATTCCAAGTTCATAGGCTTAACATTAAAGAGGGGAAGTTGCGTCCAGACTAATAACAAGCATTAAGTTTTTCTTAGATAATTCATAGGTCAAATCGTGATTGCAGGTTTAATATGATGAAATTTGCTGTTATAATCTATATCTCAACTTTCCTGCCATTTTTTTCTGACTAATACATTTTATTAGATATTAGTACTTGTAATAGAAGTTGATGGTGTAGGGAGCTTTAAGGAACAAACAGAATGGTTAATACTTGTCTGAAAAGAAACCGAATTTATTGTTCTTTGTCTGTCATGGCTTAAACAATATTATTAAATTAGGTTAATTTTTAACACAATTATTCAATTGACAAATAAATCATATCAGTTGTAAATTTCCAAATGGGTAAGAAAAGTCCGGGACAGGATTCGAACCAGGGACGTCCTGGCTGAAGCCGCCAATGCTCTACCAACTAAGACATCCCGGAAAAATATGGAGGACTCATTCTATCAGCTAACCTTTAACGACCACAGTATCTGATCTGATATCTGATCCTTTTATTCAAGTAACATAATTAGCCCCCTAAATGTTTCTTTAAAATATTTGTGAATGGCTAATGATGTATAAATATGTGGATCAATAGCCGTTATAACTCTTGTAGGTTGGAACTCTCCACGATCCATAAGTACAGAACTTTAAAAAACGAAAAAGACAAATAAACTTTGATTTAAAAGAAAGGCAAACGGCGAACGTTAGGCGCAAAGTCAAGTTAGAAGTTTTGTTCAACACAGAATCTAAGGAGGATACCATAGCAAAGCTAATAGCATTTTAACGAGCTTGGTAGTAGGTTAACAGAGAAAAGGCGCCACGAAGAAGGAAAATCCGGTGTAGAACACTAAAGTATGTTATATATAAGCGCCTCAAGTGACGAATGGCTAGTATAGTACAGGTGAAGATTCTTATAAGGGGAGCTGACGCATATCCATGTTATTGGAAAAATAATCGCCATATTGGGGCCTGGCTCAGCATTAGTCTACCGTCAGAACTGGAACTGTGTATTTAAAAGGACATGTCACTGTACCCCATTGGCTAACGATAACCAGTTTTAGCTTGTTTTATTTTTTGTTTCAGGGACTACTATGGCGGGGATGCGTCAGCCTGTATTATAGGAGTTCTAGTTCAGATACTATCCACGTAATGAACTTGCTAAAATCCGCGAGGCTCTGAATTATTCGATTTATCCAAACTGCAAATCATTATCAAAGAAATCAACTGACCAGCAATACAATGGAAAGCAGAAGGAATGTTGATTGTCGATGGAAAACATCCACTGCTGTGAGAAAAGTCTTAATGTTCATCATAACTTCATAAACAGACTTCGGAATCATTACAGAAGTGTTCAAAACGTCTGTAGAAAACATGTATTAGTTTAACAATTAGACAGTCTCTTTAGCAATGAAACCTTTAGGTATAACTCACCTATTAAATAATTATTAACAATAAGACAGATATCTTAAAAGACTACATTATTCACGCGAAGAAACTAACAACCCTATGACACAGCTCTTTTCAAATTTCTCGCTTGCATTTTAATATTTTAAAATAATTTTTGGTATAAGGCATCTAACCGGGTTAATTTTGCCTTTTTCGATTTTGGTAGGAGTTTTTCTTTTTTTCAATGAGGATATTTTTACTATCTTAACTGGTTCCGAAAGAGAAAGGAACTTTTAAAAAAATCTGCCGCCAAAATCGAAAAAGTAAAAACTAACCCGGTTAGAGACCGACCTCAGGTATCTTTTGCAAGAAAAAACATTTAAAAATATTAAAATGAAGGCTATAAATTTGAAAAAACACTCTCATAGGCTTAACATTCGCTTGCGTGTGTTTTTGCGTGACTAGTATAGGCTCTTAAGAATCGCTATTGTTTTCAAAATCATCATTTATATATTTTTTCGTAAAATAAACTACAGGGTGTGTTCACAAAGTTTCAAGACTGGTCTGATAATACAAAATTTATTAAACATTTTTGTACAGCGAACTAAAATTCTTTGAAATACGACCCTTGGGCATCAACACACCGCTGCCAGCGTTTTCTCCATTGTTCATAGTCTCCCTGGAAGCCTTCGCGCGCAAGGCTGTTAAAGGACCTCGTCGAGTTGCCTGGATCGCTGGAATCGTGTCGAATCTCTTCCCTTTCAGGTATTTCTTAATCCGGGGGAGCAATAAAAAGGCACTGAGAGCGAGGTCGAGGCTGTAGGGGGCTTGCAAGAGTATTGCCACGTTAAACTTAGCCAAAACTTCGGTTGCGGCAAGCGACGTGTGAGAGGCGCATTGTCGCAGTGAGCAATCCAATCATCTCTGATGTCTGGGCGGACGCGTCGGGTAAGGTCGGTTTTAAGCTAGAGTGATCCATCATTTGAAGGTTCGAGTCTCCTACAGTCCCGACCTCGCTCCCAGCAACCTTTTTTTGTCCCCCCACACGGATCAAGAAACACCTGAAAGGGAAGCGATTCGATACGATTCCAGCGATCCAGGCAGCTACGACAAGGTCTCCCTACAGCCTTGCGCGCGAAGCATTCCAGGGAGCCTACTAGTCCAGGGGAAATGTACATTTTACCTTGCAAAAAATCGGGTAGAAGATTTTTTTCTCTGACTTGTTTATAATGATGCCAACATGGAAAAACCAAGTTTTCCAACAAAATTTCTTATGGCTAAATTTTCTGTGGCCAAAAAACAACAAAATTTTGGGATTTTTTTTATTTTTTTTAAATATTTCGATACCTGTTGCCGTAGCATGATTTTTGTCAATTATAATATTAAAGAAGACAAAATTCTCTACAACTTTCATATTTACAACTTTTTTATACACTCAACAGCAAGCGCAATACGCCGTTTCAAAAATAAGACAAATTTTCCAATTTTCTTAAAAACCGTGAAAACGTAGTTCTCCCCCGGTTATTCATATGTTTCCCAGGGAAATGTATTCTCTCAAGGCCATCGGTCACTCCCTCGCAATTATTTTTTGACTGTCCACCACCGTGCCCCCTTCCGCGTTCTCTGCATCGAGTGTGTATGTAAGTTGAAAAAATAGCCATATATATATATATATATACATCAGTGCCGAAACTAACCTTTCTTGCACTAGGGACAAACATGCATTTTGGCGCCCCCTCCCTCACAAACCTCCGCAAAAGAAATTTACAAAAAGAATTTTACTAATTTCTAATAGCTGAATTATTTTAAAATTTAAATGTAATCATGAAATACGTAAGGCTGAACTGCGTAACCAGCTTTGTCTAATATTGATTCATTAAAACCTAAAAGGGAACCCAAAATTTTCCGCTTTATAGAGGTTTCCCTCTCAGCAGTTGCAATTGCTAGTATTCTTTCTGTACTTTTTTCATTTAAGACAGGATTCCGTTATCCTATTTTAATGCATTTGTTTCAAATTTTCTTTTGGATTAACATGTAATTTTTTCATTTTAAAACAGGATTCTGTTATCCAATTTCAATGCATTTGGTTCAATTTGCATTTTGGATTTTCCGGCTCTGAGAAAATTTTAGCCAAATTTCATACTATATATTTTTTGGTATCAAACGACAAAAAAATCTTTATTTGGCGCCCCTTCGCCTTCCACTCTGGCGCCCGGGCACATGCTCCCTCTGTCCCCTCTAGTTTCGGCCCTGATATATATATATATATATGAAATTTGGATAAAAAAGTCTCGCAGCCGGAAAACTGACCAAAAATAAAAAAATAATAAAAAGTGTAATCAAAATAGAAAAAGTAAACACTAATACGGTTGGAATTCAACGTCAGCACTTCTAAGCCCCTCAAAATAAATAAATAAATAAGTAAATAAATAATAAAGATCATTTAATACTATTAAATTGCAAACGACAAATTGTAAAAGGAACGCTTCCATAGGTTTAACCTTAGCGTCCTTAGCATTCCAGTTTCTTCGCGCGAGTATTGAAGTCTCACGCGAAAACATTTGCACGCTCATGTTAAACCTACAAAAGTGTTCTTTTCAGAATTCTTGCTTGAATTTTAATATTTATTTATTTTTTTCATATGATACCGAGGTCGATATCTAACGATGTCTTTGTAGGACTAATTTAGTCTCATAATTCATATAACTATGACATTAAATGCCTCAATACTACAACTATCATAAAATTTTTGAAAATAAAATCTTCATATACGGAATCCGGTCCTTAAAAGAAAAATTATATATTTTTAAGAGAAAGAATATGATCAGTTATACCTCCTAAGATGGAAACCTGTTTAAAGCGGAATATATTTCGGCTCGGTTTTCAAGGTTTTAATAAATCCATATTTGAAAAATCTGATTACGTATTTAATTATTACACACTTAAAATGTTCAAAATCTGGCTATTAGAGATTTATTAAAATAATTAACGAGGGGTGGGGCAAAATATGCATGAATTTTGCCCACCCCCGAAAGGCTAGTTTTGGCCCTCAAATACATAATTTACTACTACCAATATATAGAAGTTGACATACATGATTAAATCCGTGGGAAACATATGAATAATCGGGGGAGAACTACGTTTTTCACGGTTTTTAAGAAAATTGAAAAAATTGTCTTACATTTGAAATAGTGTACTGCGCTTGCTATTGGGTGTATAAAAAAATTGTAAGTATGAAAGTTGTAGAAAATTTTGTCTTCTTTAATATTGTAATTGACAAAAATTATGCTACTGCAACGGCTATTGAGATATTTAAAAAAAAATCGAAAAAAGTCCCAAAATTTTGTTGTTTTTCGGCCACAGAAAATTTAGCCTTAAGAAATTTTGTTGGAAAACTTGGTTTTTTCAAGTTGGCATCATTATAAACAATTCAGAAAAAAAAATCTTCTACCCGATTTTTTGTAAGGTAACCCCCCTTTTTTTGTACATTTCCCCTGGACTATACGAACCATGGAAAAAACGTTGGCAGCAGTGTGTTCATGCCCAAGAGTCACATTTTGAAGAATTTTAGTTCGCTGTACAAAAATGTTTAATAAATATTGTATTCTCAGACCAAGTCTTGAAACTTTGTGAACATACCATGTATGTCTCGAAATATTTTCGTTAATAAATTAATCATATTTAAAATAAGATATTTATATAAAAAAATTCTTAAAAGAATTAATTTTCTTTTTTTAAAGAACTAAAGAAAACTACTTCAGTTCGGAACTTACGTAGTTTGTGATGAATGCTATGTCCTATTTCATGGCCAACAATATGCGCGAGTTGGATACGATTAATAAATCTGAAAGAGAAAATATATATATATATATAACTAAAAATAGTTTTTAAAGAAAAGCACTCTTTTATAAACATTCAATATTTATCTTAAACCGAGTCTGATTTCTTGATTCCAAGTCATGTAGTTCCAAAAAATGTCCGCTAACAGTATGTTAAATTGGCGTAGGCCAAGATTTTTGAAAACTCACCGCTTTGATTTACGCTTGATAGAATGCGCGAACGAGTGAATTCATCAGAAAAATATAATTTTTGTTCTCTATTTTAAAATATGAAAACAGTAAAGGAAAAAAGGTAGTATTTTAAAAATGTGTTAAGGATTTTTTAATTGTTTACTCTACCATATAATTATAATTTAAATAATAGTTAGATATCAATTAATAAAGGAGTATTTTTTTAAATATACTAGGGGGCTCTGCCCCCTACGAGCTACGCTCGTCAACCCCCGTTCAGACACCGCAGACTCTAACAGCACGATAATTTGATCGGCTTTAAAAAGATTTCGGAAGATTGAATTATAATTTGAATCTGAGAATTATAATCTGACGTAATTTTCAGCAAACTTTTCTTTTTCTTTTTAATATTCACGTAAAAATACTTTTGTTAGAAATGAAATATTATGATCATCTTAAAATATCAAATAAATGTCTCGAGCAATTTTTAAATTTAAACTGTTTTGCAATATTATTTTTTGTTCATTTTACGTATTAAGTGTAATGTGACGTAAATGTGACGTAAATTCTCCTATTTAAGACTTCTAACGCATGTTTATGAATTTATTATTTTACAATATTCTGTCTCTTTTAAAATTCACGTGTAATTATAATTTTTATGACGTAATTTTCAATGAGTTCCTGCTTTTTATATTTTCTGTTTATAATACTCACGTGTAAAATAAATTTTTAATTTGAAGTAAACATTATTGTTTACGCTGTTTATACAACTGGCAACAGTTTAACTTAATAACATTTTCTAAAATTTGTAAAAAATATCTCTCGAAAGGCTGAAAAATTGAATTTAAAATTGAAATAAGACCTCAAAAGATGAGTCAAATAAGAAAAATAAATGCAATCTGCACATCGGGAACTTATAACATATAAAATGATCTAAAAATGATTAAATTCTCATGTATAGTTTTTGCTCCAATAAAACTTTTTTGATGGAACGATTTTGTCAAACTTTAGCATTAAATATCTCTTAAAATAATTCTTTTATTTGAAAACTGTCTGCATCAGAGTGTTTATCAAACATTTCTCTATAATTCCACCGATTTTCATATTTTTGTATGCAACAGTTTTTTTAATATTAACGATGAAAGGCCATGCTTAAGCATTCAAATTGGATGTGGATCTACCCGGAATATCTACGCTGATTTTCATTGGTCCATTTCCAAATCAAAACTTTTTAGGTAGATTTCGTAAGAAATACTACCTATTGCAGTCGTTACCATGGTGCGACTTTTGAAAAATTCCTTCATAACTTTTCATTATATGACCCCACACTGTAAAAAAAAATCTGTAGTTCTACAGATGTAAAGTTACATGCTTACTAAACTTTCACCTGTAACTGTACGAAAAAAGCTGCAAATCTACAAAACTAGTTTTTGTAAAGCTACAAAAATCTGTAACTTTACAAATGAATCTGCTAAAATTTCAGTAATCTTACTAAACTTTTATTTGTAACCCTGGCTGCAGTTACATGAAAAGTTCTCGGAATCCCAGTTTCCAAAAAAATTCTTAGTAACCTTACAGATTTTTTGATTTTCGGCGCAAAAGTGTGTCTGTTACATGAAATTTTGTTGTTGCCGTTACATGAAAAGTTCTAGGTATCCAAGTTTCCTAGAAAAACTTTAGTAACTTCACAGATTTTTTTTTACAGTGCAGGAACCCCAAACCACCCCCACCTAAAAAATTTATATATATATATATGTACTAAATTTTGTCCGCATGATAAAAGTCGCAATTATGCACGCATCGTCTTCAAACTCGCCAACAACTTTGAGATGGCTAATATCTCGGCGGGGATTGAAAATGAACAAAATCGGCCCAAGGGAATGGAAATGGAGAGGGTTCAAAATTTTGAATACCGTCTTAACAAGATTCTAATAAAACCATCTCTTACACAACAATGACAGGAAAAAATAAATATTTTTCATTATAGCAGTTGCCAACAATTAAAAAAAAAACAATAAAATTTTCGCCACAACAATTGCTTTTCTATTGCAAGATTTTTCACGTGAAAAAATAAATAAATAGTTTGACGAATTGAAAACAAATTGAATATTACGTCATAAGTTTTCTAGAGCAAGATTTAACTCAAAATGAAATAAATAGTTTGACGAATTAAACATATATATATATATATTACGTCATATTGGAAATATAATGTACCTCAGCAGGTGAATATGTAACGTCATGTGAGTTGGAAGAAACGTATTAAAACATTATAAAAACCCGAATATGGAAATATTAACATATTTTAACACTTTGAGGTTTTCTGAATTTGTTTTAGCCATTTTTAAACATATTCCATATGCATACGTATGTGTATTCGTATATAATAGAATTTTCACAAAATGTTTAGCTCCCTAGAGCTCATTCTTAGTGAAGGAATTGGGTTTATCTCAAATGTTGATTTAAGTTTTGTTGGTGAATTTAGTACTTAACTTCGAAATCTTCCTCCGCCTGTAGGCCCGAGCCGTCAGGGATATTTTTTATATATAGAAGGATTACAGTTTTATTTATATTTTGTACTTTTAAGTGTTTAAAATATTTCGCTGTTACAGTTTCGCATCCAGTTGGCCTCTTTCGACTAGAATTGTTTGGCTCATAATTAATTCCATTATTTTTGTTACTCTTTAACAATTGTAACCATAAAGATTATTTGGCGATTTATCAATAATTTATAGTTAAGGTCTAGAAAATATTAAAATGTTCTTTTGTCATCGGAAACTCCCCTGTGTAAATAACTTTTATCGGATATAATGTTTATCTAGAATATCGAAAAGTGAGTGAAAAACCGATCGTAAAATTTTGTCTTTACATACAACACACAAGTTAACTTAAATAAAAGTGTTTAACTGAAACATAGTTTTATCAAATTGGGATTCTAAAATGATAATGATGTTTTGGAAGTAATTTTACTTTCTTTATGAGTGTCTTTAGTTGTTTTTATCCAGCCAACTCCATTCTTAATTTGTCCATATAATCATTACTAGGGGTATCCCCCCCCCCCTGCTCGTCAAACATGCTTAAGTTACACTGTAAAAAAGCGGACTAAAATACGGAAATTGTTCTGGCAAACGAGACGCCAGTACTATTTCCGTATTCTAACGGAAAATTTCCACCGTAAATTCCAGAAAAACGGAAATTTTTCCTTAATTTACGGGAAAAAATTTCCGTTAAAGTACGGGAATAGTACTGGCGTCTCAATTGCCAATACAATTTTCGTATTTTAGTCAGTTTTTTTAAAGTGTACCACTGTAAAACAAAATAAATGACATACATCACACAAATCTTGAGTATATTAGTTTCTAATAATTAAAGATTTTCCTTGTACACCACATTATAAAGGGGTCGGTGGCGACACAAAGGACTACGTCATCGAGTTACGAAATGAAATCATGATGTAGGACAAGATTATTAGGTGTAGATTAAGGAAATGTCTGGTCTGCCTCGGCATTTCTCGTTACGCTATGGGGTCCTATGGGCGACACAAAGGACTACGTCATCGAGTTAAGAAATGAAATCATGATGTAGGACAAGATTATTAGATGTAGATTAAGGAATGGCTGGTCTGCCTCGGCATTTCTCGGTACGCATACGGGCGCCAACTCGTCATTTTGTCGTGACTATCAAGGCATCGAGTTACGGGATGAAACTGGGTCCAAATTATAGATAAAATAAAGTATTTTAAGAATATTCTGGTCTGTTTGCGCGTATCCTGGTAGAAACCTCGGGAAGACTAAAATTTATAACAAAAAAAAAGACGTCATAATGTATAATTCACCCTTTAAACATAATATTTTACATTACATTGTCATATATATTACTTCGCATCGACTTTCAAGATGAATTAATGGTTTAGGAAAAGCTTATCAACAGAACGTGAGAAAACGACTGATTCGGCATAACTTAGTACAAAGCGCCAATTCCCTATTTTGACAGTACTGTCACGTCATCGAGTTACGGCTTAAAATTATGGCACTTTAGAAATACCGATTAGTAAAATACGAATATTTCAGACTGCCTTGTCATATCTTGGTAGGAGATCAGCAGAGCGGGGCGCCAATTCTTAATTTTGTTGGTACAATCACGTCATCAAGTAGCAGCTTGAAATTTTGGCACAGTAAAGGCAGATATCAGTACAATAAGAATATTTCAGTCTGCCTCGTCATATATTGGTATGAGACGAGCAGAGCGGGGCGATTCCCTATTTGGCGGTATCACCACGTCATAGAGTTACGGCTAGAAAATTTGGCACATCAACGGTACATATCACTGCAATAAGAATGTTTCTGTCTGCTCGTCATATCTTGGTACGAGAATAGCAGAGCAGGGCGCCAAATCTTAATTTTAACGGTTTTAACACGTCATCGATTTACGACATGGAATCTTGATGTAGGGCAAGATTATTACGAGTAGAATAAAAAATGACCAGTCTGCCTCGGCATTTCTTGGTACGATATGTGTAGCAGCGGGCGCTAACTCGTCATTTTGGCGTCACTATCACGTTATCGAGTTACACGGTGAAATTGGGGCCAAATTAAAGGTAAAATAAAGTATTTTAAGAATATTTTGGTCTGCCTGACCATATCCTGGTAGAAGCCCCCGGTAGACTAAAATTTATAACAAAAAAAGAAGTGATAATATACAATTCAAACCCTATAAACATAATATTTTGCATTACATTGCCATGTATGTTACATTACATTTACCAAGCGTACTTCGCCATCGACATTCAAGATGAATTAATGGTTTAGGAAAAGCTTATTAACAGTACGTGAGAAAATGACTGATTCGCCATGACTTTGTACAAAGCGAGAAGAAGGTGCGCCAATTCTCTATTTTGACAGTACTATCAAGTCGTCGAGTTACGGCATGAAATTTTGGCACATTAAAGATACCGATTTGTACAATAGGAATATTTCAGTCTGCCTCGTGATATCTTGGTAGGACATGAGCAGAGCGGGGCGCCAATTCCCCAGTTTCTCGATACCCTCACTTCAAAAAAGTTACGGCTTGAAAATTTGGCGCATTAAAGGTACCTATCAGTGCAATAAGAATATTTCAGTCTGCTCGTCATATCTTGATACGAGACGACCAGAGAGGGGCGCAAATTCTTAATTTTAGCGGTTTTAACACGTCATCGAGCTATGACATGAAATTTTGTTCTAGGAGAAAATTGTTAGGAGTAGAATAAGGAATGACTGGTCTGTCTCGACATTTCTTGGTACGATATGAACAGAAGCGGTAGCCAACTTGTCAGTTTGGCGTCACTAGGACGTCATCGAGTTACGAGATGAAATTGGTGGCAAATTATAGGTAAGATAAAGTATTTAAAAAAATGTTTTGGTCTGTCTTCGCATATCCTGGTAGGAAACCCCGGTAGACTAAAATTTATAACAAAAAAAGACGTCATAATGTACAATTCAGTAATGTCGTGTTTGTCACATGTCGCTCTGCTCATTTCGATCCAAGATATGACGAGGCAGATTGAAATATTGTTATTGCACTTATATGTACCTTTATTGTGCCAAATTTTCATGCCATAACTCAAAGACATGGTAATACCTCAAAAATTAAGACTTGGCGCCCCGCTCTGTTCGTCTTGTATCAAGACAGACTGAAATATTCTTATTGTTCTGATATGTGCCTTTAATGTGCCAAATTTTCAAGCTGTTACTTGATGCCGAGATAAAACCGCCAGTGTTGGGAATTCTGCTCATCTCGTTCCAAGATATGACGAGGCAGACTGAAATATTCTTAATGTACTGATATACCTTTAATGTGTCAAATTTCCGATGCATAACTCGCAGTACACTCAACATAGGGAATTATCGCCCCGTTCTTCTCGCTTCACACCAGGTTATGCCGAATCAGTCATTATTCACGTACTGTTAATAAGCATTTACTAAAACATTAATTCATCTTGAAAGTGGATGACGAAGTAATATATAAGGCAATGTAATGTAAAATATTATGTTTATTGGGTTTCAATTGTAAATTATGACGCCTTTTTATATATATATAAATTTTAGTCTGCCGGGGATTTCTGCCAGAATATGCGCAGACAGTTCAAAATATTCTTAAAATATTTTATTTTTCTTTAATTTGGCACCAATTTTATCTCGTAACTCGATGACGTGATAGTGACGCCAAAATGACGAATTGGCGGCCGCTGTTACTCATGTTGTACCAAGAAATACCAAGGCAGACCAGTCGTTCCTTATTTTACTGCTAATAATCTTGTCCTGCATCAAGATTTCATGTCGTAACTTGATGACGTGTTAAAACCGTTAAAATTAAGATTTGGCACCCCGCTCTGCTCGTCTCGTACCTCTCGTAGATATGACGAGGTAGACTGAAATATTCTTATTGCACTGATATGTACCTTTAATGTGCCAAATTTTCAAGCCTCATCTCGATGACGTGATGATACTGCCAACTGGGAATTGGCGCCCCGCTCTGCTGGTCTCATACCAAGATATGACAAGGCAGACTGAAATATTCTTGTTCTACTTAGCTGTATCATTAATGTGTTACAATTTCAGGCTGTAACGCGATGACGTAATAATACTGCCAAAATGAAGAATTGGCGCCTCGCTCTGCTCATTTCCTGCCAAGAGATAACTAGGCAGACTAAAATTTTCCTATTGTACTAATCGGTATGTTTAATGTGCCAAAATTTTAAGCCGTAACTCGATGATGTGATTCTACTGTCAAAATATAGAATTGGCACCCCGTTCTTCTCGCTTTCCACCAACTTATGTCGAATCAGCAATTTTCTCATATACTGTTAATAAGCTTTTTCTGAACCATTAATTCATGTTGAAAGTCTATGGCGATGTAATGTAAAATATTATGTTTATAGGGTTTCAATTGAACATTGTGAAGTCTTTTTTTATTATAAATTTTAGTCTGCCGGATATTTCTACCAGAATATTCGCAGGCCGACCAAAATATTCTTAAAATACTTTATTTTATTTTTAATTTGGCACCAATTTCATCTCGTAACTCGATGACGTGATAGTGACGCCAAAGTGACAAGTTGGCGCCCGCTTTTGCTCACATGGTACCAAGAAATACCGATGCAGACCAGTCATTCCTTAATATACTCCTAATAATCTTGTCCTACATCATGATTTCATCTCGTAACTCGATGACGTAGTCATTTGTGTCGCCGCCGTCCGGTCTATTAGCAATTTTCATTTTTTTCCAAATCCCTTACGAAATATGCATAGAGTGGGGGGGGGGGGGGGGGGTATTACAATTTTTACTTTGGAATTTTTTTGGCAATTCGTGAATCTTCAACAATTTTTGAAACAATTTCGAAAATTTGCAGTTATTCGTTAATTAAAATCACTGGTAATTTATTATATAAGGTAAACTGATTATGCGAAAACAAAAAAATTTATTGAATGAACATGCTGTTACAATTTGTCCAATTGTTGGGCTTGGTTGTAACAAACTTGGGGTAAGTTTTTAAGCAATTGTAGTCTCGGAGTTAAAGTGAAGGAATCTGACTTTGGTGCTGCGTTAGTTGATTAAATTATGAGTTTACTCTCCTTAGCAGTAATTGTGGTAAATGCGCAATATGTGCCTGCATAAAGATGTGAATATATAAGATTAGTGTTCTGTAAGACGAGATGGACACTCTTAGACGTGGACGAAAAGACCACCCAGCAGTTTGGTATATCATCCTTACAATAATTGACATTACATTATGAATGCTAAATTCTTGCTATCGAATTTCTTAAATTTGTCAATCTGTTTGAAACGTTTTGAATAATTTCCTTAAACTTTTCACAATTTTCTGTATATTCTTTTATGGAATATCGTCAATATATGCTCAAAAAACATGTAAAATTTTCTCTATCATTTTTAGAATTTTGAAGTATGTTATGTTTGTTTGATGTATGTCTTTTTTTATCCTATTTTTTTATTTAACAGTTACCTAGCAACTGAATTTTATAGCATATCAGAAAGAGAAAATTAAATAAAATCAGATTAATTTGACATTCATAAAAGTTAAATTTCTGAACCTTTACGAAAACTTATATACTTAGAAATTTATAAAAAATCTAATTGCATTATTAATTGCGGATTTCAAAGTGATAGATATTAAGGTTAGTTGGGGTAACTGGGACATGATTTTACAATGTAACTCTGGAGCTTCTGACAATTCAGCTTCAAAAAACTAATGTTCATTTGAATTAAAGTCTGAACTTCTGTAAATGCGTTCAGTTAGGTTCCCTCTATCAGACAGAAATGCTCAAAATTACATTTTAATGTTTAAAAATATAAAAATTTGCATATTTCATCTTTCTTTTCTCATGTGTCCAGTTGCCCCAAAAAATGGGGTAACTGGATCAGGGGGGGTCTATGTTCCACACGCGTTCATTTTTTTTCATATCGGATATCAGGTCCTGTTTGAAAAAGTGTAAACAACTTTTAAAAAATTTTAACCAGGCAGATCATGTAACTTATATGCCAATAAACAGCCTTGTAAGGGAAACCTTTGCTGTCAATGTGTCTAAAAAAAGCACTAAAAGTGAAAATATTAGATTTATTTATACCAAAAGCATAAAACTTAAGGAAGTACTTATGTACTTCAGTATAGATAATAAGTATAAAAGTCACATGGGTATTTTAAGGAAAAAAATAGCAAGGTAAATCTATGAACAAACGGCTACGTAAGTACTTAAGTACTTTATCCAGGGGTCGCATTATATAGGGAAAATTTTATTGTTCCAACCAGAATCCTTACAGAAAGGTGCGATGAAGATATTATTTTCAAAATAGTGGTAGGAACGATAAAATTTTCCCTATAGAATGCGACCCCTGTGTATAGTACAATTTTAAGGTCTGGCTAGCTCGCTTTCAGGGGCAAGGTACTTGCATTCGTAAAATGTTAAAATAATTTAATGACACCAATATTTACCAGAGATCGAATCTATCTGAAAACAAGTAAAGGTATATTTTCGCGTACTTAATAAAGGTGAAATTTTCATTATAAAATTCAGGTGCCAATGCGGCAATTAGGAATTAAAATTAAGTGATGCCATAACGGCATCACCGCTCTCAAGGGCCAAGATATTTGGTTTGATACCACTCAATATGCTTTTTTTAAATTTCATTACATAATTTTAATAAGGTATGCTATCATTTTCTTTATTGTGAGTAAAATACAATGGAGAAATTTACTTCCCGTAGTAAGAGAAACACAAAAAAATTATTTATAACTATTGGGGTAGCTGGATCCAGCATGGTCCAGTTACCCAGGATACATGTCCCAGTTACCCCATTCTTGAAAAATTTATGGGGTAACTGGGACACCGGGCTTGCATTTGAAACATGAAGTAAATATGTATAGATACCTAATAATATTAATGTAATTATATGTCTAATCTTTAAAAAAAATTATTGTTTAATAAAAGTACTTACAGTATTTTAATAATCAGCCGAGGAAGTTCAACCATATAGACGTTGTTTTAAAAAAAAAGAAACGTAAATTTTTGACAACCTATCACAGCAAAGTGAGAGTTATGATTGAGTTGATACACGTTGTTTTAGGAAGTAGAGATTAAGGGGCATTGGTCACAAAAGCTAAAACTTAAAAAACACCAACAGTTTTTTATAAAATAGCCTATGGCCCAGTTACCTCGTGGTTCCAGTTACCCCAACTAACCTTATGTGAAGTGAGATGAAAATTTCTTAAATATCGTTACGGGTTGTGGATAAACAGTTGTGACATCAGTTGAAAGTCATGAAAGGTAAACTATTTCACAACTTAGTTTCAAGAAATAAAGTCTAAATTCTAAATTTCGAAGGATAAAAATTGAATACATAAGAAAACCATGTCATTATTTTTCTAAATATTCTTCCGCTTAATTGCACTTTGTGTTCGTTTATATATAGCCAAATGAAATATAGTGTTCAAGTTTTCTAGTTTGTTAAAACTTTTTGCATAAATAGAAAAGAATAACAAAGAAAAACTTCCTTACTTTTTATGATTGCGATAATAAGCAGGAGGCATGAGAAAGCCATAATGGAAAACTGAAATAAGAAAAATAAGAAAATTATTTTATTTCTCATAGACAGTGCTGCATTTCTTGAAATTTTCATTTAAGTGCCAAGTGAAAATAAAAATGGAAATGTCTCATTTGCCAGAAACTTCTTTTGCTCTAAAATGGCAGTATTTGTGGCGATATTTTAATATGTGTAAAAGTAATGATGCTACAGAACATAGCTATAAATCAGTGGTATGGTATGACACTTTGCTGGGAAGTTGATAGGGGGGAAAGAGGTATCTAGCAGGGGGTGTACCTCTTCCGATTAGTAGAAAAAATTTGGGGACATTTTTAAGAAGTTCAAACTGTCATCAGGTTCTAGCCAACAGCAACTAAATATTCTGTGGGTTGAAAGGATTAGTGATCGCGATATTACTACACATGTCAAAATCAAAATTAGAAGTCGTAATTACAGTGATCTCTGTTCGTATGCTCGAAAGCACTTTCAGGAATTTCTCAAAGTGTTGTTAACAAAACCCATAGACCACTCATTGCTACATCATCATTTTAAAGTTACAATACTTCCAACAGCTATCAAAATCAAAGTTAAAAATCCCGATTACAGTGGACTGTTCAAAAGCTACATCTTTCACACAATGATTAAAATATTTTCATCAAAACTAATATAAAACTTATTATAACATCATCAGTTTAAAGTAGCGATATTGTTAACAGAAATCAAAATAATAGTCATAAATCTCAATTGCAGTGGTTTGTACTTGTATGCTAAAAATTATTAATATAGCGTTAAATAAAATAAAAAAATTCCAGTGGTGTTAGACGATGCTGTAACATACTCAAGATGTTGAAGAAGATTTTTGTCTTGCACTCCCTCGAATCGACGTTACAGACAACGTTTTCCGACCGGAATGTATAAGCATACAAAACACGTAAAAACCCTGCTCTATTGTCACTTGGTTCTGGTGGGTCTGTAGTTTGAGAATTGGCGATGTATACTTGACATCAATGTTATGCTATTTAACATCGTTGATCATTTTTTTAAAGCTATATTTGGGGATATCGTAATTGTCATTGAACATACAAACAATCAAAATTAAAAACTAAGAAATTATACATAGTTTTCATTTTATTCAAAATAAATAACTGTAAAGGTATTTTTGAATAACCCTACGCTAGGCATTTAATTATGGCTTCTCTCTCAGTAAAGATCCTTTACAAACACGATTGTAGTTGATTGCTGCATTCATTGTTAACCAAACATTCATTACATTTCGTTTAAATGCACTGAGCATAGTTCCAAAGCAAGAGAATAGGGTCTCATGTAAATAGAAAAAAGCTCATGGAACGTCGAACAATCACATATGAACTGTTGTTTCAAAGGCAAAAAAGAAAAAATGTTTTGCATGAAGTTCTTACGAGAGAAGAACAAGTTGGAAATTGCTCGTCAAACGTGGCAAATGAGGTGCGTTCGTACTATAACTAGTTTTGTAATTATTTTTTGCACCCCATATTGTACTGAATGTGTATTTATTTGCAATTCATAAGTGCATAGTCTGTAACATCATTAAAATGCATTTGCAATAATTTTTTCCCATTCCCCTTAATGTAACGGAAAAGTTTTGACTGTCCCTGTAATTAAGCTATACATCCGATTTTCATGAAATTTGAAATGGCTCGACAAAATTTTGCAGCAATTATATATTTAAAATTTCAGCCCATTCGGAAAGCTGTAACATCATTAAAATGCACTTGCAATAATTTTTCCCATTGGCTTTAATGTAAAGAAAAACTTTTGACTGTCCCTGTAATTAAGCTATACATCCGATTTTCATGAAATTTGAAATGGCTCGACAAAATTTTGCAGCAATTATATATTTAAAATTTCAGCCCATTCGGAAAGCTGTAACATCATTAAAATGCACTTGCAATAATTTTTCCCATTGGCTTTAATGTAAAGAAAAACTTTTGACTGTCCCTGTAATTAAACTATACATCCGATTTTCATAAAATTTGAAATGGCTCGACAAAATGTCGCAATAATTATATGTTTAAAATTTGAGACCATTCGGAAAGCTTTAACATCATTAAAATGCACGTGCAATAATTTTTCCCATTGGCCGTAATGTAAAGAAAAACTTTTGTCTGTCCCTGTAATTTAACTTTACATCCGATTTTCATAAAATTTGAAATGGCTCGACAAAATTTTACAACAATCATATATTTAAAATTTCAGACCATTCGGTTGGGTAGTTTTTGCTCTATTATATGCGGACGGACGGACAGACGGACGGACAGACAGGCGGACTGAACGAGGACTATAGGTGCTACGTATTTATATAATTACGAACGCACCTAAAAATGAATTTATTACGATAATATGAAACAGCTGAAAGCATAGTAAACTATATCCATCAAAACCGAAATAGAACATTCATGACATTAAGGCTATACAAAGTTTCCCTGAACTCATGGAACAAACTGTAAGGAAAAGTAAAGTACACATCAAGAAACAAAATTTGGTATACCAATGTAGGGTCAGAAATGAAAAATGTTGGCAAAAAAAAAAAAAAAAAAAAAATGCGGAGGAAATGGAAACAAGCATTTTATTGAAATAACAATTACAGTAATTCTTCAAATCCACAACATAGATTTGGCAGCGTCTTGCAAGTGATTGGCGTACCCTTTCTAAGGTTTCAGATGTCTCATTTACGAGACACCAATTGACTCTGATGAGAACTTCATTGCAAGGCTTTCAGTCGTTGCTGCAACTGTTTGTGAAAAACCTGGAGCCTTCGAAAGGGTACCCCAAGTTATTGCTACGTGTTACCCGGCCTGTATTTATGTTGGTGGTGGCACATTTGAACACTTAGTATAATTGTTATCTCAATAAAATGCTTGTTTGCATTTACTCTCCATTTCTTGTTTTTCACCGGCAGTTTTCGTTTCCGATCCTACACGGTTATACCAAAAAATGCTTCTTTATGTGTACTTTACCTTCCCTTACAGTTTGTCCATTGAGTTCAGGGACAACATGTATTGTATATCTGTTCAGATCAAAATGGTGTAGTCAACTAGGGACTGATTCAGTCGCGTCAGACAATCAGTTATAATGCTGCTATCAACAGTTAACCAATTTGAATAAAGCTTTGTAGAAAAAACTTCCGGATATATTGAAAAACAGAAGGTTGTTTTCCAACATATTCACTCACATGTTGCAAGACCAGTCAAGATAGCTGTAGAAGCACCGTGGAAAAAGAATAGTGAGCAGGGTTAACTAATTTTCGGACTTCCATGAGAAGCACTTTACTGGAAGATGTTGTTCCACTCTCCGTATTCACAAGATACTTACGACTTTATGCAGTTTACCTTCTCTGGACAACTGTCCAATTCTTATACAAAAATCAAAAGTTAGTTGATGACTAAATTATTTGAGAACAGCAAGATTTCTTCTATTATTCCCTATCAGATGGGTAAATGCTGTAGCTTCTCTTGGAAAACAATTTGAATAAATCGTTTTATTTTTCATTTTGACAGTATATATACTTTTAATTTGGAAAATTGCAGTGTCTTATTTATACACCCAGTATATTATAAAAAACGTTCAGAAGTTATTTCAGCTCTTACCGATTTCATCCTCATAATTTGTAAATGCACTTGCTTCAAATTTTGACCTGAAATAAAAAGAAAAAAGGCTGTAGGGAATGATTTTTTCAAATTGATTGATTATTTACTATTATGTTATCTGCATACTTATTAATTTCATATATAGCAGATGGCGAAAATCTAGTATCACTATTAGTAAACTAAATATTATTTGAAAATCAATATAAATTCTGTACACCACTCATTATCTTTTTTTAAGTGTCTAAAATATTAATATTAAATTCACATTTAAACTTAACATTGATACGAATGATAAAACATACAGGGTAATTCCGTAAGTCTGTTTCGAATCAAACAACTGCTAAACCAAGTTAGTTACAGCCATAAATGTGGTATACGAATGTAATAAAATGGTATATGTTACACAATGAGCTACGTAACATTGCTTCTAGCAGTAAAATATAAAATTTGAAATTTGAAATCGTATCTCGAAAACTACAGTAGAAACAACCAAAAGTCCAAAGACAAAGTTATCATTCTGTATTTTACAAGAATAAAATCAATTGGCACCTGTGCAGACGAAAAAAATCTGAAAAGATGATGCAATGATTGCAAAATTTTTTCCATCTAAAACACTTTATTCTTACATCAATCATAAATGACCTCTAATTTGACTGATTTCTTCGAATTACTTTGACTGTGATATATTTTTATAAACCAGATAAATAAAAATACTAAGCTTACAATATCTGTACTATCTGCTACTCTTATGTGGTCACTATTTAAATTCTTACATGTTAGAACTTTTTACATTTGGCAAGTAATCGTCATTAGATGTTTTAAATGGATTGGTTGATTTTTGACGGCCAATTATCTACTCGAGGGATATAGGACCGGGGGGGCGGTGCCCTTCGTGGAGGGTCTTTCTAAGGGAACCTAACCCGTGTTTACGCATGGAAATCCATGGTTCGAAGAAAACCACGAAAACTCCGAACGATTAAGCCGATGTGCACGATTGAGTTCGAACCCAGCACCTCCCGTCTACCAGCTTCGAGAGCAGAACCTCTCGGCCACTGGTGGGGCCTGTGTTTTAAATGAAAGAGTAAAGTACAGGAACTGAAGTCAACAGTTTCTTAGAATAGTTTGATTGGTGACATTGTAGCTTGTATCTTGCGTAGAAGGTACAAACTGTGATAAATTCGTCATTGACGAAGTTACGAGAAGTAAACCATCACACGTTATTTTCTCGACCTTTTACCTCTTAAAACAACCTGTTTATGGGGATATCTGATATTGCCTATGATATGATAGTACTGTCACGATAAGTTTCTCAAATTCAATGATAAAATTCATAATTAACCCTCTCGCTGCGCGTCCCACGATTTCTTTGGGCAATATAATAGTAGCAAATTTTGCAGAACCCACGATTTCTGCGATCTTTTTTTATGATCTAATTCTATTTTTTTTAACTTTTTTACAAAACAATTTTACATATTTTAACTCTAAAATATATGGAGATTTGAAATACGTAATAAAATAAATGCGCAACTTTTTTTAACCTATTTTGATTTTTTTTTTCAATTACGCAGCGAGAGGATTAAATATTCTTACTAGAAAGTAGTTTACTAAAATTTCACTCACTCTAATTTTCTTCCATGAATTAATTCTAACGTTGAAACAGCTATCAAAAGACTTCTCGTATAGTCCAAAATATTCAATATGAAACTTTCGGGTGTTGGATTAAACTAAAAAGTCAGTATGAATATCATAAAAATATAGTTTATTCAGTACTTTAGACGTTAAATTTTTTAACATATTATTACAATATATATCGTAAACATTATTTATAAATAAACACAGTTATTGGAGAATAAAGGTCTCCCCTAGTCATTTGGATTTACAAAAAATCAGGGCTGCATGCAAACATTTCGTCGCGAAAAAAATGTCAGTGCTTTTAGTTCATTTTTAAATCTAGAAACACACGTCTGTGTTCTTCCAACTCTGAGTCGAAAAAAGTTGCGGATATCCATATAATTTCTATCATTTCCCAGATAGCATTTTTAATTTGTAGAAAATTTGCAGCAGTCTTGCTTTGAAAACCTGCAAAAGTTGCAGCATGCTCAGCATGACAAGACTGAAAGTTCATAACAAGACTGCAGCAAGATAACGCAAACGCAGAAGTCGCCACACTTCGAACTTGCAGCTAACTTGTCATGCAAGTTAAAAACATGCTGTATCAAATTTATTGCAAATTAACGGCAAACAAGTAATCAAAAATACTGCAAAGTAGTAATCTTTCCACGCCCCACTATACGTTTACAACTTCTACACTGTAAGTTTAATCCCTTCGGAGGGGTCCATAGACCTGATCAGGTCTATTTATCCGAACACACCGTCAAAAGGTGCATGCATCGTTTTCATCACCATAAAGAAGTTAAGGTAATATTTGTACTTTTCAATACGACCCGTTTTTTGGTATTTGATAAGTATAGCGTTTAGAAAAAGCGGTGCCAACCGAATAAAATTTCTGCAATTTCTGTGTATGTGCTGATTGTCAATTCTCTTAACAGAGGGATTTTTTGCTTTCGTCACTTTCGTGAATTAAAGACAGTTTTGCCATCAGTTTCACAACATACTACTCACGCAAGTGGAGGATGGCATACCTTACGGGAAATTTGCTGCGAATTTCTCAATTCAAATTTTCACGGCAAGATAATGTCAGAAAAAATCAAACTTGTTGCTAATGTTCGTGCTATCTGGGGTTACCTTTAAGTTAGACCCTTTATTTAGTCATTTTGAAGTTAGGTTGATTATATATCAGATTAAAGGTTGTTTTATTATCAGAGATGGCTTAGTAAGATATGAAAAATCAAGAGCATTTTACCAATATTTAAATCTATAACTAGTCTAAAAATTGATAGCGCTATAATGCACGCGGAATGCAAAAGCTGCATGAATATTTAATTATAAAAATAGAGCATACAAATTTTCCATGAGATTTATTAACTTCAATTATTGGATTTTATTTATTTCACACTGTTAAAAATTTGCAGCAATCTGTCCAATTATTCCACCGTGTATATAGAAAAGGTTACATAACCGTAATTTAACTCTACTTTGACCGTATTATTGTTTATATTATGCCCAAAATAGAGTTTAACCCTTTATCTACTGAAGGTACTTATAAGTACCACTCACTTTAAACTTTCATCCCATAGTGAATATTACTAATATTTTAATGGTACTTTGTAAAAACACTCTTTTAACTTAACTTTTTCAGGATACATGGCAGCAGTAGTTCTAGGTTTGTTACTTTAGCGAGAAGGGAGGCTATCTTTGAAACAGTCGATGTGTTTTGTGCCTATATTTTTTACAGATTGTCACACTCGTCATTTTGTTGCTGTAAACCAGTAAAGGATATAAGATAAGGGCTGTATTTTTTTAATGGGTTCACTATGATCTTAGAATACGATCTGACTAGCTATTTTAGGTGAGCGGTGTATGTATTTGATTTAACAGTTGAATTGATCGGTGTTACTTATAAGTACCGCCAGTACACTGGGTATTGGAGGAAAACGTTTTGTTTTGTTTTCGTCTGTGTAGTTATCCATCGTTTTTATCTGCTACCTAATGTAATTAATAAATTGTAGTGAAGTAATTATTACCTGTTATTTCGTTTCTGTTTCATTGTTATTTTTTATAGGAAATCGAAAATATTGTGGCAGCGACTCGTTTTTGCTATGCTAGAAATGGCAATATATGTATTTTCATATATTGCGTATGTGGAGATGCCAAAGAACATGTTGTCCCTTTAACACGTTGAGTGCCACGGTGACTAACACTGAAGCTGAAAAATTTACAATGTTTTAAGTAATTTTTAAGAAAGTATAATCCCGTAATAAATAAAAAGTAAGTAAATTTTAAATAACTTTTTAGTAATTACTTAAAACAATACCTATATTCTTAGTTTTATATCATATTTTAGACAGTCAGACATGACGGTCTAAAAATCAGTAAATGACGCGTTCTAAACGAAAAATTCAGTGTCAGTCACCGGTAAATGACGTGGCGCTTAACGTGTTCATATAGACGTTGCATAACTAAAGAACTGATAACAAGATCGAAACTTGAAAAAAATTGTTTCTTTTAATGTCATCAAATTTGAATTTTTACTCATTTTTCATGTGTAAAATAAAACTGTAAATTTAATATTTTTTTACTGTTAACTTGCAAGTATCTTCTTTTTATTTAGCATAGCATGCGGGTTTTCTGTATCAAAAATATTTCAGACATAGTGTACTGACTGTACTTTAAAGTACCACTTTAATTAATTACCTCTAACGAATTAAATTTCTCACCGGTGAGTATATTTTTCATGTATATCCTTTAATTTTTATCGTAGTAAATGAAAAAAATTACATGAAAAATTCTACAGTAGATCATAATGCAATAGAGAAAGGGTTAATTATGGTTATACAACCGTTTTATATATAAATGGAATGACTGGACAGTTTGCTGCAAATTTTGAACAGTGCAGAAATAATAAAACTAAATTTTAAAAAATCAAAAAACCCGACTGCCGAACTAATTAATTATATCTCATCAATGTGAAACTATTTTTTATATTACTTACCTATTTTTTTATTTACTTGTATTGATGACTTTTAAGTTGTGTTTAATCGTTAATTCCTATCTATAAACACTGTTTTGATGAGGCCTATAGATGTCTATGACGGTTAGAGTTGCAATAAAGCTAGAGGTATTACCTACACAACTTCCAGGTTGTATAACATTTCAACGGAGCTTCTGACTGTAAAATAGTCAATGAAACATCGTCTTCATTTTGAAAGACCTATCCCATGATATGCCACTCAATAGGGTGCGTAAAAATTTTATTTCGTCTCTACCACCATTTTGTATTTTACGGCCGCCATTTTGAATTTATAAAAACGAAACTGGGCCTATAACCATCGGAAGATTAAGACGAATCGATAGAGACCTCATTCATTAAAATCCATCCAGCCGTTGGGATCTTTCAAGAGTATAAATAAATCCACATACCCAGATACGCGTGAAACACATAACCCTTCTTGGCAGTCGGGTAATAAAAAGATTTTAATCTTTTTTTTAATTAACTTTCGTAAAAGATTATCAATTAAAAATAAAACAGATATTCCTTAAATATGTTAGAATGAGTCACTTTTGATATATTCAACTCGATTCTGAAGATGATAAGATAACATTAACTGAATACAAAATAGTATGTTTAGCATGTGTGACGTTTGATAAAAGAGAGCTTTTAACCTACTAGCGGCATTGTTTTTATGAACGCATAAAAACTGAGCTACTAGTCACTTTTAAAACTGTTAATGCGCACGCATGTTTATGGTATTTACTTCTTATTAGAAGTATCATACTTACTTAAAACTGCAAATTATGGCAAATAGAATCGTTTTCCTGAAACAATAAAATGGCCCTAAAGTGCAAGAACACTAGTGTACCTAGGGCCATTAGTTATTGTACCTAGAACATTCCGTTAAATTTTAAAATCGCACTCTATAATAAACATGAAAATTACATTGAAATTTTATAAAAGACAAAATAATCATCAGACACATAAGTAGAAAATATGTTTATCATTGCATTTTTTTCATAATGTAGGAAAATAATTTCCAAATTAATATATCACTAACGCATCGTACAGGATCTATTTAGATTCTGAAGATTTTTGAAAATTGTAGCATCTAAACTTTATACACAAAATGAAAATACTTTTTTTATGAGTTATTCTATATTACAATTTCGAATTTGACCTAAATTCATGGACCTAGGTACAAGGCAATACTGTGGCCTTAGGTTCAACTTTGGGCAATTTCAAACAAAATTTACTGTAGTAAAATTATAACATGGAAGTTGATATATTCGATATCGCATTTAGTACTTCAGGTACCGATTAAAACTAGGCGTTATAGTTAAAAGAAAAATATTTTTCTTACCTTTGTAAAACAATGAAATAGTTCAAGTGCAAAATTTTACTTTTGTGCTTTCAAAACAATTTTCCACCTTTAATTTCTGAAAATATCAACTGTTAGCATGTTTATTCATTAAAAATGAGTATTTTTAACGAATTTCATTAAAAATCTTTAACTCATTCGAGTGTTAGTATACAAATAAATAAATGCATAACACAGATTAGATTAGGCTCTGCGAATAGCTATCAAATTATTTAGACATTTTCCCCCGATCAAACCTTTAGAAACTTCCTCCCCTTCCACATAATATGTTTATGTGTTTGAAAAATTCACGTTTTTTAACAATTCATAAATGTGGAAATGATTGTATTTGTTCTGTAAATTCATCAGTCTTAGTTTTTGTCCCATATCTTCTTTGAATAATTTTTGAGCAATATTGTATATACTTGTTTCGATAGGTTCAGTTTTGCGCTCTTGTGAGAAAAACACAGATAAAGTAATGTGTTAATAATTCAGATAGAATGTTAAGTGCCTGAAATTCATCTTAAGGGGACCTTCTACATTAGGGGACCATAAAAAAGCACATATTTATGATTTTTTTTTTTTTGTAAGAAAACTGCATGATGGATCTTTTTGAAACTTTAACAGGTTATTGTACATATCTTAAGGTATACACAAGAATTTTTTTATTTGATTTTGTTGCTTCTACTCTAAGTTATAAACAAATATGTTCAACTGCTTTGGAAAATTTCGTCTGGACGGTGGGCATGATAGTGCCTTGTAGAATTATCTGAAACACAAAAATAATTTTTTTTCGTGAACTTCGTGAGTATAGCTTCTAGTTAAATTAAAAGAACCCATAAATTTATTTAAAAAAAGTTGTGTAATGGCTGATTAAAAAAATTTTTTTTGTTAAAAAATTTGTTCTTATTTGTTAATAACTTTTTTTTAATAATTTAGTAAAAGCTTTAATTCATATCGAAGGCAATTAAATAAAGTTTAATTTAAAAAAAATCAAGATGATCCATTGAGTAGTTTTTTTTTAAATCTTGCCCACCATGTCAAAACATGTGCTTGAACTTATTTGTTTATAACTAAGAGTAGAAGCAACAAAATCTAATAAAAATTTCTTGTGTATATCAACCCTTAAATGCCTGATTTTTCAAAAAACATTGTGATAATGTTTTTCGGCTTTCATTTTTAAAATAAATCATGAGAAAAATACTTTAGAAAAATCATATTTTGCTTTAAGTATGGTTTACGGCTAAAAAACAGTTTGTTACTAATCGGCAATACTGGTCTTTAATTGAAAAAATAATTTTACTTGATAAAATTATATTAAACACACAAGAATTTTAGAAACTATAATAAGAAATAAATTTTACTTCCTCACTGCAGAATAAAATAGGGTATTTTGCAAGCTTCCAAACAAAGCAAAAAGAACAAGTAGCAACAATTGAAAAAATAAATCTATCTTTATTCTTAAACAGTACAAGTGTTGCCATCTACATGTTGAAAATCAATTTAATAATATTTTCAGAATGTATTTTATTGGCAACATTAGGCATTTTAGCTTCAATATTACTCTAATAGTATTTTAGAGCCTAAATTGTGTATGTTGCTGAAAAGCAACAGCCGGCATTTAAGGGTTAAGATATGTACTATAACCTGTTAAAATTTCAAAAAGATCCATCATGCAGTTTTCTTACAAAAGATCATTAAAAAAGTGTTTTTTTTTCTCCTAATGTAGAAGGTCCCCTTAACTTCCACATATTATTTAAACTTACATAATAATGTTATTGGTTATGTTTTAATTCAAAGAAACTACAAAATTAGTATGTAGATAATTAAGAAATACCTATGACTTAAAATAAGCATATGGAGTTTAATAATTTAAATTCCAGTGGAACAATAGTCGCGAAATTATCCAGGAATGTTATTTATAACTTTTCATTCATCCTATAAAAAATTATTAAAAACTGTTATATATAGATGAAACGTTATCTAAAATTCAGTATAATCTCATGATTCCTAAAGAATCCGAATTTGTTTCTGTTAGCTTAATCATTTGAAGAAATCTTTTGCAGAAAGGCCAAGTGTTAATGTTAGAAACTAATATGTCTCTGAGGTTTACGTAAACGCTTTTGAAATAAAAGCCGCCTCTAACTTCTCATAAAATTTTTAAAAGGCATTTCAACAAATTTCGTAAAAAAATTGTTTTTATGGTTCCGTACATAAAAAGTAAAAACAGAACCATTATAAGATCACTTCTGTGTTTATCTGTCACAGCCATTTTACTCGTAAATTATGGAATGTCGAAAGTTCAAATTGGGGGAAGTAATAAAGACTGTTGAACCACATATTTACAGATTATAAAATATTCAAAAATATATTTAGGAAAAAGGTAGAGGGCTAATTAACCCTCTAAGTTTTTGAGGCATAATATTCCGTTCACTAAGCTCCGGTTTCACAGCAATGCAAGCAGTATTTAAGATAATATAATTCTATAGATTTAATGAATTTTAAATACATTGAAGAATGATTAATACTCTCAAGGATTAGGGGAGATCGGGGGAATGCCGCCAACCCGGGTTATGCCGTCACCCCACCTAGTTTAAAAACTAAGGGCAGTTTGAGATAGTGAATGTGCCTGCACTATAGCGGCCAACAATATAAACAGTGCCTAAAGTGAGAGTGACTTTGCTGTTCGTCGTTCGTTTGTTCTAGGGAAAAATGTAGTTTTCATCTAGTTGCTTATTATTTTGGAGCTTCAAATGAGTAGAGATAAGCACCTTTTATTGTAACATTAGGTATTTAAGATAATATGACCCGTAATCTACATGCATTCGCCGACATTTTGATGTAATGTGTTGAACAAGTTCGGTTCTTCTTTCGGCTTTGCTTGGGGATTTCCGCCATATTGTCCTCTCGGGGTAATGCCGCCGCCATGCAAATCGGGTGAGAAATGGCCTCGATTACCCCAATTACCCCAGTGTCCTAGGTAATCCCGCCACTGTGCAGAGGTTTAAAAAATATTTTTTTTATGTATGCTTACTTTACAGTTATGATTACGGTTAAATTTATACAGATACTAAAGATCATGATTCAGCTTTAGAATTTTTACTATTAAAAAATAAACATTTTTTCGAGGTGAAAAAATTTAAATTCCCTTAAGGTGTCGCCATTCCCCCGGTCTCCCCTACATTCATATTTGTAATTGAGTTTTTTTTTTATAATGTTGAAAGGATCATATTTTCTTAGCATTTAAAACAAAATGCAAAGAAAACAACATTACATTTTTACCCTTTTGCAAGACGCTCGGAGGGTTAAGTTATTTGAAAAAAGAAATTTTTTCTTTGTTTATCGTGTGAAAGCTTTCGTAACGCTGAACTCAAAAATACATTTCTTTTAATTTTAGGTATTATATTTTCAGGGATCTCGTCTAAAATGTAGTGCAAATTTGTGTCTTACCCCCTCTATTCCCGAATCTACTGAAACTAAAATTATGAAAAAATTAGAGATAGTAGATGTTACTTTAAATCTTGCAAGAAAACTATAGCGATTACTCTAGGTCATATAGTTTTTGAGAAAAGTGCATTTTTCCGTTACACACAAATTTCGATTTGCGGGCATTCAGAAAAGGTGCTGAGGAGCTCTGGAGGTACCTATCGTAGCAGAAGTATAACAGCATTATTGATAAAGATTTTCAAAAAAAATGGTCGTTAATTAACCGATATATTAACCCTTAAAGACACGGACGATTTGGACATACATAATGACAGGGGCGGCGTACTCTATGTACCATCAACTTTTAAAGCCCAGATAACAACTTTTAATGATATATTTGTGTAATGCAATGCCCAGTAACAGTGTAAAGCAGTAAATGTCAAATTGTTAAAAACAGACTAATTTAATTAGAATTAATCACATAAATACTATGGGATTCTCGACTAGTTTGCATTAAGTGTATCTCTCAATACGCCTCCCGTGTCTTGGAAAGTTAATTAAAAACCTATCTGGAAAAACGCGGCACGGACTAAGGCGGGGTTGCAATTGTGCGATTTCCTTTCGAAGCGTGCTTACACTCTCAGAAAAAACTGTAAATTTATGATCGTTTGCTGTTCAATTTTCACGGGCAACAGTACGACCCCATACATTTTCCTCCGCTAGGGTGTAACCATTCATTTTAGTTTTGAAAAATAATGTCACTTAACCGCGACCGTAACATATTTTTTAACCCGCCAAAAAAGCGATTCTGTGATGATTATCTAACGTGCTACGGAACAGTAAGTAAAGTGTTATTGTGTTTTGAAGTGCATTATATCTTTGCCCGTAAAATTACGGGCTGCACAAAATGATGAGCATGGATTTTTTTTACGGGGTATGACTGGAATCTCTGCTGCCGGCCTCTACCCGTAATTTTACAGGGATATTTTTAACAGTGTAGCACAATGCCAAGTTTAAACTTTGAACAAGAGTTTTGTTTTAGCTACACTGTAAAAAGAAAAGATTATTACTACGCCGAATTTAATTTTATGAAATGCTAAATGAAATTGAAATATGCAATACTTTTATTATCAGTACCGAATTAAGTTCATCATAAACAGATTAGGATAAGATTAAAAACTAGTCGGATGTGGCAATCAAAAAACTTTCTTCTATCTCATGCATGTTAGTACTTTCTGAAAAATGCAGCATATCAGCACCACCGGTTAGATGATTTACACCAAAATCTAATCATCATCAACTTATGTCAACTTCTAACTGAATCTGAAGTTTGATGAAAATCCGTGCATTAGTTTTAAGATAAAGTTATTGTGGAAATTGTAAAAAATTTTACATAGCAGCGCCACCTGTTGAACGATCCACACCAAAAACTAATTAGGACCAATTTATACCAGGGAGTAACAGAATCTGAAGTTTGATGAAAATTCATGCATTAGTTCTTGAGATACAGCTACTGCGGAAATCTTGAAAAATGCAGCATAGGAGCGCCACCTATTGGGCAATTTACTCCAAAATCTAAACAGCACTAATTTATAACAGGGACTAACTGAATCTGAAGTTTGATAAAGGTGTTATTTTTAGATTTCGTTGAAAACAAAAATTATAATTGTGTCTTAATGGTGCAATTTTCGTTGATTTTTCATTACGTAATACCAAAGAACAAAGCCTCAATTAATAACTTCATAGTTTAATTATCTTAACAGCATGCTACTGATTATCTATAGGAATAAAGTTCAATTTTTCCATAATCTGAAAAGTTGAAGTTAAACTTTAGTTAAAAATAATATTTGTTTTAAGAGTTAGGCTAGCCAATATAATATTGATTATTGTAATTATTTTTGTTAATTTTTTTATAAATTCAGTCAATTAGTTCTTTTAAACATTTTCATTCGTCGAATTCGTGGGTTTCGACTCGTATATTATCACTGCATATATTAAATAAATTTAAACCAAAAATTATTGATTGGGGGAAATTGGTAGGAACAATAAAATTTCTCCTATATGCTTTTAGCCCTGAATAAACTGTACGAAGCAACTTATTAAATTCACCGTCACAAACAGAAACTTTCAACTGCATTTGAAATTTGTATACAAACTATTAGCTTTATTTTGTATTAAACGTTGTTTAAATTGATTTGTTGTACTGATGAAAATATCAAACAATATCGGCATGATAATAATATTTAATAAAAAAAAAACAATAAAGACTGCTCACGACATTCTATTCACTGAATTGTGTGCATTTTTATTAACTTAGATGTAGTCTTAAATATTTAAAAATCATACGATTACCGTCTGCAAAAATTTGTTCAGGTATATGTCATTAGGTAACGTTCGTTGGTTGAAAGCCATATTGCAGTCCAAATTTTTTATCTGAAATAAACAAAGACAGAAAGAAGTAGCTCTGCATATTCTGAAAAATATTTTATAATTATAATACAATATCATTAATTCTTGTTAACGTCCTAAAAAATTACAATGCAATTAAGAACAATGGAGTAACAATTGAAAAATTATGGAAAGAGCTCAAGCAAAAATTTTCAAATAAATCGAACGATTAAAATTATCAATACTTAATTGTTTATAAGAATAATCATCGAAACTAATTACTAATGCCATTATCTCAAAATCTTTACGGTAATTATTTTTGATAGAAACTTTAAGATGTTGCATTTTCAGGCCAATTAACAAATTAATGAACTACGGTGTATTCAGGGGGGACTGAGCTCTCTGATATAATAAAAATGTTATCACAGGAAGGAAACAGGCTTAGATTATCAGTGCATATTTTCGCATTATAATTTAAAAGAGCTAAATTACCTAGTACTATTTACTAATAGTAATATAAAAGAAGGGAATCTGCAGTTTGTAAATTTCCAATGCATGTATAGGGGAGACCGGGGGAATGGCGACACCCTAAGGGAATTTAAATTTTTTCACCTCGAAAAAATGTTTATTTTTTAATAGTAAAAATTCTAAAGCTGAATCATGATCTTTAGTATCTGTATAAATTTAACCGTAATCATAACTGTAAAGTAAGCATACATAAAAAAATATTTTTAAAACCTCTGCACAGTGGCGGGATTACTCAGGACACTGGGGTAATTCCGCCACTGTACCGGGGTAATGCCGCTACTCCTTAATGACCTAGTACATGCATCAAATGGATACTAGGAAACACACAACTTACTGAAAATAGTTAGAAAGCAATGTAATTGAGCAAAATAATGGTTAAGCTTACAATTTACTTCATATTGCAAAAGTCACTCTGCTGAATCGGCTCCACAACATTAAAATGAGGGCATTTCTCACCCGATTTGCATGGTGGCGGCATTACCCCGAGAGGACAATATGGCGGAAATCCTCAAGCAAAGCCGAAACAAGAACCGAACTTGTTCAACACATTACATCAAAATGTCGGCGAATGCATATAGTTTACGGGTCATATTATCTTAAATACCTAATGTTACAATAAAAGGTGCTTATCTCTACTCATTTGAAGCTCCAAAATAACAAGCAACTAGATGAAAACTACATTTTTCACTAGAACAAAAGAACGACGTACAGCAAAGTCACTCTCACTTTAGGCACTGTTTATATTGTTGGCCGCTATAGTGCAGGCACATTCACTATCTCAAACTGCCCTTAGTTTTTAAACTAGGTGGGGTGGCGGCATAACCCGGGTTGGCGGCATTCCCCCGGTCTCCCCTACTAATATCATAAAGAAGTAAAGTTTGTTTGTTTCTTTGTTCGAGGTAATCTCTGGAACTACCAAACCGATTTCAAAAGTAATGGTATCAAAATTATGGTGTTAGTTCCTGATCCAATATAGGCTATATCTTATGTCCATACCACTACACAGCTAAAAATGCGATTTTGGTGTTACTGAAGAGGCTAGAAATATGAAATTTGGAGTGGTAGTTATTATAAGATATAAACGATCTCTAAGAAAATTTCTTAAAACATTCAAAAATGTTTTACGAAAATTCCTTGCTCCAACATAGGCTATATTTTTATGTCTGTATTAACTGCCACCTGGGGGTTGCAAGAGCGAAAAACGTTGTAAATTGCTATTTTTGTGTTACTGAAGGGTAACAAGTAACATGATAGTTACTTGTTAGATATAAATGATCTCTAAGAACATTCCCTAAAAAAATCGAAATTTAAAAAGGGTGAAAATGTGCGAAAACCGTTCTAAAAAACTTCTAAATTTTGATTTCTACGCAATCTCAGGAAGTACTGAACAGATAAAAAAAAAATAATGGTGTAAAAATGATGGTGACATCCCTTGCTCCAAGATCGGCTATATTTTATGTCTGTGCCACTACCCAAAAGGGGGTGCAGAAGCGAAAAACGTCGGAAATCGCAATTTTTGTGATACTGCAGGGGTTAGCAACTTGAAATTAGGCATGGTAATTATAAGCTATATATGATCTATAAGAATATTTCCTGAAAAAAATCGAAATTTAAAAGGAGAAAAAATGTTCTAAATTGCGATTTCTAATGAATCTCAGGAATTCTCAAATCAATTTCAAAAGTAATGGCAGCAAATTGATGGTTAAAGTCTCTGCTGCATTTCCAGTGGTCCAGATGGTCCAGTCCAGGAACTACTACCTGGCGGTTGCAAGAGCAAAAAAAAATAAATAAATAAATTGACTAAATTGCGTTTTTTTGTGATACTGATTTGAAATTTAGCACTTAAAAGATACAAATGCTTTCTAAGAGCCGTCGAAAGAAATTCCAAATTTAAAGGCTGAAGTGAGCGAAAAGCGTTCTAAATTACGTTTTTCATGGAATCTTATGAAATACCAGATCGATTTAAAAGTTAATTTTTAGAAATTGGTGGTGGTAGAACCTGCTCAAACTTAATCAATATTTTATGTGGGTGCCACTACCACCAGAGGGTTTCAGGAGTAAAAAACTTTATAAATTGTAATTTCGCTTATATTGAAGAGCCTAGAAACTGCAAATATTGCACAGTAGTTTCTTATAAAATAAACTATATGGCCAAAGGTGACCGGTCACTTGCGATTTTAGACGTTTTGCTAAATATCTAGAAAAACACATGAGGAATTAACCTGAAACTGCAGGTGTGTAAACAGTATAGTACATTTCATATATTTCAGTGAAGATTTTTTCCCAAAACCCCATACGGGACCGTCAACAAATTGAAAAAGACGAATATCTTTTGGATAACCCTGTAAAAAGTAATGTAGTAAATGCATTCAAACTCGAGATTATAATTAAGTGGCTTATTGTAATATACTGTGTTCATTTTTATGAGGATAGCATGTATACTCGTAGAGAAATTAATGTTTTTATAAAAACATTCCCAAATTTCAAGTTGTTCGCTTATAATTTGCAGAGTTCTTAATATAAAAAAAAGTTCTTTTCAGAAAATATGACAAATAACATTGTACACAATACTCTGCTATCAGAATTAAATAATAATAAAAATTGGATGGAAAATGAGCAGGTTTAGTAAAAAACGTTTCACTGTGCATGCGAGAATGCAATCAAAATATAATGTGCATAATGTATTAGCTAAGTTTATAGAGCAACTTTTGGAAAGTCTCAAAATCATAGCTTGAAAATTCTGAAAATTATCGTCGATAGAATAAGCTCGAAATCCGTTGTTCCTGAAAGGAAGCAAAATGATGAGGGGTTGTATCAAAATGTAATAGTATATGGAATATTGTGTACGCTATCTTCGCACTAATCTAGAGATATTCTTCAAAGAAGGTTATTGATAAATAAGGAAAAGCAATTTTACGACTTTTTTCCACCAATGTTAGAAAAGTAAAATTTGATAATTTTTTTTCTGGTGCAAATCTTTATTAATCGTAGGTAGGATAAAATATATCCCACCGCCCCTCAAGGGGTTAAGGAGGCAGCTCACGTTGAGCAGCCAAAAAATCACCAGCAGTGCCAGCAGAATGATAAAGCAGTACGAAAAACTCTGTAGTTTCTTAACAATGAATGAAACGCAACAATTTTTTTTTCATTACTTTCACACTTATGGTTTGATAAAATATTTAAATACACATATATTTAGTAATAGTAATTAATTAAATCATAACGATAAATGTGGCTTTTGAAAAATATTAATATTGAAATATGCATTTTGCGCGCGTTTTTACAAATTCTATTGCAGATATATGTTTATTGTTTCATATTTTGTTACTTAAAATACTATATTTTACACTGAACCTAAATTTGAAGGTATATTCAAATTCATCAGCATAAATAATGGCTTTTTCAATCATATTCCCTTAATTTCCCCCAAAAATGTATCTTATTTTTTCAATCCACAATTTTCTGTGACAAAAATCAGACTAAATAGAGGTTCAGCACAAACTAACACATGTAAACTGAGAATGTACATAATTTCATGGCTCTATGCTAATTAGTTTTTAAGTGAGAAATCGCGCAATACCAAAAAATCAATTTTTAGAAAAACATCTTCAAAGTTGGCTTATAACATGCAAGATATTTTTAGCCATAATTTCTGTACTAATTAGTATTTTTGTAAAATTCTTTTTTCAGTGAATTTGTAACTTTTGAAGGTATTCATTCTGAAATTTGTGAAAAATCTTTTTTTTTAACCGCCAACATGATCTGTCCCCTTAAGTAAGAAGGAGGGAAAATGGGGTGAGAGAATAGAAGGAATAATAAAAAAAAAAAACAGAAATCAGACATTAGAAACCTGGGTGTACTGGACATATCATTAACGACGCTATTAGAATTTCTCGATATATGATAAGCGTCCTGAAAACACAGATCTACAGATCTTAAGTTGATGATCATTTCTGAATTATTGAACTTTCATAAAAAGTTAAGTTGAAACTTCATAAAAGTTAAAATTGTAGTTGTTAGACCAACAATAGCAGTAACGGAGAGTTTAATGTCACCATTTTTAACATTGGTTTTGTGCTCCCCGAAGCTGAATTTTATCGCATGACTGAGGATTTGTCTGTGGGCTTTCCCCTCAGTCTCATCCTCGGTGATATTGAGATATATTATTTCGAACCAAACCTATTCAATAAGTTATTTTTCCCATTTTACGCCCGCTATGTTGATGCATTACTGAACTCCAGTGATCTAGATCTTCCTAATATCCTCACTCTTATGAACTCCATAGCTGAGCATACACAGTTTACTTCTGAAAATAACATTACTTCTGGAAGTAATTTTTGAAAATAACAACCAACTGCCCTACCTTGATGCTATGGTTTTTCGCGAAAATAACTCATTTCATACCACAACCACAATTTTAACCTTTTCGAAGTTTCAATCATTCGAAATGCTTATAAATTTACGATCTTGATTTTGGGAAGCTTATCTTACATGGAAAAATTCTAACAACTAGGTTAATGATATATCTAGCACATTCAGTTTTTCTAAAGTCCGGCTCCCATTTCTTTCATTCATTCTCTTCCCTCCCCCCCCCCCTTTTTCTCCATCTTACTTAAGCACTCCCAGACTAACTATGAGCTTGTCATTGGTCTCTTCGTGTAGGGGAGACCGAGGGAATGGTGCCACCCGGGGATATGCCACCAGCCCGCATAGTTTAAAAACTAACGGCAGTTTGATATACTGAATGTGCCTGCACTATAGCGGTCAACAATAGAAACAGTGCCTAGAGTGAGAGTGATTTTACTGCACGTCATTTGTTTGTTTTAGTGAAAAATTTAGTTTTCATCTGTTTTCTTCTCATTTTGGAGCTTGAAATGAGTAGAAGTAAGCACCTTTTATTGTAACATTAGGTATTAATGATAGTATTACCCGTAATCTACATGCATTCTCAGACATTTTGATGCAATGTGTAGAATAAGTTCTGTTATTCTTGAGGATTTCCACCATATTGTCCTCTCGGGGTAATGCCGCCACCATAGTTAAGGTGGCAAAATGCAAAAAGGAAAAGCCATTCTACAATACTAACGGGAATTCCACTGAAGAAAGAGTTAGAAAAATCAAACGTTAAAAGGGAGGAAAATAAATAATAAAAAAAAAAAACGAGTACAGCTAAAAGCTGCATAAATACTTTTAGGCATGAATCCATCAAAAAGACCAAAAACAGTTATAAAAAAGGATAAAGTGATGCTTAAAAAAAAGCGAGGGTGCAGCTAAGAAAAGGAAGCCTTCAAAGAATTTCGTCGTCTTCTGTGGATGATAACGACGATCAAAATATTTGTGATGTCAACGAAGATGATGGTATGTTTGACATTCGTTCGAAAGACGTTGAGTGGTGTATTATTTGTGGGGATTATGGATTAAATGAACTTTAATTTAGATGCAAAACGTGTCAAAATTGGGCTCATTTGAATGTAGTGGATCCGATTCAGCAGAAATTTACATTTGTGACATTTGCAATTTGAGTTAAATTGTAAGCTGAACACATTAATAAATCTATCTTAAGGAACATTGTAATTATTCCTTATTCTGCTAAATTACATTGCTTTCTAAATATTTTCCGTAGGTTATGTGTTTCCTAGTATCCATTTGATGCATTTACTAGGTCATTAAAGAGTGGTGTCATAACCACGATACAGTGGCGGAATTACCCCAGTATCCTGGGTAATCCCGCCACTGCGCAGAGATTGAAAGAAATTTTTTTTATGCGTGCGTATGTTACAGTTATAATTACGGTTAAATTTATACAAATGCTAAAGATCATGATTCAACTTTAGAATTTTTACTGTTTAAAAATAAACATTTTTAGAAGTGAAAAAATTTAAATTCCCTTAAGGTGGAAGCATTTCTCCGGTTTACCCTACGTCATCCCTCCGGGAACTCTTGACTCCGCTGTTTGTTTTCAACGATTGCCGCTATTTCGTCCTTAGCTTCGAGCTGTGTTGCTTGCAAACTTCTATATTATTGTACGTTTTACCCCTGGTAACTATTACACTGATGACTGAGCTTTAGAAGCTGCGAAACACCTGTCTGCTCCCCTTTCATGAGCATATACTTTTATTTGTGTTTTTTTCACGTTGTTCATTCATTTCGTAATTTTATTTAATTATATCAATACCCACGGCTTTGATCGCGTAATAGTTGAAATATTCCATGTGGTATTTGTATGTCCAAGTTTTATTGGAAGAAATTACACTTTTTGGAATAATTCAAAAATTACTAATTAAGCCACAGTTTGACCACAGTTCATTATTACACTGCATTAGGCAGAAATGAGAGTAATAAGAAGAACTGAAACTAAATCTAAATAAATGATAATTTAGAATGTATTTTGAAGCTTTTATAGCTCATTTCAGTATTCATTTGAAGTTTTGAGAAACCGTTTTCAGTACGTATTTAAATCTGAAATTAACCCTCATGTCGAATTCCAAGTTCCTTGTTTAACGGTCTACCACCTCTTTGGTGGTAGTAGAATTAACATAAAATGCGTATGTTAAAACAGACACTATCATCATTAATTTGCTACCATTAATTTTGAAATCGGTTTCGTATTTTCTAATATTCCATAGAAAACATAATGTAGAAAGTTTCTACAGGTTTCCGTAGAACGTTTGTTGTTCCTGCCAACTTAAGGTGGTAGTGCCGTCGGCATAAAATATAGTAAATTCGGCATAAAATATAGTGTGAATTCGACATCACATAAAAACAATTACATACCCCTCAAAGGGTTAAGCGCTTCCAGACTAACTAAGCACTTCCCATTGGTCTTCTACAAAATGTCATCCATCCTGGAACTCTTGACTCTGTCGTTTGTTCTCAACACTTACAACCATTCCTGCCTTGGCTGCGAGCTGCGCTACTTGCAATCTTCTATGTTTTCATATATTTACTTTGGTAATTTTAAATGTTGCATTTTTTATTGAGCAGTAGAAGCTCCGAAACAGCTGTCTGCGCTCCTTTTTCTACAAACGTATGTTTATTTGTGCTCTTTTCACGCTGTCCTTTTATATCTTAATACAACAGCACAACGTTCAATCTTCCCATTATAATTAAATAAAATGCGTTCAAAATAAAAACCTGAGTTGCAGAGCTCAAGTCGAGAACCTTGGTATGTCTATATATATGTTATAAATATAATCAATATCTATAGCCCTTTTTCGTGCAGAGATGATATTTTTTTTCCAGAGATGAATTTATTAAACACTGAACGCCGAAACAAAAATCCCTAGGGCAACTCAAGCTACAAAATACTGGCTATAAAATGTTTCCATTTCAATAACGGGGGTGGAGAGCCGAGACCCTCTTTCCCTACGATTTGATATTTTTCAATTTATAGACTTTTTACTTTTATCACCAAGCATAATATTAGTTTATTAAATTATTAAATATTATACCAAGTATATTAAAATATTAGTTAGTGAAAACTCGTGTGATAAAAAAAATTCATTTCAATGGGGGGGGGAGGGGCTTGAGACCCTGGAAATCTTCCCTTTCCTATCCCTTTGGGCCCATAGTTTACCCTTAAAAGCAACCCTATACCGTAACATTTCAATCCTTTCATGTACCACTTGCAGATGGATGATGTGATGATCTGGCGAGTCGAGCGATTAACTATGCTGTATCCTTTAACAGGTTTTTCAGGTCAAGGAGGGGACACGGTGGCTTGCATGTTCAATTTTATTTTCATTATTATATAGTATGCTATAAGTTATTTTGTTATTGTTACATATTTCATTTCTGTTACCTCAGAATTTATTTATTTATTTAATTCTTTTTTTTTTTATGTTTTGCTACCTATTTCAATGACATAAATTCTAAAATTTCTTTTTATTATATTTTACGAGTATGCAAGTTGATTGTGGATTGCGAAACCTGATAGGCTAGATATTTTTTATACTTTTTGCTACTCCCACCTTCCGAACATACAGGAGGTGGTATTTTCTAAATTTTCTAAATTACTGTTTATCGTTTTTTTTTTTAATTTTGGTTTCTTCTTATTGCACCTACTTTTAATTAAATTTCATAACCTTCATCTTGACTTATTATATATATATATTGTAATGATTAGACTTATTTTTTATTATTTGCATTTTTTGTCCGCATGACAAAAGTAGAGGAAAATTTTGCTTTCATGTCCAATGGCCCCACCTTGGTCTCGGAAAGTTAACAAATACACCATTTATCATTTATTGCCCCTTTTTATTGTCAATGGTCCTTAAGCTCATATTTATATAATACATATATATGATTTAGTTAAATTATTTACATGTTTCTTCATAATTATTTTATCTTGGTAAGGAATCCAATCTAGTCCATCAATCATCTCGCTTATTGTAGACGTGTGCATTTGATGAATATCATGTATCTGTATAAAAAAATAATAGCAGCAGTTATTTTAAATGCAATGAAATGCATAAAACAAAATTAATACTTGTTGTTCAGTACAATTAATTTGCATTGAATATTTGAGAAATTAAGTTCAATTTATGATTTGTTTGCTCTGCTAGATAAAATCTCGCGCCTCTACGTTTTTTTAGAATATTATCATTTTGTATTCTGACATAAGTCAGTTTAGTTTAATTTCGATTTTAGAATTGTTTTCAGGTCATAAAGATGTTGTACTTGGTTTTACATTAGGTTTTAATTTTTATCTCAGACCACCGTTGGCTAGGAATATCTTTTATAATTTGCTTGAAGGTTTTCATCTAAGACGAAAGTATTTTGAAAGAAGTTGAATGAATTTTGAATTTGTGAGTTCTATGATTAAAACTAGAACGTACAACTTTATTTTTTGTGACTATCATCTGTCAAGTTTACATTTGTAATTGTCCAAATTTATGTTTTGTAAATCTGAAAAATATATAAGATTGTTCAAGATGGATAATTTTCCTTTAAAAATTTTCTACGCTTATATTTAAAACAATAGTGCAACGTTTCTAATTATTCTTACCCTTTTTAGATTTTATAATGCACTTTTCTCAAACTGCATTTCTGACAAAATGAAATTAATTATCAAAACGTTAATGAAAACCTCAAGCATTTGAATCAAAATTTGTATTTGATCACTTCTACATTAACACGTTCAAGCCGGTGCGGTGGGTCATACTCGACTGTCTCAGAGCTGCCAAGTCTCCGGCTTTTTAAATACCAGTATTTTAATACAGAAAATGTTGTTTTATTTAATTAGAAAAATTGGGCGATTTAAAGGAACAACATTTTCTCTAAAATAACAGTGGTGTGTAAAAAGCCGGAGACTTGACAACTCTGAGACAGTCGAGTGTGACCCACCGCGCCGGCGTGAACTTGTTAAAAGGATTACTTTAAGCGAAGCAAACAGTGATTGAAGCAGACACATTTACGGAAAGGGAGTATTTAAGGAAAATATTAATGAACAAAATATTTAAGGTTCCGGTCAACTTCTTCAATATTTTAGCTACACGCTATACATAAAACACCTTTCATGGCTAGATAGTTTTTTTTTTTTTTTCTAAATATATTTTTATTGTGAGAAATCTTAGATTTATTTTTATAAATACCAATCACTGCGTCAGGAAATTTGGTTTAAAACTCCAACATTTGGAGTATTTTCTGAAGAATCCTTTATCTATATCAAAAAATGGAAAATATTATTCGATTTAATAGTTTCTGAATACGAGCACTTGTTAATTTCAAGCTTTTCAGATTAATCGACTTCGTGATTTAACTGACTTCGTGAATATGTGCGAAAGAAATAACTTTATATTTGAGTATAGGATGAATTTTGTCCCTATTTTTTTATTAATGTATTCAGAAATAATATTTTGTCAATTAAACAGCGAAGAAACATTCTATAAGACTGTTCTCAATTCCAAACTGTCTATATTCTGACACATTCCCGAGTTCATTTTTGTTCGTAAGCGAATGAGTGTGACACATGGTCTGGTTCAGTAATTGTGAGATCGAAAAGTTTTTCATTTTTCGGTAAAGTCAAAGGCTTTATTAGAAAAAAGTCCTTCCGGCCAGTGCCGGGAGGAAGAGGTAGCTTTCATAATCCTTATTTAAAAAAAGCCAACTTATATCATGCAAACACACGAAGCTCAATTTAGTGGAAACCGAATATAGGAGATTCAATACTAATTTTTATCAATATAATGAATGATAGGCGTATTTACAGGCGTATACACGTATATCCGTAATAACAGGCGTATTTATGAACCGACTTGGATGTACCTTGGTGTGTACATAGTACATACAAATATCTCGACCGAGTTCGTTGGCCAGCTTCATCCGCCATCTTGTTTCAAAATGGCGGCCATTTAAAAAAATAAAAAAATAAAAAAATTTAAATGAGATACCAAAAAATTGGAAAATGAAAAAGATTTTTTTTGTATGTGTTTGACCTTAATACAAAGATTCCGGAACAGTTTTTCTTTCGTCTATATCTAAAAAAAAAAGGCTGAGTAATAGCATTTTGAATTTCTCTTGTGGCTGAAATTTTAAAACGACCTGATTTTTGTCACGCGATAACAGGCGTATTTATGAACCTATTTGGATGTAACTTGGTCTGTACATAGTACATACCAATGTCTCGACCGAGTTCGTTGGCCAGCTTCATTCGCCATCTTGTTTCAAAAGGGTTGCCATTTAAAAAAATTAAATTTAAAATTCAAAATGAGGTGTTAAAAAATTGGAAAATGAAAAAGATTTTTTTTATGTGTTTGGCCTTGATACAAAGATTCCGGAGCAGTTTTTGTTTCTGAAAATTTGTTCTTTTGTTGATATCTTAAAAAAGGGTTGATTTATAGCACTTTGAATTTCTAGCATGGCTAACATTTTGAAACGATCTTGTATTTGTCACGCGATAACACACGTATTCGCCTATTTCGATGTAAGAAGGCATGTGGACAGTATACATCAACACCTCGACCAAGTTCGCTGGCCAGATTCATCAGCCATCTTGTTTCAAAATGGCGGCCATTAAATTAAAAAATATATATATATTTAAAGTGAGGTGCAAAAAAATTAGAAATTAAAAAAGGTTTCTTTCTTAAGTATTTGATCTTGATATAAGGATTCAGGAGCATTTTTTGTTTGTCTTTACCTTAAAAAATGGCTCAGATATAGCAGTTTCAATTTCTATTGTGGGTGACATTTTGAAAAATCTGATTTTTTGCATGCGACAGCACTCCTATATATTAACCGATTCCGATGTGAGTGAGCATGTTCACAGCAATTACTAAGGTCTCGACCAAGGTCACTGCTTAGCCTCATCCACCATGTTGTCTTAAAATGACAGGCACTTTAAGAAATTGCCGAATTTGGCAGCCAAATATAAGTTACTTTAAAGAAAAGCAGCTTGGATAAAGCTGACTAATTTCGCGAAATTCTCATTCATTATATTGATAAAAATTAGAATTGAATCTTCTATATTCGGTTTCCACTAAATTGAGCTTCGTGTGTTTGCATGATATAAGTTGGCTTTTTTTAAATAAGGATTATGAAAGCTACCTCTTCCTCCCGGCACTGGCCGGAAGGACTTTTTCATTTGTTCATAATCTCAAAAAAGTTTCTTCATAAATTCAAATTTAATTAATCCTTCTAAAAACCTTCTAAAATTTGTTAAATGATTATGTAAATCTTATAATGTAGTTTAAAAAATTCACGAAAAATACTTTAGAAGGTAAAACTTTCATGAATTCATAATTCAGTACATAAAGGGTTTAATTCACCTTTAATTTACGTTTTAAAGTAAATCCGTAAATGTGTCAAAAAATTTCGCGGTTGGATTTTTTTTTATTTTTTTATTTTTGTGTGAAGATCTTTTACATGATCACGGGATTCAAACGATCTTGCCTATTTCTATATATCCATTCTGTTTTTGCTGTTCGTTTATGTAAAATTTAATAATATCTTTTTTATAATGTACACTAAAAACCATAAATAAATAAATAAATGAGAAATGCAGGAATAAAACCTCGTCAATATTTGATCTTGGAAGATAGCTTTTCACCACTTCATTTTCCAAAAATAATTTCATGTTTAAAGTTATCCACGAAACACAATGTTTCCATTTGTCAGTAACTGTCGCTCTTTGATTTGGAACAGTTGCAAAATATTTGAAATATTTCATCATCTTAAGCCGAAAGAAGAAATTTATTTCACTTAAATGATTCCAAAATAAATAGAAGGCAAAGAAGTTGGCTACTGATCTAAAAAAGAAAATAATAATAACATTTTTTATAAAATTAAATAAAGACAATAGCTTATGATACCCTATATGATAGATAATTATTGAATTATTTGTCGTATACAAAAGAAGTCAATTTTGTTTGGCTTTTCAAGAAGGGATAAGTTCATAAAACACAGAAGTGAGCGAGAATTTTAATTGATATACTGTTTTAATAATACGGGTGAAAGGGTGTCATTTTTTTCTCCCAGACCTTTAAAATTTGTTTTTTTTTTTCAAAAAAGGTATTTTTGTCAAAAAAAATCTATAAAATCCTGCGAAATGATTTCCGTCAATGAAAACTCTTCCCGGCTATCTCTTTGGAGCCACCCATGGATTGGTCACTAATATGCCTCTCATTGTTTTTCTACTTTTTATAACGGCATATTTACACCCTCAAAATAAATCGAGGAGTATTTATAATTACAAAGGATAATTATAAAAGGAGTATATAAATTTACAAACGATAGCAGACAATTTCGGTAGTATTTATTCAGCGTACCGCCATCAGTGAAAAGAAATTAAAACTTGGAGCGCGATCATTTGATAGAGTTCCCGCAGCCATGAGCTCCGCTCACATATCTAGCAATAAATAGTGTGGGTTTTAGATATAAGGTCGTAGATAAAGTCCAGATCAACTATTACATTATAAAAAATTAATATGTCCTAAAAAAAAAAAAAAAAAAAAAAAAAAAAAAAAAAAAAAAAGGTTTTCGAACAAACATAAATACAAAAAAAAATACAAATTAAATTAAATTACTGATATAGAAATAAGAAAATAGAATAATAAGCCTACAAAATATCAACAGTTAATAATAAAATCAATAAAAAGAAAAATGCTACATGCAAATAAATATATACAAATCAGTGAAAAGAATGATGGAATTTTGTTCATATAAATAGGGGAGAAGTATATGGGAACGCATGGTTTTCTATATTTTGTAAATAAAGTGGCATTTAAATTCACAACATATATATATTACCCTTTAAAAAATAATTATTCAACAATTTTATTTTCAAATACCATACCTAAGAGTTCACAGTGTGCTCGTCTGTGCTGCTATGGGTGCTATTTTCACAAATATCGTTTTCATTATCTATATCTATCTACTGTTCATCATCCTGCCTTATGTTGTGCTTATCGGCGGGCTCAGTTTCCGCTACATTTTATATATATATATATATATATATTTTTATCTCAATAAAGGGGTCTGGGATGGGTATCTATGCACAACAGTCTTAGTTTCCTTGACAGAAAAGTCAAGTCTCTCAGAGCCATAGATCTTAATTAAGATATAGTACTTTTACTTTTCGAGCGGACTTTTCAAACACGCGGCATTAATTTACACATTTTAATTTGGGTGCTTCTACATGTGGTCGCATCCAACGTTTCCATAAGCAATTATATGCTCAGTTACAATCAAAATAATTCAGCTAATTAATTATCTTATAAGACACAGTAATTCTATTTATGAGAGAGCATTTAAATATAAGCAATGAATATACAGAGTGTCTCATAATATCGTTCACATTTCAGAAATTCATAAAAAAATAATAAACTGTCGTATCGGATTGAGATCTGCACCATAAAACTTGTTTCACAGAGTCTCATTTTTTGTGGCAATAGATTAAAACTTTTTTCAAAGAGATCAAAAAACAAATTCTGATTTTAAAAAATCATGGAATTTTAACAAATTTTCGTATCTAAGTGCAGTTTACACTTTAAGGCTTGTCAAAAAGTGGAAGTATTCTCTCCGAAGGCAAAAAACTTTAAAAAATTCAGATAATATCATTTCAAAATATTTTCAAAAACTCAATATTACAAACTGTCATATCGCAGTGCAGTTCGTAATATAGAACTTGGGCAAATGGTCGGAATGTTTGGAGCTACAAATTGTTCAAATGAAATTTGAACTCGTTTTCTTTTGTGAGAAATCAAATGACACTTTGACCAAGTGATATGGGGCAATCGTCGCTCCGAGACGCTTCCGTTACTAATGTTTATGAATTTCTACAATGTCAAAGCATTGTGGTACATATGAGGGTTGGATAAAAATAGTAGCAAAATGTAGATAATTCACTAAATGGGTTCGTAAGCGAAGATGTAAAATAAATATAGATAACTTTGTATGTTTAAAATAGTTAAGATGAAAATAAACAGACAAATATGTATACAAACCTGTCTGGCCACGATTTTAGGCGAGGAATCAAATTTTTTAAATAAAAAACATAGTTCTTTTCTACTGTGATGTTACTCGTCCTCACGTACTGTTTCAAATTAGTGACATTGAGATAAACTTGCACCATCTCACATACGTATGCCTGAAAATAACGTAGTCAGAACAATTAGCCACATGAAACTTAAAATTCTCATAATATATTTTTTTTTAATAAGAGCGTTCACATAAATGTGTCTTTGTAGGAATTTTGGTGTAACACTAAAAATACGTGTTTCCCTGTGCCTAAAATTTTTTATTAAACAAATTCAGTAATATTATATACGTAGTTGAAAATCCCTATCTAGGAACTATAATCACTAATTTTGTAGACATGAAAGTGCATGCACAGAAGAGGAGAAGAAAGCAGAACAGTGTAAACTGCTGTGTAGGTGATAATGTACTAGATCCCCGTATATATGGTAACTAGTGTTCTAGAAAAAGTGCCTGTGGTGATACGGTGGGAATTGGCAAAATGATTTGGCATCTACTGACATCAACAGAAAGTTTCTTGTTGCATATTACTGTACAATTTTTTAACAAATGTTTCTAAAGATGGTCAGAATATGGTGCAACTTCTTCGTCGAAATCAGAGCATGTTTTTTTTTTGTTTTTGTTTTTTTTTAAGTTCGATTTTACAGGCTCTTAATTTGAACTACAGTTGAAGACATTAAAAGGTTGGAGTTTTCAGACTGATGTAGTGCCACATTAATAAGCTTGTTTAAAGGCCTGAGAGCGGACTTTTTCACACAGGGCTTCGATAAATTGTTTCAGAATAAGAACAAATGGTTAACAGTGAATGGAGATTATGCTTAAAAGTAGTACAGGATGTACAGACGTAGAAAAGGTTGGTTGGTTGGTTGTGTTTATGATGGCCAATTATCAACACGAGGGATATAGGCCCTAACGGGGGGTGCCCTTCGTGGGGGGCCTTTCTAAGGGAACCTAACCCGTATTTACGCTTGGAAATCCAAGGTTTCGAAGAAAACCACGAAAACTCCGAAACGATTAGGCCGACGGGAGCGATTGGGTTTGAACGCAGCACCTCCCGTCTACCAGCTTCGAGAGCAGAACCTCTCGGACAGACGTGGAAAAAAAAAAGTAAACACCCCTCACTAACTCTGCAAAAAATTTTCGTAGAAGAAAATTACTGGTACCACATGATTAGTAATAAAGTCTACTTTTAAATGGTGTATATAAAGTTTGCTCAGGGGGGCATCTACAAATTAAAACGAACCATAACTTTGTTTTTTTCAATAACAGTACACAATTCTGACAGCATAAATGAACTCTACACCCTTTAATTAGCCTAAAAACAAATTTTTATACAATTCGTACGATAAGTTTACGAGAAATTAATTATTTTAAAACGAGCGTATTTTAGGGCTGTATCCCAATTGAAGTTCAGTACTCGATTGTTGACCGGGAGAGCCCCCTTCTTGATCATGGCATCTTAAGCGTCACTCAGGCAGTTATTAAAGAGTACTAGATTACAAGATAACGTAAGAAATTTAAAAATATCTATTCACCTCTATCATAGACGACCCCATTAAACCATCATTTTCCCGTTTTTTAAGCATAATTTGAAAACTACTTGGAAGAAAAATGTGAAATTTTGGATTTCCATAAAGCAGGACTTAATAAATGTAAATCTATCCAAAAAATTGTAGGTTGTAATTCAAATTATTTTCGATTATTAATTTCATAATTCATAATTCATATCATAAAATTATAAAAATTACAAATTCAACGTATTTATGTTTAGGTATTTTAGTATTATTGCTACACAAAAAATTAGCACATTAGGAGTATAATTTCAGCAGTTATTAACAAAAATATGAAAATGTAATTTAACATTAGAAGGACCAAATTTTGAATGTTTATAATTCAAAAACTTATCATTCAAATGACCTGAAATTTTGTGTCTAGGCATAGTTTGAACCGAAGATTTGAAATATTGTGTTGAAATTGGGTATTGCCATTGAAAAAATTGAAGTTTGGGTTCGTTTTAATATGTAGATGGCCCCTAAGCAAATTTATATACATCATTTAAAAGTAGACTTTATTTCCAATCGTTCGGTACCAATAATTTTCTTCTACGTTAATTTGTTGAGGAATTAGTAGGGGTGTTTACTTTTTTTTCCACGACTGTACATGTAAAATTTGAATGTATACATTAAATATATATAGGGGAGATGGGGGCACATGTGAACAGTTCGCATAAATATAGCTCTTTCTCATGACTGGATTAATTTCTATAAACAAAACCTACTCAATATAGTAATTAGAACTTTCTTTTATACATGGTATTTTTTTTTAATCACCTGTATAGTTCTTACATTTTTTAATAGTTTTATAAATTCGGAAAATTGTTCACATGTGCCCCATCAGCGGGGTAGTTGTGAACACACGTGGGGCACATGTGAATACAAGGAAAAGATATTCTTTGACATGCTTTTTATTCTGTTATTCATTTGTCATCGTAATCATTAGTTAATTACCCGTGAAATTCACCCTAAAGAAAAAAAAATATATATATTTCTCTAGTTTCTGGGTGATATGTTTAAGCAAAAGATTATAAAATGAAAATAAGTAGATTTTGGGGGGTGGAGGCTTAGATGATTCGTGAAGTATTGCTGAAATAAAATAAAAAAAATAAAGAAGCAATTTTAAAAAAGAAATTAAAACTTTTAAATTTTGATTAGGGGTTTTTGTTTGGGGAAAATTTTAGGGAGGAGGCTATTACATACTACTTATCTCAAATCTGCCGAAATACAAAAGATTCCCACTGCTGCATTTGCTTTTTTGCTTGTAAATTACAGATAAAGAAGGGTTTTTAATGATTTTTAAAAAATCTCGACTATAACCCCCCCCCTCTTCCCCTAACTCCTTTTGCTTTTGAAAGAGGGAGGCGGTTACAATAGGGATTTTACCGTAGTTATCAGTTTAAAAATTTGACTTTCTTAAAATATTACTCATATCTATCTCCATTCAATGCATCATATACATAACTGTTTCAGCTATGGAAGTAAGCCATCATTGCAAGTTTAGAACAAATGTAATAGAAAACTTTGCAAAGTTGTTCAAGGTAATACTTTTGTATTAACAATGCATGAAAAATATTGTTGTAAACTGTTTAGTAAAATAATATATAAGACTTATTGCATTTTAGAAAACATTAAATTTATTTAAGGTGCAATTGAATGTAAATGAGCTTGTTTCTCTTTATGTATTTGCTGAAAGATGTGTTTGAAGTTTCAATGCAAAATCAACTTTGCGTGAGGAAAATATCTTCTATTTCAGGAAAATTATAGATAATGGAACTGACATTATTTATCATTAAGTTAACTGTAAGGAACAGAATCACAGAATGATTATTGGGGCACTTATGTACTGTTCATATCTGCCCCAACTTGTCTGTTCACAAGTGCCCCACATTGCTGCTTCTGTTAAATTGATAAACCATTACCATTTCTTAATTTTAGAAGAAAATGAACTTTATCAAAAATATTTATTAGTATTCATAGTATATGTTAAAACACTCAAATTCAAATAAATGAATAAATAAATAAAGTTATACGCTTATCAATTTGGAACAAAGATTTTACTTTTGAGATCTAAAAACAGTGTTTTGGCTACAGAGGACAAACAGAATGTCAGAAAGCTTCAGAAAATTTTTACCATATGTCTACAGATACCGTCATCTTTAGTAATTTTTTTCAAATAAAAAAACTTATAATAACTATTGAAAAATTGCGATGTTCACATCTGCCCCCTGTTCACATGTGCCCCCATCTCCCCTATATAGGATATCACATAAGAAAACATTTTTACTGAACGATACACGTAGAAATAGAAATAAACAAGTTAAATCAGTTTGATTTGAGGGTTAAGAATATTCTTTTATTTTTCCGTTCCAATCCATTACCACAATAGAATAATTCAAATCCTCCGGGATGGCATCATGGTATCTTGGGGAAGAAAGATTTTCTCTCCCAGGTCGTCTTCTGAACGCGTCGTTATTTTCCCGCTTTTTATGAAGTTACATTGTCAGAAATTTTCGTCTTTATACACTAAATTATTCGTCATTTTTAAACAAATAATTTCCGTGCTCCTAGAAAACATGCTTTTTCCGTTAATTCATCCCGAAAGTCTGAAAAAGTGGGGAAATTTCCATTCATTCCTTGCGCGCGTGCGTATTGGGTGTATTAATACGAAAGCTCAAATTTATTTTTAAAATGAAAAACCTAAAATTCAATAAATTAAAATTTCTAATTTATTTTAAAACAAACAAACAAAAATAATGCTTTCGAATTTAATACAGTAGCAATTTTCTCATTCATCTATCCAAAAAATTGTAGATTGTAATTCAAATTATTTTCGATTATTAATTTCATAATTCATAATTCATATCATAAAATTATAAAAATTGCAAATTCAACGTATTTATGTTTAGGTATTTTAGTATTATTGCTACACAAAAAATTAGCACATTAGGAGTATAATTTCAGCAGTTATTAATAAAAATATGAAAATGTAATTTAACATTAGAAGGACCAAATTTTGAATGTTTATAATTCAAAAACTTATCATTCAAATGACCTGAAATTTAGTGTCTAGGCATAGTTTGAACCGAAGATTTGAAATATTGTGTTGAAATTGGGTATTGCCATTGAAAAAATTGAAGTTTGGGTTCGTTTTAATATGTAGATGGCCCCCTAAGCAAATTTATATACATCATTTAAAAGTAGACTTTATTTCCAATCGTTCGGTACCAATAATTTTCTTCTACGTTAATTTGTTGAGGAATTAGTAGGGGTGTTTACTTTTTTTTTCCACGACTGTACATGTAAAATTTGACGGTATACATTAAATATATATATAGAGGATATCACATAAGAAAACATTTTTACTGAACGATACACGTAGAAATAGAAATAAACAAGTTAAATCAGTTTGATTTGAGGGTTAAGAATATTCTTTTATTTTTCCGTTTCAATCCATTACCACAATAGAATAATTGAAATCCTCCGAGATGGCATCATGGTCTCTTGGGGAAGAAAGATTTTCTCTCACAGGTCGTCTTCTGAACGCGTCGTTATTTTCCCGCTTTTTATGAAGTTACATTGTCAGAAATTTTCGTCTTTATACACTAAATTATTCGTCATTTTTAAACAAATAATTTCCGTGCTCCTAGAAAACATGCTTTTTCCGTTAATTCTTCCCGAAAGTCTGAAAATGAGGGGAAATTTCCGTTCATTCCTTGCTCGCGTGCGTATTGGGTGTATTAATACGAAAGCTCAAATTTATTTTTAAAATGAAAAACCTAAAATTCAATAAATTAAAATTTCTAATTTATTTTAAAACAAACAAACAAAAATAATGCTTTCGAATTTAATACAGTAGCAATTTTCTCATTCATTTAAACTTATTCGCAATTTAATTTTTAGAGCATTAAAAAAATATTCGCATGTAAAGTATATTTTAAACGTACATATTTAAAAAACATTTAGTAGTTCAATCGAGTTTAAAAAAAATCGATTTTATTCAAAAAAGCAAACATTTCTTCTCTAATTTAATTTAAAATATAATATTCATATTTTATATTTAACAATCAAATTACGTCTTATAGCCCAGTGGTTAGGGGGTTGAATTCGGAATTAATTAGGGGAAAGCTGGAAAATGTTTTAATCCCTTCAGTTTAGGTCTGGAATAAGCATGCTATGTTTTACTCCTCGAACTCGGTGAGCGTTAGGAAATATGTATAGATTTATAGTCAAAAAACACGTTTTTATTAAACACCATAACAATATCGCAAAAATAACTAACTCTATCAAAACCATTGTCAATACAAATGTTGTAGAGCTTAAAATTCTGAGTAAACTGAGTAACCTACACTTAATATTTTTGTTGAAAATTAAGGTCACAATTCTACTTCAAAGTTTTAGCCTGTGCTCAGGGGGTTGGACACAGAATTAATTAGGGGGAAACTGGAAATCATTTTAAACCCTCCAGTTTAGGTCTAAAATGAACGTACTATGTTTTCTTCCTCGTACTTGGTAAACGTTAGAAAATATGTACATATTTATTTTCGAAAAACACTTTTTTTTAATTACCTTAACAATATCTCAAAACAGGTAACTCTATCAAAAACATTGTCAGTACAAATGTTCTAGAGCTTACAGTTCTGAATAAAATGAGTACCCACATTAATATTTTTGATTAACATTAAGGTCGCAATTCAATTTCAAAATTTAGCCTTAATCGCTAATCAAGAGCTTGAAGCCAGGAGAGACAGAATTAACTTAACAATATTTCAAAACAGCTAACTTTATCAAAAGATTGTAAGTACAGCTGTTGTAGAGCTTAAAATTGTTAATAAAAGGAGTACACACATTAATATTTTTGTTCATCATTAAGGTCGCAATTCTATTTCAAAATTTTGCCTTAATCGCTAATAAAGACCTTGAAGCCAGGGGAGACCAAGTTAACTTAACAATATCTCAAGACAGCTAACCTTGTCAAAACAATTGTCAATACAAATGTTGTAGAGCCTAAAATTCTGAATAAAATGAGTACCCACATTAATATTTTTGTTCAATATTAAGGCCGCAATTCTATTTCAAATGTTCGTCTTAATCGCTAATCCCAGGCTGAAACCAGGAGAGATCAAATTATCAGTACACATTGCTCCCAATTTTTCTATTGTATTTTTGTTAATTTCTGATCTATGTCGAGGGGATTAAAACAATTTCTAACTTTCCCCGAATTCATTTCGAATTAGGCCTTTTTTTCATCCCCTACCACTGGGCCCGTAATTGAGAAAACGCAATTCTCAAATTTTCCAAAATAATGAACTAAAATAATTACAAAAATATCGTAAATGCTTCAATAGATTAAAAAAATACATGTGTATAAAACTTAGAAGCAGGGTGGACTGGTAACTTGGTCTGTTCTGACTTCAAGCTCTTGGTTAGACATTTAGGCTAAACTTTGAAGTAGAATTTTAAGCTTAATGTTCAACAAAAATAATAAGTGTGAGTAATCATTTTATTCAGAATTTTAAGCTCTACAATATTTCTACTGCCAATGTTTTTGATGGAGTTAGTTTTTTTTTTTTTTAGATATTGTTACGGTAACTAAAAAAACCTTTTTTTCGGCAATAAATCTGTACATATTTTCTAACGCTCATCTACTACGAGGGGGAAAACTTGGTACATTCATTCTAGACCTAAACTAAATGGATTAAAACAATTTCCAGCTTTTCCCTAATTAATTCCGAATTCAGCCTTTTTTTGCTCCCCTACCACTGGGTTATTATTAAAAATATCTCTAATAAGTAATAATTTTTATCCTCTATTATTCTATAAGAGTTAAAACACAAACCATTAATTCATAACAATGAAATGTCCCTGCAATCAAGTTTAAATTTCCGAGCTTTCTGAACAATAAATTTAACAAGCCTTACCAATCTCCCATTTTAAGAAAACCCGTATCTTCATTTTAAACTCGGCCTTTTCCAAGTGTTCGCTTGCTGAGTTGTTAAGATGCTCGATTCGAAACGCGCTGTCCCAGCTTCAAACCCAAAGGGATTCACGGAAGAACGAGAGACGTATTTTTTAAAAACTTCTTTTTCCAGATTACAGAAATTTTCTGTCCAAGAACGGAAAAGGAAAAGAACGAAAATTTGTTCAATTGTCGGATATATGCCGGTAGCAGTGCTGCCAGGAATATTTATGTGAATTGAAGAAAGTATTTCTGAGAGTGTTTCTAAATGTTGAACATTTACTTTTCCCAACTAAATTAATCCTTCAATTTCCTCATAGAATCTGCTAAAGTAATTTTAATTTTTTAATTGTCTTTAGTTATTTACCCTCTAAATAAGAGAAATATTTGCATTTTTAATGGAGGGTTTTCTGCTTTTATTTGGTTTTTATCGTATTGCACACTGCAGTGTCCATCGGGACACTGGATCAAAAATTATTTGATACCTTAGGTGCACAAGACTTCTAAAATTAGTGTACTAATGGTACATTATAAAAAAAATGGCAGTATTCACCTTTCACAAGTCATGGTAAACTTAAAATCTTGGCTACGAAAGTGCCAAGTTAAGGTGCTGCGAATGAAAATAGTATCAAGACGTTTGGAAAGTTAAAAACATACGGACACTAACAGATGATCCAAAACGTAAATAGATGGCTCAAGCCGCCAACAGAGGGTCCAAGACGCCAGCAGATGACCCGGAACATTTTTTGCGAGAATGTTTTCAAAAATTATTTTAAAAAGAAGCGTACCCTGGAGAGTGAATTGTGAATTGGAGGATAACATGTGAAACTCCAGTCAAGCATAAGTTAACTGAAAACTTTGATTTTTGTCACTATTATTGATGTAAGCAGATTTTAACAAAACAATTATTCTGTAGCTTCTTAAAGTGAAATATAAATTACGTGTAATTAAATTAATACCCATTCATCTTCTAATGGGCTGGAGCAATCAACATGTGCGTCAGGACAGTTTTCTTTGCATTCGTCAAGATACTAAAAAAAAAATCAATCAGTATGGATTAACAATATAATTTTATAATGATTAAAAAACATTTCAGCAAAAACATAATTCATAAAGAAGAAAAGTAGAACAGTTTATCACTTTGACATAATTAAGTGGTTCAAGACTCATTTAGACTATGTTTTTATTTGTCTAAGTATTTAAAAATACATTCAATTAGTACGAGTCTATACCATTTGTCATGATACGACAGTTAACATGAATTAAAACACAGTTTCAGAAGTCCAAAAAGACATGTAAATCAGTTGTGCACATGGGGATTATGCAAAATCACAACCAATGTAGGTCACGATGTTTACTCAGATACATAGAATTTACTGGCCTTTAATTTACGAAGATTTGTTTGAAAGATCTTTATTTTCTTTATATTTCGATAACCAGAGCCGATCAAAGACCCACCCACACCTTTCTATCGTAAAATCGTACCGTAATATCGACAAACTCTAAAAAACGTGTCCAATTAATTTGATGGAGACCTCATTTGGTAAGAGAGTTTCGAGAAAGGGGCCGTAGGAGGTCCCTGTGAGAGTCGAATTTTAAAATTTCCAATACTAACACCTAATTTTGTCATCATATTTAGATTGTTCTGTATATTTTAACTTAGGATACCAAACGAAACGTCATCCAGTTATGTAATTTCGGAATTATGAAGAAATTAACTTTGGAACTCGTAATGTTAAATTCAAATTTTAATCGTTTTAAAGCAGATTGCAATGCAAGTAATTTTTTAACCTAGATGTATGCTAGAAATCAATTTTTGGCAAAACATTCATATCTTACAATTCATTTTATTTTCGAAAAAAAATAATATAAATACGGGTATCCTTAATATATAAGCGGGTTATATAAGGTAGTAGCGTATATTTACTTATAGACCACAATAATGCACAACCCAAATACTCATACATCTGCCACATAATCACACCATTGCACTATATTTACTCGATGAAATTCCAGCTACACTTGACTTATCCCTCCTCTGTAATAAAACGAATAATTTAGAGGTGAGCTTCGCTGACATATGCAAATCATATTACACCACAGTATCATAATTTTCACATATTTATGATTTATAATAAGATATCGAATTTCAAAATCGTTGACTTTAGCGCTTTATCTTTGGTACATTATTAAAGAATATCAAAAAATCTATATTACATGAGTAATGTAGTTGTAATTTTTCCTACAGGGTGATCAATAAAGTGCCTGGGCAGAGAGTCGAACACGGAACGTCTGGCTTATATTGCCAGTATTTTACCAGTTGACAAGAAGCCAACACAAATTCAATGGTTACTAAAAGTTCTTTTGGTAATCCTATATTTTCTGCCATACGAGACAATTAAACAGAATAAACAGAATTTAAAGGGCTCCAATAAACGATGGATTCACAATTACACTTTATTATTTTAACAGCAAAACCATATTCAGTGGCGAAGAAATTAAAAAAAATTATAACTCGAGTGATTTTTTTCCTAATCTGTATCGTTGTGTTAAAAAGTAATTAAGTATCCACCGTTTATTGTATTTCCTGTACTTGCGGTTTATTCTGTTGAGCTGTTTCATATGGCAGACTGGATTTTATACCTAAAATGTTGTCTGAATGAATTTGTGTCAATTTGCTGTGGCCCTGGTAGCTCAATTGGCAATGCAGTGTCAATGGTTCCGGGTTTGACGCCTGGCCTCGAAACTTTTTCACCGAGTTAGAAAAAATAAAATTCGGTTGATTTCGTTGTCAATCTGTGTAATTGTATTAAAAATAATAAATCTATCTATCTATATATATATATATATAATAAAGATGAAATCACATATATATAAACAAATTGGTAAAATTCTAAAGAACATTGGAAATCAGTATGTAAAATAAGAAACTATGAATAACCCACAGAATCATAAGAGGAGCTTGCAGGTTTAATTCATAGTGAAGATGCGTTATTTTATCCAAATTTGTCAGCATTACGACTAAAATGACAAAATTTAGCTGCTAATAGCGCATCAAAAAACAAATAAATGATAAAAAACCAAGAGATCTAAAGAAAAATACACCTTACACAAGATATTAAAAATTGGAGATTAGAGCACAGTACCTCGATTATAGACAAAAGGCCAAAACTCCAGAAATTTGACCCACAAAATTATAACATGTGAGGATGCAATCAGATTAAAGACTATTAAAACATGTGGCATGGATGAAAGTGTCAGCAAAACCAGCAGATAGTGAATGAAAACAAAAACACTGCTGCCATATGGTGTGAAAAAGGGAAACTGTATTGCAAATAGATTTTTAACAAAAATGTTTATTACTGCCATCTATACCTATAATAAAGAGTCAAATCAATTGAAGAAATCAAGAAATGACTTAAATTAACATTTATTTAAAGTAGAATGAAAAAAATAGAAATAAACTTAAGTACTGAGTAAATATTAAATATATATATATATATATATGTGTGTGTGTGTGTATTTAAGTAAGATATTCAGCTGAAATTTCTCATAAGCCTGGTGCAATTGCATGGATGTATTATAAGAATATAATAATAATAATAATATTATTATTATAACATGGCATTCAAATTTCATATATTTGCTTTATTATATGTACAGATTCTAACATATAAAATTTCAAATACATAATTTATTGACTGATCATGAAATCTATAATCAAAACTTGTGTTTAAATATCTACGACCATCGTTAAATTTAAAGTAGCATTCTATGTTTTAAACCAATACTACATTTGCTGACAGTTCATTTTGTCAAAGAATTATTTTTTACGTAGACTGATCGGTGATGATTTAAATTTTGGTATTTCTTTAAATAAACATTGTATCTGAAACTTGCGAAATTTAGTTTTAACAAAAAATTATTAGTAATGTTACTGCAACAAGCATAATATAAATGAAGATTATTCACCCTTAGATTATTGACTCACCGCTTTACCGTCTTTAGAAAAATTTAACAACCCGTATCTTACAATTTCCAGGTCATTAAAAAGTACATCTACGTCTTCTGATTCCATGTCAAAATATTCTAAAATATCCGCTACTTCTTCCTTCTTAATAACTGGAATTTTATTAAACATAAGAGGATTGAAATCAACCTATTTGAAGGAAATATATAAAAATGCATATAAAAATTACTAAGAAAACTAAAGTATTTGCATGCAGAAATTTCATAAAGAATGTCAAAAAATACTTACCTTAAACAGTTACTTTTCATAGTAATATTCAACACTTCAATAATATTAGAAGGCCATTCCATGAATAACGGACAAAATGTACAGCACGTGATACTTACATAAATGAGGCATTCTCACAATATTTTAACGTTTAAGTCCCTGAATAATAATTTTTATATTAGTATATATATGCTTGGGTTTTTTTAATTTCTTATACTGGAAAACATCCCATTGCATGACTGCATAACAATATTAACGAGATAAATAAGTTTTGTACAATGTTGTGTGTGGGGGGGATGGAGGGGGGGTGGTCCAAATATACCACGAAATTCTTACACCGTCCCGTGTCCATGATGCTAATTTTTAAGTTTGGAGCTGTCTGTATAAAAGTGTTTTAATAAAAGTAATTCCATGTAATTTTTTTTCGAAACTGGAACTATTGTTTCATATAAATATGTAGCAAAAAATTAGCCTGCATACATTTTTTATGGTTGTTATTATTTTTTTAACTCAGTCCCTGAGTTTTAGATTCCTTACTGTCCTCTTGCTAAAATTATGCAGAAAATCACTTCAGATGCAGCCGCAGATTTTTTTTTCAAATTTTTCTCATGCAGAAGTATCGTAGAGAAAGAATGGCTAAAATTCTTTGACAGGAAATTTACTGCAGAATTTAAATCAGCATTTAAATATCAATTTCAAGCATCGTGGCATTATTGATAGTCTTAACGTCCCCAAGGTTTATTCCTGCACTTTTCGAGGTAAATTAAAAAATATATATATATTTAATCCAGTGTAAATAACTGTTTCTAAAAATCAATAAAAATTGTGGCTATTACTTAGTCTTAACATGATTTGCCTAAAAATAGGGGGTATTTTCCTTACCGTCCCATCCTTACCATCCGTTTTATTCCTTACCATCCCTTTTTCCCTATACTGTTTCCTTTTTCCCCCTTACCATTCCTTCTTTAACATCCCTTTAATACAATGTTATATCAAAATTGTGTACTAAAAATACTACATTGTTATTATTTCTTATTTTAATGCCCTGTGGGTACTATGCAAATTCATTATAAGCAAAAATTTAGAAAAAAATAAAAAGTTATAGTGGTAAAACGGTAAGGTAAATTAAACTCACAAGTTTAACTTAAACCTCAGTTAAATAAAATTTTAGCTGCTGACTATTTTTTCTTTATTTTGAATCATTAATGTATTCGTCCACAAGTTTAAATTGTTATTTTAGTAAGTTTAATTTCACCAGATTTTTATTCCTGAAAGTTAAAAAATTGTGAGATTGCCTCAAATACCTATAAATCATAAAAAGTGGGGAAGGATTGTACTTTGTGCCAATATATTAAGAAAAAGAAACAACGTATAAAAGCACAAATAAAATGTGTTTAAAAGCATACAGCTGTTTCAAAACCTCTAAGGTTTCCTCATCAGTGCTTAAAATAAAAGTTAAATTAAAACTAAAACATTGTGTAAAAAGGGGGGGGGGAGGTGGACAGAGAGTCAGAAAAGCGTACCTTTCAGCTCTACTGCCAACGGTGAAATGCGACATACGGCCAGCGTTCTCAGATAGATTTTACTTTTTCCCCTAGACTACGGAGCAAAAATTCCCTAGATTTCCCTAGATTCTAAAGTCACGTGACATGGAAGAAATTCTGCATTTTGATTGGTTGTATAAGGTGGGTAGTCATGAAAAACAAAAACAAACTTATTTTGTTCGGGACGACAAAATCTTGTGATATATTTTTTTCAAAACTACTGCTTAGAATATAAATTTATATTTATTTAAAAACAAGGTACTTTGATTAAACATACTCTTTGTATTTGATTTTTGAGAAAATCGCTGCAATCACGAAATAACATACATTACAGCTTTGATTATTATTACTATAATTTTTATTATTTGATATTCATGCGCATATATTTTATATCAAATTACTATTCTGAAATTTCCTGTGGGTGGTCAAACAAAAGGAAATATAATGGAGCAGTTCACATCACGTGACTTTTACCGGAGAACAATGAAGAAAGCTGTAGGACACACAAATTGAAAAGGCATTGATAAAGGTAGCAATATCTGTCCTACAGCAACAGCAAAAACCTGTTCGTGACGTCACCTTGCACAGCTCTATAGTTGTTTGACAAATATTCAAGTTCTGTTTCTACAGTTTTTGAAGTTTTCAGATGCTCATATTATTGCATTATTATTTTAATATAACTTTAGATGTCCTAAATTAATGCCTAAAAGCACAAAATAAATTAGTAAAAATCGTGCATGTTTTTATCTCAATTCATTTCATTCGTAAACGCATAAAATTGGCAGGCAGTGTTCTAAAAACCAGGAAATTAAATAGCGTTTTCCATTTTTCATTTCCATGAAAGATAAAGAGTGCTTCAAAAGAATACCGTCAAAGTTGGCGTTTTGAAACATATTCATAGTGGAGAAGTCCCGTCATGAGACAGCAATCGCTTACAGCCTTAGATACAACACATTATCGAAAAATGCTATTAGGTCCAAAATCATTTCAATGGTCATGTCTGTCAGTTGCAGGCTTCTACCTATAAAAATGAATCTATAATAAGCCACCCCCCCCCCCCTCAAAAAAATAAATAAATCTGAAATAAAATATTAATTTCATTTTCTTGTATTTCATGTTATTTGGGAGAAATGCTTGCTATTGTTATGGCTAATACTTAAAAGAGATAGAAAACAATTTCTTTAGAGGATCAGATATTTTCACCTAGCATTCTTCTGTTTTAATACATTATGCATAATTTACTTCATTATGGGTATAATTATAATAAAGTTTCCATACGCACTTAGTACACGATTTTTTTTAACAACAGGTAATCAGATTGATGATTTCTTTATTTGGTTTGGTTTTACTTGATAGAAGAAAAGAAAGAAAAACCAGCAGCAACTCCTACCCCACTTCCCCATCCCCCTTTAAACGAACGACCTTAGACCTCAGAGACAGTTTCATTTAAAAAAAGCTTCTAGGGATTGAAATCCAGATGTTGAAATCTGCAAAAAATAAGTACTGTTTGCATCTGGAGTAATTAACAACTGTTGATCCAGGTGGTAATCATTTATTAGCCATCTAGGATCCCTGTTCCGAGAAACGAAAGAGAGGTCCGATTCCAGTTCGGACCATAAATTCCTCCCCCCACACCCTCTGTAACCAAAGAATTGCTTGAAGACAATTTCTCCCCACTGACCATCCCTTTACTTTCTCTTCCATATTCATTCATCAAACACGTCACATCAATCAGTTTCTAAAGTTCATTGCCAGAAGAACACAGGAGTCTAACAAAAATCCTTTTTTCCCCTAAATTTTAAGAAAATATTGCCAGTCTTCTAAAAATTCCCTAGAAATCTGAAGGAATTCCCTAAATCCCTAAATAGGCTTCCATTTCCCTAGATCTAGGGATTTTCCCCTAGATCTGAGAACGCTGCATACGGCTGACAAACAGTTACGGAGTTGATCTCACGCGCATATTCAGGGAGACCAATCAAAATACCCAATTGCTCTGGAAGAGTCCAAACTTAGAAGGAGAAAAAGGGGGGGGGGAGGAAGTTTCTATAATTCTCTCCACTCCCTCCTCCCCCCCTTTTTCTCCTTCTAAGTTTGGACTCTTCCAGAGCAATTGGGTATTTTGATTGGTCTCCCTGAATATGCGCGTGAGATCAACTCCGTAACTGTTTGTCAGCCGTATGTCGCATTTCACCGTTGGCAGTAGAGCTGAAAGGTACGCTTTTCTGACTCTCTGTCCACCCCCCCCCCCTTTTTACACAATGTTTTAGTTTTAATTTAACTTTTATTTTAAGCACTGATGAGGAAACTTTAGAGGTTTTGAAACAGCTGTATGCTTTTAAACACATTTTATTTGTGCTTTTATACGTTGTTTCTTTTTCTTAACCTATAAATCATTAATGTATTCGTCCATAAGTTTAAATTGTTATTTTAGTAAGTTTAATTTCACCAGATTTTTATTCCTGAAAGTTAAAAAATTGTGAGATTGCCTCAAATACCTATATCTATTAACTTATAAGTTGTTAGAATATAAGTTATCTACTAAAAAACAATTTTTCAAAAGTAAAAAAAAAAAAAGAGAGAAAGTTGTGGCTAAAAAATAGTGTGATATCAAATTTCCAAGCTTATATTATGGTACTTATTTAACATTTTTTATTAAAAATTTACCATACGTAAGTCGAGTACCTAAGTATGCGTTGATAGAAAGCCTTTTCTCCTTTACTAAATACATCATAACGTGTTTCTGAAAATTAATTTTTTTAAAATTATGCATGATGGTCTTGGCGGCCATCTTTCCATATTTTACACAAATTTCTAAGCACACAAGTACATTGTTAAGATCGGAAATTCGAAATTGTTGCTAAAGCAAACATTTTATGCTTTTAATTTATGGAAATGAGTGCCTAGAAATTTGTGTCTTAAAATAAAGTTGAAGTAACTTCAGGTTTCATCTTATGATTATTTTTTTTTTTCGGAGGGGTTAATTAATCAGTTAAAGCAGTAAAAATCAATATGTTTTTGTTTTTTTTTTCAAAATAAAATACTTTCGTAATTTATCTGTCTGGAGCCAAAACTAGAAGTTCAAAATTCTTAATAATGCAAACATATTACGAGCTTGTCTGCTTAGAAATTTGTGTAAAATATGGAAAGATGGCTGCCAAGCCCATCATGCATAATTAAAAAAAAAATTAATTTTCAGAAACACGTTATGATGTATTTAGCAAAGGAGAAAAGGCTTTCTATCAACGCATACTTGGGTACTCGACTTACGTATGGTAAATTTTTAATAAAAAATGTTAAATAAGTACCATAATATAAGCTTGGAAATTTGATATCACACTATTTTTTAGCCACAACTTTCCCCTTTTTTCATTTTTTTTTTTTTTTTTTTTTTTTTTAAACTTTTGAAAAGTTGTTTTTTAGTAGATATCAGTTCTTTTTTTTAAACAGATTATATATAATTGAAATAATTCTACTCGCTAAAATTAGTTCTTGTATAGCCTTTATAAGCAGGGAACGAACACAATAGTATACATTTTGTTTACCTATCATTCATTTTTTAGAGTAATTAATAATTTAAAAGTAAAGAAAGTCAATTTCTTCTTTCAAAGTATCAGTCTTTCTCAATTTATATCTCTTTAAAATTTTCTATGAAGGATGAAAATTTAGTAAAAATCAAATAGTCAAAATAAAATATATATTTACAGTTAGTTTGTCAGTTAACTGTTTGTTCTAACTTTTTTTTGCTGACGGTTTTGCAAAATAAATTTACCTTTGCAAATACCTACGGATAATCCGAAAATGAAGTCTCGCAGGCATCTAAAGAATCGAAGATCTGTCTAAAGAAGTAAATCTAGCAATTCTAAACATGATGATGAAACATTTTTGATAAAAAAAATTTAAAGATATAAACTGTACATGTAACTTCGTCTTCATTTAGATCGTGTTATAGAGAAGAAAGAATAAATATTTAATTTTACTCAAGTCTGTTTATCCATACCTATTTGCATAAATGTGAGAATATAATTTCGTATAAAAATTCCCGTAAATTGATTATCTTTAATAGTCTATTATTAAAGCCGCATAAACACTAGAATTAAATTTTTTCCTGTTAAAAATTTCCTGAAATCTATAGTCTTATCGTTCGTCAAATTTGTTTTATGTTTTTTTTTTATACCCAGACACCTTTTCTAAACTCTGACAAAAGATCACAGAAATACTGAAGTTATCCAAATACTTGTATCTTTCTATCGTATTTCTTTTTTTGAGGGGGGGGGAGGAGCGAGGAAGAGCGCTTAAGAACTTCGTTTTGTTCTTAGAATTCTGAATTAATCATTTAAAAGATCTACCTACATAAGTCTTGTTGCAGAATTTTCATTAGCTAAGAGTTGCATCAACTTATACATCATGTGAATATATTAAATTACTTTTGTAAAATACTAGATGGGAGCCATTGATATTTTCAGAGCATTTGCCTATATTTTAAACTTAAGTCATTTACAATTATTCATTAATTTTCTATACGAATTAAAGAAGTCGTTGTTTCCATGGCAACTGTACCTTTCACTATTGCTTATTTGTTTGTTTGTTTGTTTTATTGTACACATACATATCAGATCACGTGGGGATCACGGCGGGATTCGAACCCGCCCCCACCTACGCTCTCAAGCGATTAGCGGCGTGGTGTCTTATCCACACAGCCACGCTGGGCCACTATTGCTTTCTCTAATACCCAGATACTCAAATTTAACCAGCTGCGCTTAGAATCATGCTCATAACAGAGTACATTTATATGTAAGAGTGGTGACATGTGCACAAGTCGTGTATTCATATTCAAGTTTTTGTCCAAAGAACAGTAACTCAGTTTTCAGTAATAGACGTGGAAGATTTCGATTAAATTAACCAGAAAAGATAAAAAACATTAGCTTTCTGATTTGATTTTATTCAAAATCGTCTTAACCAACCAAAGTTAATGCCCGGGATCCAGATAAATTTTTCTCTGTTAGTAAAATTAGATTGACCAATCAGTAGCCTCCATCCTTGCAGGCTTTTCTGTGTTTACTGCAAACATAAAAAAGTTTTCAAAAATGCAGGCTTCTGATTGATCAATCTCATCTTGCTAATAGCGTAAAATCTATCTTGATCCCGGCCTATTCAACGCCCTTTGAATATTCGAGAAAACCTTGACACGCGTCAGGAAAATATCACACAAAGCAGGCAAAACAAAGAAGAAAAATCATTCATTGGCTCGTTCATATCCACGAGCCAATGAATGATTTTGTTCCTTTGCTTTGCCTGCTTTGTGTGATGTTTTCGTGACGCGTGTCAAGATTTTCTCAAATATCTAGGGGGCGTTGGTTTATTTCACTATCATGAAGCTACGAAAGGAGAGGAGCAGACATGTCAATCTTCCCGTGTGAAAGACTACATACCAAAAAAAAAGAGTTCTTTCCCCCTCTTCTGCCCTTTTCTCTCTTGATTTTGACCGATAGCAGCCCATTTAGCAGTCTCCAGTGCAATATGCCGCTATATATGGCGGACGCAAGGGGGAGGGTGTTAGCGTGACCAATGACATAATAGGCCAGTTCATGACGTTTAAAAGTCACACGGAGTTGGATCATCTTTACATGATGATTAGTACAAAGCAGTGCGCCGATTTTTTTTGTGTCCATTGCCGTGTACAGATAATCAACTCTGTGTGACGTGATGAGCTGGCCACACTTTAGGAACAGATTCAAATGACTTCATCTATATCTACTTCGAGGCAAACGAAAAAGACAGGCTTCCGCGGTGTTACAGCGTCTAGAATATATAAGTGTGGAAATCCAATCAGTCGATCACAGCGATATCTGCAGGATATTTCCCAAAACTCCAAGACAATTTGGTCTAGACGCTGTAACATTTTTTTTAACATTTTATTAACATACATCTGACTTGTGTGCTTGGCGTCAAACCCGCTGTAATAATACGATGTTTACTTTGAAATTCGAAAATATATCGCACATGTCGCTGCGATCATCTCCCTGGATTTCAGCGTCACTGCACATTTAAGGAATACACTTTTTAGCGGTTCTTGGACAGCAAATTTCCACATTATGTATTCTAGACGCTGTAGCGGTGCATTACACATGTCTCTTTCTTCTTTAAAAAATATACTGCAGATGTCGATGCAAATGGTTGTTTGGAATTCGACATCGTTGTACATTTAAGGGATTCAAAACTCCCACGCTTTTTTAAGTATTGCTGGGATAGTCGATTTCAACAACATATAATCTAGACGCTATAACGGAGCTATAGTTTCTGGAAGATATAGCTTAAAAATCGGCTTATTAAAAAGTTGCTAAAAAATTGTATCCCATAAATGTTGAACGAGGCTGAACGACGAATGTCGATTACAGCGACATATGGTAATTCCAACGTAACTATTTCAAAAAAAACGTTTCGCTCAGAGAAGATCTAGAAAATGTTGCTCCTATCGACATTTGTCATTCAGTATTTTTCAATATTTATATGATTCAATTTTTAGCACTTTTTAAAGCATTACTACACTGTTAAAAATATCGTGAAAAATTACCTCTGTTTATAAAGGCTATCTATTTTTTGACCAATGAGAACGCTAAATAAACGCCTATGGATCGTTCTCATTGGTCAGAAAATAGATAGCCTTTAAAAACAGAGGTAATTTTTCACGATATTTTTAACAGTGTAGAATAGCCGGTTTCCACACTATGACCGTGATATGTAGGTAGATTTTTCTCTGTTATCGTAACGAGATTGACCAATCAGATGCCAGAATTTTTGCTAACTTTTCACTGTTTGCAAAAATGTACGTGGATCCCGGCCTATATTTCTAGACGCTATAACTGAGCTCAGGAATAGTACAGAAAGCAAACTCCGTATTTGATACATTAAGGCCTTGATCTAATTAGGAACAAGTGTGTCTCTATAACGAAGTAGCGACATACGGCCAATAAATGTTTATTGGGTTGGGTTGATTTTTGACGGCCAATTATCTACACGAGGGATATAGGCCCGGGGGGGTGCCCTCCGTGGGGGTCTTTCTAAGGGAACCTAATCCGTATTAACGCATGGAAGATCCACGGCTCGAAGAAAACCACGAAAACTCCGAACGATTAGGCCGACGGGCGCGATTGGGATCGAACCCAGCACCTCCCGTCTACCAGCTTCGAGAGCAGAACCTCTCGGCCACTGGTGGGGCCCAAATGTTTATTGGTAAAAGTGATAAAAAACAAATCGTTAAAGTTATTTGCGAGCATGCCATTATCGTCAGACTAATGCATGTTGAATTATTTCCCTAGAGATCGTCCATGCGCGTATCTTCTAATGGAGGATATTCCAAATATGGGTTCGAGGCTGAAAAAGTCACGTGGTACCGGTAATTTACCCAAAGAATTTCTAACTGAAGGGAAACAGGAAACTACACTGTTAAAAATATCATGAAAAATTACCTCTGTTCTTAAAGGTTCTCTATTTTCTGACCAATGAGATGAAGCGTTCTCATTGGTCAGAATACAGATAGCCTTTAAAAACAGAGGTAATTTTACATGATATTTTTAACAGTGTACTACTGCTTTCTCCAATGAACTGTTTCATTGGCTAGTGGGGATTTACCTTACGTAGACGGAGCCTTCCCTTCTTTACGCTAGACGTTCTTGCCTTGACCATGTGATCATAACGTAGATTGAATATCCTCTATTCAAGAAAGCGGATTGCCGTACTTTCGACAAAAACTTGAAATGAGCATGACTCCTGTGCTTATATCACCACACTTATGTATAAAGGCTCTCTGTTATGGTGTTGTTTCTGATACAGCGCCTAGAATACCTAGTGTGGAAATATGCTATCCAAACAGTTCTAAAAATTTGTATCCCTTAAATGTGCGACGATACTGCTAAAATTTCAAGTGTCGATCGCACCGACATCTGCGGGATTTTCGTATTACTATTATTACATTGTATAGACTAGCAATTTCTTGCAGTTGTAGAAAATATCCTGTAGATGTCGCTGCGATCTGAATATTGCGGCAGTATCATTGCACATTTAAGGGATACAATATTTTAGAGCTTTTTTAAGTATTACAGGGTTAGCCGATTTCAACACTATATATTCTAGGCGCTATTGTTTCTGAGCGCTGTTGGTTAAATTTCGATATTTGTGTTTTAGAGTGAGCAATAGAGAAAAGTATTAAAACTATTGAAACAATAACTTCCTTAATATTGAAATGTATAGCAAAGGAGTTCAGAATCAATGTCTTAAATAGTTTCGAATATGCACTGTTGTTATGACATCAATACCCTTCCTGGATGTGGAAATGCAGAATTGTGTTCAACATAATTGGCCGCAATCTAGATAGATTTTTCGCTGTTAGCGAAACGAGATTCATCAATCAGAAGCTTGCACTTTTGCGAGCTTTTCGCTGTTAGCGAAACGAGATTCATCAATCAGAAGCTTGCACTTTTGCGAGCTTTTCGCTGTTTGCAGAAATGCAGGCTATTGATTGGTTAATCTCGTTTCGCTAAGAGCGAAAAATCTATCTGGATCCCAGTCTAGATTTCTGTAAACATTGCACTTCATCCATGGCACTAACAAAATGACTCAAAACTTTTATGACATAGGTAGGGATCCAGAAACAGCAAAAATTCTCAAAATTCTGGCTTCTGATTGGTGAAACTCATTTCGCTAACAGCGAAAAATCTATCTGGATCTCGGCCATAGTTTTCTTCCATGAAATCAATGCAAAAGGATAATATAAAAGAATAGTATAAGACTTCTAAAATGGTTTCGTGGGTTTATCGCTGTTTGGCATAATTTATAAACTTTAGAATTAATTAACAGTTTTTCGCTAATTAAGAATAGAAAATTTGTGTTTTTAAAGCTGAATTTTATAAAAGCACGTAGATTGAGTAAATATCTGTCCAAAAATGCAATCCTTACTTTTTTATGTCCATTATTTAAGTCTCTACCTCGATTGAAGTATAAGGTGTGACGAAGAAAATAAATCGGTCATTTTCAGTATCTCGACGTTATTTAAAAAAATCTATATCTCTGTTTATAATTAATTTATGAGGATGCATTTGGTCTCAAATTGAAGATCTTTTCCATTAGGTGCTTCTGGTTTTGGTTTTATTTTTCTGCGATGATTGGTTCTTTTGATATGGGAAATTTTACGCTGGCATGTTTGGTCGATTTAACATGGAGAAGTTGGCTTCTGTATAATAAGCAGTTACGGTGTCTTGCGTTTTATTCTTGGCGTTTGTTTGTTTGGCGATGTTAGCATTTTTTTTTCAGCTTGGCTTGGCAGAATGACCGTCCTGCTTGATACATTAAAAATAACAAAAAAACGCAGACTTTCATAATAGCATAGTTGTTTTAAATTGAAGATAAAACACCATTGTTAAAACAGCAGTAATATGGAGTAAAGCTGTCCCACACGTGATATGGAATGACCCTTTAATAGGTTTAAAAATCTCCACATTTTAAATCCTAGACCCAAGTAATCTGCACGTTTCAGGGACATTCCATGGAAAAGCAAAAATGTCCTGCGGTTGACACTTGCATAAATATTTATATCTATTAACTTATAAGTTGTTAAAATATCAACTATACATTAAAAATAACAAAAAAACACTAGGATTTTCATATTAGCATTGCTGTTTTAATTTGAGGATATAATAACAGTCCTAAAACAGCAGTAATATATAGAAAAGTTGTCCCGCACGAGCCATGGAATGACCCTAGAATGCATGGGAATTTTTATATAAAGGTAACCCACGAAAGCCCAATGCCATCCACAGGTGACACGTCTTAAAGACCTTCTAAGATTTACATTTTAAGTGAATGTGTACCGTGATGCTTTTAAAGGGATCTAGTTTACCTAATCATAGAAAAAAGTTCCACATCTGTCGGACTTAAATAAGAAAACTTAAATTATGAGATGGAACATTTAAATGTGTGCGTATTACTAGATTAATGTAACTGAATCCGCTTATCCCTAAATGAAATATTGGTTACGCAGTGTTTCTTAAAATGGGGTACGAAAAGGAGAGACGAACCGCGGTAGCACGTACAAAAACTTTTTCAAGACGCGCAAAAATTTAAATTTGATATTAATTATGCAGAAAAAAAATTGTTTTATTTTTGTAATAAGGAATAAAATTTTGTTAGGCAGTTTTTTTATTAGTGCAGAGTATCACAAATAGTGCAATTATGTTTGCATGAATCAACACGGTACAAAAATTTCTTTTTCTGTGATACTATGCATCAACGTAACTATTTTGGCTTTTTATATGAATTTTAAAAGCTGTTTTTTTTTCAGATGAATTTTATAAGACATCACTGAAATAAAATGAAAAGCGGACCCGATTTTTCTAAGCATATTATTAAAAAAATTATCCAACAAGTATAAAGAAAGCATTCTCCCTCGAATGTACAAAATCAAGCATTCAATTTGAGTTAAATTTCCGTATCAAAATTTCATTACTGTAATTGTTATTTTAATATTTCAGGGATCGCATTATATAGAGAAAATTTTATTATTCCTACCAGAACCCTTAATGAGTTACCTTCATGACCATTTTATTTAGCATATTCTAAAGAAAAGTGCTATGAAGATATTATTTTTAAAATAGTGGTAGGAACAATAAAAGTTTCCATATAGAATGCGACCCCTGATATTTAGAAAATAGTCCAGGCAATAGGGAATTTTACCTAGCAAAATTAATGGTAGTACTGGAAATCGGCTTTCTAGATGTTTTTTGGGTCGCTGAATCCGAATTTGTAACTTCCCACCAAAATTTCCCCAGGCAACCCTCCCAAATTTTGGTAAAAAGCCCCCCAAAAAAGGTTTTTATTAAAAAATTCCAATTTTTATTGCTTTAGGGAAAAAGTAGCTAGAAATTCAGAAAGTAGACAAAATTTTCAACAAATTAGATATATGACATTATGACTTAGGATGAAGGGGAAGGGGGGATCTGCCTCGGAACATGCGCGCGGTGCTGCGTAAACTAAGTTGAGCGATTCCACTAAGTTGAGCAATTTCACACGTTTACATTCGTCCTCTCATCTCCCCTCCGAACTTTCTCTATAAGGTTTACTTTAAGATTTTTGTGTCGCTGAATCCGAATTTTTAACTTTCCCCCCAAAATTCCCCCCCCCCGAAACCCCCCCAAATAGTTGTTTTCAACTTAAATTTCTTATTTTTTTAGGGGAAAAGCATTACGAAATTCAGAAACTAGACAAAATTTGCAACAAATAGGATACATGACATTATGAATTAGGATGAACGGGGAGGGTGAGGGCTGCCTCGGAACATGCACTGTGGCGCTACGTGCAATAAATGATGAAGTCCAGGCAATAGGGGATTTTATCTGGCAAAATTAATGGTAGTACTGGAAATCGGCTTTCTAGATGTTTTTTGGGTCGCTGAATCCGAATTTGTAACTTCCCACCAAAATTTCACCCGGCAACCCCCCCAAAAATGGATTTTTTGAAAAAATTTGGTTTTTGAGAAAAGCGCGCGGGGAATATTCCGAGGCAGCCCCCCGTCTCCCCGTTTATCCTACTTCATAATGTCATATATCCTATTTATTGCAAATTTTGTCTAGTTTCTGAATTTAGTAATACTTTTCCCCTAAAACAATAAGAAATTTAAGTTAGAAACAACTATTTTGGGGGGGTTTCGGGGGGGGAAATTTGGGGGGTAAGTTAAAAATTCGGATTCAGCAACCCAAAAAACTTAAAGTAAACCTTATATAGAAAGTTCGGAGGGAAGATGGGAGGGATAATGTAAACGTGTGAGTGGTTAAGTGGAATTGCGCAACTTAATCCACGCAGCGCTGCGGCGCATGTTCCGAGGCAGATCCCCCCTTCCCCTTCATCCTAAGTCATAATGTCATATATCTAATTTGTTGAAAATTTTGTCTACTTTCTGAATTTCTAGCTACTTTTTCCCTAAAGCAATAAAAATTGGAATTTTTTAATAAAAACCTTTTTTGGGGGCTTTTTACCAAAATTTGGGAGGGTTGCCTGGGGAAATTTTGGTGGGAAGTTACAAATTCGGATTCAGCGACCCAAAAACATCTAGAAAGCCGATTTTCAGTACTACCATTAATTTTGCTAGGTAGGGTCCCTATACGGTCTCTATTGCCTGGACTAAAAATCAAATTTGGCTTTTGTTCTTAGTTATTTAATATATCAAAACGACTGATTCTATTAACTAGTGTTTTGTAAAAGCAGCCTATGCTGGAATATCTTATTATGTAGACGTTTGGTACGTTACAATGTCGATAGATATTGTTTATGAATTTCTGACACGCATACGTAAAAAAGTTCGCCATCCCTGTTCTGAGGTACGAGATAACTTTTTATTACTGACATGGCGTAACTAAATGAATCAATAAAACTGTTTTTTAATTTGATAGTCTATTTTTAAAAATATGTAAAACACAATAGATATTTAACTCTTCACTGCAGACTCACGCAGCGCTTTTACATCATTTGCCAATCCACGCCCACTAGGTCTGGTAACTCACCATCCTCATACGTTATATGCCCAACACTACTAACAAAGTTTAAAAATGCTCTCATTTTTTAATGACTTGTCCAATTAAACTCACTAGTCGCATGGGCTACGTCCTGTTCATTCATCAAGTGCCTTGCCCAGTGTCGCGATTTGATCTTCTTCAAGCGACACCCCTATGCTCCAAATAATAAAACAGTGCAAGAGCTGGTATTTGATGAAATGAACATGAAACTGTGTCTACCATCAACCTCACTACCCAGTGCCGTTGGGTAAATCCGGCAGTGAGAAATTCATATGTAGGAATTTCATTTTATATTCTATTTAGAGTTATTTAAAGCCGTTCAGTAGTTTTTAAGATAACTGTGGACATACAAGCATACATACATATATACGTAATAGATAAAAGCATTTTTTTTTTTTGTCGCTTAAAATATTTGAACAATTTCAGTGTATTTAAGTTATAAAATGTTTTAAATAATTAGCAATAGCAGTGATTTTTGTTGAAAAAAATGTTTAGGGTGGCTCTCAGTTTGTCTCAAGAAAATCAATATTCTACCGATCTGTCTTTTAGCAATTACAGTTCATATCAGCTGTTGACTTATTTGAATTTGTATAACTTAAGTGTGACAACCTCTGATTTAGGGAAAGAATGTGGTAAAAAAAAAAAAAAAAAAAACACGATTGTTGTATGATGTAATAAATAGATGGCATCTTATTAGGAATTTCAAAATTTGTATTTTCTCTTGTTATATTTACAAAATTTTTAGGAGTACGTAGTACGCCTTTTGCTTCGTCTCCTAAAAAATAGTGCACTGAGTCGAAGAATTAACATACCTTTACAAATTTTTCGTTTGACTTAACATCATTTCCACTAGCAGGTGCCAAAATGAAACCGAGAAAAAGTACTTCAAGATGGGACCTAAATGTTGCCAATAACTTAGGTAAACCAGCATTGGAGAATTTGAAATCTGCAGCAAGGTACGGCCAGTTAAAAATTTCGACATCGTTTAAAACTTGTCTCAAATCTTCAACACCTCGTAATTCAGAAGTACCTAAAAGGTTTTAAAAATCACAAACTGGTTATGGTATTTAAAGAATAATTAAATATTATTTGTCATTGAAATGAAATTATAAATTCAGTAGCTGATTTATTTTTAAAAATATGTTTTCTTTCTTACTTCCGTAACAACGTTGAAAAATCATGTATCAGGTATATATTGCTAAACACTTTCCTAAACTATTGTTACAAAACTCATTTTTTATAGGATTGTCTTCTTTAATGAACTGTAGACTTCTTTGATCATTACTTTCTTCTATCTTTACAAGAATAAATTATTGGATTCGTAAAAAATTTCGAAATCCGATTTTCACTAGATGTACACTAGGGTGGAGCGAAAAAAATTATTTTTTGAAAATCAAAAATGGGTAGGTGCCAAAAGTTGCCTTTATACTAGTACATCATCTGTGTGCAATATTACCGCTGAAAAAAAATGGCTTGAGTCTGCGCTTTTGGTTCAAAAGTCGAAATTTTGGGTAAAATTTGACATTTTTTCAAAAATTTAAAAAAAAATTCTATAGAGATGGTTATTATTTAAAAGTTTTATTTAAACCTTTTTTATTAATGACTTAACATATTTAAACGGAAAAACTATATCTTTGTTCTGTATAACTGGAACAAAACTGACAACTTTTGGCGAAAAAAAGGCGTTTCCACTCTGTTGTGTCATACAACTAATTGTTGTTTGGAATACAGCTCTTACATAGTTGCTTTCAAAACTACCCAGGAGGTACCACGTGGAGGTGGCTGCATTTCATGTCACAACAGTGCATAGCTCGACCACCCTACCATCTGAACTCAATTTTTTATTTATACATTGAATTGTGATTTTGTATCAAAGGCTGGCATAAGTTTTCTATATATCAACCTGGTACATCCAATCTTTGGAACCACAGACTTTGAATGCTGCTGCTGTGATCTCATTTACGTATTTTTCTACTGTTTGTGTATAAGAAGACAAACAGCGTAATGCAGTGCGGATGATATTAATGTAATCTATTCAGCTTTCTATTATCTTCATCAAGATTGCACACTATAAATGCATATTGATTAGAGGTTCTGTTACCACAACACTTTTCCAATGAGTTAGATTTATGTAATTATCCGCTTCAAAGTTGATTGTCGATATTTCCGATTTGCGTATGCCATCATTTACTCTCATCTTTCGACTATTATATGCTGAGCAGCTAGCTGTTTAATGTGATGACAATCGTCAGAGAGCATTGAAATAACTATTTCCTCTGTGTATGCAAAGCAACCATTGTCCTAAATAATCTTTTTTTTAAGTATTTTTCTTATTCCGTTTTGTGTGTTGTTTAGTATCCAAGTTGTTTTTGTGTAGCCAATTTCCCATGAGTTTTTAGATCCCTTCTTTAGCTGTGGATTACATTGGTTTGTAAACTATTCTGGAGCCAAACTTGGATAACATAGTACTTTTTGAGTGAACGTAGAGACTCTGATGGGTAGTGAGTGCTCATTTGAAGGAGGATAATTCTGTTAGTCGTTGTCATCCATTCTGCGAGGGGAATGTTTAGAATGAACCATTACAATTGATCATATGTCTCCTCCAAGTCCAGTTAATTTCCTTTGTATCATTTATTAGATAAAATCGTCGGCAAAAATTAGATTCTAACCCACAGGATGCGCCGGACCAATAGGAAAATCTTTGTCCATGTGCTTATTCCCTTTTTCAATTTTTGAAGCCATAGAGAGTAATTTTTAAACATTATTTCCTGAAATCAAGAAAAGGGTACTCAGCACATACCAGAAATACCTGATAGAGTTATTTCATCAAGATATTGCTCAGAAGAACTAGCGAATGGGAACACAAGAAACTTGTCCTACGCATGATGCCCACAACGGCGCATAAAATTATTCGCCTTTATATAAGCACTGAACTAATTGACCATCAGAGTCTGGTTCATTCACAAAGTATGTAATCCAAGTTTATGCCACATGATGGCTTACACCAAATAAAATTCACATCTAAAAAATTGATCTAAAAACTTATGGGAAATTACTCGACTACAAAACATCACAGAAAACGGCAAAAAACAAATACTAAAAAAATTTATTTAGGACAATGGTAGCTTTTCACATCAAGAGCAAATTCTTATTGCAATTTTGATGACGATCGCCATCACATTAAACAACAAGCTTATCAGTATATAAAAAAATCAAGAGGTAGAGTAAATGATGGCATACTCAAAGATGAAATACCTAAATGTTGTAAAATGTTGTAGGAACGGAACTCCCAATCACTATGCAGTAACTGGATAATAATTTTGGTGAAGATACTAGAGGGATGAATAGATTCCATTAATTCCACTGCATTACTCTGCTTACCTTATCATACACAAGCGGTAGAAATATACGTGAAGAAGTGTCACAGCAGCACCCAACGTCTGTGGATACAAAGAAGAGATGGATTAGGTTGATACATAGGAATCTTATGTCAGTCTTTGATGAAAAATCACAATTCAATATATAAATAAAACATTGTGCTCAGATGAAAGGGTGGTCAAGCTATACACTGTTGTGTCATGAAAGGCAGCCACTCCCACGTGATACCCCCTGGTAGATTTGAAAGCAACTACGTAAGAGCTGTATTCCAAATAACAATTAGTTGTATGACACAACAGAGTGGAAACGCCTTTTTCTCACCAAAAGCTGTCAGTTTTGTTCCAGTTATACAGAACAAAGATATAGTTTTATCGTTTAAATATGTTAAGACATTAATAATAAAGGTTTAAATAACACTTTTAAATAATAACCATCTCTATAGAATTTTTTTTAAATTTTTGAAAAAATGTCAAATTTTACCCAAAATTTCGACTTTTGGACCAAAAGCGCAGACTCAAGCCATTTTTTTTCAGCGGTAATATTGCACGCAGATGATGTACTAGTGTAAAGGCAACTTTTGGCACCTACCCGTTTTTGATTTTCAAAAAATAATTTTTTTCGCTCCACCCTAATGTACACGTTTTAGGGGTCAGATATCCCGAAAAGCATGTTTTTACAAAATGTCTGTCAGAGTCTGCGAGTCAGTCTGTGAGTCTGTCTGTCTGCCTGTATGTGACACAAATTTTATGGGCCTCTCTATCTCAAGAACTAATGAACGGAAATTAATAAAACTTTAGATTCAGTTAGTCCCTGATATAAATTGGTGCTGATTACTTTTTAGTGTAAATCGCCAGCAGGTGGTGCTGCTATGCTGCATTATTCATGATTTCCACAATAGTTATATCTCAACAACTAAAGCACGGACTTTCAGAAAACTTCAGATTCAGTTAGTCCTTTATATAATTTTGTGATGATAACTTTTGGGTGTAAATCTCCCAGTAGGTGGTGCTGCTATGCTGTATTATTCATGATTATCACAATAGCTCTCAAGAACTAATGTTCGAATTTACATCAAACTTCAGATTCAGTTAGTCCCTGATATAAATTTGTGTTGTTTAGTTTTTGGTGTAAATTGTCCAATAGGTGGCTCTACAATGCTGCATTTTTCACGATTTCCGCAATAGCCGTATCTCAAGAATTAATGCATGAATTTTTATCAAACTTTAGATTCAGTTAGTCCCTGATATAAATTGATCCAGTTAAGTTTTTGGTGTAAATTGCCCAGCAGGTGCCACTGCTATGCGGAACTTTTCACGATTTCCCCAATAGCTCTATCTCAAAAACTAATGCACGGATTTTCATCAAACTTCAAATTCAATTAGAAGTTTACATAAGTTGCTGTTGATTAGATTTTGGTATAAATCACCTAACCGGTGCCGCTGTTATAATGCATTTTTCAGGAAGTATTAACATGTATGAGATAGAAGAAAGTTTTGGGATTGCCACATCCGACTAGTTTTTAATTGCTTTAATTAACACTTGGACACAGCTCAGTACACTCACAAACATAAATCTTGAATGATATTGACATGATTATGAAGTATAATGAATGTCCACCGCGTGGTCTTGTGCGGAATTTGCAGGTGTGTTGATGCTTTAGTGGTCAACAGCTTAATGATTACCTTTTTCAGATTGCTCTCTAGGTGGAGCCAAAACCATACTTCCTGAACGGAACAACGATAAAAAGACATATTTATATTAACGACTTAAAAAACGTATACAAAGTTGAAAATCTTCTTTCAGGAATTTCTGTTCGTTGATAGTAATTAATGCATTCAAATTATTTTGTGCAACCCTGCATATAATCTATAGATTTATATACATACCATATGCATAACACCAACTAAAATCTCTTTTGTGACAATACTCACACCACAGTCATACTTAGTTTCAGCTGAAAACACATAATACAGTTGTTGAAAAGGCATTTTCAGCAATTCTCATATAATGTTTAACGCAAATAATGTTAAAAAATACCGCATAGTAAAAATATCGCTGCTAGTTTATGTATTCTGCATTTGTTATTCTAAACAATATCAGAAATTCCAATCTTAAATACTAGAGCTTCACAAAGGTAAAACAAAAATTACACACAGTTTTCTTTCTGAACACGCTTTAATATTGTTTCTAATGTAAAAAAACATGAGCAACTAAAATTCAAGTTTCACAAATTAAAATTCATGCTATGCCGTCTCATTTTTAGTTAAAAACTGTATATTAAAGGTTCAAAATTAATGGACTACTTCAATAAAATTTACATTTTTATACAGTTTATTTTTAAGACATGGCAACAGGAAAGAAAAATATTTTTACTCTACTGCAAATTTAATTTAGATAATTATAAGAAACAAATATTTATTCTTCGGTCACTTGGTAATAGATTTTAAAGAATTTCATGTCTGAAAAGTATTTAATCCTAGGTTTATAAATTGTTTACTCAACGTAAATCAAAATTTAATTAATGTTAACTGAATAATTTATAATTAAGTACTGAAAATATAAAAATAATGTTTTGACATCGAGAGGACACAACAACTGTAACTCTTCTAGCACATCAATAAGTATGTACAGAATCGATTACAAAATTCTACCTTTGCATAGGTACATGAACCAAGTACAAAAAAATTAGTTAATAAAAATTTGAAAAAGGTCATTGGTAACAAAGAGATTTGACATCGGGATGACACAACAATATATACATCATTTCTAAAACTACAACCTATCGGTGAGTGTGTTCAGAATCTATTACAAAATTCCGCCTTTAAATAAGTAGATGAAACAGATTAAGATAAATAGAAGCATGTAATAAAAATTTGAAAAGGGTCAGTGGTAACAAAGAGATTTGTCATCGGTATGACACTACAATTCATACAACATTTTTATAACTCTAGCATATCAGTAAGTACGTGCAGAACCTGTTACAAAATTCAACCTTTACATACATACATGAACCAAGTTTAGTTAAAAGCATGTAATAAAAATTCGAAAAAGAGTCAGTGATAAAAAGAGATTAAGAATCGGGTATGACTTTTGCGTAAAATTTCTGAATTATCAGATCAGGTCAACTCGAGTATCCTTGTTTTTAACCATCTGACGTTTATTGCTTTTATACAACTACTGGGCATTGTATTACACAAATATGTCATTATAAGGTGTTTTCTAGGCTTTAAAAGCCAATGGCGTATAGAGTACGCCGCTGGCGTTATTATATATGTATATCCAAACCGCCCGTGTCTTTAGAGGTTAATATTGCTGTTAATTACCCACAAGTTTTTTTTTTTTCGAAAATCATTATCAACAATCCTTTTATACTTCCGCGTCGATCACTGAACAAAAAAGTCTAAAATACGGAAACTGTACTGGCAATAGAGACGCCAGTACAATTTCCGTAGGCCAGTACAATTTCCGTATTTTAAGGGACGTTTCCTCCGTAAATAACAATAACTAAAAAAAAAAAAAAAAAAAAAAAAAAAAAAAAAAAAAAAAACAGAAAATTTTCTGTAATTTACCGGGAAAAAGTTCCGTTAAAATACGGAAATAGTACTAGCGTCTCGATTGCCTGTACAATTTCCGTATTTTAGTCCGTTTTTTTTTTTTTTTTTTTTTTTTTTTTTACAGTATATATATCTCGGGCACCCCTCAATTCCTCTGCTTAGCGCCCGCAAAGTGAAATTTGCGTGTAATAGAAAAATGCGATTTTCTCATAAACAATGTGACCTAGGGTAATCGCTATATTTTCCCTGCAAGGTTTAAATAAACTTCTACTACCCCTAATTTTTTCAAAATTTTAGTTTCAGTAGATTCAGAAATAGAGGTGGGGGGACATATTTTTGCATTACATTGTCGACGATATCTTCGAAAATATAACACCTAAAGTTAAAACAAATACATTTTTGAGCTCGGTGTTACAAGAGATTTCACACGATACTCCACATGATATATATAAAAAAATATTTTTATTATCAAGTAACTTAATTAGCTCCCTTACATTTTTCCTAAATATTTTTGTGAATGGTTAGTAATCTATAAATATGTGGGTGAATAGCCTTTATTACTTCGGCCAAAATTTAACTTTCCACGTTTACAGTTTACACGTTTACGTGAAAAACGGCTGTGACAGATGGTCAGATAGACCCATGAGTGATCTTATATTGGTTCCCTTTTTACTTTTTAAGTACGGAAGCCCAAAAAAAGTCTTTAAAATCAAAGATCTCGAAATGGTAAAAACCGCCACCTTCTCTTCATCAACTGAAAAAAACATCACTTGCTATGTCTTCGACAAATCCAACCAAATTCTCCAAATATTATATGACATATTATAGTTGCACCCCCTTCCCCTATCTTCAAGATTTCGATGGATTCCATATTAAACTTCTTTGCATCTAGAAAAAGCCGTAGATAGCTTATGATTTTTAATGTCACGGCGATGTTCTTTGAGACGTTCCAAGAATTTGTTTTTTTCTTTTTGCCATACCGATATAAAATTTCTTGCAGCCATTGGCCAGATAGAGAGGAATCTCATTTATTAAATTTATTTTTATTTATTAAAATTGTACATGGCCCAAGCCTTCTTAACGTAAACACAATGGCTCGTCTTACATAATTGCAAGAAATTCCATTTCTAAAATTTTCTAGATAAACGATTATGCTAGCTTTATTCTCCTATTTAGCCACGTTTCAAAAATCTAAACTGAAACTGACATAATTAATCATTAATGTTTGTAAAACACGCTTTTTTGCAAACAGTGTAGCAAAGTAGTGAAGTAAACACAACAAACAGTTCAAACATTTCTTTACAATAAAACGCAAACAGCATCCTGGTGGCAAATTAATATGTGAACTGGATAAAATGTATATAAAGTTTGTTTTTTGTTTACGTAACATTACCTAATCGAAACAGTACTTAACTATTATGCTCTGCATATCACAAAACATTCCTCTATATCGTTCTATTATATTAATTTAAATAAGACAATTACACATCATCAAATATAAATAGTGAATTTCTTTGGATTTCATACATTTCATTCATTTTCTTTGAATACAATAATCGCTGCATTAAAAAAATAGCACAATTTACAACAACGCTTCCCATTGTACATCCAAAGGTAAAAATGGGCCAACATATACATTTTTATTTAACAACCTCAAATTAAAACTTGGGCACATTTCTATCCAAAAGACTAGGATAAAGTTATAACGTTCATCGAAAAAAATTTCGCGTACCTTTCCTCTTTGTTGAATGATCAATATCAAAATTGAATCAGCATGGTTTTTCATATAAATATTCTACGTATTAAAATGGGTGTAGTATCCATTCGAAATATTTCGAAATATAGCTGACACAAATCGTGAAAAAACATGACATATGTGCGCGCAATTTGCTGGTTGAAGACACCAATATCCGATAAGCACCAGTCTACGTCAAGATCTAATTAAAATGAAGTTTCATGGTATTCTGTGCAAAAAATTTCGAGGGTTTTAGTTAGAGCCTCAAATTTTCTAAAGTACTGAAACGAAAAAACTCCTACTAACACTGTCGCAAATCATCATATGAAAGTGTGACTGGTACCTATCTATTAGTAATAGGTCCAATACTTAATATGTTATTAATATGTGAACTTGACAAAATGTATATAAAGTTTGTTTTTCGTTTACGTAACAGTACTTCATCGAAACAGTATTTAATTAGTATGCTCTGGATATCACAAAACATTCTTCTATATCGTTCTAATTTATTAATTTAGATAAGACAATTACACATCATCAAATATAAATAGTAAATTTCTTTGGATTTCATACATTTCATACATTTCATTCATTTTCTTTGAATACAATAATAGTTGAATTAAAAAAATTAGCACATCAACGCTTCCCGTTTTATATTCAAAGGTAAAAATAAACCAACATATATATTTTTATTTAATAACCTCAAAATAAATTTTGACGCATTTCCATCCAAAAGACTGCGATAAAGTTATAACGTTCATAAAAAAAATTTCGCGTACATTTACTCTTTGTTGAGTGATCAGTATCAAAATTGAATCAGCATGGTTCTTCATATAAGTATTTTACGTATTAAAATGGGTGTAGTAATTCCATTCGAAATACAGTGTGACAAGAAATAACTTGGACGAAGTTTCAAACCAAAAATCTGTAACTACCACTAAAGTTATAAAGTTATTGTCATAGGGAATTGTTTCTAGAAAGCTACTAAACAGGCAAGGGCTTTGTAAACAGGTGTAAGTAAGTTAATTATGATAACCATTATGGTTATAAACGATCTGCCATACTTGAATTACATAAGCAAGAAATGAAACATTGTGAAATTGTTCAACGATTGAAAGTGCCTAAGCAGACGGTTTCATACTCAATCAAAAGGTTTAAAGAACTCGGACATGTTGTGACAGGCCAGGAAGAGGAAAAAAGCGCACAGTTAACACATCATGAAACCGGGTAGTTATCAAAAAGCGAGTTCAACGAAATCCTAGGATTTCAATGAGAAAGATTGGTAGAGAGATGAAGATCAACAGAGAAACCGCACGTTTCATGGCAAGAGTAGAGCTCGGTCTTCACCCTTGCAAAATGAAAGAGCCTCGAAAGCTAATAGCAGAGAACAAACGCACAAGACTTCAAAGGTGTAAAGAACTGTTAAAGCGGACCGCAGGTGATCGATGGCAAACATTTGTCTTGACAGATGAGAAACTGTTTTCGATTGAACAAGTTCACTATAGCCATAATGATAGAGTTTGGTCGGCAGAAGCACCTGGACCTTCTTGCATTGTTGAACGGCGTCAAAGATCCAAAGATCTGTAATGGTTTGGGGTGGGATATTGCTAGTGGGAAAACACCACTTGTTTTTGTAGATCAAGGGACAAATATTAGTCAACAAACATATCGCAAACTCCTTTTGGAAGATGTTGTCTTACCTTGGTCACAAAAGTTCTTTGGAAACAAAAGATGGACCTTCCAACTGGATTCCGCACCTACACACAGAGCTAAAGGCACTCAAGATTGGTGCAAGACACATTTTCCTGACTTCATTGGAGCTCAAGAATGGCCACCGTATTACTCAGATTTGAACTCAATGGATTATTCTTTTTGGTCCATCTTGGAGACAAGGGTGTGTGCTAAACTTTATAAAACTTTAGTACCCCTAAAGTCCAGTAGTTAATCAGTTATTCTTAAAATACTACCCTGATTGAAATCTGTCTTGCAGAATTAAAAACGAATTTAGCATTAGGAGCCCCAAATTTTAAATCTCTACAATTCCTAAATTACCTGACCCAGTGAAATTTTTGGTTGATATCCGAAAGTAAAATTTATTAAGGATTCCAAAAAAGGATGTGAAAATTAGGTGCTAGAATTGAAAATATTAAAGTTTGTTACAATTTCTATGCGTAGACGATCCCATAAGCAAAATTCAACGATAGCATTGCTTAGTAAACATTATGTTTATCGATTGGTTCTAATCATATTTTTATAGGTTGATTTTTTGCAGAGTTAGTAAAGGTCGGGATTTCTTTTTTCCAGTGACTTTATAACAAACAGACTGACAAATGCCAGACAAAGAGACATTTTCCGAAAACAGTCAAATTGTATTCAGGATATTCCAAAACGTATAATTCATCAACAACCGGAAGTAGAAAAATTTCTCGAATCCAATACTTATTTCTTATGAATATAAAATGAAGTAAAAGTGAAATAATCGTGTCTGTTACAATAGAAAAAATATATATTAAAAGAATGATACGCCTTCCGAGAGTGGGATTTCTTATTAATGTCACTCTGTTTACATTCTCATTACTAACTAAAGGCTGAACAGCTGTTGAATTAAAACTTCAGAAATATAACATGTGTTAAATCTCCTTACCTGAGTCATTTGTATGTGTAAAAGTATGTAAAAGAATTTGCAAGTATGACTAATAAGATATGAATGTCGAAGTGATTTGGAATCGAATTTCGCGTATAATGTTTTGATTAATGCATTTTGGACTATAAATTATTTAAAAAAAATATGAAAACATTAATAAAAAATGCTGCATAAAATACATTACTAAAATAGGTGTGACAAAATATACAAATGGTTTTCAAAATTAAAAACACTAGATGTTAAAAGTATATATAAAAAGGCATTTCTAGCACTTTCGGCTTATCCTAAGCCATTGTCAAGGAGAAAAACTGAAGGAGAAAAAACTCGGCGTTGACTGATATGCAATGACAGGAAACTTCTTCCAGGATCCCCTCAGGATGTCCAAACGATTAATAATGAGGGGGGAGGTAAATAAAGCTCAATCACTCGGGAGGCCAAACTCTCTTGTAATATGAAGCAAATTAAACCAAATACTCGGAATTTGGTGATGTAATGCGTCATTACAACAATTGCTTGCTTTCGTTAAAATTTCCTGATAGACTCTGAACTTGCACATTGTTTTCATATTTTTTATATTGTAAACAAGGTTGAATTTAACGTTTCAAATGGACTATATATAAAGTCAGTTTATCAATATAAATGATTGCTTTCTGATGGCGGCCGCTCCTTTAGTGTCGTGTGGAGGAAAAATCGATTAAAACAAGCGAACTTTTTAGTGAACGATGCCTTGCCTTCATGCAAAAACGTGTATCTCTATTTAATTTCTTAGTATCTTAATCTTTATCTGCAAATTTCATATATTCACGCGCAAAAATAGTTTTACGGATATCTCTATTCTTAAAAAAAAATTATATAAATAAATAAATACCAATGCTGTATTTGATCTTCAAAATTAATTTCTGACAAGTAAAACATGTAAGAATAAATTTTACATTTTGATGCATTCAAATATAGTAATCTCAGAAAACTTTTAAATATTTTCAAGTTTACCTATATTAACGCAAGAATCGTACATGATTTTAAGCTTTGCGGCTGCACTTCCTGGTTCAGCTTCAATATTTTCTAAAATATCTATAACACAGAAATAAAAACAAATATAACACACGGAATAATAAATATATCCTGAATGATTCACACACAAAACTTTTGTAGGTAAAATTAATTATGAAACTATATAACGACTTTTTAATTTCAGTAAAACCTGCTTAACTCTTTCCGGCTCAAAGTACTTTTGTTGTATAAATTTTTAAATAATTGATGACGCCGGGAGTTCCGAACAAATTTATTTGAAAATAAGTAAATACTTTTCTTGATGTGCAATCTAAAAGAAAAAAATTCATTTCAAAATATTGGTGCCGTTGTGGCACTTGGAGATTAAAATTACGTTGGATAGAATACAACTCACCACGTCGGAAATAGTTAACCCTCTCGTCACCCTGGGCCTCATATGAGGCTCCTACTTCGAATTGCAATATTTGAAAGGAAAAAAAATATTTTTGTTAATTCCAGCACCTAATAGTGATAGCATAAGTCGATACATTTACTATTATGACTTTACTTATGTTTCAGCATTTAATAATAATAATATTAATAAAAGTTTTACTAATTATTAGTAAACCGTTGGCGTTTCTTTTAAGTCAAACATATGTTTCACTCTTTAAATTTAAATTAGGAACTCCTTTTCCGAATTAGTAATTAGTGATAAAAGATAAAAAAATATATACTACTAAATTTTGTATGTTTGTTTAATCTGGTTGTAATACGACATTTTCCAAACGTTTAAGAAAATTCTTCCTTAGACTATTTTTATATTAAAAACACGCAACATAACTACATTCGTTAGGTTTCTGTAAAGAAAACATTCGTTAAATTTCAGTAAACTGTAACTTCTGTGATTTCGATAGCTACTTTTAATTTTGTTAGCGTAAAAATAATTTTTCCCAAAATTGGAAAAAAAATTCGGTGCCGAGAGGGTTAAAGACAAAAATACATCAGTAAAAATTACTTTATTAAACTGTAAGTTTCATTAGCATTTCAATTATGTAAAAAAAAATAATTTACTCACTTATCATATGAGGTCACTTATCATATGATCATATCATTTCACAATCATAGTGACCACGCTCATTTTGAAAAAAATAAGATATTCAATTTGTGCATAAAATCTATTTTATCCACTTCCACAATAAATCAAGTCTATAAACAGATTACATGTATGAGCAAGCATGTGAAAACAGACATTGTTCACTGTGGGAATGGATAAAACAGATTTTAAGCATCTTCTAAATGGACTATCTCATATTTTTTTCAAAATGAACTTGGTCTACTATGGTTGTGAATATATTCATATATCAATTATGCATTTTTAAGAACTATTATATTAAGTACTCTTTATAAGGTTTTATAGGTTTATACTGAATAAAAACTTTGAAAACCAAATTATGCTTGAAACAACACCTAATAACAACAAAGATTACTAGTAAAACTGAATTTGTAACATGACATACAAGAGAAAGTATGTGAAAACAGACTTTGTTCACTGTGGGAGTGGATAAAACAGATTTTATGCACCTTCTAAATGGACTATCTCATTTTTTTTTCCAAATGGTTGGTTGGTTGTATGGGGTTTTATGGCGCAAAGTCCCAGTAGGGACATGCTGCGCCAACTTTTTCAAAATGGACTTGGCATACTATGGTTGTGAGCCCCTCATATATCAATTATGCATTTTTAAGAACTGTTATCATGACTACTCTTTATAAAGTTTTATAGGTTTATACTGAATAAAAACTTTAAAAACCAAATTATGCTTGAAAAAGCACCTAAGAACACACAAAGATTACTAGTAAAACTGAATTTGTAACCTGTTTTATTGAAGAAACTGCGATAATAACTGTGATTTTAAACAACAAATAAATAAATAAAACCAATTTCAATGTATTGTTTCTTAATTCGTGTTTTTTTTTGTTTTTTTTTTACAACCCTGTATTTGTTATACACATAGTGTACTGCACGGTTCGGTTTATACCCGACCTGATTAAAAATATTCTATTGGAAACCAACCAGAAATGAAATAAAATTATTCCATATTTCAAAGCAATTATGAAGAAATATTCGGTAATTTTATCTCTAATATCAATTCTATGCCTTATGTAGAAAAATGAGTGTATATATAGTTTTCAAGCTTAAGTAATATTGTGGACTTTCTTTTGAAAAAAAAATGAGTTACTAAACCCGAACAGCAAGAGTCAAAAATCAACCCGAAATATCTCAAACCTGAAACAAATAGATTCAACCCAACTCGACTCCAAACCACAATGAAAAAATTTCACGCCTACTCTATACAACAGGGTCGGGTCTCGGGTGCGGGTAAAATTGGGTTACCGATTTCATGCAATCCACATCCATTATATATCCCTTTGTTGCCAGGGATGTAGTGGAGGGTATACTGTGGTACGTTGTATACGTTTTGGATATTTTAAGAACCTCCATATACGCTCTGTTTCTCAAATAAAGCTATAGCGTAGACACTCCAGCGTATACCCTCTGGTTTTTTTTAAGACTACACCGCCGATTGTTGTCAATATCGTTTATTTTGATGTATATTATTACAATGATATAAGAAACTTTTTGATTTGTCCGTGTAATAAAACTAAACACGATACGACGATTGTTTTAAGAAGGTAAAGTAGTACTGTGTGGTTTAACGCCATACTCAAATTCATCACGATGGGTCAATTTTTACAAAAGTTAAAACCTATAAAATCAAAGGAAGACTCGAGAGGCAAATAAACATATAATTTTATATAATTTCAATAAAACATATAATTTCAATACTAATAATATTGAAACGTTACTTTCTACTAACAATAAAAGTATGAAATTCAGACCATCCGTTTAAAAATTAAGAGCGGACATATACAGGAGGAAAAAATACAAAAGAAATATATAACCTATTTCATTGAAAATATTAATTGGATTTAAACAGCATAAGTGTAATCTTTAAAATTAAAAGTGCCCATTTTGACCAGATTTGCTCATTTTGACCTAAGTTTGACAGAATATTTGGATTTTGATAAAATTTATCTTCGGATAACAAGCGGAAAGTCATTCGATCAAATAGTTTAGGAATTATGAAGATTTACATTTTGGAACCCATAATGCTAAATTCATTTTTAATCGCTGCAATGCAGGTAGTTTTTTAAGCATAGCTCGCACATCTTCTATGTCTAAGAACTAGTTGACAGAATAATCTGTAATTTAGGAGTTTCTGGAAATCAATTTCTGTTTAAAAGAAAATCGTAGGTTACAATTCCCATTTGCAATTCATACAGCTCTACTTTGAAAGCAAAGGCAAGACAGTAAAAAACAAGTCTCAAAGTAGAAGGACGTCTTCTTTGCACCTGATGAAGAAAGACTGAGATCTCCGGAAGGACTAGCTCATTTATATACTTTTATGGTGTTTTAACGCCGGTTTTAAGCCGGAATTGTTTTCCTCTTTAAAATGCAAAAACTGCATTTCATATCAGTTTTTTTTTTTTTTTTTTTTTTTTTTTTTGATTTTGTCACGAAGTTTAAATCATAAAATAAAGATAATTTTTCCGTTCAAAAATACTGGTATTTAAACAAAAAAATGGTTGAAACTTTTCTGGTACCATATGGTACCGTTAGGTTTTAATGGGTTAAGAAGGTTTTTGGTTTTACTGTTTCACACCAGCTTTTACTGATATTAGTAGAAATGATGAGCAATAAGATTTTTACAAATATTTTCATCAAAAGCGAATTCAGAACGTTTTTAGAGGACTTCAGAATTATATTGTTAAATAAAATGTCTACAAAATAAGAAAATACATCAATAGCTATGTTATAGTATTATATTGGAATTTTATTTGTTGTCTAAGTTACATTTACTTACTTTTTAACTTATTTATCATTTTTACTGTCATATCTGCCAATACCATGCCTCCTTCGTCTCGACTAAACTTCTCCTCATAAGAGCCACATAGAAATTTCTGGAAGTTGTCACAAGGGTCAATTGATGGTTTTATACTTTTGAGCAACATATCAGCTATAATAAGATGTAAATGTTTAAAACGTACATAAAATAATCTATAACAGGAACGGCGAACCTTTTCACGTCCACGTGCCAACATTTTCCAGAAATGTATTTTACGTGATCATGACGAGCCAACAATAAATAATTTTAACAGATCAAATAATAATGAATCAAAATTACTTAAAATTTTGTGTTTAGCATTTAAAAAATGTAGGTAATATTTGGTGTTATACTTTAGGAATGTATTTTTAAAATACTAGGTTGAACAAAAAGTTCTCGGAAATTTGTGAAAGTTGCGTTGTTATACGCAAATTAACAACAAAAGCAACAAGGACTATTCTTTAAAGTAGAGACCATCATAGTCCACGACTTTCTGCCTCCGTTCTGCCAGATTCCGGATTTGCTGGCTAAGTTTGTCGCCGTTACCAGCACCTTCATCCTCAATAAATCTCATCGACGGTTTTCAGAATCGTTAGGCCTTTTCTCCAATAATGCCGGTTCAACGCACCCAAATCATACTGTTCAATAGGCATTTTGGAGCCAAAGTTCCTGAACTCCTATAAATATACCAGTAGTACTCCTATATACGATACAAATTCTGGTAACTATTAGATTAAAAATTTCCCAGAACTATTTGCTCAACCTAATATTATTTCTGTTGTCTCATCAATAGATGCCAAATAATTTATATCAGATTCGTACTTAGTTATATTTAAGAGATTGCAAGTTGAATTAGACTCATTTGACAAGACGTGTTACTTGAATTGTTTACATTATTTATTTCAAAAGGGAATGTCTTGCAGGAAAAATTGTCAAAATAGCAACCTCCAAAATCTACAGCTTTTAGTGCCTGGAATTGAATTCTAAGTTTTTATAATTTTACCAATGGCATTTTTCCTTATAATGCGTTTTAATCTTTCTTTTGCGATAATCTCTCTTATTCTAAAAATTTTGTGAGCCAGTATTTAGCTAGGTTGGGATACATTATATTTCAGTTCCTTCAATCTGTATGACAATGACAACCAATCGAACTAATCGAATTCAAATAAACAGAAATAGCATCTAGATTAATTAATGCATTTGCCGTGCCAAAAATAATCTGAAGCGTGCTATAGGTTCGCCGTCCCTGATCTATAATGTGCAATAGATTGTTTTAATACGGAATTTGCATAATTTGGGAAATTTAATATACACTAGAAAAAGAAAACTAAAAAACAGGAATTCTGCTTTTTCAGAATTTAGTGTCGCCCCCGATGAAAAAGAATATATATATGTATACAAATATAGATAATACAAAACATATTTCAGTTTTAAGACTTAAAACACACGCTTTTATTTTATATAAATTGACATCATTCGCATCCGCTGAAGAATTCCTCATTTAAGATCCACTCTTAAAAAGTCCTTCCGGCCAGTGCCGGGAGGAAGAGGTAGCTTTCATAATCCTTATTTTAAAAAAGCCAACTTATATCATGCAAACACACGAAGCTCAATTTAGTGGAAACCGAATATAGGAGATTCAATACTAATTTTTATCAATATAATGAATGAGAATTTCGCGAAATTAGTCAGCTTTATCCAAGCTGCTTTTCTTTAAAGTAACTTATATTTGGCTGCCAATTTCGGCAATTTCTTAAAGTGCCTGTCATTTTAAGACAACATGGTGGATGAGGCTAAGCAGTGAACTTGGTCGAGACCTTAGTAATTGCTGTGCACATGCTCACTCACATCGGAATCGGTTAATATATAGGAGTTCTGTCGCATGCAAAAAATCAGATTTTTCAAAATGTCACCCACAATAGAAATTGAAACTGCTATATCTGAGCCATTTTTTAAGATAAAGACAAACAAAAAATGCTCCTGAATCCTTATATCAAGATCAAATACTTAAGAAAGAAACCTTTTTCAATTTCTAATTTTTTTGCACCTCACTTTAAATATATATATTTTTTTTAATTTAATGGCCGCCATTTTGAAACAAGATGGCTGATGAATCTGGCCAGCGAACTTGGTCGAGGTGTTGATGTATACTATCCACATGCCTTCTTACATCGAAATAGGCGAATACGTGTGTTATCGCGTGACAAATACAAGATCGTTTCAAAATGTTAGCCATGCTAGAAATTCAAAGTGCTATAAATCAACCATTTTTTAAGATATAAACAAAAGAACAAATTTTCAGAAACAAAAACTGCTCCGGAATCTTTGTATCAAGGCCAAACACATAAAAAAAATCTTTTTCATTTTCCAATTTTTTAATACCTCATTTTGAATTTTAAATTTAATTTTTTTTAAATGGCAACCCTTTTGAAACAAGATGGCGAATGAAGCTGGCCAACGAACTCGGTCGAGACATTGGTATGTACTATGTACAGACCAAGTTACATCCAAATAGGTTCATAAATACGCCTGTTATCGCGTGACAAAAATCAGGTCGTTTTAAAATGTCAGCCACAAGAGAAATTCAAAATGCTATTACTCAGCCATTTTTTTTTAGATATAGACGAAAGAAAAACCGTTCCGGAATCTTTGTATTAAGGTCAAACACATACAAAAAAAATCTTTTCCATTTTCCAATTTTTTGGTATCTCATTTAAATTTTTTTATTTTTTAATTTTTTTAAATGGCCGCCATTTTGAAACAAGATGGCGGATGAAGCTGGCCAACGAACTCGGTCGAGATATTTGTATGTACTATGTACACACCAAGGTACATCCAAGTCGGTTCATAAATACGCCTGTTATTACGTGAGAAAAATCAGGACGTTTCAAAATGTCAGCCACGCTAGAAATTCAAAATGCTATAACTCAGCCATTTCTTAAGATATAGACGAAACAAAAACTGCTCCCGAATCTTTTTATCAAGGTCAAACACATAAGAAGAAAATATTTTTTCAATTTTCAATTTTTGGTACCACATTTCAAATTTAAATTTTTCTTAAAAATTTAAATGGCCGCCATTTTTAAACAAGATGGCGGGTGAAGCTGGCCAACGAACCCGGTCGAGACATTGGTATGTACTATGTATAAACGAAGTTACATCCAAATCGGTTTATAAATACGCCTTTTATCGCGTGACAAAATTCAGGACGTTTCAAAATGTCAGCCACGCTAGAAATTCAAAATGCTATAACTCAGCCATTTTTTAAGATATAGACAAAACAAAAACTGCTCCGAAATCTTTGTATAAAGGTCAAATACATAAGAAAAAAATATTTTTCCATTTTCAATTTTTTGGTACCACATTTCAAATTTTAAATTTTTAAAAAAATTTTAAATGGCCGCCATTTTTAAACAAAATGGCGGATGAAGCTGGCCAACGAACTCGGTCGAGAGATTGGTATGTACTATGTACACACCGAATTACATCCAAATCGGTTCATAAATACGCATTTTATCGCGTGACAAAATTCAGGACGTTTCAAGATGTCAGCCACGCTAGAAATTCAAAATGCTATAACTCAGCCATTTTTTTAGATATAGACGAAACAAAAACTGCTCCGAAATCTTTGTATATAGGTCAAATACATAAGAAAAAAATATTTTTCCATTTTTAATTTTTTAGTACCACTTTTCAAGTTTTAAATTTTTTTAAAAATTTTAAATGGCCGCCATTTTGATACAAAACGGCGGATGAAGCTGGCCAACAAACTCGGTCGAGACATTGGTATGTACTATGTACACACCGAATTACATCGAAATCGGTTCATAATTACGGGAGTTACAGTGTGACATATGTCAGATATATATATATATATATATATATATATATATCAATTTTGAACGGAGGGTGGTTTCGGGGTCTGGGGGTCATGATCGATGAAAATATACCAAAATTTTTTGAAATCGCTTTCCTCCGAACGGCTGCAATAGGTAGCTTTTTTGTAAAGAAAGCTACCTAAAAAGGTCTACAGTAAAGCATGCATAGGACGTCACTATCGCTGAATAATACACAAATCCAAAAAAAGAGATGTTTTCATTCAAGAAACTTGACAAAAAAAAAATTGACTATCTACTGATTCACATGCCATCATTTGTTTGTAATATTAATATAGATAATTAAAATTAAATATAGTTTATAATAGCTCCATGTTTTATCAGAACTCATTCATTTATATATATTTTTTAAATAGCACATATTTTAATTACATTTTTTTTTTTCAGTTATTATGGGAAAATGGCAACAAAAAGATATAATTACAATTCTCCAACTAGTTTTTCTTTACTTTCTACAGAAATGGAGTATTTGAGTTGCTAAATTAAACAAATGTCTCTAAAAACTACAAAAATATTAATATCTCAAAAATAAATTGCTTTCAAACAAATTGCATTAAAAAGTACTTTTTTCCCTAATACGGTTTAAAAAGTGAAAATGTGCGATGCTTAGAAGTTTAAAAAAATTCAGTAGAGTATTTAACAGTACAATGATACATCTGCATTGTTTTACGGCTGGCTTATACAACAGAACGTTATTTTTTGGAGATGACACTTTATTTGCTGGGAGAAAGAAATAGCAAATCGGGGGCTAAAAAGATATTGGCATCTTATAATTTGGCGATAGTTTTTTGGTTGACCGGATAATCAAGTAGTACCATACTAACAATATGCATTGTAAAAATAACTTGAAAATATTCATGATGGCATGTTAAAATAGGGAAAAGAATTCATGAATAAGCTATAGCTGCTCTTGAAATATCCAAATCTCGATAAAGACATAAAGTATAAGCATAAAATTTCAAAACATAATGCTTTTCAATACGTGGATCTGAAAGCTATTCCAAGGCAGACGGAGTTTTTTAACCTCAAATCTAAAGGAAGAATATTGTCCATAGCGTCGTTATAAAACTCAGAAAGATAGCGGCATTTTTAACCTAATAATTTTATACAATCTAATTGCTGGGAGTTAAAATATGTGATTGATCTTACTTATCAATCCCGAAAATAAACGTCATTTATTACGACAGCGATGAATGAGGCCATGGTAACCAAAAAATGCCCATTCAAACGGAAAAACTTGGCAACGCGATTGCAGAAGATAGCCGCTGTTATACTGATAATATCATTCAATCTTCCGTAACCTTGTAATATTTTTTTTAACGGGGCACATTAGTATATTTTCAGAGGTTGCGAAGCCTGAACGGGGGTTGGCGGGCGTAACTCGCAGAGGGCCGAGCCCCCTAGTTTTATGTATAATAATGAAACTAAATATCGGCAATGCTTATTATAATGATGATCAGAAAAGTATGTGTTCCTATTTATATATATATATATATATATATATTTTTTTTTTTTTACCATTTGTGTGATTAGAAATATCTGCATTGTGTCTAAGTAAATCGGCATTATCACTCATGTGTGCTACTACTATAATGAACTACAGATGTAAAAATATTAACAGAAAAATTATTTTCTATTTTAAAATTTTTCGTGTTTTCGATTTTAAAATTGATGGATTACCAACCAATTAATCATTATATTATCTCATAAAACAACATATCGGAATACATACGAGGGGCGTCTTTTGGTGTAAGAATGTGTATTTTGTTTTTTGAAATCGTAAAAATAAAAAATGTTTTAATGCATTTCCCGTCGCAATAATTATTTTTTTTATTTTGCTTCATTTTATTTTAAATAGGTCATACTTTTGAGAAAAGTGCAAAGAAATAAAAAATTAGCATTATTAAGAATTACAAAAGGGCGCAAAAACTCACTAAAAAAATAGGTGCAATCACATAATGAAAACATAGCAAACAAATGTTTTACTTAGACGGATTCTTTTTAAAATGAATAAAGATTCATGAAAATTCCCATTTTAATTTTTAAAAATGATTCAAAGTCATGCAACACAGTCATGCTACATTTTTCTTCCAAAGAGTTAAAAACTATTATAAATTGCAACTGGCAGGCAAAAAAAAATTAATTATTAAAAGAAAATGTTATAGTTTTCAACAAAAATATTTCATTATTAAGAATTATAAAAGGGCGCAAAAACTCACTAAAAAAATAGGTGCAATCACATAATGAAAACATAGCAAACAAAAGTTTTACTTAGACGGATTCTTTCTAAAATGAATAAAGATTCATGAAAATTCCAATTTTAATTTTTTTAAATGTTTCAAAGTCATACAGCACAGTCATGCTACATTTTTCTTCCAAAGAGTTAAAGACTATTGTAAATTGCAACTGGCAGGCAAAAAAAAAAAAAAATTATTATTAAAAGAAAATGTTATAGTTTTCAACAAAAATATTTTGTTGATCCAAACATTAGAGGAAATTTACTTAAGAAAATGGTATGTATATATGGTGTGTGCACTATAAGCATTGGAGCGGGAGAAGGGTTAACGTGAAAATTGCTCACCTTGCAAAATACAGCTTCTTGATTCACACACAGATATGCATTTCTCTTCAGCCAGTTTCTCTGTCAATAAATAAATTAAATAAATGCTAATTAATCATGAGTTTTCTAGTATATTTAAACTTGGTAACTCTAACTAAAGTTAATTAGCTGAATATCTTAAGTTAACTAGATCAAATTCATATATTATATATATTATATAATTATATTAACATTTTATCTATCATAAATAAATTCGTTCATTAATTTATGCTATTAAATTAAAATATGATAATTCTACGTACATTAACTGCCAATTTTTAAATAAAAAAATCTGTAATCGATTTGTATTTAGAAGCGATAACTCGAATTTTTGAGAAAATGTTTTTTTCCCCTATTTATCTAAAGAACATGCAGAGGTTTTGTTAATATATATATTTTTTTAATTAGGGTAATTCTTTTTACACAGGGGGCTCATAAAAAAGTCCTAGTTTCAATGGTATATTATAACGGTTTAAGTTAAACTATTTACAACAAATAATACATCAAATTGAAGGTAAACTAAACCAGTTTTTCTTACACATGCTCAATTGCACCTTTCGTTATACGGCACGCATCCAACTTAAAGTCCAATTCTTCTCACACTTCGGTTGACAAGTCCGGAGAAATGGAATCAATAGCGTCTTCCATGCTGTGTCTCAACTCTGGCAAATCATTAGGTAGCGGCGAAACGTAGACACGATCTTTTATAAAGCTCCAAAGGAAAAAAATCACTTGGCTCTAACGGCTTTTAAATGTTCAACCCAGAAATAATGCTTTACACTCAGGAGTCGCCCTTTTGCGAATGTGGCACTGCGAGCGAGTCAATAACAAAGCACTACTTGCGCATGAGCTTATCTAAAGCTGTCTGAGTTACTCTTTATCTGTGACCTTCAACCAACATTCTACAACGCTTACAGTTGATACTATTAAAATTTATACCTGGCACATTCTTTTATGGACACCCTGTATATTTTTCAAGACACATCTGCTTTTCAGAAATTCTGCACATTCATTTGGTTTTTAGAAAATTTATCTTGATTGCAAAGGTTTTTATGCCCCAGAATAGTTAAGATAAATAATTTGTAATTTCATAATTCTCAATATTTTGAATATTCTTTAAAATAATATTCTTCGTAAATAGCTGCCATGTTATAAAAGGTACACATCTTCCAACTTTCATGATTTAAGGATCAGTGTTTGAGAATGGGCGTCAATATGTCAGTCATAGACAGTAGTGCGATTTTTCTATGACTTTTTCTTGCAGTCTGTAATTTTAAAACCAAATATTATATAAAGATATTCAGCATATTCCTTGTAAAATTACGTAACTAATAGTACAAATACATTTGAAATGTGCACAGTAGAAGTTATAAGGGATGTTATTTTCCCATGATCGAATTGTTTTTATCATGCATCACACGACGCTATTTTCGGACGATTGAAATTAATAAAAAGCTCGTCCGCTAGAATCTTCGTCTACGGACGTCATTTCGATTTAACAATATTTCTCTTATATTTATAATTTTCAACGTTTGTATAATAAATATTTTATCAACAAATTATATTAATATTTCGCATTTTATCTACAATTTTTTTAAAACAAGTGTCTTTTTAATTCATAGTAATACCTTTTAATATATGAATAAGAATACAGTAATTTGCGTACCACTTAAATCAATCAAAACCTATTTTCTCAAATCAATAATTTACGTGGCCTGTCTGAAACGTATCCGAACGTTGGCGAAAAAAATATATATAAATTACCTGACGCGATTGGGACCACAATTCCATTCATAGTAGGCTCCTTGCGCCTCCATGCACTTAGGCCAACGTTTCTCCAACTGTCGAAAACACTTCTGGAAAACTACTTTTGGAATGGTGTTCAACTCCGCCGTAGCGTTCTGAATATCTCATCTCTACTCTACTCTCAAAACGAGATCCTTTCAATGGCGCCTCCAGTTTCGGAAACAACCAGAAGTCGCAATGAACCATGCCTGGAGAGTTGGGAGGTTGGCGAATGACTGGAATCCCGTGCGATGAACGAGCATTTATGAATCTTGCGACACCTGATGAATCTTACAAATTGTTTCGCTTTGATAATCATCCATCTTTGACAAAATTTTATGCAGTACATTTGCTCAACTCGTTTAGTCATCTTGACAGAAATCAAAATCCGACGAACTCGTATGACAGCACCTCACTCGGCCGACAGCAGGCAACGATTGGCTAACTGGAATGGTAAAAAAAAAAAAAAAAAAAAAAAAAAAAATTCAAGCACGCACATTAAGCTGTCTCCTTCCAATGTGCACAGTGACGCCGCCTTAGCATCACTACTGCGAGTGGAAAAAATCAAGGTCGAAAAGTGATCTGATAGACCTCATATTATGTTAGCGTAAAAGAAGCATCATTAGGCTAATATGAGCCGAACGTCTATTTTTACGCTTTTTGTTTCAACATGCACAGAAATACATGCAAGTGAAGGTGTAAGGAGGCTGTCGGAAGGGAAAAAGCGTGCAAATAGACATTCGTCTCACATTAGCCTTATAATGTAAACTGTAAAACGAAACGATTCATATGATTCTTATCCTGTGCGAATTTGTAATGACATCAAACTATTTTCTATATTAAAACACGTGCTTATATTACCTGCACGAACAGAATAGGTTTCGTGTATTTCACCTTCCAAATTGTTCATTCTTCCTGAAAAAATAACGCATTAAATAACTTATACTTGTTTAAAATAAATAAGAATGTCTTATACTGGTTTAAAATAAATAGAATCGCAGTACACTTGAAAAGTAATTCTATCTTAATTGTAAGGACAAGTAAAATTTTTCCAAATTGAGAACATTAATTTTGGGGCCACAAAAACAGATTTAGTATGAGAGTAGCATAGCCAGCAGAGGTGACTTTTTTAACACTCCACATACGACTCGACGTTGGCACTTTCCGATATTTTTAATACATTTTTTCGTGGTAAATTTCCAGTAGAAATATACCCCAGGTATGGTTGTTTGGAAATAGTTGTAAACGATATAATAAAAAAAAATAGTGACCTGTGGTAACCATTTGAGGGTTGATTGATATTGACATCTAAATTCGGGTAAAACATACTGAACAGTTCACTGTAACAAAAATCCATGAACGTACTTGCAAATATAATGTTTAGATGGTTGCCCCAAAATAATTTTTCAGGAACGTTTCGGTTTTCAATTCTAAAACTTTCCTGATGAAAGTTCATAACAACAAATATCTGAATTGTGCTTCTTAGAAATTTCTGATATTTTCAAAAGACGCTCCTACCAAGTTTTGAGCAACTATGCGCCATTATTTCCAGGAGAGTTTCTGGATTTTTTCCAGTTATTGCTAATGTCTCATCCTTATTATTACTCTTATAAATAACACTTTTAGTAAATGTAATGTATAGGTTAAATAAATTATTTTTACATTATATTTATTTTCGCATTTTCTATCATGATATTTTTTGTATCACATTTACATTGTATTAGCATTACAAAATTAAAATATAAATACATTTTAGTTTAGTAATGCAAATTCCCATAATTTTATTACGTATTACACTTACCGATCGCATATAAATACTTTGTTGACTGTCAACTTAATTTGAAATTGCTTTATTATTGCGCTTTTTTGTTAACACTATTTTGAATAATAATCTTCGCTGTATTAAATTGCAGATTTCTGTGATAAGAAAAATGACGAAATGAACAACTTCAAAAGGATTGACTTTTAAAAAAAATTTCAGGTCTGTCAAGTTGTGTTCCGACGAATATTTTCTTGTCTTGCATCGATCGGGTTACTGTTGGATGGAATTTTCTTTTTTTGGGGTTCGAGTCGGATTTAGGATAGACTACAATTGGAATTTTCAGGTTCTGGTCTGTGCGTGTCGACGGAAAATATTTTGTCTTTCTCTGATCAGGATACGGTTTGATGTATTTTTTTCATGTTCGAATCGAGTTTCGGGTTGACTTCAAATGGAATTTTCAAGTTCTAGTCGGGGTTCGTTTAGACGGAAATTATTTTGTCTTACATAGATTGGATTACGATGGGATGGAATTTTCTTTTTTGTCGTGTTTGGATTGGGTTTAAGGTAGACTTCAATTCGAATTTTCATATTCTGTTCGGTGCCTGTCGACAGATGTTATTTTGTATTTCTCGGAAAGAGCTATAGTTCGATGGATTTTGTTTTCGTGTTCAGATCGAATTTCGGGTTGAAATTTAGGTTCTGGTCGATGCGTGCCGACGGAAATCATTTTGTCTTTTTTGGATCGGGCTACAATTCAATGTTTTTTTCGTGTTCGGATCGGGTTTCGTGTTGAATTCAAAGTGTATAATTTTCAGGTTCTGGTCAGATTGCGTTTCGACGGAAAATATTTTATCTTGCAAAGATCGGAATAAATTGATGGAAAATATTTTATCTTGCAAAGCTCGGGTTACTGTTGAATAATTGTTTTTTTTTTTTTTTTTTTTGTCGGGTTCGGATCGGGTTTAGAGTAAACTTCAATTGAAGTTTTCAAATTCTGGTCAGTGCATGTCCACGAAATTTTTTTGGTCTTTTGGATCGGGTTACGATTCGGTGGAATTTATTTTTCGGGTTCGGATCTGGTTTCGAGTTGAATTCCAATGGAATTTTCGGGGTTTTGTCAGGTTGCGTTTCGACGGAAAATATTTTATCTTGTAAGGATCGGGTTACCGTTGGATAGAATTTTCTTTTTTGTAAGGTTCGGATCGGGTTTAGAATAGACTTATGTCGGAATTTTTAGGGTCTGTTCAGTGCGTGTCGACGAAAATTATTTTGTTTTTCTCGGATTGGGTTACTCTTCGATGGATTTTTTTCGGGTTCGGATCGGGTTTTGGGATTGAATTCAAATTGAATTTTCAGGTTCTAATCGGGTTGCGTTTCGCTGAAAATTATTTTGTGTTGCTTGGTTCGGGTTAACGTTCGATTGAATTGATGCAAATGGTCATTTTTCAATTAGCCTAACGCTATCTAGGCTCTTTGCAATTAGACTACAAAATGTAGGCTGTTTGAGAAATGAATTCCCTTATTCCAATTAGCCTAAAGTTCGTTAGACTCTTTGCAATAAGCCTGAAAAATATCAGGCTGATTGGAAAAACGGAGATGATACTACAATTAGCCGGGCTCTTTCCAAAGAGCCGGATTTCTTAATTAGCCTGCAACAAATATATATATATATATATATATATATATATATAATAAATTTGATATATACGCCAAGCCACATGCGGCCCGGTGGTATTCTCTGTGCGGCCCAAGACATGTAATCATTAATCATATTTATTAAATTAATTAAGTCGTGCATAAAAAATATTACTTAAGACTTTCACTATTGTTTTATATATTTTCAAAGACAAAATTTGATCCAATATTTGTAATTAATTTAAAACTATGTTAAACATCTTAAATGCCATTTTCTTATTCAAAAGTTCATTTTATATGTACTCCCGTCTGTGCTACAATGATGCATGTATCATGGAAGACGGTAGTATTCTGAGTGACGCAGCCTTAAGCCTAAAATCGTATCGTATCGTATCGTTAAAATCGTATCGTATCGTATCATAGAATTCGTAGATGGCGGAACTCATATATACAGCTAACTCGACATCAAAGAAAACGCGAAAAGCCGCCTTTTAATAACTCAGCAGATATAGGTCTTATTGTTCTGAATTTTCTAGAACAGTCTTATATCTGCAGTCTAATCGTATACTGAAATTTTTACATTTCTACGTGCAGTATATTTTGAGATCTAAATAGCCATTTTTAAAGTGAAAACGTTGGTATGATATCGAGGAAGTTCCTAATTTGAAAATCTCGAAAACGGTTCTAACGATTATCGTTAAATTGATAAATAATATAAATGTGATTAAGGTGAGGTGAATAACACTTTTCTTTTTTCTGGGAAAACTCTCGTTCGTTAAATAATTCGATTTTTTTTTCTCTCGAAAATGACACGTTCGATTTTTTAAAAATCAAATAAATATGTTTCAGATGAACCAAATAACAATTTACTTGTTTCCAGCAAGACTCTTGTTCTTTTTATAATGCGCATGAAAAATCGGACTATATTTCTTCGCCACTCTATGGAAATTTCATCGAAAATGCATGACACTGTATTCATACACATGCTTTCTTTTTAACCACTTTTGGGGAGAAAAATTTTGTCTTCCCAGTGGCTGAGTGGTTAAGGGCCATGGTCTACTGATCTTAAGATAGACAGTTCGATACTCTCTGGTACTAGTTTTCGCATGTGAATGTGTTTTTTTTTCTTTTAAAGTCTGTTAGTTGACCATTATTCTCAGTTCCTTTGTAATTTTTTAATTGCTATTAAGTTAAATAAAATTACAATTATAATGACGCGTTGGGATGATTGGGTTGATTTTTGACGTTCAATTATCTACACGAGGGATATAGGCCCGGTGGGAGTGCCCTCCGTGGGGGTCTTTCTAAGGGAACCTAATCCGTATTAACGCATGGAAGATCCACGGCTCGAAGAAAACCACGAAAACTCCGAACGATTAGGCCGACGGGCGCGATTGAGATATTATAATGACGCCAATTTGATGATGATTATTTCTTGGCAAATTTTATAAATATATTTAATTTCAATCACTTTACAAAAAATATACATTAATAATTATTATTTGAATATAAATCACACGATCAGAAACGTAAAAAAATAATTCATTTCAGCTCTTCTTTTTATAATATCATTTTTTATTATTATGACGGTCAATCAATATATAATCAGTGACATCGATAATATTATTATTATTATAATTATTATTTTCCTTGCATAAAAACTATTGTGATGTAATAATTCTTTTATAATAAATAATTTAGTTGAAATGTTTTATTTGTAAATAACAATGAAGTTTGATAACCCCGAGACAATTGTTTTTATTTAACTTTGCAATATTTACAGTTTACATAATAAGCATATCAGAATTCTGGTGTCGCCATCTTTTGACGCAATTGCGTACTACATTTTGTCTCTTATTCGGAAAAAAAAAAAACTAACGCTCTTCGCCGCTTTGAAAGAATCTCTTGTGACTAGAGGTCTATTTTGCAACTATTAAGAAAATTACTGCATACAAAAATATTAAAATGGGTAGCATTATAGAGAAATGTTTGATAAAAACGTTGAAGTAGACAGTTTTTAAATCGAAGAATTATTTTAAGAGATATTTAATGTTAAATCTGGATAAAATTGTTTCATTAAAAAAGTCTCATAGGAAAAAAAATATATATACATGGGAATTTAATCATTTTCATTCAATTTAATCATTCAGTAGAAACTCGAAGTTTGCAGAGTGCATTTATTATTTTTAACTTTCCTAATTTTTTGACGGTTTATTTCAATTTTAAATTAAAAATTTTCAGAATTTCCAGAGATATTTTTTACAAATTTTAGAAAAGGTTATTTTAAATTGTTGCCAATTGTTAAAATAGCGCAAAGAATAATATATCCTTTAAATTAAAAATTTATTCACACGTGACTATTATAAACAGAAAAAAATCCTTTTAAATTAGAATTAAATGATAACGTGTTAAAAGCAGGAAAATATTAAACATTACGTCATAAAAATTGTTTTTACACATGCTTACTTAAAATAAAATAAATTATAAAATAATCAATTATTTTCAAATTAGAATTAAATGATTACGCATTAAAAGCAGGAAAACATTGAAAATTACGTCATAAAAATTATATTTACACATGAATATTAAAAGAAAAAGAAAATTTTTAAATAATAAATTCATTGATATGTGTTAAAAGTCGTAAATGGGGGAAATTACGTCATATTGGCCAAAGTGACCAAATAATAATATTGCAAAACAGTTTAAATTAAAAAATATATTTATATGAGAGATTTATTTCAAATTTCGAGATGATATTTTAACTATAGTTGCCAATTTTAAGGTAGCGCAAATAATAATATTATCTTTCTGATAATAAAAATATTTTCAGTTGAATGTTACAAAGAGAAAGGAAAGTTTGGTGAAAATTATGTCAGATTTAAAACGTTACATTTAAAATCATTTTCTTATAGCGTTGTTCAAAAATACCATAAAGCAAAGACTCTGTTGACTTAGTTCCTTTTATATTTGGTAATTTTCAAATGTTTAACTAATCTTATTTAATCAAGCACGGAAACAGCAACTAACATCAGCTGATTCGGTCTTGAAATCCCTCAGTAAAAGGGAAACCCGTTTACAGTAAGATCGCCATTGATTTTTTAATTATACAGAGCAGCCTCGATTATCCGAGCTAATTGGGACTGTTAGTAAATCGGAATCGGAAATCTCGGTTAATAGAAACTGTGTGTAAAAACTCGCCGTGCTTGCGAATTTAACATCTCTTTTAAAAAAATATATAGAACGTTTTTTAAATAATAAAAATAAATATATGTAAAGTTCTGTTTCACAGCTTAACAAATTTAAAAAGAAAATCAACTACCAGTAGTAAATTTTAAAATGCAAATTGAAAAATTTACGAAAGTTCACACAGCCACTGGAAACAAAGCATTGTTCGCTATTGACTTCTCAGGGTCCAATGTTTCTTTGGAGTTGAGTGCTTCTGGGGGCAGAAGGGCCTGTATAGCACGGACAGTGAGCTAAAGAGTGTGGTTATTTTTAAGGCTCATTCAAAAGGGGAAAAAAATCAGACTTTATTATCGACTCGGTTAACAGAAACCTCGATTAATCGAAGCTCGGTTAATCCAGGTTCTACTATAATTCAATCTTCCGTAATCTTTTTAAAGCAGATCAAATTAATGGACTTTAGCACAAAGTCACATAGCTGATAACTGCCATGCTTGTTGGCCACCTTTTTTTCAAAAAGTTTGCTTCGCCTTATTCAATTAATGAGATATCTCCGATAAAATAAGTCACATTTTCCCGTTCTAAAATACTGGTATCCAAAAATCGTAGCATGTAACTGACACTATAAGTACTCATGGAACTAGACTATTTTAAGTCTGATTTTTATTATAGACTATATAAAATTATTAAAAATATATATTATGATAGGAACTAGCGGGCTTCGTCCGCTATTTACGTTACGGATATAAAAATCATGTTTTTTTTTTTAGGGAAAAAGAAATAAAAACCTATTTGACGATAGGTTTATAAAGACACATTTTGTATTTGTTATATTTCCGGGGATGAGGAGGGGGGGGGACTATTTTGATTAAATATCGCAATTAGTCCACATGGCAGATATAATTATGATAGACACTAGCGGGCTTCGCCCCTCTATGGCGCCTTATGGGTCCAGCTTCCATAACTCAGAAACTACCTTTCGGACATCAATGCAACAGATTCCAAACGTTATAATTAACTTAATAATCACCCTATATAGCATTAAAGTAAATTTATGAGTACTGCATACTATTTTTTATCGTAATTTCTGAAGAGAAAAAATTATTTCGGTTCCATTCTTAGGTACTGGTCTGAAAAATTTTGAAAAAGGGGGAAGGAGGAGACATGAGACTGCTGTTTGTCAAACAACACAACGGGGTCTGGCTTATTCAACTTGGTTTTTGATGACTTCAATTGGAAGGTGGTTTGTTTAAAAGAGTGCGTTCCCTGCCCCATGAAAATTGGAACTATTGGTGCACCATCTATGTAAGGATTTAATAATTATGAATTAACATTTTGGATTTATTAATTTAAGGATAAAGTGTTTTTAAAGGAATATCAAATGAAACCCTCTGTGCGATCTGCGATTATACTTACCCACTTGTTTTTATATACAAACTGCTAGAAGGAAAATTGTAATAAAATAGTAAAAATTAAATCTGCATTAAATACCATAAGTATCTTTTTTTTAATCATTTTATCACTAACCTCAAAAAAGTAATGATATCAATGCAAAAACCCTTGACGGGTTAAAAGTTTCTGACGCAGCACTTTATCTTATGCTCTAAGAATTTTAAATATGGAACTTAAAAATACTGATATCAAATTTTGAGTGGCGTTATGCTATTTCTTAAAAAATATATTTGTATTTATTTCATCATTTTATTTTTGTTTTATTTATAATCGCATGTGCAAAAGTTATGTTCAACATGAAAAGCTGCATAAAATTTTATTCGTTGTTGCTTTATCATTTACATCTCTCATAAATTCAAAATATGAGTTTTAAAAGATATGATATAAAATTTAAATGATACCTTGATGTGACTTTAAAAGGTTTGTTTTAAAATTCAATTTAAATTATTTTTGACTTGGTTAAAATATTTTTTTACATCTACACAATACTTTTAATTTTCCAATTCACTGTTAAATATATCACTTTCATTGAATCTATACTATGCATTGAAATGTATTTATTTCAATAAATTGATTTATCTTTTGTGTCACGCTATTCAAAATTGTGAGTAAGATTTATGTAAATGGTTTATTTGCGTCAAACTATCCTTTTTCATACATTTCATGTAGTTTGGACACAATGACGCAAATAAACCATTTACATAAATCTTACTCACAATTTTGAATAGCGTGACACAAAAGATAAATCAATTTATTGAAATAAATACATTTCAATGCATAGTATAGATTCAATGAAAGTGATATATTTAACAGTGAATTGGAAAATTAAAAGTATTGTGTAGATGTAAAAAAATATTTTAACCAAGTCAAAAATAATTTAAATTGAATTTTAAAACAAATCTTTTAAAGTCACATCAAGGCGTCACTTAAATTTTATATCATATCTTTTAAAGTTCGTGTCGAGTTATTTCGTATTTTATGACAATCGGATGTATAGTTTAATTACAGGGACAGTCAAAAGTTTTCCGTTACATTACGGCCAATGGGAAAAAATATTGTAAGTGCATTTTAATGATGTTACAGCCTTTCGAACAGAATGAAATTGATATGCACTTATGAAGTGCATTAAAATATACATTCAGTACAATATGCGGTGCAAAAAATATTTATAAAACTAGTTATAGTATGAACACATGTCATTTGCCACGTTTGACGAGTAATTTCCAACTTGTTTATTAATTATGTCACTTATTTTACCTATAGAAATAATTCTAAAACCATACTTTTTACACCTTTTTTCAATGATAGAATAAGAGCATTTCTCTTCAGAAAGCCAAAAACTCAGCCTTCGAGCTATTGTTTATTTTACAGCGACATTTTAGTGCAATGAATATTTTAATGATGCAGGCGTTAATTAAAACCTATCCCGAATTCATACCATATAGAATATGTATATTTTTTTATTTAAAACATAGAGAAAGTTAAAATGGTTACAAAATGTGTTAACGTCCACTGCATACACAGGGTGTCCACTCTCAACGGTGTCCAATAATTAATTCCTAAGCCGTTAGGCATAGATACATAGTTCCAATTACAAAAATGTTTTAAATGTGGTAAAGAAAGAATTTTAAAAGCGATTTTGAGACAGTTAAAACATTTCTTTAGAAAAAAAATACGAAATTTAAATTTTTATACTGTCCCCCGTACCTATAAGTTATATTTAGTAAAAGTATACTGTTACACTAAGAAGTAAAACAAAAAAGTCCCATTCTCCTACGGTTAAAACTGACCTAGTAATAGATGTTTAAAGTTGAAGAATCTTTCTTGCTGCGAAATAGGGGTCATTCACAAATTAATTGAAATATAAATAATCGTCAGATATTAAAAAAAATTATAGTTCAGAGTAAAATTAACTTTGCAGGATAAATTTGAAATCCATTTTCATTCTGATATATTAAAGCAAAATATACAACTAGTACTAAAAAAATAAGTTAAGAAATAACAGATTTTTTCTTAATGAAATGGCGAAAAGCAACAGTTACAAATCTTTACAAAATGATACATATTTTAAAATGGTATTAAATTATGTAATCTAAAACTTCATTAAAACAAATTAAAATTATATTAAAACTTTTTCGAAGTGATTCCCTTCGGCTGCCGTACAGAAATGTACACGCGAAATAAATCCTTCTAATACTTTAAGCACTTTGTGCACAATTCCTCGAAGCATGACCAAACTCATCTGTGTTCAGATACAGAAAATTGGTATAAGTCATGCAATTCAAAGTTTCATAACTCGGTCAATTTTACTGTTAGTTGAAAGGAACTTTTTTTGTCTTACTATTCAGTAACATGGGAAACATTTACTAAATTAACCTAGGAGCCATATAAAAATTTTAATTTCGTAACTATTTAAGAAATACTTTCATTGGTCAAAACGACTTTTAAAATAATTTTTTTACTTCGTTTAAAACATTGTTGTAATTGGAACTACGTGTCTATGACTAACGGTATAGAAATTAACCATAGGGCACTCTTGAGAGTGAACAACCCTAAATATGAGGGGTTCACAACCATAGTAGACCGAGTCCATTTTGAAAAAAAAAAAGAGATAGTCCATTTAGAAGGTGCACAAAATCTCTTTATCTGATCCACATTGAACGAAGTCTGTTTTCACTTACTTTCTCATATATGGCATCTGTTTACAGACTTGGCTCACTGTGGGAGTGGATAATACAGATTTTATGCACATTCTAAATGGACTATCTCTTTTTTTATGGACTTGGTCTACTATCGTTGTGATTCCTCATACATAAGAAGAAAAGAAACCAAACTGATGAAATAGTATTTTTAAATAAAAAAAATAAATAAAATAAATGTTTTAAAAATCCTTTTTCACAAAATAATATAAAATTTCATAAAAATATTGAAAATTTCTTACCTGTGTGAATTAAATAAATAAACAGCAAGCTAATACATACAATGACAGTTGCAGTTAGAGAAACTAATCTTACACAGCGATGACTGCTCTTGAACGGCCACATTCCTTTTAAGAGAAACGAAAGGTGCATTGTTTAAATTACATGATTAAAAATTGCTGCTTCTTAAATTATTCAGTTATATTACAAATAATTCTGCTGGATGTTTTACTAAAACTGAAATATTTTTATAAAACATCATAAAAATATTGCTATATTTTGTTATTAATTATTCTAAAGAAAAATTATTTAAAATTATTATTATTATGTGAATTGTATTAGTTTTCTTTTAGTTTATCGGTATAATACTGCAATAAAGTAAAATAAATTTGTAATTTAATTTTTTAAATATTAGAATTTTATAAACAAGATTAAGTTTCTTTTACGACAGCTATTTATCCTAATTCTTTTATTTATCCAAATAACTTTTCTTTGTTAGTATTTCAGTTTATTATTATTGTTGTTGTTATTATTATTATTATTATTATTATTATTATTATTATTATTACTATTATTATTATTTAAGGAAACATCTTGAAACATTCGTAAGTGCACGCAATGAAAGTTTATTAGATCACGTTTACTATGCTTTCAAGATAATGTTTTCTATTTTATTTTTAATCTTAAACTAATGAAATATGAGGTTGACTTTAAAAAAAATTAGTTTTGCTTATAATAAAATTAAATACAGTGGAAAAATTAAAGGAAATGAAGAAATATTGCATCATCTGTTATAGAAGGATTTTTTCTGTGTGTACACATAGGAATAAAACAAACATCCTCCTGGAATCAATACAGATCTTTTTACGGAGTGAGAATATTTGCAATGATTCAGCCTCCATTGAGTTACCTAAAATTTGAAAAGAGATGCGCTGCAGAATAAGAAACAGTAGTAGAAGTTAATTCACGTTCAGAAATATTCAGTTTTATTGTATTTTATTTTTGCACATCCGTGTGGTCTCTTGTTTGACCAATCTCTTTTTTCTTTTTTTTTTTTTTTTTTTTTTTTTTTTTTTTTTTTAATATTTGCATTAATGAAAATCTTGAGAATGTCGCCGTTTTGAGCGATGAAACATATGTCGATCTGAATAAAGGTATCTATATGCTTTTTAAATGTAATTTTTTTATCAATTTTACAATTTTTATCTTAGTTTGGATGATTCTAAGTGATTTTCATACATAATTTCATCCTCTTTCTTTCATTCATTATTGATATCTAAAAAAATGTATTTAATAAATGCACTAACTATTAAAAAAATTAGAAAAGATCTTTACGGAATTACTTTTAAATCACATTTCACAAATACATTTACGAAAACTTTTAAAAAACACTTCTCAAGAGTACAATATTTAATACCTTCTCCGTATAATTAAAATACAACTTCGGATCAATATAACATGTGATTTTTTTCCCATTCTTTTTACAGATTTGGTATGGTATTCCACATCAGTTAGAAAAGTAAAATCAATCTCCCCATCAATTCTTTCCAGAGAATTTCAATGTGTACAGGCTGGATGTTAGCATTACTACAATATTCTATATATACATTTGAATTACAGTCGGACCTCCTTATCCCGACAACCGGTTTTCACGTCACTCCGCTTATCACGTCAGTTTTTCAAAGTCCCGATTTTCTGTATATGATTTTAATGTAAATAAACTCCGGATATCCCGACGGTTTATAAAATTGCCCATTTTCATAATCCATCTTATGAGCACGGAAATTAAGCTGTAAAAATTGTCTTATCCAAACTTTTCACAAAAGTATCTGAAATACCCATTGAGATAAATGAGAAATTTTACTTCAATCCTTTATCTGAATAAACAAACTCACACACTATTAATGACCCACTTAAACACCAGATAGACGTATCAGTCTGCTAGCAGTCTTTGTTCTGGTCAGGCGGCGCTTTCTTGTGGTTACATGGCGTTTTTCATCCGATTAAAACCGAAGCATTGCATTGCATTGAAACGATCAAAAATTATCTAAGATCTATTTCTGAAGCAACGAATATGGACTGTAGTTCACTGTGTAATATTGACAAAATAATTGTGGAAGCACATCTAGGGATAAGCAAACCTTAATTCAAATATAATTTTAAATTTCCTTAATTCTTAATCTTTTTCTTAATCTTCCTTAATTCTTAAATTTTTCATGTAACAATAAAAAATATAAGTCATCATAAATTTTATTTTTATTCTTTTCAACTTTGTTTTTGTGCTTATTTTGTTTAATAATACTGTCTTATTGCTTAAATATGCACAAACAGTTATGAATTTAAAATTGTCTTAAATTAATTAAAAATACAACTGTTTATAGCCATATTTTTCTCCAACTCCGGTTACCGCGACACTCTGCTTATGACGACACTTTTTTCTGGTCATTAGACTGTCGGGAAAACGAGGTTCGACTGTATAACATTTTACTTGGATATAGTTATTAATCTTAACTATAAACGAGTTTTGTAAGATTAACCTTAAATTTTATCAGTTTTAAAAGTATCAAATCAGTATGTATGACTCCAACTTAACATATAGCGGAAATTGGGCGTATATGTGACCATACCGAAGGTTTAACCGCCTGCCTTTAGTCAATTTCAAAATACTTTTTTGCTAAAAGACACAAGATGGAAGGATATTATAAATATTTTTTACTAGATTAATTGACTTTTACCATACTTGTTATGTTGTTTTTCAGCCATCTGTGGTGATAATAAAAAGTGGAATTTTTAAGTAAAGGAATAAAAAGTGGTAAGCCTCTGTGCTTTCTATAAATAAAGTTACAGAAGATATTTTTGTTTTATATTGCATCGTTTTCCATCTAGTCCAAAAATAGTATTAAGTAAGTTAAATAATAATAATTTATATAAATATTTTAAATAATTCTTATTAAAATGAAATATTTCAATTGAAACTGAATGCAAATATTGCTATTAAAAAACGACACGAATTATAAATTCAAACAAAAACATTTTACAATACAGAACAAATTATTCAGAATACTGTTACATAAATCTTAAATATCTATATTTTATACGTAATATATATATTTCACAATTTGTAATAAAGATGTTGCTTTAATATCTTCTGATGTTCTGATTAAACTACCACACCCAAGCATCACTTGTGGTTTAAATAGAATAGCTTAAAACAGAATAGCTTTAAACAATATATTTCATATCATACGAAAATATTTATTAATTTGTAAATTTGTGTATGTGAGATATTAATATATTGAGAATAATTAACTTTAGCCAGTTTCGAGATCAAATAAATATGTTTCGTACCAAAAACTTGTATTTCATTTTAGAAAAAATAAAAACTACTACGACTATGCGAAATATCGTGCATATATAAGCTACTTTTCTTTACATAAAATTTCTCATAAGAATTTTTTTATATATGTAATTTAGTGGGTCAAAACTCCCTTGCAGTAGACCAAATCCCCCTTACAGTGGGCCAAACCTCCCTGAAGTAAGGAGGTTTGGCTGTTCATGGATTTGTGATATTATAAATGTAAGATATTAAAATATAGAAGATCTTTAAATTTATCCAGAGACCAGGTAAAATAAATATTTTTGTACCAAAAATTTTATTTAGCAAATGAAATTAAAGAAAACCCATGGAGAAATAAATCCCATTTCATTAAATAAAATTTCTGGTGGAAATATATTTAGTAGTTTTAGTACTTCAAACTTATTAACCCCTTTCGGGCACGAAGACTTTGTTTGCTTCGTTACTAAAAGCTTTTCGATACTGCTAATGTGTAACTGTAATCTTCTCTTTCTTTAATTGTCAGACATTTTCCGATTATATAAAGCAAATATTTTAGTACGGGAAAAGTGGTGCTTTGCCCCTATTTTTAGTTTATGGTGTCAAAAAAAAAATGAAACCGTTAAGGGGTTAAAGTCGGAAGGTTTTACCCAATTTACAGAGTTATGGAAAATAACTTTTAAAAATTCATTTGATATCTTTTCAAATTTTTTACGCTATGAAAATATAAAGGATAGGGTAAACGCACCAGTGGTTGGCTACTTCTACCAGAAAAAAATGGTTCATTACTAGTGCAAAAAAATACCCATAATTATTTGTTGTAAACTGATGAATAGTGAGTAGATTCTGAACATTGAGAAATTATAATATTTCATTTAGACAAAAAAAAAAAAAACTATATAACCCTTTAAGACCCGATAAGATGTATTCCTTGTACTCGTACTTGTATGCAAATCTAGTCATGCCAGCTGAAAGTAAAACATACACTACAACAGCTATCTGTTGATAAAAAAAGATAATTTACTCTTTCTGCAAACCAGAACGATCGTTCGATTAGGGGTTTTATTGGGGCATTCTCACAACCTTTTGACTTTTGGGGGAAAAAATCTGGCGAAATTAAACTTGCTAAAATAACATTTTAATCTGATAGATGATTGCCTTAATGATTCAAAATAAAGAAAAAAGGGTCAGCAGCGAAAAAATTTTTATTTAACTGAGGTTTAAGTTAAATTTACGAGTTTAATTTTCCTTACCGTCTTACCTCTATAACTGTTTAGTTTCTTCTAAATTTTTACTAATAATGAATTTGCATAGTGCCCACAGGACATTCAAATAAGAAATAATAAAAATGTAGTATTTTTAGTGCAAACTTTTGGTATAACATTGTCTTAAAAGGGTGTTAAAGAAGGGACGGTAATGTAAAAAAAAGGGAAATGGTATAGGAAAAAAGGGACAAAATGGGGAAAAAAGGGACGGTAAGGATGGAACAGCAAGGAAACTTACCACCTATTTTAGGCAGATCATGTTAAGACTAAGTGGTAGTCAAAATGTTCATTGATTTTTAGAAACAATTATTTACATTGGAAAAAATTAAAAAAAAATAATTAATTTACCTCGAAAATTGCAGGATTAAACCTTGCGGACGGTAAGACTACCAATAAAGCCACGGTGCTTGAAATTGATATTTAAATGTTTATTTATATTCTGCAGTAAATTTCCTGTCAAAGAATTTTAGATATTCTTTCTCTAGCATACTTCTGCATGAGCAAAAACTTGAAAAAAATTCCGTCGCTGCATCTGAAGTGATTTTCTGTATCATTTTAGAAGAGGGATGGTAAAAAATCTAAAACCCAGGGACAGAGTTCAAAAAATAATATCAACCCTAAAAATGTGTGCAGGTTAATTTTTAGCTACATATTTATATAAAACAATAGTTACAGTTTCAGAAAAAAATTACATCGAATTATTTTTATTGAAACAATTTTATCCAGACAGCTCCAAACTTTAAAATCAGCATCAGGGACACGGGACGGTAGATGAGTTTTCCATGTGTTTGGACCCCCAACATCATCCAAAACTTATTTATCTCGTTAATATTGTTTTGCAATCATGCATTGGGATGTTCCCAAGTATATGAAATAAAAAAAAAACACAAAAAAGTGTATTAAATAAAAAATTATTATTCAGGGACATGAAAGTTAAAAGATTGTGAGAATGCCCCTATTACATACGACTCAGAAGCAAAATTTTAAATGAATGTTTAACATGCACGATCGTGCGGCCTGGGTCTTAAAGGGTTATAAAGCATTTTATCTTATTGTGACCGACTATTGGAGCACTTATGATAAGTTATTTATATGTGGCAAGCTGAGATGCTCTGCTATGTCAAACAGAAATTGCGCACATTTTAGTAAAAAGTTGGTCAAACATGTCTACTCTCCCCTACAGCTAAGATTATATACCTTTACTAAAAACTTTAAATTTAAAGAAAAAACAGCAATATAGACAATTAACCTTTCATAATATTTGTAAGAATCTCATTGTAATAGTTGAAGAGGTGAGTCTCATATAAAAAAGTAATGTATAAATTGAACAAGTCATGTATGAAAAATTAAAAAACATTCGAGGCAATATTAAAATGAGCTTTTAAAAGATAAAAACAACTTACTTTACATAAATATTTTAAAATATTTTATAATAAAGGCTTCTATAATAAAACACGAGACTGGACGACTTGCAAAGATACAATGCAACTATACAAAGTAGTATTATATATCTCTAGTGTTACATCATTTCAAGAAATATAATATTGACATCTTTCAGCTGTCTGCAATCTTTAATAGCTATTCTTTTTTATTTATTTATTTATTTTTCTTTTAAGTTTGTCGGTGAAATTGTCTTTTCTTTCTTTTAGTTATGGAATATTTCTTCCAAGACGGTTAAGAATTTCAGTTACTACTGCCACATCTATATTATAAAACAAAATTACGTCCATGAGTAACGCTGGTGCCATTTTATAGATGGCAACGACTTTATCCGTAAATTTCGCTTTTACTGCAATTTTTTTAACTTCTAAACATTACAAAATTTCCATTTTTATAAAGGCGAAGAAAAAAAAATGTACATTTAAATTAAATCTGCTTAAAAACTGAATCGCAGTTTACTGATTTTTGTTGGTTTTTAAAATAATTCTTAAGCATATTTTTTTTTATCAGCGTCCAACCAATTAAGAAAAATTGCTCCATTTTCGCTTGAAACAGTATAAGTAATTCAACATTTGTTTTATTTCCGTGAAATAATCTATAACTAAATAGCGAAATATTTCAAAACATAAAATCTTTGCCTTTAGGATATTCCGCAAATGTCAAAGCATGGATGGTCGCTGACATTTTTACTGAGTAATCGAAGAAGATGGATAAAAAGATGAAACGACAAAACAGTAAAGTTTTGCTTTTCGTGGATCAATCCTCCGCCTAGAGTCCTGCATCGGGTCGGGTTACCCGCTTTTACCCGAACCCGACCCGACCCGCGGTTCGGGTCGGGTCGGGTCGGGTTGACTTTAATTATTTTTGGTGCTAGTCGGGTTCGGGTCGGGTTGACCCGCTTTTTTAAAGAATGTGAAAAATATTTTTTCCCGTTCAAAGCCTATATAAACCGCAGATCAAAGTTTCACAAAAGCAAAATGTGTGCCTGCCTGTTTTGTCTTTAGTCATCCTTTCACACCAGTCTTCGAAATAATAAACTGCATTATATTCTTATCGTATTTTAAAAATACAATACGCAGCAAAACGCTAAATGGTCCTTCCTGTCTAATGTATCAGGTGAATAATTTAATTGTGGGGATACGCGATGCATTATGTTATACGGGAAAAACTAAAGGCAGATGGCCACTTGTGTAAAACAAGGTGTATCGTTATCAGAGTTGGGCAGTATCGAAAATACATGTATTTGAAATACATTTTCAAAATACATTTGTATCTTGTATTTTGTATTTTAAACAGATAAGATCAAAGTATTTTTGTAATGTATTTTCTGATAGTTTTACAATGTATTTTGTATTTTGAAAATACTCAAAATACATTTTTTCCAAATTTCAAACTGCCATGTTTAAACTGCACAGAGAAAAGCTGCGATTCATTAAAAGGAAATACACGACTATCTGTTTTGATTAGTTTTCAAATTCTCTTCTGGAAGTTAATATAAACTTTTCGACTATTGCTGAGACAAGGAGGTTGATGAATATGATGTTTTGATACAGCAAACGTATACTTGCTGATTAGTTACAAAAATAACTTGTATATCTTAATGTTGTGGTGGGAATTACAAGAAAAAAAAACATGGTATTGTGATAGACCGGAAGGATCTTTCAGAGTTGCGCAAGTGCAGCGCTCTATTACCGACAGTTGCCCATTGACCACACATATAAGGAGTTCAATTTTTTTTTCTGGTCTAGTAGTTTTATTTAAAAATATCGAAAAAGGATTTCTTAAAAATTCGCATGTTTCATTCATTAATATAAATTTTGTTAGACAGTAACCGCAAGAAAATTGCTACAATGAACTTTCAAAGGAACGATTTGACTATGAAAAAATTAAATTTATGACTTTGCAAATTTTGCATTCAAATTGTTCTTACTTTTTATAAATATTTTATAAGTGCTTTCTATTTACGAATGTCAGAGCTTTCATATTTTTTCTGCTCTATATTAAAAGTTTCAAGACTTTCATACTAAGTGCAAATGATTTCTTGTTTCTTTGCGCTTATGTATGGTTTGATGTTTTACCTGAGTGTCTTAATTTTAAAACTACTTTATACGAAGAATTCGTACTTTTTTTAATAATAATAATTCAACTTGTGTTACAAATTATTTAATTTTTTTCATTTGTATTTTTGCATAGTAATACATATTTTACATTTCATATGCATTATTTCTAAAATGCACCATATTAGAAAAGTTGTGCCCCAAATATTTTATTAGTGGAAGGTCTAAAAAACCTTGCGTAGTTGGGAGGGAGCCTTATTAAACACACGCGCATTATATAAAAAGAAAAAAATACATTTAAACACATTTAAACAATTTTATTCGGTGTCATTGTAGATATAAGATTATTATAAAATATGTTCTTTTGTAGACATATACTAAGAAAGACTGATTGAAAAGACAGATACTAGACTAATTTGTTTTTACATTCTTCTAATAAATAAGAAGAAAGTATTGTAATCGAAAAAATTTTCGACTATCGTTTTTTGCTTGATTTACACATTTCGGGGTGTCTTGGACGCGATTTAACAATTTTTGGGAAATGTGTGTATGTCTGTTAGTCTGTGTGAGACACAATTTTTGTGGCCCTTCAATCTCAAGAACTAATGCATGGGGTTTAATAATAATCAAACTTCAGATTGAGATAGACCTAGGTATAACTTAGGTTTGGGTTTATATCGCCCAACAGATGGCACTGCTATGCTTAATTATTTTATTCCATGATAGCTATATTGTAAGAATCAATATACAGAATTTCATTTAACTGGATATAGGCCTAAACAGAAATACTTCCCGATTAACTTTTAGTGTATATCGCTCAACAGGTTGTGCTGCTATGCTGGGTTTTTCATGATGTCCGCAATAGCTATATCCAAAAACCAGGCCCCGATCATGACTAATTGGGCCCCTGGGCAAAGATAAATTAGGGGCCCCATTCGAACCGTTGCAACATTATTCAAATAGAACTGATGGTGAGGTAGAAGTGTAATGCATAAACAATATTTTCGCAAATTGGTTTTTAAATAGAAGAAAATACTGTCAATTCAAAATTAAATACCTTAATTTATAAAAATACCTTTTTTTTTCCTTCGTACAGACCAAACTCTTTTATATAATTTTAGTAACTTGCTATGTAACTTTAAGATGAATTTGATAACTTCAACTTATGGAAGAGTGTCAAATACTGTAACATATAAATATGAGTTAATCAAGTTACTTTCTTTGACATCTTTTTAAGTTGTACTACACACAACATAATACCAAATAAAATACATTCTACTTCGCAAGTAGAAAGTGTTTTTTCAATAAATCTAAAAAGATGGTAATTTTGGATTTGTTTTCTCTCAAAGTTAAAAGAAAAAATTTTGAATACGGAAGAAAATTTATTTCATGACAATTAGAACTGATTATTTTCAACCACTAAAGTTTAGATATGATTTAAGTTCATTGCTAATACAATCTATTAAAATCAAAATATTATTTCTTATTTAATAGTGGTTGAAATTAACTTTGCAAAAGAATTGATCTCTCTCTGCGAGTTCAAAATAAAATTTGTTCTCCAGAAAGTTTAGTAGAATTTTTTACAAAATGAAATTTGTATTTTGTATTTGAAAATTTTCAGAGTTGAAATTGGGGAAAAAATATTTTATAAATTAATATATGGATTTGGGGGCCCCTTGAGGTCCGGGGCCCATGAGCAAAGTCCCGATTTGCCTATGCGATAATAAGGGCCTGCCAAAAACTAATGAACAAAATTTAATCCAATTTCATATTATTTTAGATCTTCAAATAAATTAATGCTGATAAAATTTGGGGTGCATCGCTCAAGAGGTGGTGTTGTTATGCTGTGTTTTTATGAATACCGTAACATGTACGTAAAATTCTCGTTTATTTTGTTTGTTTGTTTGTTTTCTTCCATGTCAAAATGATCATATTTGTCAATCAAATTTAAATGAAATAAGTACCATGTAGATTAAAGGTTCCTTTTTAAAATAAATTTTCTGGTTCGTAGTGCTGATTTTTTAAAAAAAAAAATCTGAAGTTGGCAGGTGTGCCGTGAGAGCTATATCTCAAGAACTAGAGCACGGAATTTCATCAAACTTCATCATATTCAGTTAGTATGGATGACATTTTGGTGTACATCGTCCTACAGATGATTTTATTTCTGTGCTGTGTTTTTTAGGATTTTCGAGATTTTATATCTCTGCTACTAGGAACTGCACCAAACTTTTTATGCTTTATCTGAAAATCAATACTGTCTCAATTTTGGCTTGGAGCACTCAGTAGTGGGCGGTGCTATCCTATGCCTGGTGAAAGAGATTACTTATCGGAAAAACAATCTAGAGGTCTGCACGCACGGGTTGGAATTTCCAGGACCGGGTCCTGCCTGGCCCGCCCAAAAACAACTTCGGCCCGGCCCGATGAAAAAATTAAAAATTCAGCCCGAGCCTGGCCCGTACAAAATTAGTGAAAACAGACCCGGCCCGTGGAAAAATCAATTAAATGAGGCCTAACTCGATTTCTACAAAAAAAATCAGATTTTTCAAAACATACAATTAAGGTTATTTTAAAGAATACTGCATACATATTTATGGGATAATTTTACAGTATATTTTTAAATTACTATGTGTTCGTAAGACAGAAAATACACAATGGCAACATTAAGGATTAGAGTCTTAGCCGTTTCAACACTCAAGTAAAGATTCATTAAAAAGTTAATGTAGTTTAGAATAAAGGAAAAAAAAGGAGGGTGTAATGTAGGAGACTATGGTATACTTTAACAATGAACACAGTTGATAAATGAAGAGGCCATCGGATGGTTTTTCTTGATTTAATATGACATTCACAAAACACAAATTTACGAACACAAAACACAAAATATAATCGCGGTAACAATTTCTACTTTTTTAACTACATCACTCGTCGAGTCACCTTCACAACCAAAAAAACACTCTGCGCGCTCACTCCAGCTTCTCGCTTCGGAGTTCGAAAAAACAGAACAATCTTCTATCCTCAGATGACTACCGCCATCTATCGGTGGAAAATGTTAGTTTTCTGTAATGAATTAGTTCTTTACAGACTCCTCCCCACCTGGAGAAAACTTTTCACTGTCGACGGGGAAAAGTTTCTTTGTGAATGATTGCTTTCAAGCACCAGTTCCAAACAAAATTTAGTACCGTGAACCACAACTGACTTATTCCCACCATGAAAACATAAATATATAAAATACAAATAAAATTTATAAATATTCAAACATTATACTCAAGATACAAATGAAAAACAATTTACACATATTCAAAACAATAAATTCAAATTTAACTGGTATACAAATTATCATATTTACATATTAGCATTCTAATCAAACTTAGGCTTTTAGGGCTCGACTCAAACTATCAGCATTCTGATGATGTTTTCCCTTTTTATGAACAATTTCATAATTAAAGGACTGTAAAAGTAAGGCCCATCTTAAAAGTCTAGGATTAGTTCCGCTGTTTTTGCCTAACCATACTAAGGGGTTGTGGTCCATCTGGATCTGAAATTTTTGATGTCCATCCAAATAGCATCGTCGTTTTCGCACTGCAAACACAATAGCAGCACATTCTTTTTCGGTGGTACTAAAGTTTCGTTCTCTGTCTGAAAACTTTTTGCTCAGATACAATATAGAATGTTCTTCATGATTTTCATTCAGCTGGGATAACACTATACCAATTCCCAATTTTAAACCATTACACTGAAAGATGAAAAAAGTCAAGACTGTATAAGACAGGATTTTCAGACCTCTGGTCAGATCTAAAACTGAAATATATTTAGCTGAAGACACTTTTTCTATTAACTGGTCAATGTTGGGCAAAGGATAAAATTTTGTGCGAGTCACTTTATTTAAACGGTGATAATCTATGGAAGGTCTCGCTTCTCTGCCTGGAACTTCAACTAAAATTAACGGAGAGGCAAAGTCAGATTTACCTGGCTCAATGACTTCCAGTTTCAGCATTTTCTCGACTTCGGCCTTACGGATTTCCGTTTGTCTAGGCGACATTTTATAAGGCCAAACACAGATTGGTTTTTCTGATTCCAGCTCAATATCATGTTCAGCTAGATTCGTGCACCCTGGTTCAGTCGAAAAAGAGTCAGCATATTTTCCAATAAGTTGTCCTAATTTTTCTCGTTGACTTTCATTTAATCTGTTGTTTTTTTGTATGTCTTGCAATACTTCTAACAACGCATTGTCATTATTTTCCTCATCCAATTTAGGAATTTCATCCTCTTCTTCATCATTAGAGGTTGTTTTTATAGTCAGTAAATTTATACTTTCAATTTTTCTTTGATGGTAGGGCTTTAACATATTTACGTGATACACTTGGGACTTCTTTCTCTCTGGATCGTAAATAACATAATTAGTTTCTGACAATCTTTTTATTACTTCTCCAGGTCCTATCCAACTAACTGACAGTTTATTTGGTTTGGACGGGGCTACAATTAAAACTTGATCTCCCTCTTTAAACTCTTGTTTTCTGGCTTTTATATCATACCAATATTTTTGGTTTTGTTTTTCTTTTTCCATATTTTCTGCAGCGAGCTCTTGGCATTTCTTCATTCTGTTCATTAAGTCAAATACATAGGATATCACACTATCTTCTTCTATATCTTGCTCAGTCAATTTTTCATAGAGTAGCATCATTGGAGTTCTTAAGTTCTGGCCATGGACTAATACTGCTGGACTGAACCCAGTGCTATTGTGAGTTACAGTTCTTAATGCAAAAAGGGCAGGAGGCAGTACTTTCTCCCAATCAGCTCCAGATTCTAAACAAAGTACTCTGAGTATCCGTTTCAAAGTCCTGTGCATTCTTTCAACTGGATTACTTTGTGGATGATAAACCGAACTTCGCACAACTCTAACTCCAAATTTCTCTAAGAATTCCGTTGTAAGTACACTCATAAATGACTTTCCTTGGTCAGTTTGTAGTATACGAGGAAATCCAAGTCTACTGAAAATTTGCAATAAAGCATCAATAATCGCCGTAGAATACAAATTAGGTGTAGGAACCGCGTCAGGATATTTCGAAGCTAAACATATTACAGTTATTATGTATTTGTTCCCTAGTGTACTGACAGGTAAAGGTCCACAAGCATCAACATTTAGCTTTGTAAATATTTCTGAAATAACTGGAACAATCTGTAAAGGTGCTTTCTTTTTGTCTTGAGGCTTTCCAACTCGTTGACAGTAGTCGCAAGTTCTTACATAATCTTCGATATCTTTAAAGCAACTTGGCCAATAAAAAGTCTTAAACAAAGCATCTTTAGTTTTAGCTACCCCCAAATGAGTTGCAACAGTTTCATGACAAAAATTTTTTAACTGCTCACGAAACCTTTCCGGGACAACTAATAATTTTCTTTCAGTACCATTCCTATCTTTTCTTTTATAAAAAAGCATATTTTTCTCCAAAATAAATTTGCTATCTTTGCTATTTTTCTTTTTAGCTTCTTCGATAAGAGGTTTTAGCTCTTTGCTCTTCTTTTGTTCTTCAGAAAATGTCTTAGGAGAAGTTTTTATAAGCTCTTGTAATGAGACAGTTTGACATACTGGCAAAATTGAGTCTTCTTGGTTTTCTAACTTCTCTTCTTCTGATTTATCTTTATCTTTTTTCGCTTCCATTTTTTTGTTTTCCCTTTCTATACTATTGCTATGATTCTTTTCTACAGTTTCATCAGAAATTTCATGCATTTCAGGTTCTTCATGAGAAACCTTCTCTGCTTCCAGAATTTTCTTCTGAGCTCTGGTTTGAACAGCATTAATCATATGCTCTTTCACTGCCTTTTCTTCTTTACCATGTTCAAATAAAGCGGCTGTTTTATTTCCTAACAAATATCTTCCTAAATCTACAGAGTCTCTTGAGACAGCAGCTTTAGTTATCACGTGTCCCATTTCACAGTCTAATTCAATCTCTGCAAGAGGTAAACAGAATAGACCATCGTGTAAGGGCACCCGTACCCACACTTTTTCGTTCAGATACATATGCGGTTTGACATACCTTTGTGCAATTAAATCTATTGTCGCACCCGTATCCCTTAAAATTTCCATTTGTACGCCGTTTACTTTCCCCACACTAAGATAAGGAGTTATTGACGAATCTTGCCCAACTTCCACCTTAACATGAGAAATGATTTCTGGCGATTTCTTAAGTTTATCACATTGAGGACGAAGATGAGTGCTTGATCCACATTCGTAACAACGTAACGTTCTCTTCTTATCAAATTCTCTTTCTCTATGATTCCCAGTTAATGATTCTGATTTAATTGGCAATTTAGGCTTATTATCCTTACTTTCTTTCTTGTAGTCAAAGTTATTCGAATTTTTAAACTGGGGTCGAAAATTAGACATGGTCTTTTTGGGAAATTCTTTCTTTTTAAAACTTTCTTTGATACTTTCATAATCATCCAATTTCTTAGCCAAATCTAAAGGCGTCACAAAATTTAACCAATTGTCTAGAAAATGTTCTTTTGTTTCCGCGGGCACTCGAAACTTTAACTGTTCTGTAATAATTAAATCTTTAAGTTGATCAAACTTTTCAACACCTAATTCTGTAATCCAGGCTGTAAAATAACTAGTGAGTTCCTGCGCATAATTCCTCCAAGATTTGTCTGGCGTTTTATGATGCCGATAAAAACATTGCTTCAGTTTCTCGCTATTCAACTTATATCTTTCTAATATAAGATTTTTAACAAAATCGTAGTTAATCGCATCTTCAGGCGATTCCCTAGCTAACATGTTTGTAACCTCTGTGGGCAAAACAGCTAACAAGTATGCAACCCATTCACTCTTCGAAACTTTAGCCATCTCTGCTCTTCTCTCAAAATTAATTAAAAAGAGACGCATCTCATCAGATTTTTCGTCGAATTTCGGAACAATTTGTGCCAACTGTATTTTTGGTCCGACATCAACCTTTCTTCCTGATCCATCGTTCTGTTCAGAAGTTCTTTGCAATTGCTCCAATTTTTTTAATTCTAGTTCATGTTCATGAGCTTCCTTAGCCATACGTTCTTCCCTTTCTTCTTGTCGAATTCTTTCTTTTTTTTCTTTCTCTCTCTCTTCTCTCGTTTTCCTATCTTCTATTACTCGGTCTAACATGAGTCTAACCTCTTCTTCCTTGTAAACTTCGCTTTCTACAACAATTTTCTTAATTTCTGGAATCTTTTTCGAAAGATCAACTTCCAATTCCAATTCATCACAAATTTCCAACAAGTCTGCTCTTCTAGCTTTTGCTAAATAGGCCATCTTAATTTTAGATAAACCGAAACAAAATCAGAATGCTTAATTTCTAATTAATAGAACTCAAAAGTCTCCTACTTAAACTAGTAACAAAACTTTTAAGCCGATATAATAAATTTTAATTAATAAAGCAATTCTAAAATCCACCTCTATCAAATTCTTAGTAAATTAAACACTGTGCAACTTTTTAAACAAATTAAATAAGTAAATATGTAATTGTGTCAAAAATAGAATTAAGATGATAAAAGAATTTTTTTTCAACATTCAGAACTGTATTTTATTCAATAAACACACTTATTTCAAAAACAATAATTAAATTACGCAATTAAAATTAAACCAATCAAACTAAGTAAATACGAGAATTTTTCTTAATTCTCAACCCTTTTTATGCAAGCATAACAAATTACTCGCAAAAAAAATATTTAAAATAACCCACTTAACATTTTCATTTCTTTACATGAAAAGAGTAAATTACAAAATATTCAACTCAATTTCTTTTTCCAAATGAAAATAACACTTTTATCTTTTACTCGATACTTATCAAGTTTTTATTTTTTTACATAAACTCAACAAACAAAACAGAATTATTTATTTTTTCGTTTTAAACTCAATAACTTTTTTCTTTAAAAATTAACAAAACAAACATCAAATCCACATTCATTTTTCGATCAGAAATCAAAGAACGAAAACCCCATCTATTCTATTTTTAGAATAAACTAAATAATCAAATAAAGAAAAAACAGAATTTATCTGCCTTCCAACATTTTTTTCTTTCGAACTTTGTAATTTTTGCATTGATCCAAATGACAAAACGGTAAGATAGAAATTTTATTTTTTTTCAAAATCTCGTTCCTTTAAAGAATGAAATCATACCATTTTAACATTTTATTCAAAAGAATTATTACCATAACTATCCCCAAAAATATATAAATAAACTTTATTTATTATTATTTCAACTTTAAGAACAGATCTTAATATTTCTAAGATAAAATGCCTAAGAACACAATATTTTATAAAGAGAACAGCTTAATGAAATAATTTTCAATATTATTCAAATTTTTTATTTGATATGATGGGAATAAGTTCAGTATATATCAGTACTTGAAATATGCCCAATTAACCCGCGCTTTTCTAAAGCTTGAAATTAATTTACGCAAGCAAATAAATCCAGTTAATCCAGATTAAAAGAAATTTAATCGATAACAGATGATTCAAGGTACTAATAAATACAAAAAAAAATATGGAACTGGCTTACTTGCTAGTTGCATCTTTACTTAAGAACACTGGTCATTTCACCATGGAATCGTACCGAGCTGCCACCATCTTTACTCGTCTGTAATGTAGGAGACTATGGTATACTTTAACAATGAACACAGTTGATAAATGAAGAGGCCATCGGATGGTTTTTCTTGATTTAATATGACATTCACAAAACACAAATTTACGAACACAAAACACAAAATATAATCGCGGTAACAATTTCTACTTTTTTAACTACATCACTCGTCGAGTCACCTTCACAACCAAAAAAAGTCCTTCCGGCCAGTGCCGGGAGGAAGAGGTAGCTTTCATAATCCTTATTTAAAAAAAGCCAACTTATATCATGCAAACACACGAAGCTCAATTTAGTGGAAACGGAATATAGGAGATTCAATACTAATTTTTATCAATATAATGAATGAGAATTTCGCGAAATTAGTCAGCTTTATCCACGCTGCTTTTCTTTAAAGTAACTTATATTTGGCTGCCTAATTCGGCAATTTCTTAAAGTGCCTGTCATTTTAAGACAACATGGTGGATGAGGCTAAGCAGTGAACTTGGTCGAGAGCTTAGTAACTGCTGTGCACGTGCTCACTCACATCGGAATCGGTTATTATATAGGAGTGCTGTCGCATGCAAAAAATCAGATTTTTCAAAATGTCACCCACAATAGAAATTGAAACTGCTATATCTGAGCCATTTTTTAAGGTAAAGACAAACAAAAAATGCTCCTGAATCCTTATATCAAGATCAAATACTTAAGAAAGAAACCTTTTTCAATTTCTAATTTTTTTGCACCTCACTTTAAATATATATATATTTTTTAATTTAATGGCCGCCATTTTGAAACAAGATGGCTGATGAATCTGGCCAGCGAACTTGGTCGAGGTGTTGATGTATACTATCCACATGTCTTCTTACATCGAAATAGGCGAATACGTGTGTTATCGCGTGACAAATACAAGATCGTTTCAAAATGTTAGCCATGCTAGAAATTCAAAGTGCTATAAATCAACCATTTTTTAAGATATCAACAAAAGAACAAATTTTCAGAAACAAAAACTGCTCCGGAATCTTTGTATCAAGGCCAAACACATAAAAAAAATCTTTTTCATTTTCCAATTTTTTAATACCTAATTTTGAATTTAAAATTTAATTTTTTTAAATGGCAACCCTTTTGAAACAAGATAGCGAATAAAGCTGGCCAACGAACTCGGTCGAGACATTGGTATGTACTATGTACAGACCAAGTTACATCCAAATAGGTTCATAAATACGCTTGTTATCGCGTGACTAAAATCAGGTCGTTTTAAAATGTCAGCCACAAGAGAAATTCAAAATGCTATTACTCAGCCATTTTTTTTAGATATAGACGAAAGAAAAACTGTTCCGGAATCTTTGTATTAAGGTCAAACACATACAAAAAAATTCTTTTTCATTTTCCAATTTTTTGGTATCTCATTTAATTTTTTTTTTTTTTTTAAATGGCCGCCATTTTGAAACAAGATGGCGGATGAAGCTGGCCAACGAACTCGGTCGAGATATTTGTATGTACTATGTACACACCAAGGTACATCCAAGTCGGTTCATAAATACGCCTGTTATTACGTTAGAAAAATCAGGACGTTTCAAAATGGCAGCCACGCTAGAAATTCAAAATGCTATAACTCAGCCATTTCTTAAGATATAGACGAAACAAAAACTGCTCCCGAATCTTTTTTATCAAGGTCAAACACATAAGAAGAAAATATTTTTTCAATTTTCAATTTTTGGTACCACATTTCAAATTTAAATTTTTCTTAAAAATTTAAATGGCCGTCATTTTTAAACAAGATGGCGGGTGAAGCTGGCCAACGAACCCGGTCGAGACATTGGTATGTACTATGTATAAACGAAGTTACATCCAAATCGGTTCATAAATACGCCTTTTATCGCGTGACAAAATTCAGGACGTTTCAAAATGTCAGCCACGCTAGAAATTCAAAATGCTATAACTCAGCCATTTTTTAAGATATAGACGAAACAAAAAATGCTCCGAAATCTTTGTATAAAGGTGAAATACATAAGAAAAAAATATTTTTCCATTTTCAATTTTTTGGTACCACATTTCAAATTTTAAATTTTTTAAAAAAATTTAAATGGCCGCCATTTTGAAACAAAATGGCGGATGAAGCTGGCCAACGAACTCGGTCGAGAGATTGGTATGTACTATGTACACACCGAATTACATGCAAATCGGTTCATAAATACGTCTTTTATCGCGTGACAAAATTCAGTACGTTTCAAAATGTCAGCCACGCTAGAAATTCAAAATGCTATAACTCAGCCATTTTTTAAGATATAGACGAAACAAAAACTGCTCCGGAATCTTTGTATAAAGGTCAAATACATAAGAAAAAAATATTTTTCCATTTTTAATTTTTTGGTGCCACATTTCAAGTTTTAAATTTTTTTAAAAATTTTAAATGGCCGCCATTTTGAAACAAAACGGCGGATGAAGCTGGCCAACGAACTCGGTCGAGACATTGGTATGTACTATGTACACACCGAATTACATCGAAATCGGTTCATAATTACGGGAGTTACAGTGTGACATAGGTCAGATATATATATATATATATATATATATATATATATATATATATATATATATATAGATATATATATATATATATATATATATATATATCAATTTTGAACGGAGGGTGGTTTCGGGGTCTGGGGGTCATGATCGATGAAAATATACCAAAATTTTTTGAAATCGCTTTCCTCCGAACGGCTGCAATAGGTAGCTTTTTTGTAAAGAAAGCTGCCTAAAAAAACACTCTGCGCGCTCACTCCAGCTTCTCGCTTCGGAGTTCGAAAAAACAGAACAATCTTCTATCCTCAGATGACTACCGCCATCTATCGGTGGAAAATGTTAGTTTTCTGTAATGAATTAGTTCTTTACAAGGGTTAAAAACATGATAACTTTTGAAGCTGTATAATAAAAAGCAGATTTGTAAGAATATTTCTCTGCCATTTAATAAGGTTTTTCTCAAATCCAAAGGAGTTACTCTGTTACATTTCTGAATTCATTTCTTTTCGGAAACGCATAAGATTCGCAGGTGTTCTTATTTAGAAACTATGTAATCGAGTAATGTTATCATTTTTTTTTTTTATAAAGGCAATATATCTTTGAGAAAATACTGTCAAAGTTAAAGTTTTGAATCGAATTTCCGAAATCGATAGCACGGGAAAAGAGAAAAACCTACAGTTACGTGACAAGAATCTCTTATATCTCGATAAGTAATTTATTTATTAAAAAAGGGAAAACGCTAATCGATTCCAAATTCCTTCAATAGTCAGGCCTGTCAATTTTAAGCCTTTACAGTAAAAAATTAGTCAGAAAATGTGTCAGGAAATTTCTCATTGTTGAGCAGTGAATTTGAGAACCACCTTGAGGTATATTTCCAAAGATTCCGTTACGGCTGTTCTTAACTGATCTGCTCAACAAGCACAAAACGTTTTGATATATTTAAAAGTTCATTTTTTAACGGAAAGATATAAAATTGGAAAGCCTGGCAATGGAAGCGATTTGGAATGAACTGTTTTTTCCATTTTTTGATCCATCAATTACCTATTGAGTTATAAGCGGATTCGATCACGTGACAAACACGTTTTTCGCCCGCTCTTGAGTGCTCTTTCTCCCTTCGCGCGAAAATTCGGTTCAAAACGCCCACTTTAACACTCTTTTCTGAAAGATCTATTGCGTTTGGAAAAAAATGGAAAAAACAGCCCAATGACATAGTTTCTGAACAACAACACCAGCTAGTTTCATACATTTTTAACAAAAATAAATTAAAACTTATGTCAGAAAGTTGCCCTTTTGGATATGAGAACACCCTTAAGAGAAGTTCATTATCGCTACTAATATTTTTACTAAACATATTGCCTTCCCTACCCAACACATTCTGAGAACAATAAAGTCCAGTTCCGGCCCTGCTTGACTATGTAGGAAAAATGCAAGCCTGATCTCAGCCCGGCCCGAGTCTGATGAAAAAATTAAGCCATGGCTCAGACACCATGTAACTGTCCGATGCTGATCTCTACGCTGGACAAGTTACATTTCTGTATTGATGTTGTCAAACTAGCATCGGATCGGGAAGGACATTTATACTTATTACTTGTTCTCTCGAAAGTCACATCCATTGAAAATGGCTCATATTTTATCGGATTCGATTAATATTTTATAGCGGGCCGGTAGCCTCGCTAAATTTCTTTTATCGGCCTGGCCCGTTTATTTTGTTTCTTGACCTGGCCCGTCAAAAAAATTGTTCTAATTCTGCCGGCCGTTTGAAAATTCGTCTTCATTTCGCCGGCGCGGTCTGGGCCGGGTACGGATCTCAGGCCAAGCTTGGGCCCGTACAGACCTCTACCACAATCAATTCATGCAGTTATTACTGCTGATTTACTACCTTTAAAGGGTGATTTATTCATTATTATTTATTCTTTCAACTTTCATACACTTTTAAGCACATTGTTGCTCCGATCTTTCAGTCTTGTTTTTGTTATCTTTTGTTGAGTTTTAATTAAATTTGCTTCTTTATTTGGAAATTTATAATTTCTAAAAATCTAATCAGTTTTGCAAACCAGCTTTGCATTTGACTAGTGCAATATCATGCACAATCGTTTTTTTTTTTTTTTTTTTTTTTTTTTTTTTTTTTTTTTTTTTTTAATGTATTTTGTATTTTAAATGTATTTTCAAAATACACGTATTTTGTATTTTGAATTTTTGAAATTTGGAAAGTATTTTGTATTTTGTATTTTAAGTTGGAAAAACAGTGTATTTTGTATTTTGTATCGAAAATGGTTTTTCGATGTATTTTGCCCAACTCTGATCGTTATAAGTGGAACTTTTGAAAACGCAACTAATTTTAAAGCATATTTAAAGATTAGATTTTTAGTTTTATACCATTTAGAGCCTGAATCGGGTCGGGTAAGAAGTTTTAATATAGTTGAATATTAAAGAATATAGATTTGTTCATTCTTCTATGTAAAACATAAAAATGGTATTAGAGAATTAGAAGTCTGCACTAGCCGGAATTTTCAGGCTCGCCCCTCCCCGTGTAAAACATAAAAGTCCGGTCGCGGCCCGTTTATAATTTTATCGGCTTCGTCTAAATATTTATATCGGGCCGGTAGACCTGTTTAATTGTAGTTATCGGCCTGGCAGGGCCGTTCAATTTTTTGTTGGCCCGGCTCGTTGAAAAAACTCCTAATAAAGCGGCCTGGCCAGTTTGAAATTTTGCCGCCCCGCTGCGGCCCGTGGGCCGGACCGGTTCAGACTTCTATTAGAGATACAATTGCAGATATTTTTTCATAATGGTGTTAAAACATTGGTGGTTAATAAATGGTGCTTTCTTTACATTGCGGGTTCGGGTCGGGTTGCGGTTTGCCGAAAATTATTTTTGCGGGTTCAGGTCGGGTTGCGGGTTGCCTGAAATTATTGTTGCGGGTTCGGGTCGGGTTGCGGGTTGACTTAAAATGGAATTTGCGGGTTCGGGTCGAGTAGAAACCGACCCGCGCAGGACTCTACCTCCGCCTATCCCAAAACAGACTAGTTTTTAGGAAAATTTGAAAGTTATTTTCTTTTCTCCAAACCGCACCAGTCAATGACAACCCTTAGACTTGGTATAATCAAGAATTTAAATGTGCACTATAGAAAGTAATTAATTCAATTTGCCCTACAAAACCTTACAAGAACTACTCATGAAAATGTAAACATTCAACAGGCGGTGAACATGTTCCCTCTAGCATAGACTCAAGTAAAATCGGAAACAATAAAAGAATATTTCATCAAAGGAGTTTTTTTGTATCTAAAGTTTGATGAAAGCGAAGGAAATGAAGGGTGGGGATCAAACTGTGATAATGGATGAAGGCGACTCGAATAATCTGAAATCAGGCATTACTTTCGAGGCGTATGTGAAATGTTATGTCCATGTAATGACATCGAAATTGTGCACAATTCATGAAATGATAGAAAACAGATTACCAGATTCTAATTTACGTTGCGAAGAACAAGAAGAAAGTGAAGAAGTTATCCCACCTTCTTTCAAAGATGCATTGAACTGCATTGACATTCTAAGAACACTTTTTGTTTCTCACAATACCAGTGAAAATACTTTCCAGGAACTTAAGTCCATACATAATGCTTTGCTTAAGTATCAAAGTAAATCAATTGGTCAGACGACATTTAAAGATTATTTTAGTAAGTTTGTACTGTTTGTACGTTCGATGATGCAATAAAAAAAGTGTAATTCAAGCTGTGCAACTGATATAAAATTAGATAATTCTCACTTTTATTTTTCAATTTTATAAATGATTATTTAATATTTTTTTCAATGATTTTTTTTTCAATATGTAATGCATCTTAAACAACCGAAAATAGTGGAAAATTTAAATTTGTATGATTGCACCATTATATTTCTATAGACAATTATTTTACATCTTGGGCAACTACAATTTCGATTGTACATCTTTCTCAATTATATGTCGTTTTATAACTGTTCCCTGAAAGACGCATAATTGGTATTTTACCGTACCAGAGTCTATTGTGACGAATTCAGATTTTTATAGCTCATGCGGTTCGTCTCATTAAGTTTAGTAATGTGATGCTTCGCATATCTGCTATTGAGTTTTAATAATAACAGGGAGCCTGGTCGAAGTAAAAAATTCCGTTAATTGAAAAACAGTTACCGTCAAAGAAATAAGTATGATTTAAGTTTACTTTTGTTTCATTTTTCTCGTCAGTTTTTCAGTCACCTCGTATTTTGCGGAATTTCTGCGTACGCCTACATGCGAAAGGGCTTTCTGCTACTGCTTTACTTTTTGCAACTTACATTATTAAAAGTTTTCGGTAAATACGCGGCGAACGTAATGGATTAGCGTTTTGATAAGAAAAAGATCTTTCTTTCCCATTTCTATCCTTCGAGGTACAGGATATCACATTAAATTGAAATGTTACTTTGCCGGGAATTTATCGTTATTCTTCTTTTGTAACTCCTAAAAAGGGTGAAACTTCTTATGTAGCTTAAGTAATGAATCAGTCTCAACATTCACATTCCTCTTTAAACCTTGCTCTCTCGTAGCTCATATTAACCGTTAACTACTGAGACAAAAGATGTCGCATAGCTTTTGTCGATCTCTGAGACACATCAAAAGACAAATAAAAGCCTGGATTGACTCTTTGCACTGTATCTGTACTAAACTTTATAATTCAAATTCATCTATTTAGAAGTCTTTATCTATAGTACTAGCGGCTCCAAACGAAACAAAATTTCACTAGTATCTATAGTTAAAATTAATGAAATCAGCAATCTGAGACTGCTAACAGCAGTTAAGAGTTAATGAAGAGCAAATCGGCGCATACAATCGCTGAAAGACATACAAGGCCAGTTCACTACCCTTAAAAAGTAATCATCTTTACACGGTGATTGTTACAAAAGCAGCGCGCCCACCGTTTTGTGCCAAACGCCGTATAAAGATGATCCATTCCGCGTGACTTTTTTAAAGTCATGAACTGGCCGTGTATGCCGTTGTTTGCGATACAATACCTCGTAAATACAAAAAATTGTCTATTTTGTTTTGTGACTTTTTTTTTCATTTGAATGGGGAGAACTTGAGCCCTATGAGTTGAGTCCCTCTCTTTTAGGTAGATTTCGTAAGAAATACTACCTATTGCAGTCGTTACCATGGTGCAACTTCTGAAAAAGTCCTTCATAACTTTTCATTATAGGACACCAGGAACCCAAAACCACCACTAATTATAAAGTTTACATATATATATATATATATATATATATATATATATATATATATGTACTAAATTTTGTCCGCACGATAAAAGTCGCAATTATGCACGGATCGTCTTCAAACTCGCCAACAACTTTGAGATGGCCAATATCTCGGCGGGGATTGAAAATGAGCAAAATCGGCTTAAGGGAATGGAAATGGGGAGGGTTAATAATTTTGAATACCGTCTTAACATGATCCTGATAAAACCAGCTCTTACACAATAATGCCAGGAAAAAATAAATATTTTTCGTTATAGCAGTTGCCAACAATTAAAAAAAAAGTAATAAAATTCTCACCACAACAATTTTTATTGCAAGATTTTCACGTGAAAAATTAAATAAAATAAACAGTTTGACGAACTGAAAACAAATTGAATAGGTATTACCTCATAAGTTTTCTAGAGCAAGATTACCGCATGAAAACTCAAAATGAAACAAATAGTTTGACGAATTAAAAACCAAACAAAATATTGCGTCATATTGGAAATATAATGGGCCTCAGCAGGTGAATATGTAACGTCATATGAGTTTGAAGAAACGTATTAAAACATGATAAAATCCCGACTATGGAAATATTAACATATTTTAACAACACTTTGGGGTTCTCTGAATTTGCTTTAGCCATTTTTAAACCTATTCCATATACATGCGTTTGTGTATTCGTGTAAATTCACAAAATGATTAGCTCCCTAAATTTCATTCTTAGTGAAGGAACTGGGTTTATCTCTAATCTTGATTTAAGTTTTGTTGGTGAATTTAGTACTTAACTTCGAAATCTACCTTCGCCTGTAGGCCCGAGCAGGCAGGGATTATTTTTTTTTACTCCTCTGACTAAGATTATAATGAAAAGTTACAAGAAAATAGCACGCTATGAACATTGAATGCAAATTAGGAAAATAAACTCTGAGACAGATTTGATAAACGGAAGTAAACCAATAAATGAGACATTTCAGCAGGATTATGTTATATACGCAGCTGAAAGATGCCAGTATTATGTAATTAAAATATCCAAAGTTTCGTTTTCATTTGTATTATGCAATTCTCCAAAAGTTTATTTCCCTAATTGAAATCTGAGTAGGAGAATATTTAGAGTAAGGGTGCTACGCAGGTAAGCTTACAACTCCTGTGTAAATGATCAACAGTTTCAAATTGCACATAATCTAACAGGTAAGTTCATTCTGTTTTGCTTTATTTTGATTAAGATTACTTCAATTGTTTTTTTTTTAATTTCCATAACAATTGAATTCACTAAATATATTTTTTTAGATGCATAAAGAAATTTAAAGGAAAGCGTAGGCTGAGTCATATTTTCACGTTTTTATTGTCATTTAAAACACACATGTCACGTCACACATCTGTAATGCAAGTTTTATGCACTAACATTCATTTTCAATACTTTTCCCAATATCCTCGCTCCCTGGGTCCCCAAATAGGGACCTCCGTTTTGTTGCATTTTATGAATGGTACACGAACATAACTTCAATTTCGATATCAGAATGATACGTTTTGAAGTCTAAGATTCGAACTAATGCAAGTAAAACAATAAAGAAAAATCATGCGTCAAGCATAGATTATGAAACACTTCCCAACACATTCAGAATAATGTAACAAAACTTCGTAGTTTAATAAGTTAAAATATTAGGTCTAATTCAACCATATGGAAACTCATAACACATTTGAAAACCCAATTTCACTTGTTCCCATCTACAATCGAGAAATTATCCGAATACTCTGACCAGCACTCTATATGATTAACCCTTAAATGACTTGTTGCTTTTCGGCAACATACCCAATTTAGGCTCTAAAATACTATTAGAATAATATTGAAGTTATAATGCCTAATGGTGCCAATAAAATACATTCTGAAATTATTATTAAATCGATTTTCAGCATTTAGATGGCAACACTTGTGCTGTTTAAGAATAAAGATAAATTTATTTTTTCAAATGTTGCTACTTGTTCTTTTTGTTTTGTTTGGAAGCTTACGAAATACCCTATTTTGACCTGCAGTGAGCAAGTAAAATTTATTTCTTATTATAATTCCTAAAATTCTTGTGCGTTTAATATTATAGAATTTTATCAAGGGAAATTATTTTTTCAATTAAACACCAGTATTGTCGATTAGTAACAAACTGTTTTTTAGCCGTAAACTATACTTAAAACAAAATATGATTTTTTAAAGTATTTTTCCCATGATTTATTTAAAAAATGAAAGCCGAAAAACATTATTACAATGATTTTTGAAAAGTCAGGCATTTAAGGGTTAAAACAGTTAAATTTAAAAGCGCAAGCCGAAATTGAAAACGCACTTCAGCAAGTATTACTCAAAGGCAGTATTGTAACCCATTTCTTTTGTGTGTCCCTGTAAATGAATGACAAATGCTGTGAATATTCTATTCTGTCGTAATCATCTTGTAGTGAAATTCAGTGATTTATATAAGTATCAATGCATTTGAAACAGTGTAATGTCATTAAAATACTATGCAAACGATTTTTCCCCATATACCATAATGTAATGGAATTCTTTTCGGTAGCCCTGTAAATTAAATATTAATCGCACATACTTCATATGCAATACCAAACATGGTTAGGTGACCCTAAATAGGGATTCTCAATTGCATAAGAATCCGAGTATATTTACGGGAGATAGAGCGTGAACAGACGGCCATATGGCCATACGGACAGACAAACCGAATGCATAAACACTTTTCAACTTTGTTTGAAAGTGTTAATAAAAATGATGCTTTGAAGTCAAACGGGAGAAGAAATAATTTAGTAATAATTAATAATGCTGCAGTAATACTCAGTAGCGAAGAAGATATATTTAAAAATAACAGGGTGATTCAAAATGAAACGGACAAAAATAAAACGTACCTGTGACTGCTGCAATGGGTTGATTTTTGAAATACAAATTTAACGTGAAACTATGACTATAAAAATTTCTAAATGTGTTCGACGGAGACGCCTCCGGGGATACGGCAAATATCTATGCGTTAATCCAATTCCTGCCACACTTTTAGTAACATCTCCGGTGTTATGGAGTCCAACACGTCACTTATCCGCTGCTTTAAAGAGCAAATAGACGTGTCGTTTTTGTCAAATAGCATAGCATATCGGCGTCCTTTTGTGGTCACGTGGGGTTTTTTTTTTATCTTTAATGGCTTTAAAAGGAAACTGGCGGGCATCCTGCAAAAGGAATACCTTTCCTTCAGGTTGGTCTAATCTTATTACCTGATCCATTATTGAATGTTCCGTCTTTTTGTGAATAAACCCACAGAAGCATGGAAAAGAATAGTTTTCCTGGAAAAATATTGAATGATGGCAAAACAAGCGTTTCAACGCAACCTTAATTGCTGTACTTCCTGAGAAAGTGAGGGTACGAACACTTTGCTCTTCACGTAACCCGAAAAAAAAAATCGTTGATTTTGAGGGACTTCGTACAAATGTTTCACGTATGTTTAGAACCACTTCGTTTTTGATAGGTGGTCTTCTCGTGTTTTTTCCCTTGCATAAGCAGCCCGTCTCGTCAAACTGCTTCAACCATCTTATGATGTTGCGACGATAAGGAGATTCTTTAAAAAGTTTGGTTCAGGAATGACTCTAAACATCGACAAGCGATTAAGATTTTGCATATTCTAACACACAGTAAGCTTTCTATAGCGGGGATATCGCCAATTTTAATAACAGCGCCTCTAGTGACAATTTCGATAATAGCTGACTTTTCATTGTTGCCAGATAAAACTTGTATAGTTGTACTTTCACGCTATATTTTTATTTTCTAATTAAATCCATTGCAGCAATTTAACTTTGCTTGTATTTTTGTCGCATTCATTTTGAATCACCTTGTATTTATGTAAATTTATTTGATTCGTCTGCCTGTCTGACCACGCTCTAATTTTCGTAAATATTCTTGAATTACCATGGCTTTGGTATATGTTTTTAAGGTTTACTATAGGACCTATTGTGCATTCTCTATTGGAAGCATATTATAGTACACCAATATTGGGGTGCAAAATGATAGGAATTATCATTTAACTGACTAAGTAATAAATATAATTATATTAATCCAAATGTAAAACAGCTAAATTCATTTTACGAAACCGAATGCGCTACATAAACCTAAAAAAAATGTAAAATAATTGTTATTATTGCAGTATAAAAAATTGCCTTTTCTCTGAATATGCAATAAGAGCAAAATTACAAGAATGGAACAGATTTTTCTGAATTATAGAAATATTGCATGTCAATTGTACTTCCTTTGTGCTTAATAATATCAATGCAGCATTGTGGCATACAGTTTAAAAGGTTTCGAACTTGTCGAGGTGACAATACAATACTTTTTAGACAACGTGGGTTAGTCAGTAACAGATAAAGTAAGATATCAGACATTTCATTAGTTTATCAAATGCTGTGAATTAAAAAAATGAAAAACCTGTTTGAAATGGTTAGTTTTATTTTGAGCTGTTTAACCTCTAACCCCTTGAGGGGCAGTGGGATATATTTTACCCACCTACGATTAATAAAGATTTGCACCAGAAAAAATTTATTAAATTTTACTTTTTTAACTTTGGTGGAAAAAAGTCGTAAAATTGCGTTACCTTATTTTGCAATAAATCTTTTTGCAGATTCCGGAGTGAATTCGACATTTCAGAAACACAATTGCTTGCCCCTCAAAAGGTTTTTGTGATGTCATTAATATTATAATGTCAATCATTCTTCCTTTGTGCTTAATAATATTAATGCAACGTTGTGGCATAGAGTTTAGAAGGTTTCGAACTGTCGAGGTGACAATGCATGCCCGTCTGACAAACGGCAGATTTTCATTCTGCTTTCGAGTTACAATGGGTCATTTGAAAAATTTTCGCTAGAAACTCCGCACTATAATACCTCAAACATTCTTTATGCGATTTAGGTCAGGACTATTGATCAACCAATCAAGTGTGGGAATTTTATTATGTTCAAATCACTTTTTTGTATCTTTTGCTGACTAAATTGAGGCATTGTCTTGGTAAAAATTGTGGTACAGGCCGACAATTTGTTCACCCTTGATCAACAAATGGCTTCCTAACATGTGAATGTAAGTAAGTCTACATCATCGTCCTTCTAGTAAAGCAATTGTAAGCTCATCTCGTGAGGAAAATACAGACCAAACTATTAGGGAGCCTCCACCTAGTTGATTCATTAACCTTTTTCTTTCGAAAGTCATAACAGTATGAACAAATATCATCCAGACCATCGGAATCAAACTTCTTTACATCACGGAAAATAATTTTAGACCAATTCGTTTGTTGCTTCATCAATAGTTTAAGAACAATAACAATTTTAAAATAAAACTTTAAATATTTGCTTTATTTCAATATCTGTCTTGTATATGTTAATAATAGCAGTTTTAACACCATATTCAATAAAATTATTTTTTAAATTTTATTTCAAACCATGGAGTTTAGGAATAGAACAAAAAAAAACCGTGTCAAAAGTTTAAGCGCAAAATCGTTTTTATGCAAATTTTACAAACGGATGTAAGCGGTTGCGCACACAAAGGATTTCTGGGTGTATAAGAAGCAGTCAGTTGTTGTTTTTGAAGTAGTACAAAATGCCCAAGTCGAAAGAATTTTCAGAGGAGGAGGTGATAAATATCTGGAGTATGAGAGCAAAACATAAGTCTGTTTCTGAAATTGCAAGTGCATTAAAAAGATCAAAACGAGGTATTCATCAGGTTTTGGCTCCTGGTAATGATTTCAAACGAAAATTCCGTTCAGGAAGGCCACTAGTGACTAATTTGCGCGAAGACCGCCGCATGTGAAACTCGGTTTCAACTGGCATTTACTCTATTTCTTAAATAAAACATGCATTTGGAGGACAAATATCGAAAGAAACTGTTCATAGAAGAGTTTTGGAATCGTAATACATCAAAAACCGTGGAATGGCTCGGTTACCATGTCTGAAACGACACCATAAAAAAGGTGTATTACAGTGGACCAAAGAGCATATATCATTTGCTGAAAAGTGGCTGAATGTCATATTCAGTGATGAAAAACATAGAACCTCGATGGCCCCTGATGGGTTTAAGTACTATTGGCATGATCTTCGCAAAGAGCCTAGGAATATATTTAACCAACAACATGGTGGTGGTTGTGTAATCGTATGGGGGGCTATTTCTTTGAATGGTCAGACATCTCTAGCATTCATTAATGGTCGTTAAAACTCTAAAAACTATCAAGAAACACTTGCCAATCATTTGCTCCCTGTTGCCGAGGTTTTGGGCGAAAAAAAAATGGTTATTTCAACATGATGATGCTTCGATCCATACCTCAAACTCAATTTCAACGTGGCTTAAATAAAAAAAGTATCTGTTTTCAAGTGGCCGGCAATTAGCCCTGATTAAAACCCTATAGAAATTATGTGGGGTATTCTCACTCATGTAGTTTATCCAAATGGAAAGCAGTATTCTTCAGTTAAACATTTGAAAGATGTCATTGAGAACGCGTGGTTTAAAGTTGAACCAGAAACAATACAGACCCTCGATTTATCGATGGAAGACCGTATATTTAAAGTAATTCATCAGAATGGAGCAATAAACAAGTATTTTTTTTTTGTTCTTGTTCTATTAAAGACTAAAGAACTACTGTGCTTAAACTTTTGACACACTCATTTTTGTTCTTTTGATAAATTCTAGAGATAAATTTAGATAAATTTAGATAAATTTGATAAATTTTAAAGCATAAATCTGTTAAATATCCTTTTAAAACTACAATGTGTAGTTCATGTCAAAAAGGAAAGTAACTTTCAGTCAATAATAAAATTTTATTTTGAAATTTTATGTTGTGCTTAAACTTTTGACACGCACTGTATGTTTCCCTGGAAACTGAATGCGGTCTTTTTTATAGACAGATGTTAAACGCTGACACCAAAAGGGGTGTTACATATTTAAGGAATTTTGCCCTTTTTGTTGTTCTTCTTATAATCCATATTGAAGCTGGTGTCTTTATTTGTCTTCCAGTTTCCTTTGTTTGTATTTTTTTTTCTTGAGAACATGGTTAAAATCAAACTTTCGGATTATTTCAAAAGAATTCTTGGACTTCCTGTATATTTTGCAATACCATAAGTAATTGGTTTCTGTAAAGAATTAAAAATGACAGTCTTTGAACGTTTAATTTTATCAGAAATTCTTTTGAGTGACATTTTGATGTTGTTATAAACTAGAATTTGGCCTACTTTTAAGTCAGGAAGGATTTTCCTCACCCCATCGTCAAAAGTTTTTCGAACTAAACGAATGCAATAAAAACCTCTTTTAAATGATTTGTGAAATGATATGCAAAAATATCAACCATTCGCGAGCCGCGCGGTTTCGAAATATTTACGTCATTCTTTGTTCCAGCGTAAATTTAGCAAAATGCATATTTTAAAATAAATTTTTAAACGATTTACAATTTTTGTAAACGACTGCTTTAATATTAACTGAAGTAGCATGTATTCTATTTTTTAATACAAAGATTTGCGCATTTGCATAGCAAACATGGACTGATCTCTATGTTTTCTGCTGTTCTTATCATTTTGTACGCCGCGGTATATTCAAAAACAAAAAGCACATGTTTCATTAATGCTGGTGTCAAGACCTGCACTATTTCTTCCGCTTTTACCGCGCATATATCCTGTTCCAAATATCGAATAATTTAATTTTATCACCATCGAATAGAAAAACAATTGTACTTTAAAATTTGTCTGAAAACTGCAGCTAGTTTACTTTTTTTTTAAAATAGTTTTCAGAAATGACTTTCGGAAAATCTGTCTCAACACTGAAATTTTGCTCGGTACCATTATGTAAAAGCAGTAATAAGTTATATTTGAAGCAATAAAAACAAGTACGGAAAATAAAGAAATAGTGGCAATATTACCATAATTGGCAATGTATCACCCAAGTTTGGAGAGAGCTACTTTTTCAATCTACTCCACATAACCCCCAAAGAAATTGTATTTTCTTCTGTAAAATGAAACATATGATTAACTAATTTCTTTAAAACTTTATATGTATATAGATTATAACCAAGATTAGAACACATACTGCTTTTGATAATTGTTTGATAAATTTCAGAAGTTTATTATTTGAATACATAATTGATATCTTTCATATAAAAATGCTCTTTGGTGTAGTTGGTGGACAATGTAAATATATATATTAAATGTAAAAAATCTATCAGTTTTCAATTAAAAACGATTTTGACCTACGCATTTTACACCGAGCGGTAAGTTTTATAACCCGGATCAACCGAGTTGCATTTCTCTAGTATCAATAACACAAACCTGCAATGGTTATTTTTTAACTTTTAATAATTGATTATTATGTGTTTTTTAGCATCGAAAATTACCTTCATTTTTTTCAATCTCGTCAGGATTTTTTGCAAAATGCAAATTTCAAAATTGTTAAAAAGTTGAAAAATAGATAAAATCTGTTACTATAAAAAAGATGTAAAACTGTTTTTTTCATAATAATTTATTCCCTTTTATGGTTTATACTGGAAATTCTTATAAAACAGTTGAGGGATCTGATGAGGGTCATTGATGCTATGGAGATATGTAGCATCCCCCTTTAAAGACCATTGGGGCACCACCTTAGACATAACTGGTGTCTACGAGAGATGACTCCATTAAATGTCTCCATCAGAAGATTTTATTTATGTCTATTTTATAGTATCCGATTATCGCAACATTTCGACGTTTTAAAAATTTGCGATTTGTGAAAAATCCTGACGGGATGGTATAAAACGTAAATCATTTTCGGATTCAGCGCTAAAAAATAAATAAGAATCAATCGTCAAAAGTTAAAAAATATGAAAAACCCCAAATTTTGCAGGCTTATGCAATTTATATGAAAGTCATAATATTTGAAGTAGTTTAACATCATTAAAATGTAGGGGAGATGGGGGATGAATGGGACATTTTCACAAAAATATATATTTTTTTTATTATTATTTAAGTTATTATCAAAATTATATATCACATTTCATACATTAGGTATTTGACAACATATATGAACAATATTTATTCTAGATTATGATTTATTCAGAAAAATATTATGAAATCAAAAAAACGTTCCTCCCTGTCCCAATCATCCTCACAGCAGGGATGAATGGGACACTAATAGGGACGGATGGGACACAAAACTTTTCCTCCCTGTATTCAATTTTACCAAATTAAAATTTATAATTATAACCTTATATCTAATTATATTTGTAATGTATGATTTTACAGCACGAATCGATATGTTTTTTTTTTTTTCAATAACTTCTTTTATTGCAGTTTTAACTTTTAATGCAGACTTCGGCTATCAATCTGTTCTTTTTTCCGACTTATGAGGCATTTTAGATTTGAAATGAAGGTGCAAAATGTCTTTTAAATATGGCATAGCTAATAATTTTCAATCATAACTTATTAATTAATATTAATTAAATGTATCTTAGAAACATGCAGAACAGAAATTATTGGGGTGTTCAGAAAACCAATTCGTACCAGAAAATTCTGCCCTGTTATTATTAGACATTAGATATTGGAATCAATGTCTAATAATTAAATAATAGAATTTTCCGGTACCAATTGATTTTCCCAACACGACACGACTTTCCGATCGACCCAATATGCTAGGGGTGAGTATTTATTTGTGCAACATTTCAAAATTCAATATAATTTCCCCCCATTTGATCACTAAATATATACTATTTTTAACAAATTTATCTATTTTATTAAGTTTTAGTACCAATTTTTTGATAATCCATTAATAATTATTACAATACAATAAATAACACTCAGAAATTTTAAACAATAACAACTCATATAATACTATTTAATTCTATTAAATAACGTAAATTATTAATTTATCAGCCTATATAACACTATTTAGTTAATAAATAAAATTTTCAACATCTCTAGGGATGAATGGGACATGATGCATATATTCCCTTCTCAGCCATTTTGCCTCAAAAATTATTTTGTCACAATGGTTACTATTCATTTCAGGCGCGGATCCACGGGGGAAGGGGGGGGGGCGATCGGGGCAATCCCCCCCCCCCCCCAAAATCCACCGATTATCGCGAATTTCGACAAATGGTCTCCGAAAAAGAAACAATTTCGTGAATCGTTCACAGGTCAAAGGATCGAGAAAAAGAGCGAATTTCGTCAAAAGATCGCGGAAAAACGCGATTTTCGTCAAAAAATAGCGCATTTCATCAAAGGACCACGAAAAAAACGCAAACTTCGTCAAAAGATCGCAGATAAAATGCGAATTTTGTCAAAAGATCGCTGAAAAAACGCGAATTTCGTCAAAGGATCGCAGAAAAAAACGCGAATTTCGACAAAAAATTGCGGAAAAACGCTAATTTCGCGAAAGAATCGCGCAAAAAGCGCTAATTTCGCCAAAGACTCGCTGAAAAAACGCGAATTTCGTCAAAGGACCGCGGAAAAAACGCACAATTAGCACAGGGAAGAGATTCCCCTAGGCGCGCATCCACAGACGGGGGGGGAGGGTTCGATCGGGGCAAAGAATGGAAGAACCAATTTATCAAGTTGGTTTATAAGAAATCAACACACCATGCGCATATTAACTGACTGGGATTAGGATATAATCCTTTTTTGTTCATTCATCAAATACCCTTGAAATTTACCAATGTGGGTGGCAATAACAGTACATTTTTTACACATTAGTGGCTGTCTTCAGAAAACATTAAGATGCTTGAATTTTTCAAAGGACCTTTCTTTTTCTTGTTTCTTTCTTTCTTTGGAAATTGTATGAATCCCATTCTTTTCTCAAACAATAAAGCACTCCTCAAAAATATTGTTATACAGAAATTAGAACTGTAGCTTCTTTGAATGAACGAAAAAGTTTCAACACTTTAAAGGGATCCGCATAACGTTGTCAATTTATGTTGTAGAGATTCAACAAAAGGTACACGAAGTGGCATCGTCCCCCTCCCCCCTTAACCCATAGTGTCAAAAATTATGTCGCCATATGCCTTTTGACTGAACATAATCCTATTTTGTTCACTAATTGTCGAAACGTCAGTGAGGTTTACCATTGATACCCGAAAAGTGTTTGGTTTTCGTTTGCTTGTCTGTGTGTTCCGCGAAAACTGCCGTTAAAAGCGTTGGATTTATATCATGGGGGGGGCGACCTCCCCGATCGAACCCTCCCCCCGTGGATGCACTCCTCCTGGTGCTAATTGTGCGTTTTTCCGCGGCCCTTTGACGAAATTCGCGTATTTTTTTCGTGATTCTTTGATGAAATTCGCATTTTTTCTGAGATCTGTTGGCGAAATTTGCGTTTTTTGCACGATTCTTTCGCGAAATTAGCGTTTTTTCCGCAATTGTTTGGCGAAATTCGTGTTTTTTCCGCAATTATTTGGCGAAATTCGCGTTTTTCTGCAATCCTTTGGCGAAATTAGCGTTTTTCTCTGCGATTATTTGACAAAATTCGCGTTTTTTCAGCGATCCTTTGACGAAATTCGCGTTTTTTTCTGCGACCCTTTGACGAAATTCGCGTTTTTTCCGCGCTTCTTTGACGAAATTCGCGTTTTTGCGCGATCCTTTGACCTGCGAACGATTGATGAAATCGATTTTTTTCGGCAACCATTTGTCGCAATTCACGATAATCGATGGATTTATATTTTCTGATCCAAGGGGGAGTGGGGCGATTCGCGCCTGTGAAGAGGTATAAACACCACTTAGGTGACACATTTTGACTTTCAAGGATGTTAAGGCCCATCAAATTTCTGAAGCGGATCCTTTTTCAGAGATTACCCTCTTTCAGAAATCTGATATTAAAAAATGGATGTGATTGTTATGTTTTTCAGCTACGGTAATTGGTTCTTATGTATTTTTTAGTGCTGAATCCAAAAATGACCTTCATTTTTTACCATATCATCACGTCAGGATTTTTCACAAATCGCAAATTTTTAAATAGTCGAAATATTGCGAAAATCTGCTACTATAAACTAGACGTAACTTTTTTTTATAATAACTTATTCATTTTTTTGCTTATACAATGGATTTTTACAGTTAAACATGTAAAATATTGTGTATTTAAAATCCTTATAATTTTATTCCATGCGTGGAAGTTTCTTTGAACCGCTCATGCTCTGCTTCGCGCTTTTCTTTTAATCTTCTCTCTGGGGTTCATCTCGGTATCCTCTTTTATTTTGGCGGTTGATAAAGCTGGGAAAATTGTGGCAGATGTATTTAAATCATTTACCTTCTTTTGTTAATGCTTTGACAAATTGCTTTGAGAGATTTTCGCTATTTTTAGCCCCCGGTACGGTATGCTATTTCTTTCTCCCAGCTTATTTTCTGACATCTCCAAAAAATAACGTTACCTTACAGAAGCCAGCTGTGAAACAAAGCAGTACGATTAAATACTCTATAGCAATTTTTTTAACTTCTAAGCATCGCACATTTTCAATGTTTATACAGTCGTATTCGGAAAAAAAGTACTTTTTAATTCAATTTGTTTGAAAACTGCATCTCCATTTATTTTTGAAATATTATTATTATTTTTTTTTTTTTGTAGTTTTTAGAGCTATTTGCTTAATATTGGCAACGGAAGAACTCCATTTCTGTAGAAAGTGAAAGAAAAATAGCAATTATATCTTTTTGTTGCCATTTTCCCATAAAAACTGAAAAAAAAAGTTAAAATACGTGCTATTTTCAAAAAATATAAATGAAAGATTTCTGATAAAACAGGGAGCTATTATAAACTAAATTTCATTTTAAATATCTATAATAATAATGCAAACAAATGAAGGCTTGTGAATCTTTTTGAAGGCCGATTTTTTGTCGAGTTTTTTGAATGACGAAATCTCTTTTTTTGTGTGTGTGTGTGTGTATTATCCAGCGATAGTGACGCCTTAAGCGTACTTTACTGTAGATGTTCTTTAAGCCGGGAGAACTCGCTGCATGAGATTTTCTCTCACATTCCTACTGTTTTAAGACTCTTATTTAAACCATTTTTCATTTTAATTAAAATTTCAAAATGTTTTTCAATTATTTTATCTATTTTGTGAATAAAAGTACTAAGCCAACCAAAAAAAGTTGATATTATATGAATGTAAAGTAAAAGAAAAGCAATTGGGCATTCTCACTAGCGAGTTCTCCCAGGTTAACACCGGATCGCAAATGATTAATTCTTCAGCGGATGTGGATGGCGTCACTTTATGTAAAATAAAATCGCATGTTTTAAGGCTTAAAACTGCACTAGAGTAGAGCCCCGATTATCGGAGTTTCCTCTTTCACAAAGTTATTTTCTTCTGATGGACTGATGGCTTCCATTTTTTTTTTCAAAAAAAATTATGGCCATCCCCCCCCCTCCCCATTTTGATCAGAAAATCAGAGTTCTAACTTTTTACGACTGCTCTTTCATCTTCACCTAACACTTCATTTATAACGACTGTCACATAATAATGGAAGCCATCAGTCCATCAGAACAAAATGATTCATTCCAAAGGTATAAGTTCGATTAACTCGGATAATCGGGACTCTACTGTATATATTTATATACATATATTTTTTTGTCATCGGCGGCGACACTAAATTCTGATAAGCAGAATTCCTGTTTTCTAGTTTTACTTTTTAACTTTGAAATTTACGATTTGCGAAAATCGTAACGTGATGGTTAAAAATGAAGGTCATTTTCGTATCCAGTGCTAAAAAATACATCAAAATCCATTACCAAAAGTTAAAAAACACAATCATCGCAGGCTTGTGTTATTAATTTTATTCACTATAACTAAAAGAACAAAAAATAAGATAAATAATTACCATAGTACAAGAGTAAAAAGAAAAAGAAACAAAAAAGACATTTAATAAATAAATTCTGTTATAACGTTTTTAATTTTACGACCTAATAAGTAACAATAAACCATATTTTGAGAGGGCGGGATTATATAATAAGAGTGTTGGATAACCGAGTGTTTCGGTTAATCGGACGTCGGATAATCAAAAGTCTGTAATATTTTCAAATCGCATTAATTATTTCATATTCATTTAAAAATTAACTGCAAGGAATGATTTGAGCAACAGAAATTATGACTACGTTGATTATATGTCACTCGGGATCGCCCCCCCCCCCCAAAAAAAGATTCTCTGGATCCGCCCCTGATTCATTCATTTTAATTATCGATATTGAACCTTAAAATAAATAACTACAACATAGCTTAATTTTTTTATATTGTATAAGATATTTCACATCTTCAAATGTAAAAAAAAAAAACTTACTTTTAAGCAAAGATTTCAGAAAATGCAAATTTGAAGGAAAATTAAAACAGCAATGTGGTCCTACCTTTAGTTCTGAAGCACACTGTGGCCTTATGTGGGGATAGGAAGCAATTTAAAATAAATGTTTATTGCCTGAAATATTGAGAATGTCCCATCCATCCCTTGTCCCATTCATCCCCTAGCTCCCCTACTTAAAACAATTACTGTCCACAAACCATAACGTTTCCGAACGTTTTTGTATGTTTCTATGAACGAATTATAAATGAAACACGCTTCATTTTCAATAGGGAACATACTACAGGGTGTACATAAAATGAATATCCTAACTTTACAGGGCTATTAAAAGAAAACAAACTAGTATGTTGTGGTCATCACAAAACTTTCTTCTATATCATACTTGTCAATACTTCAAAATTCATTATCACAGTGAATCTATGCTCATCATGAGGATTCTTAAAAAATGAAATTCCGTGCATTAGTTCTTGAGATATTAGTGTCCCTAAAATCGTATAAATCCATCAAAATGCAGCATAGCAGCGCCACCTATTGGGTGATTTACACCAGAAACTAATTATCATCAACTTATGTCAATGTCTAACTGAATATGAAGTTTGGGGAAAATCCGTGCATTAGTTCTTGAGATAGAGTTATTGCGCAAATGATGACAAATGCAACATAACAGCGCCACCTGTTGAGCGATTTACACAACCACATAATCAGCATCAACATTTATCAAGGTGTACTTGAATCTGAAGTTTGATGAAAATTCGTGCATTAGTTCTTGAGATAGAGCTATTGAAGAAATAGTGCAAAATGCAGCACAGCAGCGCCACCTATTGGACGATATTCACCAACACGTAGTCAGCATCATTTCATAACAAAGAGTAACTGAATCTGAAGTTTGATGAAAATGTGTCCATTAGTTCTTGAGTTAGAGCTATTGCAGAAATCGGGAAAAATGCTGTATAGCAGCGCCACCTGTTGAGCGATTTACACCAAAATGTACAAAATGTCAATTCATATCAAGGATTAACTGATTCTGAGGTTTGGTGAAAATTGTTGCATTAGTTCTTGAGATACAGCTATAATGGAAATTCTGAAAAGCGCAGTAAAGCAGCGCCACCTGTTGAGCGATTTGCACCAAAACACAAACAGCACTAATTTATATCAAAGTATACTTGAATCTGAAGTTTGTTGATTTTCCAAGCATTAGTTGTTGAGATAGAGCTATTGCGGAAATTTTAAAAAATGAAGTATAGCAGCGCCACCTGTTGAGCGATTTACACTAAAACCTAATCAGCATCAATTCATATAAAGGACTAACTAAATCTGAAGTTTGATCAAAATCCGTGCATTAGTTCGTGAGATAGAGCTATTGCGAAAATCGTGAAAAATGCATCATAGCAGCGCCACCTGTTGAGCGATTTACACCAAAAACTAATCAGCATCAATTTGTATTAGGGACTCCCTGAATATAAATTTTTATTAAATTCCGTGCATTAGTTCTTGAGATAGAGCGCCCACAAAATTTGTGTCACATACACACAGACAGACAGACAGACAGACTCACAGAGTCACAGACAGACATTTTGTAAAAACATGTTTTTTGAAATCTCTGACCCCTAAAACGTCTAAATCCGTCGAAAACCGGAATTCGAAAATTTTCATGAATCCAATACTTTCTTCTTGTAAAGGTAGAAGAAAGTAAAAAGTACAACCTTGTTGTTCATCGGTTATCAAAAATAACAGATGAAAGTTTGCGAAGATGGCGGAGCACCACAGGACCTTGCTCTTCATCGATGGCCTCCTCGCAGCCCTGACACTCCATATGATTTTTTTTCTTTGTGGTGCCTCATCAAAGATCAGGTTTTTTTTACACTGCTACCAACTGACAATAACGAACTTAGAGCATGCATATCTGTCGCCATTCAAAGAGTCACGCCGGACATGCAAAAAAAGGGTGGGATGAGTTATCGTGCCGCCTCGATATCGAACGGGTTTCTGGATAGGCTCACATTGAACACTTATAACTGTGTTGAATTTAAACTTTCAACTATTATTTATAATTTTCAATGAACATCAAGGTTGTACTTTTTACTTTCTTCTATCTTTACAAGAAGAAAGTATTGGATTCGTGAAAAATCTCGACTTCCGGTTTTCCATGGATTTATACGTTTTAGAAGGTCCTGAAAACGATTTGATGGTTTTTAGAAAATGTCCTGTCTGTCACTCTGTCATATTCGATTTTAATGTAAATCACCTAACCGGTGGCGCTGATATGCTACATTTTGCATGATTTACACTACATTAGTATAGTCCTATCTCAAGAACTAATGCATGGAATTTAATTTGTTTAGAATCTCCACGCTGGTCATAGATTGCCAATTAATTTTGGCACTGTATTAGAGAATTCTGATATTAACACGTATGAGATAGAAGAAAGTTTTGGGATTGACATATCCGACTAGTTTTGTTTTCTTTTAATAGTCCTGTAAATAATTAAAATGCATATAAAAGCACAAATATTTGTACAAAAATTACTTCCAGGTGCATAAATATAATATAAAGATATTTAATATACAAATTAAAAAATATCTTAAAATGCATCAGAAAAACCTAGAACGTTTTCAACCATTACAAGGCCGTCATCAGTAGGATTGAAATGTTGTTATTATTTTCTTTGCGCTTATTCGAGAATTGTCCAGAAGAAAACGTTGTAATTTAAATGTTGTACGTCAGATGAGATACCAGATAAAGTTATTCAAATTTTCAACAAAACGAACTTTCATCTGTTATGCAGCAAATATCTCCATCCTCCATGGATATCGTATGATAGTGCATAGTTACAAGCTGTATCTTTATTAGCAATTATTTCAATTGATTCTCTTATGATGGCTTCCTGGTAATTAATTGTACGAAAGATAATTTTTGATTTATTATGCGAAATTTTAACTTTCATTTACCCCTGTAAAGTTACGATATTCATTTATGCACACCTTGTATAGTTATTTTCATAACATACATCAATTTCATGGTAATCAAATCATGTTTACGAGAGTCAGAGAGAGGGCCGACAGGTGAACCGAAATCATAAAAACATGTCTGAAGTGTTAAAATATTATGAAGCACTTATAATTCTCAACAACCATTCGTTTATTTTGAAATGAGAAATCCAAAATCATGAAATCGTCTATGATTTTCTTCATGTAAATAAATATCCGTTGTCCAATTGCAAATATTATAGGTATGTATAATTAATGAAATGTATGTTTGACATAAATTATATGACAATGAAGAATTATATGATAAGGATATGATGTTTAATTTTCCAAAATAATTAATGAAGTTTTTATGAAATATTTAAATATATTTTCTGCTTTTATTTTTCAATATATTTTGTGTTAGAGCCATCTAAATCATTAAATCGTCGTATAATTTTCTTCATGTGAATAAATATCCATTGCCCAATTGCAAATAGTATAGTTAGGTATAATTAATGAAATGTAAATTTGACATAAATTATATGATGAGGAATAAGCATAATATGATAAGGATATTATGTTTAATTTTCCGAAATAATTAATGAAGTTTTGATGAAATATTTCAATATATTTTTTGCTTTAAAGTATAAATTAGAAAAATAGTATTTTCTATATTCTTATTCAAGGCTGGAGTAGCACAGTTGACGTTTATTCCAACAGAGTGAAAAATGTCCAGACCAGGGATCGAACCTGGATACTTGGCGTGCCGTGCCAATGCCTTACCTTTAGGCTATCCGGACCATACCTGGCTGACATAATTCACTCTTATTTGTTGGACTTGGCTGCGAACTGCAGCGCTAGTTTCATTCATCCGAGCTATAACTATAGCATTTACATGATGAAAGTGTGTTTTAACACGGAAACTCCTGTATATTATGTAATTAGGTCATAATGAAGGGAACGAATATTTTTTCCAACTGGATTAAATCATATTTAAGGCTGGAGTAGCACAGTTGACGTTTATTCCAACAGAGCGAAAAATTAGTATTTTCTAATTGCTATTAAAAAATGTGTAGAAAAGGTGTACAATTAGAAAAGGTATTTTAAAGGTTCTCTAACAATATGTTTACGAATTGAGATTTAGTAATAATTGATTCCTTTAGCCTATTCTTAAATCTAATCTTACTTCCTGACATTTTCACATAGTCCATTTTATTCGTATATGCAATAAATTCTCAGGTACTATTATTCAGATACTAAGAAATCGAAGAGGGTTTGAATTTTTTCTATAAAATAAAATGGTGTTCCAGAATAGAGCGTCAAATTTCGCGTTTTAAACCGATTTTCGAGACACAGTAGTACTTGCAAAGTTGTCTTTGGAAAGCAATCTATTACGGCTGAAAAATTAATCGAAAAATGAAAAAAAGTACTTTTCCAGTATAGGAGCCTTGCCGTGTCTTTTATTTTATTTTTCCTGAGTTTGGCGTAATTTGTACTTTAAGTGAGATTTGTTGCCAAATGATGCTATGAAAACAAAACGGATGAATTTTCATGCTTGTTTATATATGTATTTCTATATATATATATATATATATGTAAACACTTTATTTTTATATATTATTATTATTGTTTTTATATACAATTTACTTCTGTTTGTACATGAAAATATATAAATGGCTTGTTTACATTAAATAACTTACATTAATACTTAGAAAATTGATTGTGTATATGAAACAGCAAATAGATTGCTAAAAAATAAACATAAAAAATTTTCTTCTCTCGCCAAGCCCATTTCTCTATTTCACCAAGGCTTCTATACTGAAAAGTACTTAAAAAAGTCTATTTGATTTTAAATCGCTTTAGTATTTATCCATGCCTCTAAGTTTCGTACTTTTACCTATAAAAATGACTTCGTAGATCTATAAGAAAATTTGGCGTGGTTGGGGGAGGATAAATACTTCTTGTTTCCCCATACTTCATACTTACCCTTAAGCACTTCATAAGTGTTTTTAAGAAATACAATTTATGTAGATTACGTCATAAAAGTTTAATAATTCATCGACAATTCTTTTTCAGGCATTTGGAAATGAAGTCGTCTAAGAAGCGGGAGCATTGTTTCAGAACTATTTTGTTAACTATTACTACCGCTGCTTGTATATTCATCGTAGTTTTTATTTTCTTAAAATTTACAGGTATTTTGAATTTTTTATTTTATTTAGAATTTGTTACACTCAAGAGTGAAATGTCAGTAATGTTCAATTGTGTTGCCTGTAAATGCTGTAGTACTACTAGCGAAAAAAAACACAAATGTGCCTCTTGTTGGTATTCCAACTATACAAACAGGCTAACGTACATAATTTTAATTTAAAATTTAGCACTTTGGTACCCAATAGATACAGCTATAATGTTCAACGCAAAAAGTATAACATAGCAGCGCCGCCTGTTTAGTGATCATCGGCATAGTTTTTTCATAATAATCGTCTTACTTATTAAATGTGGTGCAATTCCTTCAAATTAATCATGCCCCATACATGTATGTCTCTCTGGAGTGCTTGAGGTAAAAAATTTCTAATTTTTTAGAGCTATGTCTTTGGAGTAATATCTCCAATTTTTCGACAAAAGGTTATTTCAACACTTTCTTTTCTTCTATACACAAAAAATTTTCTTTTACGTAATGTTAATATTCTGACCAATTTTTTCGGTCTAATTTTTCCTGATGATATAATACAAAATTTTCCGTCTAGGCCAGCAAGCAACCATACTTGCTTTTTATGTCACACGGCTATTTGTGCTTAGGTTCTGTGTACCATTGTACATTCTGGGACAACAGAAAATCCCACATACAATTTTTCGATTTCTCATTGAATTTTCGCCGTTTTTGTTTTTAAATACGCAATTTTTTAATGCTTTTATTTTACAGGGCGTCTGCGGTAATTAAACTTAAAATTACAGGGCGAAATTTATAGTCTGATATGAATCAGTACAGTTGCCAATCTTCTTCTTATTATTATTACTATTATTGTTATTAGATTATTATTATTATTATTATTATATTTTTATTACTATTATTATTATTTGCAGTAGTAGTAGTACTAGTAGCAGTACTACGTATTATTTTACAGTTAAACATATTATTATTAAAAACGTCAATTTTATCATTAATGTGCCTTTTCTACCTTTCACACTTAACTACACTAAAAAACATATGGGATAAAATGGGCAGGGGAAAATCAGTTTTTTAACCTAGGATTCTATTAGAACTGAAAACGCTTATTTATAATCTAATGAAAAAATAGGCACTAATTACTTTAAATATGTTTAATTTAAAAAATAGAATTCGGGAAAATTTTTATGAATACGGATTTTTTTTTTTTTTTTTTTTTTTTAAGAGTTTGACAGTTTTTTTTTCATTATATTTCTTCGACAAAGTCATTTACGTTAATTTATATTTAATAAGAAAATTGCATTTGACTTCACTGAGAATTTTAAAGAATTCAAATTAATGTTTTTTTTTTTAGTTTTAATTGTTCATTTATTTTTTGAAGTTTATTATTATTATTATATTGTAAATGTATTATCTTCAAATAGTGAATAATCATAACCATATGTATTACACAAATTTCAATGAAAAAATATTCTGTTACTGTAAATTATTTGTAATATATTTTATATACAAAAGCTCAAAATTAAATTTTTTACTGCTTGGCTATTTACTTTTTTATTATTATTACTTTTGTTTCAGACTTAATAGGCTACATTTAATATTCTTAATATTCTACATTTTACAAAATTTCGGCAGGTAAACCAACAAAGATAAGTAAGAAACATTTTTTATAGCTTTTTCAACATTTCACATCTTTCTATTGAAAGGCTATAAGTACATCTATTTTATATTTTGTTAATGTTATTGTGCTTTATACTTTTAGATAAAGAAAAGAAACTAGAAATTGCAATTCCCAATGAGAATTCATTTCAATCAGGTAATACAACTTATATACAAATAATATTAATACTGCAAATTTTAATATTAGTATTGACGTAAGCACCTATTTAAATTAAACGGATTTAATACATTCTAAAGCCTACAATTAATACATATATATGATAAGACAATTTAGTAACATGTCATGAAGTTTGAAGCAAATAAAGCAGAGGTCGCTATATAACACTCTATCATAAGGCTTTAAAATAAAGCTTTTGTACCATTCCGTATTTAGGAAAGTTAAACACCATTCGTTCAAATTTTTAGTGGATATCTCGGAGATCGCTATATTAAATAGCATTTATGCAGTCGTCTTTATTACATAGCTTCCAACATCTTACGCTGTTTTGTACCACAAAAATTTTATAATAAATTTTACCTTCTTAAATCGTCGTAATCTGTCGAGGAAATAAGGCAAAAATTTCTATTACATTTTTGTGGTACAAATACACTGGCAATTTCCCGAAGAAAAAAAAGAACAGGCCTTCATAACAGAAGAAAATCTATTGGTTCTTTTTCGTAGAATACAGTTGTAAGCATGCACCCCGAATCACAGTTTGTTGCGATATTCCACAACATCTACCTTCGAAGTTACTTCAGCTGAAACTATATTTAAGATAAGACGATATAAAAACATTCTATTACTCCAATGTTTCGCTTCCAGACAGCAGACGTAGCTTTAAAAGACAACAAATGCCACGAAATCTGAGCTCTTAAGAGTCATTCCACATAAGAATCACCCAGGCTGTGATTAAATGGTAAGCAGATTCATGGGATTTTTTTTTTCTCAGTGAGATGACCATTAGAAATAAATAAATCCAGAATATTAATTCCGTGGGACCATTAGTTTTCATTTGGTGGGGGTCAAAGGTCAGAGCGCCACTTGAAGAATTCAAATTTTATGTTTTGCATAGTATTTTTCATAGTATGCATTGAAGTTACCCCACAAAACAAATGACATGGTTACATTATGTAAGAGTGGCCCTTTGCTATTCAAGAATAAAAATTATGGGATATGCGTAATACAGTGAGCTAAGATGGCTGCAAAAATTGATTTTTTTTCCGAAATTTCACTATAGTTTTGACACATGTAACTCTTTGCATTGAAATCATCCCATCCTTTTTAACTGCTGTATGCTTTCCTATGGTGAAATGAAACACAGAAAAGTAGGCCCCACAATGGGCAGACTTTAATGCATTTCAAAATTTTATGCCAAATTTCCAAAAAAACATATTTTTGCCTATTTTAAGTGAGGTATACTAGACATGCATTAAAGTCAGAAGCCTCTACAATAATAATAGAAATGTAGAATAACTATTCACCTTTCAAAATCACCAAACAGAATCATGGGCACTAAAGCAGTTTTCATGGGGTAATGGAAATCGTATTGTAATATAATTGGGAAATACGCTTCCACGATCATAGCCTTCAATCATTGCCAAGAATAAAAATACTTACAATTATTTCTGAAATGCATATATTTTTTATTCTAACATGAATTTCCACATGTATAACCATAAATATTTTTAATATGATTTTGTTACAGGCAGTGAAGATGTTTTAATGAAGTGAAAAGAAGCATGTAAACCAGATGATTATAAGCTACTTCAGTCTTGCTGCATACTGTCTGTTTGAAAGTAAAACTGTTTTTAAAAGTTATATTAAACATGGATAAATATTCCTTATGCAAGTTATCAAATAAATGTGCTTGTGGGCCATATGCTGCTACAAAATCACGTATATTATTTCCAGTTTCTGAACTCACCAGGCTTAACGATTTGACATGGTAATGAAAAAACAATGTACCTCTAGAAAATATTTCTAAAAAAGATCTCATAGAAAATCGAAGTAGAATTACCCTAGAGCTTGAGGATATGATTTGTGCAAATCACACATACAAATTTGGAACATTTTGGACACCACCTCGCTATTGCGAACCTCCTAATCATAAAAAGGGTAAGAAAGGGCATGGATTTGAGACCTTGTACATTTATGAAATATGAAGCACTGTGCTCTGAATTTGGTTCGTTCGCAATTGAAGGAGTAATATGCAGGATGTTGGCAATAGTGAGGTGGTGCCCAAAATGTTCCAAATTCGTATCTGTGCTTTGCACAAATCATATTCTCATGTTCTAGGGTAGTTTCACTTCGATTTTCTATGAGATCTTTTTCAGAAATATTTTCTGGAGGTACATTTGTTTTTATTTTTTTCCAGTACCATGCCAAATCGTTTGGCCTAATAAGTTCAGAAACTGGAAATAATCCACTTGATCTTGTAGCAGCGCACAAATACGTCCAAACACGACACAAAAAATCCCATACGATCGTTTCGAGGATTCCCGGATTCCCAGTGAGGAAAAAAAACGAGAAATAAAATGGGTTTGAAGAACCCCTCGGTTATAGCCCCGAGTACTGGCTTAATGGAATGATTGAAAAGGGGGAAACAAGAGTTTAAAAATCCCATACGATCGTTTCGAGGATTCCCGGATTCCCAGTGAGGAAAAAAACGAGAAATAAAATGGGTTTGAAGAACCCCTCGGTTATAGCCCCGAGCACTGGCTTATGGAATGATTAAAAAGGTGAAAACAAGAGTTTATATATCCTAAAGAAATGACATAATGAACGAGAACTAACTGAAAGAAAGGGGTCACTGCGCAGGATCCCCCCATACGGGGGATCCGGGAATCCTCGAAACTATGGTATGGAATTTTATGTGTCGTGTTTATACGTATTTGTGCAATCGTTGTTAAAGATTTTAAATTTTGTATTAAAATTTGCACAAAGTGTTTGATTTATGCTTATTCATTAAAGCATCTTCACTGCCTGTAACAAAAACATATTAAAAAGTATTTATTGTTATACATGTGGAAATTCATGTTAGAATAAAAAATATACGCATTTCAGAAATAATTGTAAGCGTTTTTATTCTTGGTAATGATTGAAGGCTATGGTCGTGATAACGTATTTCCTATTATATTACAATGCAATTTCCATTATCCAATGAAAACTGCTTTAGTGCCCATGATTCTGTTTGGTGATTTTGAAAGGTGAATAGTTATTCTACATTTCTATTATTATTGTAGAAGCTTCTGACTTTAATGCATGTCTAATATACCTCACTTAAAATAGGCAAAAGTGTGTTTTTTTATAAATTTGGCATAAAATTTAGGAATGCATTAAAGTCTCCCCATGGTGGGGCCTGCTTTTCTGTGTTTCATTTCATCATGGGAATGCACTCAGCAGTTAAAAATGATGGGATGATTTCAATGCAAAGAGCTACATGTGTCAAAACTCTAGTGAAATATCGAAAAACTTTCAATTTTTGAAGCTTCCTAGTTCACCATATTACACATATCCCATAATTTTTATTCTTGAATAGCAAAGGGCCAACCTTACATAATACAACCATGCAATTTGTTTTGTGGGATAACTTCAATGCATATTATGAGAAGTACCATGCAAAATATAAAAATTCAATTTTTCAAGCGGAGCTCTGACCTTTGACCCCCCCACCAAATGAAAACCAATGGTCCCAGGACATTAATATTCTGGATTTATTTATTTCTAATGGTCATCTCCCCGAAAAAAAATTTACATCGGTTTACCATTTAATCACAGATTCCCGATTCTGGGTGATTCTTATATGGAATGACTCTTAAACTCATGTTTTGATGTTTTATAATAAGACGTGTAGCGTTTTCTATGGCACTGCAGAGGGAAAAACGACCAATAACAGACCGAAGCTGGACAGAACTATATTTTACAGGCGTACGAAATTAGGAATAATGCGGTTTTCCCAAAAAAAGAGCGCCAAACGATTTTTAGAATAAAATAAAATAAAATGGTACAAACAGATAATTTTAATAGAATTCATAGCGGCATTTTAAGATCGAGAAATGAAAGACTTTGAAAGCAAATAATGATTTCGGGAAATGTTTTTTTAGAATAGATTTTGAAAGGAAATAAAATATTAATATATGCATTTTAAATAGAAATGAATTCAAGTAAACAGAAAAGCTGATTCAAGCAGTTCTATTTCTTTACGCGTAAATTTGCTGATAATTTTTGATGCAGAAATTGAAACCTTCATTTAGTTTTTCAATACTGAATAGGAATGAATAAGTCTATATTCATAAATTAAATAAAATAGTATATATATTAAGCTTTTGAACGTAATAGTAAAAATATCTCAAATATTTACGAATGCATATTTTACACCAATACAATGCATGCCTCTTAAAATCACATACAATTTGCAGATCTAAAGAAATGGATTCCTAGTTCTAAGTTAATTATACCTTAAATGTTTATGTGTAAATAAAGCATATTTTTGTCATGATGATGTATTTAAATGAACTAAAAATACATGTGGAAAATTATATAAAGATTGTCCATTGTTATCGTTGAACAATAACTAATTCCTAAGCCGTTAGTTTGAGATGTTTAGTTATAAGTGAGTTCTCTTCATTATGTCCAAAAACTGAAATTTTGCAAGAAACGAAGCAAACTTCTTACAGTACTAAAAATTTAGGCATTATTGCGGTTTTAAATTTTATATTATTTTTTTACGATTTCATAAGACTACTTCCAGTAATATCACAGTGTTAGTTCATTTATAAAATAAAAAAAATTGTTGGACATAACATGTTTTGAAACCAAACAGTGGGCATAATGAGTTTTGGAATATGTTTCCAAAATTTATTATGTTCATTTCACCTTCACTCTGTAAAATTACTGACAAACTCAACCTACAAAAGGCAACATTTTACAGAATTATTTTATTATCAAAAAACACTAAACCTAGGCCAAAAAGCTGTAAAAAATGAGCTTTTTAAAAAAAAAGTTGAACCCCGAAGCATTTTCCCTTTCAAAAGGTACACCACTAGCATCATCCGCATCTATGGCATGAAAAAATAACGAACTTTTCGAACTACCTGACCTCTGAAATGTGTACCCTATGGATAAAATGTCGACCATTTGCATTTTTTTCTTTTGACATAACAAGTTTCCGAACTGGCGACTCAATTTAAAACCGTTTCAAACAATGTTTCTCCTTTAGATTAACCGAACTAATCAAAGGGGACACCACACTTTCACGACGAGCGTCAATTACACTTCTTTTAGTTTTCTGGCACCACTTTTTCTAACAAACTTTCTTTTTTGCAATATTTAATAGCTGAAATTTTTAAGATTAGCTAAGGCGAAATTTTCTGTGTAAAAATACTGCTGTCCAAATTAAGTATTTTACTCACTCTATACTGTTATACACTATGACGCAAAAGTTTAGACAATGAAGAAATTCTTACATACTTTGAAAAATATATATTCAATTTTCAAATCACTGCTTGAAATTAATGTGCTGTACATATAAACAATATTTATAACAAAGAAAAGTGGAATTGTGCATATTGCAATAAATTAAATGGTAACAAAAATAAACTGCTGTCTCAAAAGTTTAGACACAAATTAAATAAAATCGAAATAAACAATTTTTAAAACCTGGTTGCGCATCCATGCTTATGTATTACGTCATATACACGAGATTGCATGGAAGAAACTAAATCTTGCATAGTTTGTGGATCGATATCGTACCATGCATTCTCAATAGATGTCTTAAGTTCCTTTTCAGAAGAGTATTGTCTAGCGTTGCTATAAACTTTGCGACACATGATGCTCCAAAGGTTTTCTATAGGGTTAAGATCTGGGCTACATGCTGGCCAGTCGAGAACTCTTATATTATGGGAATTAAACCAAGATTTTGAATGTTTTGCAGTGTGAATTGAAGCATTGTCTTGCTGAAATTCCCACTGAGGACCCCCTAGAAGCTCAGCAAATGGCAGTAGGTTTTCTTCTAATGTCTGTGTATAATGCTGTGAAGTTTGACGACCACTGGTGAAGGTCAGAGATACTTGTCCATTATAGCAAAAGGCTGCCCAAACCATCACCGAACCCCCTCCTTGTCTGCGACTAAAAAAAGTCGAGGTTCCTTCCGCAAGTCATGCCAATACGATAAACAACCATCTGGACCATCCAGATTCCACTTTTTTTCATCGCTAAATATGACTGACTGCAATTTCTCTCCATATCACATATGCTTTCGAGCCCACATAAATCTTTGTAACTTATGATGTGGTTTCAGAGCTGGTTTCTTCTGCATTTTGCTATAAACGATTGTTCCTTTTTCCAAAATTCGTCTACGAATCGTATCCTTTGATACAGAGAGTCCCGATGAGCTTTGAACTCCACGTACGCTCATTTGTTGAGTACTCGCTAGTCTTTGTATCAGGCGATCCTCTCGTACATTTGTCACACGTGGCCTCCCAGACCGGCATTTTGCTTTATATTCGGAACCACTCGATAAAACTCGATAAATAGATTTTTTTGACCTATTAATAATAGCAGAAATTTCAGAAACGCTCTTCCCTTCACCTTTCAACTGCCAAATCCTTGAAACCTCATTCACTTGAATTTCTTTAGCTCTCGGCATGTCGACTATGAAGCGCAATCGTTTGCAGAACTTAAGTACTCCAAATTTTTGACATCATCGATTCTAAATTTGCATATGCCAGCGAATATTCAAAGAAATTTAGAATAGTGTCTAAACTTTTGCGACAAGCACATTTGAATTTTTATGAAAAAAATTAGTATTATAGCAAATAAAGCGACTGTCTTTTGTACATAGCATTTTAAATCAGTTTTTGAATATATTTACAGGTTTTTGTAATTCTGACGTCATAATTCTACATTTTAAAGCTGAATGACGTCATTGTCTAAACTTTTGCGTCATAGTGTAGAGTGTGCATAATACTTGAATTTTCATGCAGCATTATATTTGCACAGATAATTTTGCATTATGTAATCTCAAAATTTCAAAAATTGTCTAATTCAGAAAAAGTTTATTAACAGAAAAAGTGGTGCCAAAATTGGAAACAACACATGTGGACAATAAACATTGGTTGCCGCTAATATGTTGCGATTCTTTAGCTTTTGTGTAAAACTCCATTCCCATTACAAGTGGTTATTTTTTTTTTTTTTAAGTTACGAAATTTGAATTTCTATGCGACCCATGCACTCTCAAAAAAGTTTTCGAGAAGAAACATAAAAAGTACTGACAGCACATTTGCCAGAACGCTCTCGCGATTTGAAGATTTTTTTTTTCTGTTATTTGACGAAATTTCCGTCTTTTGATTAGAGGATCAGCACAATTGCCAGAGCACCCCTATAATATGACGAAAATGCAGTTTAAATTATAGGATTTCACTTAATTTTTACGTTAGATCGATTATGTTTCAATGTTTTGAGGAAAGATGTATTCATCCATGTGGAAATTTTTGTATTTTAACGAAAAAAGGGTAAAGGAAAAGAACTTTAAAATCTGGATATTTTAAAGAGTGTGAATCTATAAGTTATATCCTAAAAGCTTTTAAAATACTCTCGAACAGGTAGAATAATAAAAATTCCATGTTTCAACGTCTAAAATACACCAAGTAATAACATTTTAAGGTGGTTTTTTTTTTTCTGATACTTCGGTAAATTCTAAAAAATCAAATTTTTACTGTTTGATTTTTATTAAAATATCTAGAAGGGGTGAGTTCGCGATTAGCTTGAAGCTAAGGACCCAGTATAAATATAAAATTATTATACCAAAAGTATTTATATCAACAATGAAAGATAGAAAGTTTTTTTCTTACCTTTCTGGTAAGTGAACACAGAGTGCTTGACTTCTCACGTTGATCACCTAGAAACACTCGATTAATTTTATTTGAAAAAATGTGCAAGTGGTATTCATTGATGAGCAGAAGTACAGAATAAAACCGTTTAATCTAATGCTATATCTTGGATACATAAGGTCGAACACTCACACTATAAAAGAAGAATAAAATAAGATTAGTGATATAATATGAATCATGATATTGGATCCACGGAGATACAAGGTTTTGTTTGTAACAATAGAACAACGCACAGAAAATCGTGCGTTGTTGGCTCGACAACATCGGCCATTAGAGTGCGAAGTAAAAAGGGGCCCACAAGAGTTAAAACAGAGTAAAAAAGCCTGAAACAATAAAAACTGCTTAACAAGCAAAAAAAGGTTCTATTTAAAATGAGTCTATCAGAAAAGTTCTGTAGTGCTGCGATCTGTTGTCGCCTTTTCGAAACAAAAGTCTTTTACACAATTGTTCGCTAGTCTGTGGTCTTACGCCACCATAGCTCAGGGAAGTGTCGCCATCTTGGAACATATTTCACAACTAAAAAAACGCGTTGCATATTTCACGAGGAAATTGTCATTTCACAAGCGAGGTGATGTTGATCATAAAAGCACTTACACTGGGACGTTTTCCAACACCCCCACTTTTTATGTCAAACCGACGAGCGTAGAATGTTTAACTTGTTTCTCAAACACTCGAAATGAGGCTTAGGCAACGGTTTGGTGAGCTCGTCTGCCAGCATTAACTTCGATGGGCAATAAGTTATTTTGATTATACCATTCTGGCATAGATGTCTGATGTGGTGATACTTAACTTCCACGTGTTTAGTTCTTGTCTGTGCCTTTTCGTTTTCGGTCAATCTTATGGCTGATAAGTTATCTTCGTACAATGTTACGGGTAGTTGTTGACATAGTTCGAGGTCATTTAACAGGTCTAACAACCACGAAATCTCTTGACCTGCATTAGAGGCAGCGATATATTCAGCCTCCGTGGACGAGAGTGCTGTGCAACTCTGCTTCCTCGATGACCATGCCAATATATTACTTCCTAATTTAAACAAGTTTCCAGTGGTTGATTTCCTGTCTATTCTGTCGTTCCCCCAATCGGCATCGCTATATGCCGTTAGGATTGGAGGTTTTGTTTTATCTATGACGAATTTAAGATCTTTGGTAGTAAGCAGATATCTAATTAATTTCTCGATAGCTTGCCAATCGACTTCCCTTGGGGATTCATTCCTTCTTCCCAGGATGTTAACGACTGATGCTATGTCTGGTCTAGTTAAAGTTGCAATGTATAGAAGCCCTCCTATAGCCTGTCTAAATTTTACGTTATCTCCCATTAGTTTCCCGTTTGGATCTAGATTAAAGTAGTTAGTATTCATGGGTGTATACGTAGGCTTACCATTTAACAAATTGAATTTTTCTGCGATTTGTATTATTTTGTGTTCCTGGTCTAATTCTAGATTACCGTTTGCTGTTTCCTTTATGTTTATGCCTAAATATTGTGTCACTTCACCTAAATTTTTGATTTCGTACTGCTTTGATAATTCAGTGTATATTTCGTGTGTGTCTGTTTTGTCTCCTGCGACTAAGATGTCATCAACATACACTATTATGTATGCGATTTTTCCATCTTGGACTCTTTTGTACAGACATTTGTCTGACGCGCATTCAACGAAATTTAATTCTTTTAGAGATTTACTTAATTTTTGGTTCCACGCCCTAGCTGCCTGCTTAAGGCCGTAAATCGCTTTGTTTAAACTACACACTTTATCTTCTTCCCCTTTTGTTATGTATCCCTCTGGCTGATGCATATAAACCTCCTCTTCTAAATCGCCATGTAAGAAAGCAGTTTTGACATCTAGGTGAGTTATTTTAAGGTCTTTGTACACCGCTGCGTTTAAGAATGCTCGCAGGGTGGTATGCGCTACAACGGGTGCGTAGGTCTCGTCGAAATCGCTTCCATATTTTTGAGCATATCCCTTAGCGACCAATCTGGCTTTATATCTCTCTATAGACCCGTTGGCTCCCCTTTTTGCCTTAAACGTCCACCTACAACCTATGACGCGTTTTCCCGGGATAGGTTTTATTAATCTCCAAGTATTATTTTGCTTCAGAGAATTTATTTCCTCACTAGTGGCTTTTAGCCATTTATCTTTAGTTTCTGCGTCATTGATATTTTGTAGGTCTGTCCATGACTTTGGCTCCTGAATTTGACACAGGTTTGCGCTTATTCCATAACGGTTAGGTGGTACGCCACGATTTTGTCTTTGCGATCTTCTCGGCTCAAGGGATGTGTCGGTCGGGGCGTTATTCTGATCATCGTCGCGCTCTTCTAGATCAATTTCAATATTATCTGCGGGAGTTTGTTCGTTGTTTTGATTTTGTTTGGCGGGTTTAATTTCCTCATCTTTTATACCTTCTTCGAAGAATTTTACGGTTCTAGATATTATAACTTTATTTTCACCCGTATATATCCTATAGCCCTTGCTTCTGAAATCATATCCCAACATTATTCCCTCGATGGCTTTCTCATCTAATTTATTTCTTTTAGGTTTGTCGACATAGGCAAATGCCTTACATCCGAATGTTTTGATGTTCGAGAGATCGGGTTCTCTTTTATGCCAAAGTTCATAGGGTGTCATGTTATTTTTGTTAGCCTTTGTTGGTAGACGGTTGATGAGGTAGGTGGCGCACATGACAGCTTCCCCCCAGAATTGCTTAGGTAACTTGGCGTCCGACAACATGGTTCTAGCCATTTCCACTATCGTTCTATTCTTTCTTTCTGAAACGCCGTTCTGTGGGCTAGATTAGGGAACACTCAATTGACGCTCTATCCCGTTTTCTATCAGGCAGTTTTCAAATTCCTCACTGATATACTCTTTTGCGTTATCGGATCTTATTGCCTTTATCAACTTGCCAAATTTATTTTTTGTTAGCGCTATGTATTCTTTCAGTTTGATAGCGGCTTCCGATTTATGCGCGATTAAGTATGTTATTGTGTACCTGCTATATTCATCCGTGAATGTTATAAAGTACCTTTTCCCTCCTATCGTTTCAGTATTCATGGGGCCACATATATCGGAATGTGCGAGGGTACCGATGTCTTTGCTTCTGTTTGTGGCTACTTTAGGGTAGGGCAGAGCGGAAAGTTTCCCTTCAATGCACTTGGTGCATCGCGTGTCATGTTTACATTTGTTAATTGTTATCCCATTGGCTAATTCATGATTAACAAGGTATTTAATATCATCAAAATTTTTGTGTCCGAGTCTTCGGTGCCACAATGAAATACAATTTGTATTGTTACAGAAAGTTTGAGTACTTATAGTATAGCCGTAATCATCTTCAGGGTTTAATACGTAGAGATTATCATTTAATTTAGCTGTCAAGATTATATTATCATCTTTGACAAATAAACATGCATTTTTCTCGAAAATTACCTTTATATTATTTTCAGTGGCTTTCTTAACTGACAATAAATTGCCCTTTAGTTCTGGACAGTACAATACATTTCTTAGTGTAATGTAGTGGTTTTTGTCTGTTTTTATTTTTACGTCGCCCATACCTTCCGAATTAAGCCTTTTTCCATTAGCGATTGTTATATTCCCAAAATTCCCGGCTGTGAATGTAGCAAAATTTGTTTTTGCTGATGCAACGTGCCTGGTACAACCCGAGTCAATGATATATGTGTTTGGATCTGTTGTTTGTGTTTGGTTAATTTTTACTGACTCAATTTCAAAATTGTTTTCCACTGGGAAGAGAGGAATGATCGATTGGTTGACCTCATCCTCTATATTTGACTTACTGTTGAAACAAAAATTCGAGGAGTCGGTTTTACTACCATTGTGTTGATTTTTGGTGTTTACCGAATTGGCTTTAAAGTTGGCATGGTTGTTAAATTTATTACTGTTATAATTTTCACTTCTTTGGTAATTGTTTTTCTGTTTGTTTTTCAATTTGTAACATTCTGAACGAGCGTGCCCATCTCGTTGACAGAAGCTGCAATACTTTTTATTTGCTTTATTTATAATTTTATATGCTGTGTCCCTTGGTCGTGTGCTGGTGTTTTTGTATTCGAATCGATGAGAGTACTCATCGATGAGTTTGTTTTTTACAAACTCGAGGTCTAGATCCTTTTCGTCTCTAGCCTCCATGCTTGTTATAAGAGGAGCGTATGACTGAGGCAAGCTGCAAAGCATAAGAGCCACAATGTGCGAATCATTTATGAGCTCTCCAATGGCAGCGAGTTTGTCGCGGATAGTTAAAATATTGTTGATATGTAAATTTAAGTCTCCGCCCTCGTTGAGCTTTTGCGAATATAGTTTCCTCAAAAGGAATAATTTGGATGATAAATTCGCCCTTTGGTGAACACTTTTTAATCTTTCCCAAATTTCTTTGGGAGATGTCAAATGTCTGATGTGCACAATTTGTGTATTTTCAATGCACAAACAAATTATGGCTTTCGCCTTAGCCGCGTTTTTAGTATATGTATCATCGGGTGTGGCAGGTGGAGATTCTGTTATATATTTGAATAGATCATCTTTAATTAACAGATTTTCTAATTTAAAACACCAATGATTGTAATTATTATCATTTAATTTCTCTACTGCCGTAATTTCTTTTGAGGCAGACATAGCGTGTTATTCAAGTTTTATAAATTCTTTGATAACAAATATATTTACTATAAGAAGTTTGTGACTTTCTTAAAATAATTTCTTAGAATATGTTATAAATATAAATAAAATGATCAGTTATTCACAATATTCGTTCACAATAATACTCTTTTTTGCGATATTATATATATCGTTATTTATTCATACACATTTATTTTTATTTTCATGTATATATTTCAATATTTTATATCTCATATGTGCATCTTGTTCATCATTTTATCACAATCAGATAAACAAATTTTTATTACTGGTTTTTTTTATTATTATTATTTATTTATTTACTTTCCCTTTCAACTCAGCCTTCATAATCTATTAAAATATCTAGAAGGGGTGAGTTCGCGATTAGCTTGAAGCTAAGGACCCAGTATAAATATAAAATTATTATACCAAAAGTATTTATATCAACAATGAAAGATAGAAAGTTTTTTTCTTACCTTTCTGGTAAGTGAACACAGAGTGCTTGACTTCTCACGTTGATCACCTAGAAACACTCGATTAATTTTATTTGAAAAAATGTGCAAGTGGTATTCATTGATGAGCAGAAGTACAGAATAAAACCGTTTAATCTAATGCTATATCTTGGATACATAAGGTCGAACACTCACACTATAAAAGAAGAATAAAATAAGATTAGTGATATAATTTGAATCATGATATTGGATCCACGGAGATACAAGGTTTTGTTTGTAACAATAGAACAACGCACAGAAAATCGTGCGTTGTTGGCTCGACAACATCGGCCATTAGAGTGCGAAGTAAAAAGGGGCCCACAAGAGTTAAAACAGAGTAAAAAAGCCTGAAACAATAAAAACTGCTTAACAAGCAAAAAAAGGTTCTATTTAAAATGAGTCTATCAGAAAAGTTCTGTAGTGCTGCGATCTGTTGTCGCCTTTTCGAAACAAAAGTCTTTTACACAATTGTTCGCTAGTCTGTGATCTTACGCCACCATAGCTCAGGGAAGTGTCGCCATCTTGGAACATATTTCACAACTAAAAAAACGCGTTGCATATTTCACGAGGAAATTGTCATTTCACAAGCGAGGTGATGTTGGACATAAAATCACTTACACTGGGACGTTTTCCAACAATTTTTAGAGCATTGAGAAGGTTTTTCTAAATATAACTTACAGGATCCGTATAAAAATTTAAATTTCATAGCTTTTAAAAAATAACTACAGTAAACTCTCGACTATCCGGCCTAATGTGGCCGAAGGGTAGGCCGGAGTTCTATAAATATTTACTCACTTCGTGCCCTCCACCCCCCCCCCTCCCCATTATATTAAAAACTCATGTTGCACATTTTAGGATAAATTTTATATATACAGTGCATACAGTTTCGCGATGAAGCGAAACATCAACGTAAAACGGACCCTAATTCGTAAAAAAATGAGTAAATCTCATTCTACTGTATTTTAATAAAGGATTTCGCAAATATGAAAAGTTATGCATAAGACAAAATGTCAAAATTTAGTTTTTGAAAAATTCCTTGATTACTTTTGACTGCTTATCCCTGTTAGTCCTCTTCCGAGACGCAATGTCCCTCTATTTACGTAAGCACGTAATATCAGCTGGCGTCGCTTTCTCCTGCTAACTCATAGTTTCTCGACCATAGCCACTACAATTTTTTTTGTTTATCACCCATTCGTTAATCTTCAACAAATAAACACGAATTACACCGAAAGACTATACGAAAGTAACCAAGATAAGTGGAAAATAACCTCCGCGCTTGTTAACATACATTGTACAACTGACGAAACAGGTTATCAAGCCTTAACCCCCTCCCTTCCTGTCTGTCTCTGTTAATCTGCAATCCCTTCTTGCTCCTTCCTGTCGTAAGTTAGCACTTTCCTACGGACGGGAACCTGCCTGTCTCGGCCGCTTGCAACATTCGTCCTTTTTTTACTAGGCCGGATAGTACGGAGGGCCGGATAGTCGGGAGTTTACTGTATTTCGAAATAAATTGATTGATGATGAAGAACAAAAATTAGAACATTTGTACAATTTTGGACTATATCTTTAAAGTTAATGGTTAGGACGTTCATTAGTCACTGATAACAATGGACATTCTATATAAGTTTTTAAACTGCTTTATTTCATTATTAGAAAAACTGACTGATGAGAAATGTACGCCAGTGTGCGATTCCAGAAGCTGTATTAATCAAGGTTAGTAAAACTGTTTCTACACTTTTTTTATTCAACTTAACCCAGTTTTTGTATGTAAAGACGGAATTTCGTAATCGATTTTTCCATCACTGACTGATATGCTAGAATTATAAATATTATGTACACAGGTGTATTTCTGATCCTATTTTTAGAAATTAATTACAAATTAATAACATCAAAACACTACAAAAAAAACAGTGGCGTGAAGGTACTTTCTCCTTGACTATTACAAAAGTTAAAAACTTATATTTATTTGCTTAAAAGGTGATAAAATATAAAAAATACATGTAAAGATGTTAGATTTACATAAAATGTTCCGAGACCTTTGGAGACGCATACGCTCTCATTTTCAAAGGGAAGAAGATTATGAACGGAATAGAAAACATATGCAGAAAAACCAAACAAAATAATTCTACGCATGTGCAAGCTAAGTCAGTTTATTGCTCTAGAAAGAGGGGGTGTATGGAAAGAATTAAGAGAATTAAAGAAAGAATATTTCAGATGCTGATCCTCTTGAAATACCTTGAATATTGAACCAAACTGCGGGAATATTTTAAGAAATGGCGTCTTTGCATGCTCTATAAGAAAGATAATTCTTTAAAGGTGAATGTTTATTAAACTTTAAAGCATTTATAATAAAACAGTCCATTTAATTCAAAAATAAAACAGGTTGTAATTGAAACTTAGTGATGTTAATCTAGAATCTACATAAACGAAAGCACGAAAGTGAAAAGGTCTAAAGTATAAAAAATTAATTTTAATCAAATGTAGTAAATAAATACAAAATGACGTGAAATAATAAGAGAAATTAACATAAAATATGAAATTTGGGGCTGTAATTCTGTACATTTCTTCATATTGCAGCTGACCTTTTGCTTAAGACAATAGAGCCATCAAATGATCCTTGTGAAAAAGTCCAGGATTTTTTATGTGGAACTTATAAGGAGAAGGTTGGTCAATACGAAAATAGAACCATGATACTTGATATGACAGCAATAATGATGAATAAACTAAAGAGTAAGTAATTTGAAATTATAAAATAATACATAATTTTTTTTTAATTTTCAAAAACCTTTTGTTAATGAGTATGGGAATTATTGTAAAAATTGACGCTTGAAAACAACTATGTAAGCTAAATACGAAATCTTCAACGGTATATTTATTGTAAAGCTTTGAAAGTGTCATATAAGGGAGACTAGGGACGGTTGACCATAGGGGAGGCTTGACCCACCCATTAGTTTTCATATTTAAAAGAACTTCAGAGTTTTATCAATAGGTGTCAACCAAAGCTACATGACTGCTCAAACAACAGTCTTTGTTTCATTCAGATAATCGAAATAGGTGTGGAAAAAATCAATTGTGAACATAAAAGTTGTGTTTTTTAGAAATATTTTGTAAGCTTTGTTCAGATAAACTATATCATAGAAATTTAAGTAAGTAGGTTTTAAGTAATGCAGAAATATCGCGCTTTCGTTCCAGGCATAAAGACTGTACAGTAAGTTAGGCTTAACATAGCAATGTGCTGTTCTTTAGAAAGTGCTATGTGTGAATGCTTGACCCAGTCAATTTGAGAGAGAATCGAGTAGATGCTCACGGCTCCTTTAATAAGGTGGTTTTAGAAATCATTTTATTATACACCGTGCATAATTAAAAGTTAGTGGATATATATAAAAAATAATGCAAATTTATTCTGTAAAGCTACGGTAAAATGGGGTGATGGAAAAGAAAATGTTTAAAACTGGTTAAAGAAAGATGTGTAAAATGGCTATAGTATCCACTGCAAGAAAACATTTAATGAAATATAAATGGGAAAGTTGGTAGGAACTTTTATCTATTTAAATATTACTTACAATAGATAAATAGAAACATTGGAAAAGACTTCAAAGGACAAGAAAGTATCAAAGCAGCAGTCTTAACCCTTTCAGGGGCAGTGGTATGTTTATGAAACCAATTTATTTTAATTCCCAAACGCCACAATGGCACCAGAAGTTTGCTAAAATCTTTTCCACTTAATATGTAGGTGAAATATAGCCTTTTTCTTATTTCCAAATAAATTTGTTCGTAAATTCCGGTGCCAGTCATTTATTTCAACACTTTAGTACTGAAAGTACTAATTAACCCCTGAACGGGTTAAAAGATGTTAATGATAAGTTAAGTGCTCATGCGGCTGCAAAAGAACATAGCATTGATCGAAAAACTTTAGGAAAGTATGTAAACATATTTCTCCAGGATGAATACAGTGATATGAAGCCAAACTATGTGACAACTAGAGTTGTCAGATCGAGTGTCACAAAAAGTAGGACAAGGAGACAAAAAAAAAGCTGGGCAGTGGCTCCTAAATCCGGACATAATAACGCATGGAACCCTATGAAAAGAGAACCTGTCTCTAACGGAATACTGTCTTAAATGTTAAAATTTCATTTTCCCTGCTGTACAATTATACCTGCTCAGACAAAATGCTATTTAAAACAAAAAATTTCTCCTCTGACTTGCGATTTCGTCTAAACAGGTTTGTTTAAGCAACATATTTTCAAAAATAATTTTTTATATTAATTAAAGCATGTAACCTAAAATTATTTTGCTTTTTTTTTAACTACTTTTATTTCTCTTCACAACTATTTCAATATAAAACAAAGTGGGTCAAGCCTCCCATATAGTGGGTCAACCCTCCCATAAGTGGGGAGCCTTTACCCATTATTTTCTCATAATTAAAATCAATAATTTTTCAAATTTCCTATATATTACACTTATGTAGGAATTTTATTTTGATAACTGGTACTATAACGAATAAAATGATATATAAAACTTTATTCTACGTTCAATATTTAAAAAAATAAAAAATAATTTTATAAAAAGTGGGTCAACCCTCCCTAGTCCCCCCTATACATGTAGTGAAAATAGTTTAAATTTCAGAATACGTTGCCTTGGCATGACAGTATTCTAACTGACAAAATCGGTTAAAATAGATGGTAATAAGAGAGAACAGCTGAAATACTTGAATGCCCTATGATAAACGTAGGCTTGAAAAATTACGATCCTGTCTGTGGTGATCACGTGAGATCCTAGACGGCTGAAAATTCTGTAGACGATCTCTTTCGTTGCCTGCGGCTAAAATAATATATAGCCATATGCTGAATGTTCATAGACTTCTAGAAAAATTAAGCAGACATAACATTCTTGAGTTTTTTTAGAGAATTAGCAAATTTCAAAATGTTTTAATTGCTGTGTTGCCTATGGAAAAATGAAATTTCAGTCTCATTTTATTCAAAATAATAGTCGAAGCAGTTAGAATCTCGTCATTCCAAGGCAACGAATTAACATATTTGATTCAAAGGTATGTTCTTTAACAAATGTTCTTTAATAAAAGTTTGGTACTAATTTTGCCGAATCTAGACATGAGATTATGCAAATCGAGATTCTCTTATTTAGATAAAAAATACGTATGGTAAACAACGCAGAAAGGAACAATAAAATTCTCCAAAACACTGAAGGTCTTCATTAGAATGGGTTTTTTTAATACATGGTAAGAAATGTAAATGTTTCTTTCCAGAAACATCTTGCATTTCTTCACCTTACATTGACATGACATGAGGTGGTGTGCTTCAGAACTCCGCTTATCTAGAAAATCAAATTTTGGGGAATCGCGAAAAACCTCTGACTGCGTCCATTGGTTTTCATTGTAAACCAAGATTTTACAATGCCAGAAATATTCTATAAAACTATTTTTTTTTTACATTCTAGAGCTGTTTCGATGCAGGTTCACCAATAGAAGAGGATAGGAAAAACTCGATTTTCTTAAATTGTGGATAAAGCGAGTTTTGAAACTCGCGTCCTCATGTAAATTTAATGCTTGACGAAAGGAATAACAAAATTCTCCAAAACTCTGAAAGTCTTCATTAGAGTGGGAATTTTTAATATGTGGTAAGAAATGTAAATGTTTCTTTCCAGAAATACCTTGCCTTTCTTCACCTCGCAATGATATAAAAAGACGTCCTCTGAATAATAAATAACTAAATAAATATTCAAAAGCAAAAATATTAACTATACATTATGTAGAAAATTACGTATGAAACTAAAAAGTATTTATATATTTAAAAAAAAAACATAGAATATAGCAAAATGATTTAAAAACTATCAGAAGTTAAATATGATATTTATACGCTATAGGCGGCGGGACATTCTCAATATCGCTTTTTAATCTTTAGAGTTTTTCTCAAAAACTAACGTTTTGACCAGTGGTGTAGTCGTAAAAAAAACAGAGGGTATACGTTCTAAACAGAGGGTATACGCTCAAGGCAGAGGGTATACCCTAGTATATATATACTATAGCTTTCTTGAGAAACAGAGGGTATACGGTGTTCCTTAAAAAAATCCAGAGGGTATACGGCGTATACCCCCGTATACCCTCCACTACATCCCTGGTTTTGACGGTATAATTCTCATGGTCTCCTCTTGTAGAGTTTATGTTGGGCTTCTCACTCGTACAATTCTACATACCTATGCCATGCTATATGATCGTTTATAACCAATGAGGAATGTTCGAGAGAATACCAGTGTCACACCATGGCAATTAAATATGTCCAGGCGTCATATTACTTCAACGCCGACAGAAGGTGTATTGATTTTCCGTATATAGAGGCATTGCTTATTCTCGAATTTTGTGAATACAGAGTCAGACCAGCTAATTTAAACGCACATTTTCCGTATATACAGGCATTGCTTATTCTCAATTTTAGTGAATACAGAGTCAGAACAGCTAATTTAAATGCGTTCATGAGTGCGAAAGTATATACATGAGACACTCATGGTCTGATTTTTGGAATATTATTCTGGTATTTTCCATCGTTTTACACGGTCTGATTCTAGCTGCTTTTAACGTTTAAGGCATTCGGATGTTTATGTTTATTTACTTTTGGGAATTCCCATACTTTCTGAAATACTCTAAAAAATATAATGTGACATCGAAAATATTGTTTTTTTATCGGTTATTAATCATACAAACCCTGAAGTCGTAACAATATTGATGCGTTAAACAAAATTTGTTAGACTTGGCGTTCAATAATAATACCAAAATATTCCAAGTGTGGGAATACAGCAGATATACAGCGTGTCCCAGAAAGATCACATAAATTCCACAGGTTCGGTCAGGCAGGGATGCCTACCAGATGGGTTAAGTGTGGGAAAAGTCTTCATAAGAAGACATTTTTTTTTGTTGTTGTTGTTTTTCCACATAGGGTCCTTTAATAAGTTAAAGAAAAGTAATAATAATTCTTGTTGTACGAATGTTATCTTGAATTTTTCTATTACAGATATTATTGAAGATATTAAATCAGAGCCAGGAAGTGCGGCCGAAAAAATGAAAATAATGTATGACTCTTGTGTAAATTTAGGTAAATTTGAAATGCATTACGCTCTTACTTTTTGTACCGATGAATATATGTAATAGAACGAAAGAAGAAGCACAAAATATATTTCAATTTTTAATTTTATTTTTTCCAAATTAAATACTTTGTAGGCGAAAATAGTCATGCGAAAAAAAATTCATTTATATATAATAAAAATTAACCCAAGATATTAATCTAACAATTTAATACAGTTTACTTAGAAGTTTTTAAAGAAATTTTCAAATTACAAAATCTCAAATAAAATCTCACGCAAGACTGAAATAGCATGTATTTAGTTTAGAAATGACCTTTAAATTACCTTAAAATGAAATTCACTTGGTTTTTTTTAATATAAATTATACTGTATTACACCTAAAGAAAGATTTTATAATTATTTTCATTAAGCGCACTAAACGTTTTCGAATAGTTTTTATAGGGTATTAAAATCAGTTTTCTAAAGCTGTAATGGCGCTTTTTAGGATATTATCAATTCTCAATTAAACATTTTTTTTCTAAATATTGGCATTTATAACTGAATTTAGATATGCAAGAGTAACCGAATAACATTAATTTTAATGTTAATGTTCATATTCTGTTAATTTATCATGTCTGTATGCAAAGTACGTTTGTTGAACATGAAAATGTTCACTTGAGAATTGGTATCATCCAAAAATACATTCTAGGTTGAGAAAACTGTTTAATACACCACAAAACTATACAGAAACGTTTCCGAAAATCAGTGGCAGCAAAAGAAACTTTTTTTTTTTTTATATAAATGCTTCTTTAAATCGCAAAAATACGGGATGTCCATAATTAATCGACTCTATTTTAAAGTTATCTACAGACGAAATTATTGTTCAGACAGTTGTGAAATTTTTGGAGGACATAATAAAGGTAAGTGAATTTGTACGAGCAGAAAAAAATTAACTAAAACTTTCGCTGCCAGGGGACGTTTTTAACGAATTACACGATATTACGATATTACACGAATTTACGATAGCTTACAAATTTTGTTATAAGCAGACATGTTCTACAAGACGGTCATCCTTTTCAGATACCATCTGGAATCGTAAGATAGCATGTTCCACAGTTGACCTCAGTATGTTCTGGGAAATGCTAAGAAGATGTCGTGAAATGCTGTTTTTAAGATCAGGTAAAATTAATAAATAATTTTTTTTAACTATCGTAAATGTATGCCAAATGTGCATTTCTTTAAAAAAAAAAAAAAAAAGCCCTCTGGTGGCGAAATTTTGAACTATTTTTTTAGCTTAAGGGGTCAGGTAACCTTTCAAGCGTCCAAAAATCGAATTTTTTTAAAATAGCTTATAATTAAATATGATTCTTTGGGAACATTTAAGATCAAACCCCATACAAAAATTCGCATTAGAAGAGAAGTTATGTCTAAAACACTTTGAGCTTTAGCTATATGATCAAAGGGCTTTTCAATCTTTAAAGCCAATTTTCTCAAAACAGCGATTTTGATCATTGCGCGCACGATTTCTGAAAAACGGTTGCCTAGAATTTCACGAAATGTTTGGTGGATGTGTTAAACGTACAGAAGCACAAAATGACCTATTATTATGTTTCTCAAGTAAGAAGTTTAGAATTCACGGCTACTTTTGTATAAAAAAATCTCGATATTTCGAATTTCTCTAAAAAAAAATTTTTTTTTTCGAGATCTACAAGTTTTATTTTTTTCATTGTAGGTCATTTTGAAAACACTTTATATCTGTACTCATTAAAAAAATCTTGGTTTGTTTCAGCCATTGAAATGGGAAAAATCATGCGCGCAATGCATGCAAGAATAATTCTTTCGTAAAAATTGTATTATCTTTAAAAATAAATTAAAAAAAACTATATATGTGTATACCTTTTCTAACAACTTTGATTGATAAAATAAATCGTTCCTAACATGTGTTTTCAATTTTATAATTAAAAGTTTATTAGTTAAAGAATGACTGCAATTTTTACAGAGGTCACTTTTCCATGTACTTTATTGGTTCAAAGGTTACCTGACCTCTTAAACAAATACTCATCCCTTTATTATGTCTTTCACAAAATTTCGCAACTTTATGAACAATAGTTTCGTCTGAGGACATATTTAAAGTAGGGGTCGTTTAATTATGAACACCCTGTATATTAGTTCCTTGGATTTGTAAAGATAAAGAACACTTTTCAGAATCGTGAGTAACTCAAAAGGGCTTATAAAATTCAATTATATATAACTGTATATTTATATTGCATGATATTTATAATTATATTCATCCTGGAGGGAAAGCCATCAATGATGTTGTATATTCGTATTTAACAAATGTACACTACATTACTCTAGCAATGTAATGCAGTTTATTTACTAGCTTTCAAAAATTTTCAAATTACAAAATCTCATATAAAATCTCTCACGATGGACTGAAAAAGCATGTATTTAGTTTAGAAAATTATCTTCAAGTAACCTTGAATTCAAATTCTTTTTTTTTTCTTAAAATATAAATGATATCGTATTGTATCTAAAGAAGATTTTATAGCTATTCCCATTACACATGCTTATAATCATAGGAGTAGGTAGTGTGAGAGAAAAGGTGCTAATGAGGCTAATTTCGTCATTTTAGGTATCACCAACGATGAGTTAACAAAGAATTGTGCTTTATATCTACCGTATCTATATTATAAAGGACAAACATATCTGTGCGAAACGCATACGTCATTTTGCGAATGGCAACACTTTGAAATTTGAATTAAAATTTCGGTTTTGCAATTATATCTACGGCAAATTTTTAAACTTCTAAACATCGCACATTTTAAATTTTAGCACCATCGCATAAGGAAAAAAAATGCTCTTTTAAATGCAATTTGTTTGAAAGCTGTATCTCAATTTATTTTTGAGATATTAATTTTTTTGTAGTTTTTAATACAAATTTTGTAATTGTGGCAACCGAAGTACTCCATTTATATTTAAAGTAAAGGGAAAATAGTCATGGTTTATTATTTTTATTGATTATATCCTTATTGATGCCATTTTCACAACACAAATAAAGGTAACTTTTTTATAATTTTTCAACAGAAAATTACGTCAGACATAAATAAAACACGCATTCTTCTTCATAAATCAGTTACATTTCAATAGTTTTACATTACGCTGATACTGAGTTTGAGACGCTAGGCAAAATGATTCAGTGAGTAAAAATTATGTCATATTTAAAATAAAACGATAATTTATTTTGATAAAACTAAATATTTGACCAATACTAAATGGCCAATATTATGACAACTAAAGGCAAATTTCTGAATTTTTTTTCGCAAGTATTGAGATTAGAACTTAAAGTTTGTGCGAATGTTCACATGAAAAGTTGTATCGGACAAACGTGACTTTAAGTTTAGAAATACATTCATTAATAATCTACTGCGCGTTAAAATACTTTCAAATTGTGAATTTGAATGGTGCGTATGTAAATTATGGGAATTTAAAATAACGTACAATTTAGATTTCATGGGGGAAAATTTTATAATGTGACAAAGCGAAATCCTTTTTACTGATTTTTCATCCCATAAAAACAAACATAAAAGTCTCAATCGATAAATTCATCATAATTACTCATCTTCATTACGTATTCTAATAGAGTTTAATTTTTCAATAATTTAAGCAGTTAAAGTTTGTGAAAATAATATTTTAGTAATTTTAGGTTAAAAATATTATTTGTTTTAAGAATCAGACAACCAATGTTAGATGAATTTTTTATTGTAATTATTTTTGTAGGTTTATTATAAATTCGATCTGACAATTCCTTTCTAACGTTTTAGTTCGTCAAATTTCGACGGGTTCCAACTCGTATATATAAAATCCTAATGGAACGAATTTATGAAACGGAAGTATGAATTGACTGATTATGTTTCAAGCGATTTCTCCTAAAATATGGAATACTTTGCGATGAAATTAACACCAAAAATCAGCATTGATCCGCGATCTCAAAACTGGTATTAGAATTTTTAAATTCGAATTAGTTTTCGAAATATTAATTTTTTTCTAATTTTATATACATTTTTCTAATGATGGCAACTCAGATTTTCTTTTTTCATATTTCAGAAAAGGTTGACATGGTAACCCGGCTATTGTTGTTTATTTGATAATAAATGTTTATTTATTTTTATTTCTTTTTATAAATTATGTAAATTATTTTGTAAATAATAGAAAATAATTAAAAAATACGGTACTACTTAGTTATTCCGTCGACTAATTTCGCCAAATTATACAAATTGACATAAATTTTATTTTAAATAACGAAAGAACAAATAAATTAGTATAACATTAATAAATATACAAATAAAAAGTCAAAATAAAAATCACTTGATGACGTAAACACGTGTAAATTGCTTAAAGTCAAGTGAATGTGACATTTACGATCAACCATTATTGGCATTTAATCTTATAGTTTGGCGATAGATTTTTGGTCGACGGGATAACTAAGTAATACCAAAAATGCATATGTAACTGGTATTTGTAAACGAGGTTTTCGCCAAATTTTCGTAAAAAAAAAGAAAAAATCACGCCAAACCTGCTGTGCGTATATGACATCTGGCCGAATATTACTGGTCTAAAATCTAACTGGCGAGTTGAAAAAAAGCTATTGGCGAGATTTGCATCCGGCTAGCGTAACAGTATACCAAGAATTCTTTGTAACCATGGCAAATTTTATGTAGTTTTATTCGAAAAAAAAAATTGATTTTTTAATCAAAATGGAAAACTTCCGGTCCCATATTGGCGAGATTTGTTTCTGACGCCAATGTCATACACGGAACGGGCACTTAATTGGCGCCAAAGTATCGTTATTTTGCTTGATATGGTAAGCCGGATGTTGTTGTTTATGCTGTTGATGCGTTCCCCAAATTGGCGTCGTTAAAAAATCGCGCCAATATGGGACGTATATGACATCTGTGAGAAACTTTCATATGAACGGCGAAGGGATCAGACCGTATTTGTTTATGGCAGTTGATGACTTGAACTATTATAATATAGATGAAATTATGGCGATAGAATAATATTTGGCGACTTATCACCTGTGCCTGACTAACATTAAAGTACCAAAATGGCACCTAGAGTATAAAAAGCGAAGTGGTCCGCCTGGAACTGTTGATGACAGTCACATGACTTAGGCTATTGTTATAGAGATTGTTTTAAAATACCGGGAGACAAGGACTTTGTATACTTAATTTATTTTATTTTAGCTTCTTTTCAAATGTTTAACTGATCCTCTTTAATCAAAAACGAAAACAACCATTGGATGTCTTAACAGCAACTGATTCGCCCTTAAATTTTTGCAATCAAAGGGAATTGAATGGAAACCCTTTTACAGGGAGATCTGCACAGCTTTTTTCAGTATAATTCAATCTTCTCTAATATTTTTAAAACCCATCAGATTAGCGTGTTTTTAGATTCTGCTGTGTCTGAACGGGAGTTGGCGAGCGTAGCTTGCAGGGGGCAGAGCCCCCTAGTTCTAACTATACTTAAGTTAAATTATTTGAAAACAACGTTTAAACACACAATAAAAACAAGCAGATTTGACCATACGTATACGTTTCGTGAGTACTAGGACTCACATCCTCAGTGTAAAAACTATAAAAACTTTAAAAACAATTTTGAATCAGCTACCATTATCAAGAAATGCATTACTCCTCTGGATTTAGACTTTTTTGAAGCTATTCATATCCATAAATTTAAAGACTCCTTGGTTAATGATTTATCTAGTACACCATACATCTCAACTTTCTGAATGGATTTGTTGTGTCACAACACTTCACTTCCGCATTAATTTCATTGGCTGTTAGAGCTTGATGGTCTTTTGGTATCATGTTTTGACATTTGGGTTTTTTTCACCGTACATGTAGTTGGGGGGATATTGTTTTTAAAGTTTTTATAGTTTTTACACTGAGGATGTGAGTCCTAGTACTCACGAAACGTATACGTATGGTCAAATCTGCTTGTTTTTATTGTGTGTTTAAACGTTGTTTTCAAATAATTTATATTTTCACACAAGTTCTGTACTTATACTTAAGTTACCCCAGATTCCGTAAAGCCTTCTCAATCTTTAGAAACCTCAGTAACCAGTTATATTTTCGAGATTTAAAGAAGCATTTATAAAAACAACGTTTTTTCCTGCCATTGGTTTTCGGAAACGTTTCGGAGTAGTTTTTATAGTGTATTAAAATCAGTTTTTTCAAACTGTAACATCGGTTTTTAGGATGCTATCCGTTCTCGTTTAAACATTTTCAGTTGCGTAACTGATTTTAGGCATGCAAGACTAACGGAATAACAGTAATTTAAATGTTAATAGTTATTCTGATAATTTATCATGCTTGTATGTAAAACATGCTTCTTGAACATTAAAATGTTTACTTGAAAATTGATAGCATCCAAAAAACCGATATTCTAGGTTGAGAAAACTGATTAGATATACTATAAAAACTATGAAATTAATACCACATAAAAACAAGACGCATTTTAGTTTAAAATTTTTCTCACTCAAAAATAAGTTTATTTCACTTGAACAAAATAGGATGGTTGGTATCTATCCTACTGTTTAAAAAATTCTATAAATGATTTGGGTGGAAATTCCAATTGCGATTAAATAATTTAATGTTTCAAGTTTTAGTTGGGATTTCTTATTTTATGAATAGAAAAATATTACGATGTTGAATTCTGTTAATTGGGATAAGTAAAATACTTGATTTTGTGACAAAATACTAAGGCATTTCGGCATGCTAAGGCATTTTTTTGCATTGAAATCTAAAAACAAAATCATAAATACAATGTTTTGTAACATAAATTACGTTTAGGGTATTTAGACTGAGTAGTTAATAAAAGCGTATTTAAAAAGAGTCCTTATAAAATACGCTACGCACAATAATGTAAAAAAATAGTAACTTTTAATGCATTCACAATAAAGAATGTTGAAAACTAGCAAACATTACAAAAAAAAAAAACTAGTCGGAAGTGACAATCGCAAAACTTTCTTCTATCTCATACATGTTAATACTTCGAAATCCACTATCACAGTGCCATAACTTAATGACAATATATGCCCATCATGAGGATTTTAAAGGTATAGGTTCGTTGAATTGTGTGCATTTAAAAAGTAGTATAAGCATCGCATTTTTTAAACAAATCATTGACTTTAGGCAACTACTCTCTTTGATGTCTGTAACCAAATTCTCAACCCAAAAAGCATAAAAGCGACACCTTTAGACAGTATACAATACCAAGCCTAATAAGGATCTACATATGAAAAAGTACAACAGAAAAGGAAGTTGGACTAAATTCCTTGCATTAGCTTTTGAGATATAGCTATCGCGAAAATTGTGAAAAATGCAACATAGCAGTGCCACTCATTATATGATATACACGAAAAACTAATCAGACCCAAATAACGTCAAGGTCTAACAGAATATTAAGTTTGATGAAATTCCGTGCAATAGTTTTTGAAATATAGTTATCGGTAAAATCATGTAAATCATGAAAAATGCAGCATAGCAACTCCACCTGTGGAGCGATTTATACGAAAACTTAATCAGCAACAACTTGTGTCAAGGTCTAACTGAATATGAAGCTTGATAAATATCCGTACATTAGTTCTTGACATATAGCTATTGCAGAAATCATGAAAAATGCGTCATAGAAGCGCCACCTATTGGGAGATTCACACCAAAACATAATCAGCAATAACTTACGTCAACGTCTGACTGAATATTAAGCTTGATGAAAATCCTTGGATTAGTTCTTGAGATAGCAGCGCCAGCTATTGGGCGATTTCACCAAAAACTAATTCATATTACGGTACAAGAGAATCTGAAGTTTGGTGAAAATCTATGCAATAGCTCTTGAGATACGGCTATTGCGGAAATCATGAAAAATGCAGCATATCAGCGCCACCCATTGGCCGATTTACATCAAAATCTAATCAACTTCAATTTATATCAATGTATAACTGAATCTAAAGTTTTACTAATTCCGTACATTAGTTCTTGGGATAGAGCGCCCATAAAAATTGTGTCACATACGGACAGACAGACAGACTCATAGATTCACAGACAGACATTTTCTAAAAACAGTCAAATCGTGTTCAAGACCTTCTAAAATATATAAATCCGTTGAAAACAGGAAGCCGAATTCTTTCACGAATCCAGTGCTTTCTTCTAGTAAAGATAAAAGAAAAGTAAAAATGAAATAAACTTTCCGGAGCAAAAAACTATAGAAATGCCAACATGTAGATACTTTAATGGTCGCTTCTTTTCGCCTTGAGCAATATATTTCAAATATTTCTCGCTAGAGGGCTTCTCAAATTGAGTCAGAAGTAATTATATAATTGAGTCAAATAAATTTAATACTATATCTGGTTTCACACGACTATACGGCTTCCCCCTTCGGTTCGAAATACAAAAATTTTTCAAATGTTTTTCCTCATATGAAAATGGATTTATGTGAAAATATTTAGAGTTTTTTTTTTTAAGAGTTACAAAATTTAAATATTTATGCGGACCCCCAACATTCTATAAGTTATATTTAGAAAAACTTTCTCTATGCTCTAGTAAGTGTTAAAAAGTAAAAATTTCCTTTTTGTACTAACAAACCTTATCGAGTATGAGAATTTGAACTTTATGAATTTTTAGCGTTTTGTGGTTTTGAAAGTGCAATTTTACGTTTTCAGACCCAAAAAACTCCAAAGTTTCAAAAAAGTCAAAATATCATAATTCGGTAAGTTTTGATCGTAGAAGAATGTAACGTTCACTGTTTTATATGTTACAGCTGTATAAATGTTTAAATTTCGAAACTTTTGTTATTTTGACACATGAATTTTCATTTGATGTATAATAATAGCATTTAAAACATTTTTGCAATTGGAACTATATCTCTGAAACTTATTGTTTAGGAATTAACTTTAGTTAACGAAAGGAGGATAAACACCTTCAGTACTTAATTTTAACATAATTATTCTAATTGATAAATAACTCATAAGAGCTGTACTTTTCCAACCGTGCGAAAAATGTCCTTTCTAGGATTCGAACCAGGGATCTCTTGGTTAAACCTGACAATGCCCTACCAATTGAGCTATCTGGGATCTATCTACTCTACCAAATAAGGTAGCTCAGTTTGCAGAGCATTGTCAGTTTCAGCCAAAAGATCCCTGGTTCGAATCCTGGCTCGGATATTTTTTGCCCAGTTAGAAAATTACAACTCTTATAAGATCTTCAATAGTTAAAACAAACTATTGAGTTATCTTTCAAATATTAATGAAATTACGATTTTTCTTGAATCCAAAGGTTCATCTGAATTACAAGGTGTAGAAGATTTTAGGCAAATTTTAAATGATGTTGATATCTTTAACTGGCCACATCTTGATGCAGATTTCAAGTTTTCTGATATTGGTATACCCAAGCTGTTGGCAACGTTTAGAGCTTATGGAGAAGGAAGATTTTTGGCCTTTACCGCTGAATCTACAAATGAGGACGATGCTGTATTGAATGAAAAACGTGTAAAGGTAAGTTTAATGTTCATAATCAGTGGTTTTTCGGAATTATCTTTCTACCATTGCTGACAAATTAGCACTGTTTCACATACATTACTTTATGACATCTTTGTTCTTGCTTACCCAGTAAAAATTTTCTCTAGCTCTACTGAGTGAATGTTGAACACCTAGATGATCAAGATGAATAGGTTTTAACGTCGGTTAACAAGCTTCTGCGGAGTGACTATTCGATAAGCTCTAAAGAGTATATCATCATAAAGAACAAACTTAAAACCTTCTAATATTTATGCATTGCCCAATACTTCCATAGACCATCAAGAACTTCCGTTAATTCTTCAGGCCAACCATTTTTAATCATCTTAATTAGCAGGCGTTTTTTTTATCATCGTTCAGTGCTAGAATCAGTTCGGTTTTCTTCAATAATTCAGTCATTGAGACTAAAAAATGAATTTAAATTTGTAATTCTGTCGTGTTTAAATTAGAATTTAAAATGCAATCTCGACTCAAAGTATCAGCTATAAACATTTCGGTCCCATTTATATAAATAATTTCAGGACGGTAAGGCATGATGTCAAATACAATTGCAGACGAGGAGGAGCTAAATGTAATGGCTTCTTTGAAATTGAAGCTAACGGTTTTTGGTCACTTTCCGCCCTTAGTTTTCTGCAACCCCAGACGTATAGCTAAAAACATAGACATACGAATTTGATCGCTGGTGCTTCTTTCTCTATTTGGATTCATTATTCTGTTTCTTGTCTAGTTCTTTGGCTTCAAAAGCTACCGGGCGACCTTCTTGCATAATTATAGCTCCAACTGAATGTTTGCTAGAGTCGACCGACAACGTTATAGGTAAATTCACATTATTTTAGTACTGGTAAATTTGTAAAAATTACTTTCAACTTTTCAAATGCTGTCTATTGTTCACTCTTCCAAATCCATTCGAAATCTCTTTTACGTAATGCTATTTGGAGCTGCGTAATTCAGACAAGTTCGGAATAAACTTAACTAAGTAGGTGACCATTCTAAGAAAACGCTTTAACGATGCTACATTTTCTGGAATTTTTAAATCAATAACAGCTTGGATTTTTTCAGGATCTGCTTTTAGTCCTACATCAATAACTGTATATCTCAGTATGATGAAGCATCATACATTGTCTTTTAATCTAATATTTAAATTAAATTTTATATCTTTCTTTCCTTGTAGTCAAAAAGTCATAACAGTTTTATTATTTAAAAGTAACGCATTTCTTTCTCATGGCGGAATACATTTTATCATTTTTATTCTGCGGTCGTAATTTCTCTTTTCTTTAACAGGAAGTAAATAATAAAAAAAGTAAACGAGTTGAATTATTTTTGCTTCTCGATCTAACATCTACATTTCAAAGGAATTTATAGAGCCCCACCAGTGGCTGAGAGGTTCTGCTCTCGAAACCGGTAGACGGGAAGTGCTGGGTTCGATCCCAATCGCGCCCGTCGGCCTAATCGTTTGGAGTTTTCGTGGTTTTCTTCGAACCATGGATTTCCATGCGTTAATACGGGTTAGGTTCCCTTAGAAAGACCCCCACGAAGGGCACTCCCCCTTGGGCCTATATCCCTAGTGTAGATAATCGGCCGTCACAAAATCAACCAACCAATCAACCAACCATCAAAGGAATTTATATAGTTAGAAGATTTATGATAGTAATTTCCCAGCTCATTTTATAAAATTTAAAGCTGATCTATTTATTAACAAGAGTTATCAACTACTTATACCATTATATTCAGACAATAAATTTCGGCTGGTGTGGTCTGACCAAAAAATCATGGATGCTTATAACAGAAGAGTTGCGAGTGGAATCCCGGATTACAAAATATTTTCGTGCCAATTTCTTACGAAATCAGAGCCAATTTGAGAGACCACCACTGCCAAAATTATCCACGTGAAATTATCTATTGGCGAGATCTGTGCACGGCTAACATAAGAGTGCCCATTTTTTCTTTTTATCCAGAAGCAAATGGCAAATTGCAAAATATTTTTTTCCAATTTAAACCTTTGAAAATGAAAACTTTTTTAAGCAGTACAAATATTGCTTTCATATTTAAATTAAATATTTCCGTTTTACAATATTTGTAAATATTTTGTCAGCAGTAATGTAAATATATTCTTACGTTTTGTAGATGGTTCACAGGGTTACTGGAGGGTATTTTCGCGATATTGTTCTGATCATATTTATCGCCAATAATTTAAATCTTCCCCATAGCATTTCTATTTAACGGATAATTTTGGCAGTGGTGGTCTCTCAAATTGGCTCTGATTTCGTAAGATGTTGGCACGAAAGGATTTTGTAATCCGGAATTCTACACGCAACTCTTCAGTTATGAGCATCGATGATTTTTTTGGTCAGACCACACCAAATGAACTCTTTTTATGTGTTTTAAAATAAAAACATATAACATAGAAACATATCGATAAAAACCATTGTTTCCTGTCATGGCGATTTCTTTAAAATACTATCATTTCAGCACCATGATTTAATGATTTTTAAACCCCATTTAACCCCATGTTTAATGATTATTACAAATATTACTTGAATAATATTTAATAACATAAACCAGCAATAAGTTAATAGACGATACACACGTTAACATTATCAAGATAATTTTAGAAGATAGTTAGTACTTACAGATAATTCAATCCAATGATATCACATTATAGCAGTCACGTAACATGATATCATGATATGTCCATTACGATTATACAAGAGATAGTGCATTTCAATATTATATACTGTTCAAACGAAATCAATTCCATATGTTATTTATGATTTTTATCATTTATTTTAAAAAATTTAACTAAAAAATACTTTATACATTTCATTTATATAGGTAATATATCTTGGAGGTATTTTAAAAAAAGCTGTTATGGAGAGGGATGCAGCAACAGATATTTTAGAATATTTCGATATCGAATCAGAAGCTATAGAAACTTTGATAAATGATTATGAAACTGTAAGAAGCGCTTTAATAAGTTTTGAAGAAGAATTTCAATTGGTGAGTTAAACTTATTATTATGACTATTACCTTACAACTTGACTATTACCTTACCTTACAGCGTTGTTTATTATTTTTTTTTTGTTGTTATTATTACACCTATTGATCATCTCTATATGTATATATATATTTCATCTATGAATAAAAAATGCAGATACACTATAAATTTAGAAAGAATGTATATATCAACAATACTTATAACATTTAACTATGAAACCCCCAAAATTGTCAAATTTAAATTACACAGGTAAAAGACTGTCTGTTCTTCCTCAGTGGGTGGAGAGACAGACCTAACTCCACCCCCATTGTTAAAAACTTGCAGGTTTCTAAACACACCTCTATCCTGCATTCAAAACAACAGAAAAAACTAAATTATTGTCATTTTAGATATAAAATTGAGAAGGTAAATAAACCAAACTTAAACAATTATGTAGTATAAACAAATCATAATAATATTGCAAAAATAAATAGTCTGTCTAGTTCAAGTGAAAAAATGTCTTTTAGAAAGTTAATTTAAAAATTGTAACTTAAATATTGTTAAAAGATAAACAAATTAAAATATTTTAACTTGTATGAATGCAGAACGACAAGCGTCCACCCAGACCTACACGAAAAAGCACAAAAACATGAACAGCCATGAAATACCTGCAAAGTGTCCTTCACCTGGTAATTAAAAAAAAGATTAATTCTTACTCCATATCCAAATTCAAAATTTCAAAGCCAAGTCTGCAAGCTTCCATCTATTCAAGCTTTCGTCCAAACCCATTCTTTTTAAAAGACTTTAGGGCCAGTACATCATATAGAATATTCCGGAAGCATGCTCTTATAAAATGGTCATCCCGCCAAACCACAGTGTTGTCATTTATTTTTCAAAACAATCTTTAAATAATATTTCAAAAAATTAATACGGCAATTGCTATTGTAGCTAAAAGCTTAAAAAATTGTTTTTAAAAATTAATCTCACTACCACAAATTTTATTGAAACGAATTGATTAATTATAATATCAGGTTGTAACGAAAGTTTCCCGCCACAGCTAATACGGTCTGTACAAACAGATCGCGTTGACGTGTTTGCTCATATTTTGTCAACGATTTTTGGCATTTGAAAGAAAGAGACTTGTTTTATAACACTGTGTTGTGAAATTTGTAAAAAATATCGTTATCATTAAATACAAGGTGTCTGAAATGGAACTATCACGCTACCAGATTAGAATCATCATTTACTTCCAATTCTGTTGCAAAAAGTCAGCTACAGAATGTCACCAAATAAAGTGTACAACGTTGGGTACTAATGTTGTATCATATGACACTGTGAAGTTTTGGCGAAATGGTGGTTATATATAATATTACAGTCAATTATACATATTATAATTAGTATTACGTAATGGTATTTGGCGGAAAACTTTCGTTACAACTTAATATTTATGTAAATCTTTTTATGTGAATTAGAAAACCAATGTGGCATGCCTTCTGGTAAAAAATTGAAAACTATTTTTTTTATCATACAAATCCAAGTTTAATTTATTATCAAAAATATTAAAAGAAATATCTAAAAAATCTGTACTGTAATCATCACCGTTTGCCCTATTCAGCATTAAACATTTTGGATATATGATGTCATATTTATTAATAAAGTCAAAATTAAAAATCAAAATATCATCAATATACCTAAAGACTTTTAAAGATTTATTATATTGCATTGTATATTTATATTCATAATAAAATAAAAATAAATTAGTAGCAGTACTAGAATAATTTGTCTCTATCCAAATTCCACAAATCCGATTGAAAGTATTGTTGTTAAAAGTTACATAATTATTGTAAAAACAAAAATGGCATAAACTTAAAAATAATTCCCTATTAATATTCAATTCTTCATATAAACAAAATAAATCAAAAATGTTCATTAAAATATTACAAAGACAATTAATAGGAATATTGATGAATAGATTTTCAAATTCGAATACCTTTATTTTCTGAGGAATAAAATGCAATTTGTCCAAAACTTCAATACTATTATCAATCAACCAAAAATGACTATACTTCTTAAATTTAAATTCATATAAACAGTACAAATACCTGTACCAGAATTACTTTCAGGTGCATATATATAATTTATAAGCATTTAAAATAAATTAGAAAAAAAAACCCAGAACGTTTCCAACCTTCACAAGGCCGTCGTCAGTGGGATTTAAATGTTATCTGAATGACTATGAATGATTATGAATTATGATAACATTTAAATCCCACTGACGACGGCCTTGTGAAGGTTGAAAACGTTCTGGGTTTTTTTTCTAATTTATTTTAAGATATTTTGATGTATTTTAAATGCTTATAAATTATATATATGCACCTGAAAGATAACATTTGAATCCCACTGACGACGACCTTGTGAGGGTTGAAAACGTTCTGTGTTTTTTTTTTTCTAATGTATTTTAAGATATTTTGATGTATTTTAAATGCTTATAAATTATATATATGCACCTGAAAGATAACATTTGAATCCCACTGACGACGACCTTGTGAAGGTTGAAAACGTTCTGTGTTTTTTTTTCTAATTTATTTTAAGATATTTTGATGTATTTTAAATGCTTATAAATTATATACATGCACCTGAAAGATAACATTTGAATCCCACTGACGACGACCTTGTGAAGGTTGAAAACGTTCTGTGTTTTTTTTTCTAATGTATTTTAAGATATTTTGATGTATTTTAAATGCTTATAAATTATATATATGCACCTGAAAGATAACATTTGAATCCCACTGACGACGACCTTGTGAAGGTTGAAAACGTTCTGTGGTTTTTTTTTCTAATGTATTTTAAGATATTTTGATGTATTTTAAATGCTTATAAATTATATATATGCACCTGAAAGATAACATTTGAATCCCACTGACGACGACCTTGTGAAGGTTGAAAACGTTCTGTGTTTTTTTTTTCTAATTTATTTTAAGATATTTTGATGTATTTTAAATGCTTATAAATTATATATATGCACCTGAAAGATAACATTTGAATCCCACTGACGACGACCTTGTGAAGGTTGAAAACGTTCTGTGTTTTTTTTTCTAATGTATTTTAAGATATTTTGATGTATTTTAAATGCTTATAAATTATATATATGCACCTGAAAGATAACATTTGAATCCCACTGACGACGACCTTGTGAAGGTTGAAAACGTTCTGTGTTTTTTTTTCTAATGTATTTTAAGATATTTTGATGTATTTTAAATGCTTATAAATTATATATATGCACCTGAAAGATAACATTTGAATCCCACTGACGACGACCTTGTGAAGGTTGAAAACGTTCTGTGTTTTTTTTTCTAATTTATTTTAAGATATTTTGATGTATTTTAAATGCTTATAAATTATATATATGCACCTGAAAGATAACATTTGAATCCCACTGACGACGACCTTGTGAAGGTTGAAAACGTTCTGTGTTTTTTTTTCTAATGTATTTTAAGATATTTTGATGTATTTTAAATGCTTATAAATTATATATATGCACCTGAAAGATAACATTTGAATCCCACTGACGACGACCTTGTGAAGGTTGAAAACGTTCTGTGGTTTTTTTTTCTAATGTATTTTAAGATATTTTGATGTATTTTAAATGCTTATAAATTATATATATGCACCTGAAAGATAACATTTGAATCCCACTGACGACGACCTTGTGAAGGTTGAAAACGTTCTGTGTTTTTTTTTCTAATTTATTTTAAGATATTTTGATGTATTTTAAATGCTTATAAATTATATATATGCACCTGAAAGATAACATTTGAATCCCACTGACGACGACCTTGTGAAGGTTGAAAACGTTCTGTGTTTTTTTTCTAATGTATTTTAAGATATTTTGATGTATTTTAAATGCTTATAAATTATATATATGCACCTGAAAGATAACATTTGAATCCCACTGACGACGACCGTGTGAAGGTTGAAAACGTTCTGTGGTTTTTTTTTCTAATGTATTTTAAGATATTTTGATGTATTTTAAATGCTTATAAATTATATATATGCACCTGAAAGTAATCCTGGTACAGGTATTTGTACTGTTTATATGAGTTTAATTATTTAACTCAAGGTGAATTGAGCACTAGAATTTTAACTTCCATTTATTCTTAAATTTATATTTGAAAAAAACATATATCATTTTTAACAATTTTTGTAAAGCAATATGGAAATTTCTATTAACTCTCTTAGAAATACTGCAAATAAACTCAAATTTAATTGGGTTCTTGTGGAACTTGGGTATTAAAAAAATAAACGGCAAACAGTGATAACGAGAAACATCAAAATTGTACGAAAACATACTTTTACATTTCTTCTTATATGCAAAAATTTTTTTAACAGTAGAACTGATTGGATATGAAGTGTGTAACAATAATAGTTCATTTACAGGGACACTCAAAAGACTTCCGTTACATTATGGACAATGGAGAAAAATCGTTTGCAGTGTATTTTAACGACATTATGCTATTTCAAATATATTGAAATACATATAAATCAGAGAATTTAACTTTTTTAATGTTAACTTTTGCATAAAAATCAGTATTACCCAATTCACTTTCTATTCTTTCAATATAAAATTTTCTACATATTATTGCATAATTATAATAATGTAATTAATTATAAATTATAAATAAAATCTTTTTTAGAGTATGCCTCTATGATAAAAAGGAAAGCAATCCGAATGTGCACTTGATACACCAAAAGATGTAAACTACATCTTAATATGAAATTTTATACATGTAAGTTTACAAACATCAAATAAAATTGTTATATCACCTTTGAAAAGTTATATAGTTTAAAACTTTTTGTTCTAGTGACTGTGAAGGGATTTATTAATTTATTTTCGGGAAAAAAATAGAATTTTTAAATGCTCTTTTGGAAATAAATTATCTTTAGCGTATTTCTAAAACTCACTTATTCCAAAAGTATAAACGAACAAGAAAGAAAAAAAATCAAGCGTCAAGCATAGATTATGAAACACGTTCAGAATAATATAACAAAACTACACCGTTTAATAAGTTGACATATGATGTCTAATTAAACCATATGGAACTGCATAACGCTTTTCAAAACCCAATTTCAGCAATTTCAATCTACAGTAGAAAAATTGTCCGAATTCTTTGAGCAGCCCTGTGTATGATATATAGATTTGTATCTATAAATTACATATACGCAAAAATTTAGTTCAGTAAGGAAACACATACCACAGTTGAAAACTCCCCTTCAGCAATTTCCACTAATAAGAAGAATAGTATGTGAATTATTTTTTGCGGCACTGCATACGAGGTATAGAATTTATGCACGAGGAGTAATATCCAAAAAATTATGTTAAATTTAAAAGCACATAGTGAAATTGACAACGCATTTCAAACAATACAATTATTGCTCAAAAACAGAACTGTAAGCGATTTCTTTTGTATGTCCCTGTAAATGAACGATAAATACAATGAATGCCCTATTCTATAGTAATCATCTTGTAGTAAAATTCACTGATTTATATTTCAATATATTTGAAATAGCATAATGTCAATAAAATACACTGCAAACGCTTTTTCTCCATTGACCATAATGTAACGGAATTCTTTTGAGTGTCCCTGTAAATGAACTATTAATGCTACACACTTCATATTCAATACCGAACATACCATGGTAAACATATATCAATTTAATGAAAATCCGAGTATATTTACACGAGTTAGAACGTGGACAGACAAGCCGAATTCATAAAAGCTTGTCAACTTTGTTGGAAAGTGTTAAAAATAAGCCATTATTATTTGCCTTTTATTATAAGAAAGTTTTTTTCTTGCATTTTCTCGGAAAATCTTTTTAGAATTTTGTCAAAGCTGAAACTCTTCCTACACTGTAAAAAAAAAAATCTGTGAAGTTACTAAGGTTTTTCTAGGAAACTGGGATTCCTAGAACTTTTCATGTAACGGCAACAACAAAATTTCATGTAACAGACACACTTTTGCGCCGAAAATCAAAAAATCTCTAAGGTTACTAAGAATTTTTTTGGAAACTGGGATTCCGAGAACTTTTCATGTAACTGCAGCCAGGGTTACAAATAAAAGTTTAGTAAGATTACTGAAATTTTAGCAGATTCATTTGTAAAGTTACAGATTTTTGTAGCTTTACAAAAACTAGTTTTGTAGATTTGCAGCTTTTTTCGTACTGTTACAGGTGAAAGTTTAGTAAGCATGTAACTTTACATCTGTAGAACTACAGATTTTTTTTTACAGTGTAGTTGGATATTTTTAACTTATGTAATTCCTAAGTCCTTCAAACGATCTTACTGAATTGGTGACCTCGAATAAGTTTTGAACTTTAAAAAAAGTCCTTTCTCGAAATACCACAGACACTTAAAATGACAAGAAAATGCAAATAGAAATAAATAAATTTTGAAATGTGTAGAGCTATTGTTCCAAGGAAAGAATTCAAGCATCTGTACATTGTATTTTGAACGTTTGACGACAGAGTTGACTTTAGTGCTTTCATTTCTTTACAAAGTACGAGGGCTGTTTGTTTCTTAACCTCTGATGGGTCATAAAATAAAGACTAGTTTGAATAATAAAATTCTTTGATAGCCTGAAATCAAGTACACTCAAAGGTACTTCTCGACATAGTCGTAGTGAAGATTGAATCATTGGTCATACTGGTGGGCGAGAGGGAGCATATCCTCTTCAAAGTAGGTTGCCGCCAGCAGCGTATTGAGATAGGTCTCCAAGGCATCTTGAATATTATTGTTGAAATGAAAAGTGAAATGAAGTGTTGCCCACCCAGACCTATCTTCAGATCTCGAAAAAGGTTAAAATCACTCGGTGTTAGCCGAACTGATGGTCCAATAGCTTATTTCATCAATCGAACACATTCCATTGAATCCCCCCCCCCTCCCCCAAGATTCGAGAAAAAAGCCGTTTGGCCATCAGTTCGGCTGGCACCGAGTGATTGTCACATCTTTCGAGATCTGAAGATAGGTCTGGGTGGACAGCCCTCTATTTCACTTTTCATTCCAACAAAAATCTTCAAGACGCCTTGGAGACCTACCTCAATACCCTGGCGGCAACCATCTTTGAAGAGGGTATCCCCCCACCCTCCCCCTCCCCTTGCCCACCAGTATGACAAATCACTCAATCTTCACTGCGATTATGTCGAAAAGTTGCTTTCAGTGTACTTGACTCCAGGCTATCAAAGAATTTTTTTATCCATACTAGTCTTTATCTTACGGCCCATCGGAGGTTGAAAAAAAAAACAGCCCTCGTATGTATTTATTAACAGCGGGGTGCAAAATGATAGGAACGACACAAAAACAAAGAAAACACTCCGTGTTTCCTGTGCAAGTTCTTAACTCTTTGTGTTAAAACTAAGAGCATGGTAATCCAATTAATATAAAATAAATCGTTTATAAAAATTATATATTTTTTAATCTATTTTTAAAAAATGTATTTTGTAAATTACGAGGGAGCAAAATGATGAGAACGCCGTAAATATTTCGAAACCGTAGCTCGTGATTGGAGGATATTTTCGAATATCATTTAACAAAGCATTTAAAAGAGATTCTGATCACATTCGTTTAGTTCACGAAGCATTTAAAGATGTGAAGATAAAAAATACTTTCTGACTTCAAAAGAGACCTAATTTTAACTTGTAGCAACATCGGAATGCCATTTCAAAGTATTGTTGATAAAATTAAGAGTTCAAAGACTGTTAATTTTAATTTTTTATAGCATCAACTACTTACGACATTGCAAAATATAGTGTAATTCCGGGATTTATGCCGTATATGTTTTTGAATTTGTGTATAAAGTCCCATGGTGGACATAAAATAAAAAAAATCATGCTGTGCTATTTAATGTTAAATATACAACACGTATACTACGACAAAAAAATTCAAAACAAATAATTAATATTTTTTAACAATTTTTTTTCTAAAACATTACACTGCGACGCATGACCCGTACATTCAGGCTGAGACGTCGCACTTGTTCGGTAGTTATGCCGCGTTTGTAATAAGAACAGAATGAAATTATAAATAAAAATGTTCAAAAAAATATTCATATCTGGACTATAATTAACGATTTACTAACCAAATGAAACTAAATGAGTACAATGAAACGTATTAGCGGATTCAAATTAATAATTGATTGCCTATTTTCACTATTAAAATTATCGACTTATTTTTTTACATTAAATTTTAATTGTTATTTCAGCAACAACGTAACATCAATGTATTAGAGAAGGGAAAGAATAAAAGTAAAATTGTGTTTACATAATTTATTTGTTAACCCTTTCGGGACCGGCTGCTTTTATGCAAATTTTATTCGGTTGGCACCACTTTTTTAAAAGAAGTTACCTTTATTTAAATAATCATGAAAATGTTCTAATTAAAGAACACAAATATTATTTTTCTTTTTTACTGGTGCCAGAAACAAATTCTGTACGCTCTTTTTTAAGATGCTTATATGCACCCATGGTCCCGAATGGGTTAACCCTTTTCTGCACGACGTGCCATATCCGGCACATACCTAAAAACCCTGTAATTCTTATTATGTGTCATGAATTTGGCCAATATGATCACCATTCCTGATCAAGAACGGTCCAAAGAATGGAATAACACTTATTTTGTCCATGTCATATGGCTGAATTTGACGAAAAATTAGAATTTGTTCTTTGAAAATAAAAAAAAGTTTCAATCAAGCTATTAAGGTAAAATTTACTTTCATTATTTTTACTCAATACTTAAAGATATTACTATAAAAAAGTTGCAGAGTGTTGAGCAGATAAAATTAATAAATTTAAGCTCATTTAGTTGTAAAAGATAGCAATACAATATTTTAAAACCCTAATTGTGTACATAGGGTACACGCCATAAAATATCAAATTTTAGCTGAAAATTTTAAAATTAATTTTTTTTACTACTTTTTTCCATTATTAGACAGATATATAGATTTCAAATAATTTTTTTCATACAAATAGAAAAAATCGTGCAGTGAAGGGTTAATAGACCTGTTTTTTCCGACCACAATTTACACAAAAGTTTCGAAAAAGCACAGTCTTTATGTAACTACATTTGACACATGATGCAACGAAGCCAATTACACTTTCTCTTTTTTTGGAGTAGTTTTCTAAACATTCCTTGCAAAGAAAGTCTGCGTTACGCGTAATCCATTTTTTCATTATTATCATCTTGACTTGCATCTTTCTTGCCCTTCTTACTTTTTATTTTTCCGTTTTTCTCCTTTGGTTTTAGTAAATTTGATAAAATACCTAACTTTGTTAGTAACTTTGATAAAATACCTAACTTTGTTGCAAAAAGAAAAGGAAAAGTTAACAACACTTAATCATACCGTACAAAAGAAACTGCGGCATGTATACCGGAATTGCAGTGCGGCATGTATCCCATTTTGCATGGTACAGACGTCGCACATCACAGTTACCTGCCATCGCTAAAGAAAATGGCGTAACTATACGCACAGTACTCTATACAAACGCTGCACTTAGTTTTGACTACGAAATCATGCATCTATTTAGTAATTAGCGCATGAAAAGTATTTAAGCATAACGTGTTTAAAAGTTTGGACAGTCAAATCATGCACTTACGTCAAAATAAGGATTGTACATCTACAAGTAAACATCGAAATGGATTCACGCTATACACTGGTTAAAATAAGCTCATTGCGCATCTATACTGCGCATTTGCCGACAATCTATCGATAATTTCCAGAAATATAAGGAATGCGGCGACTCTCCTGGAGTTACCCTACATGAAGGCCAAGAATTCGTTCGAAACGATCCGAAATTTTGATTGTTCGTACGATCGCGAGCAAAACAATGACAGCAAAGAAAACTGGAAATCAGATTAGTATGAAGTATAAGAAGATCATTAAAAGGTTGGGTATTCTTAATTATGTAAGACTGCGTCGGTGTTTAACATTGGGCCATAATAAAGCCCACATTCAGTTTGCTGAGAAACATCTAAAACAACAAACGAATTGATTTAAAATTATTTTCAGTGATGAAAATAAGTTTAATATCGGTAGTCCGAATGGTATTAATTCATATTTGCACGATTTTCGAAAGGAAAAGAACTTATTTCCACGCATCAACTAGGTAGAGGTTCCCTAATGGTTTGGGCTGGGTTTTTTTATCAGAAAGTAAGCTGGCAATTGCTCTTCTAGAAGGACGCAGAATATACATACCTAAATTTCATGTTAGACCGTCATTTGTTGAACCAAGGTGAAAAAATTTCCATCCTTGATTAGTCGACCAATTGTTCGGAGCTAAATCCCATGGAAAGCATTTGGAGGATTCTTTTGCGCAATATCTACTAAAAAAATGTTAAAATGGTCCCGTATAATACGAAAGCAGAACTAAACTCTGATATATGTCAGGCATAGCGTGTTTTGTCACCACGACAAGTTTGAAACCTTGTAAACTGTATACCACAACACGTCAATGCAATTGTTAAACACTACGGAAGCACAGTTGATATGTAATATTTCTATAATTTAGAAAACTATGTGTCGTTCTTGTCATTTTGCTCCTGCTGCATATCCAGTGAAAATGCAATTTATTATTTTGTAATAATAATTATTATTTTACAAAGTTTTCTTTATGTTTATATTGCCTATTTCATTTCATAAAATCAATTTATATAGTTTATATGTGGATTAATGTGATTATACTTATTATTTAGTTTTTTAAATGAGCGTTTCTGTCATTTTACACCCCGGTGTATATATATCTTAGTTTTGTGATCTTTTTTGGAACATCTCTACAATGTCACTCTTACTTTCAGATCTGCTGTAGATTTTCCTATGTTATCATTAAACAGGCGCTGAAATTTTCAGAAGAATCTAAAATTTTTATACTACCACTTTATCTATCACTTGACTAAGCATTGCACTCAAAAAGCTGGTTTTAAATTTGCCCACAGGTTCATTTCCTCTGCATTACAAAGTTCAGTAGCTTCGTACCGTACAGCTTTCACACTTTCCATGTAGCATTTCTATTGTGTTTTAGAGATTTTTACAGACAGATCTGCATCATATTTTCTAATCTGTTTATCATGATGACATAAAGATTATAAATAGATTGAAGAGTTTCAAAGAAAGTCTTTGCATATGAACATGTTTGAGCTATGTCTTTTAAAACTGAGTTGTGGTTGTAAATGCCATTTGATGTAAATAAAGTTCTCGAATTGTTCATATGAGGTAAAGCATTTATGAAGTGTATCCTTTTATAATGGCACAGTTATAATATCCTAGTCTATTAAAAGAGGACTCCTGCGTCGCTTACATACTGCAATCTTTGAAATTACACTCATGTCCAAAATTAAGGTCACAAACGTAAAATCTGTGAAAACTGATGAACTATTCACAGTGTTGCCACGAAATTTGGCACAGAGTTATATTATAATAGGAGAAAGAATATAGAAACGCAACAATATGGAAATGATTTTAATTCTGAATTAAGATACAGGGTAAATGAAAAAGTGTTAAATCATTTAATCAGAGATAAAGTATTTATCTCGGGAAAAGTCTGTCTAATATGGAGTGTGACCACCGTGCACTGCTATACGAGCCTCACAACGAGCTTTCATACTGTTTATGAGGGTTTCAATAAATGTTTGTGGTAACAAAGCCCATTCTTTCAGCGCGGCTTTCAACTCCTGGCGTGTCCTTTGAGGAGGGTTACGCTGTGCAATAGCTTTTCCTAGGCCATCCCAAACATGCTCTATAGGACTGAGATTCGGAGACCTCGAAGGCCAATTCATACGGCGAATATCCTCTTCTTCAAGAAAATCATCAACAATGTAAGCTCTGTGTGGCTTCGCATTATCGTCCATAAACATGAAGTCCGGGCCTACAGCATCCCGGAACAACCTCACATAGGCTTCAAGGACATCATCCCTAACTCCCGGCGTTTAGTCGTGTGTGTCCCTTTCACTGCATCCAACAGGGGACCCCGGTTGTTGTTGAGCCGAAGCCATCAGTCTTGGACACAACAAGAATGGGGCGTGTTTTTTTCAGTGATGAGTCGAGATTTACCACGCTGAATGATTCTCGTCAAATCTTCATCTGGAGATAACGTGGAGCTCGCTATCATACCTCCTACGTAAAAGGAATCGACAGATTTGGCGGCAAATGAATCTTTGTCTCGGGCGTCATAATGTTGAACAGTCGTACACCACTGCACGTCTTCCATGCGGGTACTGTCAACGCACATCGCTGTAGGGTTGAGGTCCTTGAAGCTTATATGAGGTTGTTCCGGGGTGCTGTAGGCCCGGCCTTCAAGTTTATGGACGATAATGTGAAGCAACACAGGGCTCAAATTGTTGATGATTTTCTTGAAGAACAGGAAATTCGCCGAATGAATTGGCTCTCGAGGTCTCCGGACCTCAAGCCTATTGAACATGTTTGGGATAGTGTAGGAAGAGCCATTGCACAGCGTAACCATCCTCTCAGGACCCACCAGGAGTTAAAAGCCGCGCTTTTGGAAGAATGGGCTTTGTTGCGACAAACATTTATTGACAGCATCATAAACAGTATGAGAGCCCGTTGTGAGGCTTTTATAGTAGTGCACGGTGGTCAAACTCCCTATTAGACAGGCTTTTCCCGAGATAAATGCTTTGTCTCTGATTCATGATTTGACATTTTTTGATATACCCTGTATATTAATTCACAATTAAAATCTTTTCCATATTGTTATGTCGCTATATTATTTCTCCTATTATAATATACCTCTGTGCCAAATTGCGTGGCAACGCATTGAATAGTTCATCAGTTTTCACAGATTTTATGTTTGTGACTTTAATTTTGGACATGAGTGTATTTGCCGATAAGTTTTTTCATTAATTTTTTTTATAATTTCAGATTTTAATCCGATAACGTGTTTTAACTAAAAGGAGTGTTTCATGTCAAATGCCTGTTCGAAAACTATTTTTATGAAACCTCGATGGGTCGTAGAATGCTATATTTCGTTATATATTTGCTACTACTATTTTTTAAACCATAGTCTTCGTGATAGCTTCATTTAAAAAGTGCGATAGAAATATACCGAGAATTATCATATGAAACTAGTGGTAGCAAACATATAAAAAATATAGGACGCTGCTACCTCATTCATAATTGTGAGTTTTGTACATGCATGGAAAAGGGGGTGTTGACATCAGAAATAATATTATTTGATTACTCTTGAAAGCCAAAAAATGATAATAAAAATAAATAAAATGAAAAAGAAAATGTTATAAAAGTTCACGCAAATTCAATTTTTTATTTACTTCATAATATTAAAATACGTTTCTTTAAAAAATGAATTTATAGTATACATAAGTTATGTTTCTGGTTTTGCAGCACACTGACATATGCGAAGAAAATTGTTCTGACACACGTATTGACTGCTCTAACGTTGGAAATGTTGAATGGGTATGTGATGCAACCAACCTCTTTTTAACCTTTTTCTAAAGTTAAGTAAAGTGAAGTGAAGAGGCTGTCTCCTCAAAGGTAAGTGAATGGATGTGAAGAGAGGAGACCGGGAGTAACGGTGGTTTAGCGGTTACGTGTAGGATGCGGGAATGCATACGAGGAAATATTGGTTTCGTTTTGGAAGCGAGATGTGTAGTTTAGTGGCAAGATTGTGTTCATAAATTATAGTAAAGTGTATATAGTTCTCGGCAAGTGTACATATTGCGTATATAGCATTTTGTGTTTAATAAACTTTGCATATAAAAATTCTGGTGCCATTATCGGTTGTCGTGACGTTACAGGGTAATATTTCAATTTTGCAATATATTAATTTGCTTGCAATAAAGGATGTAGTATGATTTTTTTTCCTATTCAATTTACCTAACATAGGGGAAATAAATTTCATGCATTCAGCTCCTGACACACGTATCCGTAAATCTAAAAACTACAATTAATAGATTTAAAACATTTTTATTATCCGGCCTAGTAAAAAAAATGGGAAAGTTGCAAGCGGCCGAGACAGGCAGGTTTTTGTCCGTAGGAAAATGTTAACACAACAAGAAGGAGCAAGAAGGAATTACAGAATGCAATAACGACTCTTTTATCTTATGCATAACTTTTCATATTTGTACAATCATTTATTAATAAACAGTAAAATAAGATTTACTCATTTTTTTTTACGAATTAGGTTTACGTTTTACATTAATGCTTATTTTGAAACTGTATGTACTATATATATAAAATTTGTCTTAAAATGTGTAACATGTGTTTTAATATAATGGGGGGGGCAGGAAGTGAGAAAATATTTATAGAACTCCGGCCTATCCGGCTTTTTTGTTATCCGGCCTACCCTTTCGCCACATTAGGCCGGATAGTCGAGAGTTTACTGTATATACTTAAAACTCCAGTTATGAAAATTAATACTAATCACACACCATAACTTTAAAAACAAACAAGTGTAATACAAAAAAAAAAAATAACCCATCAAAAATAATAATTCTTAAATAACCAAACGGAAGAACTAAACCAGAAAACAACAAACCAGAAGACAGGCGGCATGACTCACGACATGCACAGTAGGGTTAAATCAAGATTTTATGCATGCAACATCCTCTTTCACTCGCCAAGACCAAAATTGAAAAAACAAACCAAGCATACAAACAACGCCCAACAAAATATCATACTATCTCATTACATCAATCAAATTATCCAAATCACCACTTGCATTCAAAATTGAATTTAGCTCAGTTAGATCACTGTTACCCGTTATAATCACACGTTATTCTTTTTACAATATTACTTGGGTAACCTTGCATCAAACCTTGACTGCACCACTTTTAAATATATTGCATGCGATATCGTCAGATCCCGCCAGATGCGTGTGTGATAGCGCGAGCGCACGTTGTAAGGAAAAAGACCACATGCGCTTGACCAGGTCGTGACCTGTCATCAGTACTGCCACTTCCATTACGAAAATCCCTACACCATCGGAATACCGATCTGCGTGACATACACTCCATGCCATACACATTTTGCATTCGACGATAGATTTCACTAGAACTCACAACTAGAACTTTTTCCACTGTTATAAATTGCACGACCACGCGTTAACACCGCTTGAGGAATCCATGATGCGAAAGATGCCATTTAACTTGCTCCCACGCTATCACACACGCATCTGGCGGGATCTGACGATATCACGTACATTCCCAGCAATCTGCGCCCTCTATAGGAGTATGCGCAGTCTTCTTCCTTTTCAAATGTGGAGTTATTACCAAAGATACTTCTTTGTTATTACAGCAATGCCACTTTCATTTCGGCGACCCTTATAATTGCAAGTACACTCGTACTCGTCATCAGGGTTCCAAATAAAATACAAAACAGAGAACTGAGTCCTTTCAAGTCAAAAATCACGGAAAAATGCCAATAAATGAAGCATAGGGTAGATTTGCAGGTAGGGGAAAACTGTTATTCTAACTTATTAAATTGATCCAAAGTATGGAGATATCGTAGGATAAAATATCGTTACAGGTAATGATACTTTACTAGTGACGAGTGCGAGCGTACTTCAAAGTACTAGGTTTTTAGATGTACAATTCTTTGTATTTTATATTTAACAACTTATTAAACACCTTTTAGTAAAATTTTGACTGAATTAATTTTATTTTAATTCATGCAATAAGAATATATATATATTAAATATTTTGGAAATTTTAAATAATAGAACATATAAAAAATATATATTTCATAAAGATTGATGATTTATAAAAAAATTTTATTTATTTTTAATGAACGGAGGTAAACATATGTACCTTCGTTATATATTACACCAAATTTTCTTTGTTAGCATCTTCACTTATTTTGTGTATGTGATAAATATATTACTCATTTGAAAATGTATTTTATTTCCCTGTATATTTATTTATATGGATATTAAATTTTATTATGAAAAAAATAATAATAATTCTCAGAAATAATGTTTGAACTACTGTTACAATCCTTTTCCATGTATCTTCTGTGGCAATAAAATTATGTGCTATAATTTCCAAAAATATAGTAGCATTCGTCACATAACTAAAATATTAAAAAGCAGAAAGAATTGTTTTTAATTTCAGTTGTTAGCCATGAATGTGCACGTTGTCATTTGTCGTTAATTTTTAAATACTTATACGGAAATAAAAATGGTCAAGATCTTTGTGTATCCTCAATTCTTGATATAAAATGTAAGCATCCTTTAATTAATAAAAATAAGTTTTTAATTCATACACATTAAAGCTTTTTTAATGATACTTATTTAAGTTTATATCCTACCCTAAATGAGCAAGGCATTATAATTAAAACAAAACATTTTGTATTTGTATTCTCTGTAGATGTGCTTCTGCAAAAACGCGTTATTACAGATTCTTAACAAATATAATGGCTAAAAACTGCCTTACACTTAATATGTCTTACATGGTATAGGAATGTATTCCACCTTTCACATAGATAATTTTACATTGGCTTCATAGATCATATTATTTCTATTTCTAATATTTTGTGTGTTATTGCAAATTGTTACATACGTGTTGTTTTCTTTTCTTTTTTGTACAATATTTTTATTTCATAATCTATGTGATGTTTAAATAATTTAATTATTTATTTTGTTTAATGGTTTTAGGTATATGTATGTAAGACAACTGAATTTTTTCTTAACCTCACCAATCCAAAACAGTATGCTAGCAAGATTGAAATCGTTGTAAACGTATATAGTGGTCTTTATGTAAAAAATCTGATTCCACGTCTGAAATCACTTTCACATCGGTAAGTACATTTCGTTCAGTTTGATTTGCAAGAGGAAAATACATAGTTGGAAACGAAATTTGAGATGAGTATTTGCATGTCGATTGATTATAGTCAATCAGTAAACGTATGAAGGTTTTTAAATGAATTGCATAGGTTGTCTTGAGAAATCAATGCCACAATGTTTATTTTATGACTTATAATCGGATAAATTATTCGTATAAAATAAATTGACAAGCGATTGCATGTATTGTTAGAATGGCAAAATTCGAATATTTTCGTTTCGGCTCGATTTGCTAAGATATTGATCTGCGTAAATAACTGTAAATAATAGTAAATAAAAGTTAAATTTTGAGGGATGAAGACATACAAAAATTGGATAAATGTTTAATATATATGTGTATATATATATACTTATTAAAAACTAAATAAAGGTTAAAAATAAAAAGTAGCATTTATGTGATAAGCGCTATAGCTGCAAATAACTACACAAATTATAGGTAGTTCATTATATTTAATGACAGTTTAGCAGACTCTGAATTTTTCACCATAATTAAACTTAAACTGAATGTAAAAAGCAAACTACCAAAGAAATGCTAAGAGATTTAACTGGAACAAGAAAAAAATCAAAAGGATGTGACCTCATCAGCAGTGGGTATTTTCAAAAGCACAGCAATATTCAGAATAAAAATTGTATGGAATAAATTATTGCAATAGTGGCAGTGGTTTTCGGCCATAGTGTTCTAATGGATAAATCAAATGCACAAAAACTTTCAAAAGCATAGCATATAACAAGCACTCCTCCACCGGATCCGACGCCACATTAAACAGCATATATTCCAATCTGAAGGCACAGCTGAAGTAAAACAGATTTATAATGTACTCGTACAGTAAAATAGCAAATATCATTTGTATCCAAACCGGAGCCACACAGCCACTAAAACAACCAATATCCATTGTACAAAAATCCATCCAAGTTCGTTCCGTGTCCGTTGCCACACAATCGCAGACGTCCTTGTAATTAAAGAAGCTATTGTATTACCTCCAAAATGGCTTTAAGTGATGCAAATCATTAACTGTCAATCATATGGCAATTACTCAAAAATGAAGACCATCTGCAAAACTTAAAAACTAACTTTTACCTACAAAAGGATTTTTTTTTTCTTGACAAAATCAGTTTTTCTAAGCACTACCTATAATAATATGTGTGTATAATAAGTAAATGTACATCAGTAAAAAAATTCTTCAAAGTTATTCAAAGGGTACCGAGTCCCCTCAAATACATTGAAGTGAACTGTCTGATTTTTTATGATTTTGGGAGACTTTACTGTGGATCATACCTTGGTATTCCAACTCGACTCTCGATTTGCTTCTTCATAGAACGATTTCAATAAATAACTCATAACAAGGAGATAAAATCTTCAACTATGAGAAAACTACTTTCTTCGAGTAAAACGCCATCGCTTAAAAAATAGCAAGTTTTGCGTATAATCAATCAAAGTGTCACCCTCACACACATACATATACTTATATACATAATACACATACAAGTTCTTCACAAAACTGTAAGAACAGTCCTTTTTATTATTATTATTATTATTATTATTATTACTATTATTGGATTTTCTTTTAATTTTCCCCATGTTTTATACGTTTATTTATTTATTTATTTATTTTTGTTTTTTTACTTAAATTCAATGCATTATAATAGCGATAGACTGACTGGCTATTTCTTACTCTATTATACAGGGTGATTCAGCTCGTCGGTGACAAACTTTAAGGATCGATAGAGCACACCTAGACGAACATTTTTGAATAGGGAATGTAGGGTCCCTGACGCGATGGCTCTAGGCGCTTTCGAAAATTTGGGTGCCGAAATTCGAAACGTCATAAAAACTAGGGAAATGGTTCGATTTTCTTGCTTGTTGCGTCGAAATGATTCTGTTTGTTTAGACTTTCTTCAGTACCAATTTGATAAGCGTATCTCTTAAAACATGGATAGGGGGCGCTGCAGACTTTGGAGAGCTAGACAACAACTTTAAGCCCGTTATTTTGATAATTTAACACATGCTCGCCAAAGTTTATACTCTAACTTAAAGTTTGAACCCAAAAGTAGAGCCCTGCAAAAAGCGTAAGAGCCGGAATAAAATGTCAAAGTACAGGGTGGTCGAAACTCGAAGGCTCCTAGGAGATAAACAAACAGATTTCTTGACTTATGGCATGCATTTTCATGATTCTGTTTGCTGGGGCTCTCTGAAACTCAGTTGAACGGTACAAAAAGAAACATCGATAGGGGGCGCTTTGGGCAAAAAACATAATTCGTTGACATTTCGGACGCTAACTGGAAACGGGGCGCTACGATCAGTTAGAAACAAAACAAGAGAGTAATTTACTTATCATAAGAAGCTATTAAAACTGCAGTTTTTTTTTTTTTTAACAAACATAGCTGGTTTCAATCATGCACAATGCGCGCAATAAAATTTACATAAGGTGCTTTTTGCTGATTTATGCAAAAGATATCGTACCATATCGATATGCAAAAGATACGTAATGCGTAGACGACAACGCGAGATGACGTAGTTGTATGCGCAGACACGTCTTTTGAACGTGCGGTACCTACTTAAGCTTCGGGTTACTTGTCTGCAGATCGGTAGTAGGATGGAACGGTACACAAACTCTGAATTGGCTGACATGCATTTGGCGTATGGCGCTGCTGGTTGTAATGGACGAGCCGCTCAGCGGTTGTACGCCGAGCGTTACCCCAACAGGCAAATCCCCTGCCATGCCTTCTTCGCTCGAGTACACCAGAGGTTGTCCACAACGGGATCTTTCGACGGAGGCAGGCCTGAACGGGAGCGATCAGTGAGCACCCCCGACAACGAAGAGGCTGTGCTTAACCTGGTTGAGGACAACCCAGGTCTTAGCACGAGAGATATCGCCAGACATGTTGGCATTTCGCAAGCAACTGCGTGGCGCATCTTACGTTCCCGGAATCTGCACCCCTACCACATCCAGCGGGTGCAGTTGCTCAGAGAGCAGGATTTTGGCCCTCGAGTGGAATTCTCAAGATGGTACTTGGCGATGAGATCCAGGGATCCCCGTTTTGTAAACAGCATTTTGTTTACGGACGAGTCCACCTTCAGCCGGGAGGGAATGTGGAACGCCCACAACAGTCATGTGTGGTGTGATGAAAATCCACATGAAACCAGAAGCCGAGCAGCCCAGGAGCGTTTCTCAGTAAATGTGTGGGCCGGCATTCTGGGGGATTGCCTCATTGGCCCTTATTTGTTACCTGAACGGCTGACAGGTGGAAATTACCTGATTTTCCTGGATCAAGTGCTGCCGCAGCTTCTGGATGAGGCGCACGTACCCGAAGGTTCGCGTCGCCAGATGTGGTTCCAGCACGATGGAGCTCCGGCCCATTACACGAACGACGTGCGTCTCCATCTAAACGCAAGGTATGGCCAGCGGTGGATCGGGCGTGGGGGTCCAGTTCACTGGCCTGCCCGATCACCAGACCTCACCTGCTTGGATTTCTTCCTTTGGGGTTACCTGAAGGCCGAGGTATACCATACACCTGTCAGCAGTGCTGAAGAACTTGTGGCGCGCATTGTGGCAGCTGCAGGGCAGATCAGAGATACTCCTGGCATTGTTGGAAACACACACTCCTCAATGCGACGGAGGTGCGAAGCCTGCATCATGGCCCAAGGTCGAAATTTCGAGCATCTTCTGTAGTGTTATTTTTTGTAAATAAATTTCCAGTATCATTGATGTTTTTGGTCTAAATTTATTCAGAAGTGTTGAGCAGAGGTAGAAAATGTGTTTTCATTATTACTAACTGATCGTAGCGCCCCGTTTCCAGTTAGCGTCCGAAATGTCAACGAATTATGTTTTTTGCCCAAAGCGCCCCCTATCGATGTTTCTTTTTGTACCGTTCAACTGAGTTTCAGAGAGCCCAGCAAACAGAATCATGAAAATGCATGCCATAAGTCAAGAAATCTGTTTGTTTATCTCTTAGGAGCCTTCGAGTTTCGACCACCCTGTACTTTGACATTTTATTCCGGCTCTTACGCTTTTTGCAGGGCTCTACTTTTGGGTTCAAACTTTAAGTTAGAGTATAAACTTTGGCGAGCATGTGTTAAATTATCAAAATAACGGGCTTAAAGTTGTTGTCTAGCTCTCCAAAGTCTGCAGCGCCCCCTATCCATGTTTTAAGAGATACGCTTATCAAATTGGTACTGAAGAAAGTCTAAACAAACAGAATCATTTCGACGCAACAAGCAAGAAAATCTAACCATTTCCCTAGTTTTTATGACGTTTCGAATTTCGGCACCCAAATTTTCGAAAGCGCCTAGCGCCTTACCATCGCGTCAGGGACCCTACATTCCCTATTCAAAAATGTTCGTCTAGGTGTGCTCTATCGATCCTTAAAGTTTGTCACCGACGAGCTGAATCACCCTGTATAAAATAAAGCATCTTTGTACGACATGTGGATTTTCTTTTCGACTGAAGATTTAACTTTCGTGTGTCGCTTTGTTTTTCTTTTTCCATTATCACATTTCTATATTTCATTTGGTTCCAATTTATGATTAATTCATTTTTATTTCATTTTTTTGTTTGACATCATCTATCTTTAAAATATGCTTATGATTCTTAATACATTAAGATTTCCTGGTAGGTTTTATTTATTAAGATTATTTCTATATAAATAACTATAACAATTAATCGAATCGTAAATAACTATAACAATGAACTATAACAAAATCGTGCGAGAAAAGTGTTCCAAAAGAAGAAAAACATTTGGTTCTTCGATATACAAGCTTTCGCTATGATTCTGATAAAAAAAATTGGACTATCATAGCCGAGCAATTTATTGATGGATCCGTTAAAATTCATTTATCTTGCTGAAAAAACTTTCAAGCCCTGTGTCCCTTCCATCAGCCAAAGCCTCTGCATCGAATGTGTCAATTAATAGTAAAAAATTAGACGATTTAAAACATGTTCAGGATAGCATTCTGGAAGAGCATTTGGCATTTTATCAAAACATATTTAGCTGGCCAACTGCTAATGTTGAAGATAATCCAACTGAGAATGATAAAGAATGTGATTGCGCACCAAAATGATATTAAAACATAAAAATGTTCCTGTAAAAGTGTTATCTTCATTAATTTTGGTTAAAAATATGTTTAATATGACTGTTTTGTTCAAATTAAATACCACCTAACCTCGTTTCTTGCTAAAACAACATAAGTCAGGAACAGTTTTTCTGTTATTATTTTTTTAAATTATCAATAAATTATAAAAATTATTCGATATTTACAAACTTTGAAGTCCAATCTCCATACTCGAAGCAAAAAGATCCATAAAAATTCGTTTACTTGTGAATAATACAGTTTTTTTTTTTTCATTTCTGAAAAATTCTGATTCTGTGACTTAAGTGGTTTTTGGAATAACCGATTCAATTCCAGCTATCAAAAAGTGGGTGAAAAATACAATACAAAATTCCATCTTGCATACATGAACCAAATTAAGTTAAATAATTAATGTCTTTTTGTCATCAGAAACACACACGTGTACATAGTTTTTATAATTATAGCATATGAGGAAGTAAGTGAAAAATCGATTACAAAATTCCGTCTAAACATACAGGGTGCTTAAAATACAGAATTACGTATTCTTGAAACTCACTCGGTCATTCGTCTTTAAAGTAAGGAGCGAACTTAAGGTTGCCAGGTTTGATAGGGCAACCGTTTCAAGCAGGAAGCGACATTGTCAGCAATATGACATTATCAAGACGCCGGAATTGAAAAGTCGTGTCGATGAAAATCCTAGGAAGTCGATGAGGACAGTCGCCTGGGAGCTACAGGTTGATGAGGCCACTATCCAATGTGTGATTCATGAGGACCTTCATTAGAGGTCGCATGTGATGAGGAAAAGACAGTTCTTGTCCGAGAGAAACAGTGATAAGTGCCTCCTTAACAAGCCGAAATACCAAGAGGAACCAGGAATGCTGTTCTTTACCTCCGATGAGAAAAACATTGTCCAGGTCCAAAAAGTAAACCACTAAAAGATCGGTGGTTGCGTAAAATCTCCGAAGGGCTCATGTACAAAAAATTTCGAGTCTCACTGATGATTCTGGGGGTTGTGAGCAGTGAAGATGTCCTGATGCCACCAAATTTATTCCTTCAAGGTGCCAGAGTCAACGTCATTACTTATGCCGAGGTGTTAAAGCTCTGGATTACTTCTGTAGCACGTGTGAGGCCGTACGTTTTTCAGCAAAAACTGCACTATCCCATACAGTCCATACAACGTAATAATGGATGAGCAAAAACTTTCCTGACCATGCTCTCCAGCTATTAACCCAATGGACTATTAGAAAATTCCATCTTAACATACATGAATAAAGTTAAATTAAATAAAACAGAGTGTGTAACATAAAAGTGTGCAAAAACAGATAACTGCTTTACACTAGGCGAATTGTTTGATAACACATTTTGACGAAAGTGCCACACATTTAATCTACCTTTTTTTCTTTTCTTTTTTTTTTTTAACCTGTTTTTACCTACTCCGGAATATATTTTTTTCTTCTGTTCAGATGATTTTTTTCAGCACCTGTGAGTTGTTTTCTTTACTTTTCTTTTAAAAAATTGACGCATCTTGCATTAAAGTATCCCACTACGTTTGACACCATTTTTTTTAATAAAGCGAAAATGACTGTAATGCTAGTTGTTTCAAATAAATAGAGAAAAGTAAGGTAAAACGCAAATTCGGTTGAAAACTAGATATCACAGTGTGACTCAAATTGAGTACCTCTCTAGCGTCTAATGGTTGAAATACTTATCTCTAGGCAAGGAAATGAAGCTTCAATTACGTTATCTCACACTGGCATTTATGTAGTTTCTGCGTTGAAAAATTTATTTTATCAATTTTAGCTCACAGGCTATGAAAGCCTGAGAGCTAATGTGCCCGCAGGTTCTGTATGTACGTAACGCGATTACTCTTGATAGAAATACCCGATTTGCTTCAAATTTTGTATATAGGATCATTCTCATAAGGCGCTTCCTTGATTAGTTTTGGAGGATCATTGGTTAAGTATAAAGGGGGAGGCGGGGGACTAACTCCCTCCCGCCCTTAATTTAGATAGGTGGATTTTTCATGCAGAATTATTCCATTTGCTACAAATTTGGTATATCGTTTTTTCTGACAAGTCGTTTCCCTGATTAGTTATGTAGATTCATTGGTTAAGTATAAAGGGGGAACGGGAGGCTAATCCCCCCCCTTTAATTTAGATAAATGGGTTTTTCATGCAGAATTATCCGATTTGCTTCAAATTTGGGATACTGGTTTATTATGATAAGGCGTTTCCCTGATTAGATTTGGAGTTTCATTGGTTAAGTGTAAAGGGGGGAATGGGAAGCTAACACCACCCCCCCCCCTTTTGATTTTTTTTTTGAGGGCATTATTCTTTGAAATAAGAGTATAATATACAATTAGTGTGAATAGCTTGTAAGCTCAATACCGTCAGTTTAACTGGGCATTTTTCTTTTTATTTGTTACTTTCTTCTACCTTTACAAAAAATAAAATATTGGATTCGTGAAAATTTTCGACTTCCGGTTTCCGATCGATTTCTGCAAAAGTTGACCGTGCGAAATTGAGTTCATATTTTATAACCCCCCTGTATTTCGTAAGAAATTTAATAATCTTCCCTGCTGTAAAATTTGTTGCACTTCAAGTGATAATTTATCAATATGAAAATATTAATTAATCATTGATCATGTAATCGTGTAATCATTCAAATGTTATTGTTATTTGTTCAATTTATGATTATTCAATTATAATTATGATTCTGTTATATTTCATTTACTTGTTATAGATCTGTAGCGAACTTCTTTGCGCTTAATTTGCTTTATCGTCATTTGGATGAAATAAACTTTTATTTCCTACGAAAAAAGCAGAAATATTTCAATTATTTGAGAACTTTTGAAGATAAGCGAAAAAAGATGGAAATGCCAAATAGTAACAGATGGGAATATTGTGTGACGTGGCTTGCTGAAAAGATGACAATAGCATTGGAAAATCAAGTTCTGAAACATTACCTTACCACATCTTATATTGATGAGGTTTTTAATTTTAGGTTATTTATCTCTTTGTATGTGATAATTTATTTCCTTTGTAATATGTTTTCTAAAACTACACTCTGTTAAATTAATAAAAGAAAGTTATTTTAAAACGTCGGTAATACAGAGAAAATTTTCAAAAAACTCAAAGCATATTCAAGGCTGGAGTAGCACAGTTGAAGTTTATTCCAACAGAGCGAAAAATGTCCAGACCAGGGATCGAACCTGGATACTTGCCAAGTATCCAGGTTCGATCCCTGGTCTGGACATTTTTCGCTCTGTTGGAATAAACTTCAACTGTGCTACTCCAGCCTTGAATATGATTTAATCCAGTTGGAAAAAATATTCGTTCCCTTCATAAAAACTCAAAGCATTTTTTTTTTTTTTTTTTTTTTTTTTTTTTTTTTTGCAAAAAAGGGGAGATATTCATAACACATGCTGACAAAATACTTTGTCATTTTCCTTCTTGTTTATTTTTTTTAATCTCATTCATTGCAATAAATTAATCCAAATTACTTAATGTCAAACACATTACGTTGTTGATCAAGGAATTTTTTTAAAGATTTTATAATTATTTATTAACTTAAATGGCTATTAAAAAGAATTTGAAACTTAATTGCCAGTAAGTCTGACTAAAATATATAATTTTTTTTTCCAAATTCAACATAGTAAGTGTTTATGACTTTGATTTGTCCGTCTGATTGCCTGACCCCTCTCTCTGTCTTTGATAAATATTGCTTGAAAGGCCACAGACATTGATGTGATTATTGAAATTCACCATACCACGTTTCCTGTTTAAAATGGTAACTGTAGCATTTATTGTAAGTATGTATGATTTATTAAAGAAAATCTGATTTTTTTATGTTTAGAATTTGGAAATTCTACATTATTTTGTTATTAGTTCTATATTTGCTATGTAGCTAATACTAATTATATTAGTTTTTTTTATATAGTTTTCTTATTCTACTTTGCTATTGTGCTATTTTAAGTACCTTTCTTTCACATTATTATATAAATTTAGTACGCTGCGGCCCACTTAACGTGGAAACTAATCGTTTGCGCCGACCAGAATAAAAGGCTGAATGCTAATTTTCGAACACAAAAGTCAATTGTAGTATTCTAAAGAAAGTGATATAAACGGCAAATATAGAAAATAGATATTACTCTATAAAATAGATATCACTAGATATCACTCAATATTATTCTCAAGTGACTGTCATTTAGTGATTTTACAGACAAGTTACTGTACCGTGACTATTGTTTTGTGACCAAACACCAGCTGACTTTACAATGAAATCATTCTCTGACTTTCATGTAACTATCACAAACTTTATTGTAAAATCACCAGGATAGTTGCATTGTGACGAGTCCCCAAGTGACATCAAAATAAAGTCATTTTGTGATTTGTTACAAAACAATGCTCATGTTAACTTTACAATAGAGTATCCAAAATTCGCACAATGGGGCAGGAAGCCTCCAAAGTTGGCAATAAATAAGATTTACTTTGAACAAAAAAAGCACATCATACATTCTTTTATAGACTTTACGTAGTAAAACTTAAAACTTTTACATAGTTATTAATTAATTTACAAAGCTTTTTCAAATGTTTTCTGTACAAAAATAAGTTAAAAACAAGAAATTAAAATAGTTTTATACAAATTAAATAGTTATGAATCATCCATAATATCACATTAAAAATGCAAAAAAAAAAAAAAAAAAAAAAAAAAAAAAAAAAAAAAAAAAAAAAAAAAAAACTGGTGTCGCAAACACAAGTAATAATTTTAATGATTCTGAAGCACACCTTAAAGTGAATATCAGCGGCTCGTTTTGAAGGAGTAAATTCCCCTTTCTCAGGCAAAATGTATGTACTACTATCAAGACAGCAGAAAGAAAACTGTTTCTGCTGTCTTAGTAGCAGCACACACTTTTTGTCTGAGGAAGAAGCGTTCATTCCTCCGAAACACGTCGTTTGTATTAATTTTCTAGTGTGTTTTAAAATGTTTAAAATATTTAATCCATGCTATCATCTGAGTAATCATCACTGTTACTATACTGATCACTAGATACATTGACAGATGGAGTTTTAAGAAATGTAGGGCTTCTCCCAGCAGATGTTCTAACTTTTTCTTTCTTTTCATTTGTTTGCTAGTGATCACTGGATCCGAACATAGAAGTAAAAAAGTGAAAATATCTATGTTAGTTTTTTTTTCGGCTGCATTTTCTCTAGTAGTACTCTCAGTATATATTAAAGTCCTTATTCCTAACTTCTTGTGGTTCCTCAGTCATCTGTCCTATGGCCAACAGAGCCGAACTTATAATTTCTGGTCCGTGAATCAAATGCTTGTATGTAATGTTGGGGACATGGATACTTCAAGACAAAATATCTGGCTGTATCATGCGCAAATATACGATAGTTTTCTAAATGTATCTCATATGTACTGGATATTACTATCAAGATAATATGTAGTTTTTTCTAATCAATTCCTGTGATCTGAGCAGAAAGTTCTGGATTCCGAAAAAATCTCCTGGAAGTGTTGCCATCGTTTGAGATACCGAACCCTGGCTTAAGTTTGCCCACAATTGAACCACATCGGCTTCTAAATTCTTTTTGAATTCGAATTTTATTTTGAGCTACGATTTCTTTTTCACTTTTTTCATGAACTTGCAATTTTTTAACGGGTAGCTTATAAGACATGTGCAAAAGACATTTGAATATACGTATTCATCCATGGAGCACTGATAGGCCGTGTTCATAATTTTCAGTTTTTACATCTCTGGATATTATTTTATCAATTTTGTTAAATTGTTTTGACGTTGCGCCACATATAAAGCATGCAATAGTTGAACTTGTTTCTGTCAGAGCGTTACTAACTTTACCGTCTATCATGGAAAAAATTAACTTGTGATTTATTTTTATTTATCTTCATTTAATTGCTAAATCACTATCTTGAATATTTTTTATCTGTTCATCCATTTTATTTTTTTCCCGCAACACACAATTTGTTAGATTCCTTCTTGAATTCTATTTTAATAGGCCTGCAATATCTAGTTGACGCTTGTCACGGGTTTTCCCATATAACTCTTTTTTTCAGATATAATTCGAAGTGGGACTAGAGACGTAATAAATACGGCTGAATCACTGGCGTTTGAGTCACAGAAAGCTTGTTTGTATGAGCTATGTCCCGAAGACCTATGAAAACCCCACTTTGATATAAAGCACAACTGCGCTTTAATTCTTCATTTTCAAGTGATTCGATGACAAGTATTTGTAACAAGCATTCTGAAGTGTGATCTAGAAGAGCCTGTAATCTAACTGATGCACTAATTTCTGTTACTGTGATGATTTTAGGTTAACATTCTTTTTTTGCTTCTTTTCTTGCATTCTTTTTTTCACAGCTTTGTAAGATGGAAATTTTTCTGGGGGACTTCTTCTAATGACATTATACTGTTTGCGAGATAATTTCGCGTCTATTAACACAGCCAGAGCATCTTCTCCTGACAAAAGCTGTTGTTGTGATTTTACAGATTTTGTATAAGCATTTTGATATTTGATAGCTCGCTTTGGACTTATAGTTTTATCTTTTTAAACTTTTGAGACCTGAATCTGTCCTTCAGATCTTAAACTCATACATGTCGCGTACACTAACGAAGATGTAGAACTAGAATCGCGTAATTGTTTTGCTCTTAATATTTTAATTGTTCAGAACACCTTTCAAACAGAATATGAGGCCGGCTACGTTTGCTTTTCAATGCCGCTTCTGTATGTTTTTCAAATCCAGGAAATGAAAGCGATTTGTCAAGCCACTCCTTATTAATTCTAAAAAAACTCTTCCTTGACTCGACAGGCTTTTGCCCATCGGAATTTATATTGAAATTTAAAACATTTTATATTCTTTTTTAAGACTATAGAACTACTACGTGCGCAGTTTATCCCGATTCTGGAGCTCTTTTACCAAAATTCATATTGCTTTTGTAAAGTTTTTTTTCTTTCGGACGTTTCATGATATTCAGAAATTCTCTTCTGTTAATATATAATGTATTTAACAGTCCCTAACAAAAACGATTTGTAATCATGTTCATGTGCGTACACTAACAAAAAAATTGAGGAGGATTAACTATAAAAATGACCATACAATTAAAAAAGGAGTAAAAAGGAGCAGAATTTTCTGAAATATTTACCATCCTAAAACTCAAACCTAGTAGAAAAGATTATAATTGACACTTAACCTGCTTTAACTCATATCTAAAACCTTCAATGTTTGTAGACACTGTTAAATTTTTTTATAAATTTCACTACTATATATTCTAAACGTCACTTTATCTATAAAAATTATATTCATTTTAAACACAAATTAAAAGTTCATGTATTTTTATGACATAATTGAAGCTGAAGGTTCCATAGTCAAAAAATATTATTTTTAAATTATTGCAGCGTAATTAACAAACGAATGTTGAAACGGAATCTTTGATTATTTTTTTATTCATTTATTATCATCGTGCGATATGCAGTTTAACTTCTTACTTTAATGACGACCAAGATAACTTTGCACACTTTTTAATGAAATTCTAATAAAAATTTTAATGAAATATAATGAAATTAATTGGCAGATGTTTACTGTCATCTGCTCTATTAACCCTTTATCTACTGACGGTACTTATAAGTACCATTAAAATAACTTGTTATAAAATTCATTTAATACATCGATTAGTTGTAATACAGATTAGAATGAGTTATAGATACATTACTTTATCTTGTTCAAAAAGTATTATTGGTATTATTACAAAGTATTATTACAAAACAAAAATATTTTTAAAAGGATGATTTCTTTTGCCTTTGCATCTTTTCAGCTTTCTTGGCGTTGTGGGGAGGGGGAGGGGGAGGAAAATTTTTCAATCCGGAAATATTTCTATATTTCTATTGTAAAAATATTATATTTGTATATTTCCTAATTCTAAAAAATACTAAGAAAAATATTTTAAATAAAAGATTTCAGTGGGGTTATAAATATTGTACGAAATCCCTATAAATTTAAATTTAATTAATCCTTCTAAATCCTTCAATACTTCTAAAATCCTTCTAAAATTTACTAAATGATTATGTAAATCTTCTAATGTAGTTTAAAAAATTCACGAAAAGTACTTTAGAAGATAAAATTTTCATGAATTCCTAATTCAGTAGATAAAGGGTTAAAGTGACAGATGTTGGTAGTTCAAAATAGAATTTCATTTTTTCAATTTTTTGCCAGATTTGAAGGTTTCTTGCACCACTGTGCGTTGGTCAGCAAAGAGTCTCAGTGTGACTTCATTATGACGTCATTTGCACTATCAGAAAAATTCGTCTTTATACACTAAATAATTCGTCAAATTTTAAACAAATAATGTCAGAACTCCTAAAAAACATGCTTTTTCCACTAATTCTTCCCGGAAGTCTGAAAAAAAGGGAAACGGTTTTACACATTAATATTAAAAAAAGAAAGAAAACCTTAAAATAATAAAATTATTACATGCGAAATACATTTAATAATGAAAATTACGTCATGTATTAAAACAAACATCTAAAACGATTTATTATGGGCAGTGTTCATATGATCTCACAGTGGAAATCTCATGGTATAAAAGTAGCGCGGCAAGCAAATTTGTTTATATTATTTCATCACTTGATGCAGCATATTTTGTACGAATTACTATTCCATAAATACATATTAGAAAATTTGTATATCCTTGTTAATTAAAATAAACAATTTACGTTTTAAAAATAACATGGAAATAGGCATAATGGTGCATTAAAATAGAGAAAAAAAAATCATTTATAAGTTATACCTGTTCCTCGAAATATCTAAAACTCCATTTTCAACCTAACCACTTTATACCACCTTATTTTCGAATGTTTACTTGATCTTACTTTAAAATTTCAAAAACGGCCCTCAGCTGTCGCGACAGTGGTGGATGCGGCCATGGGAACTGAAAAGCATGACAATCCGATTACAGAATATCGTCCTCGTTCGTTATAAAATCATTCAATCTTCCGTAACTGGGTAATATTTTTAAAACAGGGCACATTACCATGTTTTAGAGGTTGCTAATTCTGAACAGGGGGATTGGCTAGTGTAGCTCGCAGGGCCAGAACCCCCTAGTATTTGAAATTTGTCTATTTAATATTTTAATATTTTTCTATTCTACAAACATTTATTTTCTTCTATTCCTATCGTTACAAACACTTTAATTTCTATTAATCTTGTTTGTTTGTTTTTGATATAGATACACGATTTTCATGAAAATTTTACATCTGCAGTAGGCAAAATAATCGATCAGCAAGAATGGATTTCTTCTGAAGCGAAAGATCTTATGAAAGAACATGTAGGTCAAACATTTTTAATATAATTGCACACCTACTAGTTTGAAAACCATTACAGTAAGAAAATAGTTAAAAGGTGATTCAAAACATAAAATCTTTTAAAAAATCATATATTTAGTTATTGTTTTTTAAAAGTAATTTAGAGTTTTAAGAATAAAATTATACCATATCCGCATGCAAATACGATAATAAATGTAAATACGAAATAATAATAACTCTTTTTATGTTGCATTGTGTGTGATTGCTACGTCTTCCTCCAAGATTTTAATGAATATATATCAGAATGTGTTTTTTTCTTTGTTTTTTTTTTAAAGATTTATTGAGGTTTAACTGATATATCTAACTTTTTACGAAAGATTAAAGTTATGAATCCTTTAAAATGTTTTTTAGTTTATTTTCTCTAAATTGTCTTTATTTTGTGTTGAGAGAAAATTTTGAAAATATGATTCTCGTAGTAAAACACTCTCATAAAAAAGATCTTTTCTTCTTTAAAAAATTATTACATTTTTTAAGTTAAATATTTTTATAAATCCCGAAGAATAGATCACAAGGTTTTTTTTCTCTTTTCTGACGAAAAAAGTACCTAAAAAGAGGCTATTCTTAAAGAAGATACATTAAATTTTAAAAATATACAAGGTGTTGCCGAATTCAAACAATAAATCAAGAGTGGTGCTAGTAGGATAAAAAATTGAGGATGATCAAGAGGATGAAAAATTACCATAGAACATAGGGTCACAATTTACTTATTTAGTGACCTTTACTTATTAAGGTGGCCTAAAATGATTCCGTTAGGGGGAAAACTTGTGTATTATAACATAACTGTTTAAACGAAACTTTAGCCCTATGCTAATATATTTTACACTATATTTTGCATTATAATCATATTTTAATAATATTTTAAACCCAAATTGAGAAATGAAAAAATAGATTTTTGAAAAAGTGTCCAAAGGATAATTTTACCCTCACCCAAGGGCAAAATAATCCTTCATTTAAAAATAATTGTAAGTTATTTTTTATCGGCAAAATAAAGGATATAAAAGTAATTATGACAATACATTATGAAATAAAATAAATTCATATGTAGCTAATAAATTCATATAAATATATGAATATTTTATATAATTCATATATATAATAAAATAAATTCATATGTCAAGCATATATAATATGCTTATGTATGCAATCAAAAAGCATACATAATTTATTTTATGTAAATTATAAAATAAAGAAGTGTCAAAAATAATTTTGAAAAAACAATAAAATGGAATGTTTGGAAATTATGATCGTAGGATAACACATGGACTCAAAGAGAAAGATTTGGAGCAGTCACACATTTGGCTCCCTTGATAGCTAGGACGCGTTACCGGATTTTCTTCAGCCAATGAAATGGTAGTTAAACGATCCACCTAGTGGATTATTTTGCCCGGCAACATGGCCGTCTATATTAGGTCATGTAACTGGATGACGCCGAGAAACATAACAAACTTAGCAAGTGTAATTCACGTCTAAAAACATACTCTATTAAGTAAACCAAGTCGTATTTATGTACATGAAAGACTGCATATATAAATAAATATGAAAGTTAGTGCTTATCTTATAACAGACGTTATAAAAACCACTTTTTGAAAAAATCCTTTTCAGACGCGTAATACTGCGATCGCTTGAATACCGCCATTGCTTCTTCTTCACTTGGCACAACTAGTTTGTGTGTTACCCTGTAGATAGCGCGACCTGTCTGGAAGAAAACCTATCTGGATCGTTTTGCCCGCTAGGATTATTTTAGGCCACCTTCCCCTACCTCATTTGGTATGAAATGTGATAACATTATGAAAATTTCTAGAAAACAGGGTGCTCACGCTATCAATGATACCGTTTGAATTGTTAATCGCAGTCCAAAGCGTGAAGCGTCAAGTGCATACTGCTGGCGCGAATAATGGAAACTTCTGCCACTTTTTTATGTTATCACATTTACAACAAAAGTGAGCATGTCTGTTAAAAGTTTCATTATAAATTTACTTCAGTTTTCTGAAAGTTATTACCGGCAACCCAAGTTGAGTTAGGGTAGAACACCCTGTATTTTTATTAATAGATGTTTCATGACACCATGTTCGATTGCATTTTTTGTTCCTCTTGATGACTACTATCACCCTTCTGAATTTTTCGGTCGAATTCACTAACACCCCTTAATTAAAATTTTTATTTTTCTTCTTCCTTCTTCAGAATTTTCCTCGGTGCTGAGGTGTCCATAGATCGGAAAGTTTCTTATTTTCTCGCCTCTCTCCCTTTGTTGTTCTCCCTCATGGTCCGTACCACGGTAAGTAGAACAGACGGTAGGGTTCACGAAAAGATGCGCAGTAGTTCGTGACGTCACTGGCACCCTTCGTCCAGAACTTCCTGTATCTGGACTTTCATTTTTACTCCTCTCTTATCTGTTTCTGTTTTCGACATAAAGAGTGTTATTTTTTCGTTCGTATAATCATTTTATGCCTTATGCTATTTACTATTTTTTGCAAGCGGTGTTTAATTAATTAAAATAATTAGAGATGCCTTGTTGTGCCGTTTCTGGTTGTACCAATCATACTAGAAAATCCATAAGCCAGGATATGCCTAACGCAGAAACGGAAATATTTTTAAGGTTCCACCAAAACCAAACTTTTCCATAAGACGGAAAAGAATTATATTTTAAAAATGAAAAGCATTCGGTATATGAAACTTTAAAACTGGTAGATAAATAAAATATAGATGAAATACAAATACAGTAAACTCTGTCTAAGGCAGAATCGACTGGGGCCAAGAAAATTTTCCGCAGTAGAAAATATTCCGCCTTAGACAAATTTTACTCTATGTCTATGGATTCTCAGGGACTTGAAAATCTTTCCGAGTTAGACAGATTTCCGTCTTACACAGAGTCCGCCTTACAGAGAGTTTACTCTATAAATAAAAACATGTTTTTACGCATTCATTTGTTTACAGAGAGAGAATTTTAATTATTAAATTTTGCATATTCATCGATTTAATGAAAAAACTAGTATGTTGTGGCTATCACAAAACTTTCTTCTATATAAATCACAGCAATTAAATCATTTAAATAGTACAAGAAATAACAACGATTTATCACCAATTCATATCAAAGTATATCTGTATTTGAAGTTGGATGAAAATTCGTGCATTAGTTCTTGAGATAGAGCTATAGCGGAAATTCTGAAAAAATGTAGCATAGCAGCGCCACCTGTTGAGCGATTTACACCAAAAGTAAACAGCACTAAACGATATCAAGGTTACCTGAATCTGAAATTTTTTGTAAATCCAAGCATTAGTTCTTGAGATGAAGCTATTGCGGAAATCACAAAAAACACAGTATAACAGCGCCACCTGTTGAGCGATTTACACCAAAAATTAAACAGCACCACTAATTTATACGTCAATTCATGTCAAGGACTAACTAAATCTGAAGTTTGATGAAAATCCGTGCAATAGTTCTTGAGATACAGCTCTTGTGGAAATCGTGAAAAATGCAGCACAGCAGCGCCACCTGTTGGGCGATTTACACCAAAAATTAAACAGCACTAATTTATATCAGGGACTAACTGAATCTGAAGATTGATGAAAATTCGTGCATTTTTTCCTGAGTTAGAGCTATTGCGATAATTATGAACAATGCAGCATATCAGCGCCACCTGTTGGGAGACTTTCACAAAAAAATAATCAGCACCAAACTATATCTTGGACTAACTGAATCTGAAGTTTTATGAAAATCCGTGCAGTAGTTCTTGAGATATAGCTATTGCAGAAATCGTGAAAAATGCCGCATAGCAGCGCCACCTGTTGGGCGATTTTCACCAATAACTAATCAGGTTCAGTTTATATCAAGGTCTAACTAAATATGAAGTTTTGTGAAATTCCGTGCATTAGTTCTTGAGATAGAGCGCCCATAAAATTTTTGTCACATACAGACTCACAGAGTGACAGAGTGACAGACAGACTCACAGACAGACATTTTCTAAAAACCATCAAATCGTGTTCTGGGCATTCTAAAACGCATAAATCCGTCGAAAACCGAAAGTCGAAATTTTTCACGAATCCAATACTTTCTTCTTGTAAAGATAGAAGAAAGTAAAAAAAAAAAGAGGGGGGGGGGGGGTGAGGAATGCGGAATGTGTATTTCTTGAATCACAACATTTTCTTTATTTACAATTTAATTTTTTACACGAATAAATTTCTGTTTTTCTACGTTACATAAAGTTAAAATATGCTATTTTATTTTTTCCATTATCATAATAATTAAAAAAGAATACAGATCGCTATTCTAATTGTAAAAATAAGATTCCAAGATTTTTTTTAAAAATGTCATACATTCAAAATTTATAAAGAATTTTTTTTAAATCATGAGTTTTTAAAAGTTTACTGGGATAATTGAAAAAAAATTAAAATAGTACAACTCACTCCAAAAATATTTATATTAAATAATATTTCACTTTAAAAAGCGGTACTAAAGATTACAAACGTGCAAAATGTGTGACAGTCGCTTTTTTTTTTTTTTTTTTTTACCGATTTCCATAAGGCGGAAAATTGTCTACGACGGAAATTTTTCTCGGTCCCGATCGATTCCGCCTTAGACAAAGTTTATTGTATTTTTTAAATTGTGTAGTAAGTATATAAATAGTGAATACAGTTTTAAAGTATATAGTTATGTTTTGAAAAATTATGTCTTTGAAAAACGTTCTTAGATCAGCCCTGTGTTTTTTTAATATTAAATCACGAGTTTGTAAATATATAAATATATAAAATTTCCTAATATATATTAATTTATGAATAAATAATATATATATTTTAAAATATATAACATAATTATAAGCGCATTTTTCTCAAAGATTTATGAAATTAAGAGAAAGTTTTCCGATTTTTCTCAAAGTATTTTGAATTAAAGCTAAATTGTAAAATATTATATTGAAAAGATTATATCTAAAATAATGAAATAGAACTGAGAAAGTAGGAAAACTTTTGCTTTTTGCGCAAACGTGTTTAAATAAATTATTAATAATGTGTCGAAAGTTAACACTTCCAAAAACTAAATGTAAACAGAAGATTGAGCCTTTAAAAAATTCTAAATAATAAAAACATATATATATATTAACTCTAATTTGAAAATATTCAGTTAGTAGATGTTCCAAATATCATATGCAGGCTATTAAATAAATATATAAAACCTTTTTATGAACGGAAAGCTTTATGCAAAGCGAAAAGTGCGTTACACAAGACTAGAAATGGGTACCAATGACGTCATAGGAGAAAACGAAACCTGCGCGTGAACCCTACCGTCTGTTCTACCTACCGTGGTCCGTACTATCTTTTCTTCCCCTTTTTTTCTGAGAACTATCCTACAGGGTGGTCATAAAAAAACTTCCCCGATATATGTACCCCTAGCGGCCTGACCACTCAACCAATCGAAAGGAAATTTCAGATTTAGTTATTTGAAGGTATGCGCTCGAGATCGTGATGATTTAAAACAATACAGTTCTCACGGTTACGGTTACAATGAAAAAATTTCGAAATTTTTCGAATGGCAACACCCTTTTTTCTGCTCAAATTCATCTGCGCATTGAAAAACCATAAATGGCGTTGGGACGATACACGTATGACTAAAACTGCCGGTGTAATTATCGTGGCACTCAATCGGAATCGGTTGTATTTATTTGGTTGTATTTATGTCGGCCAATTATCTGCACGTGGGATATAGGCCCTAAGGGGGGGAGTGCCTTCCGTGGAGGTCTTTCTAAGGGAACCTAACCCGTATTAACGCTTGGAGAACCAAGGTTCGAAGAAAACCACGAAAACTCCGAACGATTAGGCCGACGGGCGCGATTGGGATCGAACCCAGCACCTCCCGTCTACCAGCTTCGAGAGCAGAACCTCTCAGCCACTGGTGGGGCTCTCAATCGGAATCATTTCCTATGAAACGTAATATTCAGCACTCTAAATCAAATTATTACATTTTGATTTTCGCTATGTGTACAGAAACACAACTCAAAAACACATTTTGACACAAATCTTGCAACATTACTCAGTTCACAAGAGAAAAAAAAAAGTCGGCTACTGAAAAACATGTAGCCACTCCGTCGTTCCTCGCAATGGTCTTTTTTGCAAGTATTTTACGCCGACAATTTTCATTGTACGTGTGTTATTCCAACGCCATTTATGTTTTTTCAATGCGCTGATGAATTTGCGCATGAAAAAAATGGATGTTGCCATTCGAAAATTTCGAAATGTTTTCACTGTAACTGTAACCGTGAGAGCTCTATTGTTTTAAATCATCACGATCTCAAACGCATACCTTCAAATATCTGAAATTTATTTTCGATTGGTTGAATGGTTAGGCCGCCAGGTGTTCATATATCGGGGAAGTTTTTTTATGACCACCCTGTATTTCTCTTTCATCAAGTGGTTACCATTTCATAATATCTTTTGGTAATCTCTCTTTGCTCATTTCTTGTGACAGTTGCTATTATCAGGTATAACTATTGATAATCAAAATTTGAATTTGAATCTGTGATTATTTTTAAAGATAACTGAATTAAAAATATACCGTGTGCCATGGAAGAAAATCAACTTCATCGATCCAAGAATTTGTACAAAGTAGGACTATGGCAATTCACGGGCATGATTTATCACACTCGATAGACACACTATTTTTATTTTTAAAAATGATGTGTTTTATTACTTGATTAATTGCCTGTGTTATAAGTTTATACTATACCACATTTCCCTTATAACATATTTTCAACAGGAATTACTTTTATAATAAATATTTTGTGACATAGTTTTGAGCATTTGTAAAAGACTGATCCAAATCGATTTTAAGGATTTTTGGCACAGGGTGTCCATAAAAGAATGTCCCAGTTATAAATTTTAATAGTATCAACTGTAAGCGTTGTAGAATGTTGGTTCAAGGTCACAAATAAAGAGTAACTCAAACAGTTTTAGATAAGCGCATGCGCGAGTACTGCTTTGTTATGGACTCGCTTGCAGTGCTACATACACAAAATGGCAATTCCTGAGAGTAAAGTATTATTGTTGGGCTGAAGATTTAAAAGCTGTTAGAGCCATGCGATTTTTTCCTTTGGGGCTTTATAAAAGATCGTGTCTACGTTCCGCCGCTAACTCATGATTTGCCCGAGTTGAGACACGGAATTGAAGAGGGTATTGCTTGCATTACTCCAGACTTGTTAACCGAAGCTTGGGAAGAATTGGACTTTAGATTGGATGTGTGCCGCATAACTAAAGGTGCACATATTGAACATTTGTAAGAAAAACTAGGTTAGTTTACCTTCAATTTGTTGTATGATTCGTTGTGAATAATCTAAATTAAACTGTTATATTATACCACTGACACTGGGACATTATTTTATGGATACACTTTATTTTACGTGAATTCCAGTATGCAAATATGGTACATACGTTTTCGACTATTTGAAGCAGTCATCGCAGAAATATAACTTGAAAACTAAAACAACGCTTACATTTTGACTTACAATATTTTTCGTGTAATCTTATACAGAAATATATTTTTAGTAACGTATTTCAATAATTGCATTATATGTACCTACACAGAGTGGACATAAATTTAGTAGGGCAAAAAGAATTTTTTGTTATGCTTCGTTATGCATCCAAAAGTAAGAGTACCCATGATTAAAAGATGGTGAAACGTGAAACAAAGTTTACCTTTTTTTTACAAAGGTTCAATGTGGCTTCCCTTGGTTACTCTGAAAATGTCCTATTGGTAAATCAGCTCTTGAAATATGTTTGAGAACATGTTTACGTCAACCAAACAAAGTGCAGAGTTGATTCATGGTTTTAAGTTAGGAATGGATTTCGGAAGCAGAGAACTACAAACCTTATCTTTATTAAAACAATGCATCGAAATACAAAGGTGAAAAGACTGGTATTCATGGTAGCCACCACGACCGTGATACAAGCCCATTAATGTATCTGAAATCAGTCAAAAACTGAGACCTCAGCACTCAATTAGAAGTATTTCCGCGGTAAATTACTAGTAATCTGCTTCTGAACTGTTACTTTACTATTCACTAGAGCAGTGGTTCCATATGCGGGGCAATTTGATTTTTTAGGGGGGCAATTCCAAATTTGTTACTCACCCATTCACCTTTTTTTTTTTGTTGTTGTTGTTGTTGTTTTTTTCGTAAAAGTAAGGTTGCAGACTAAAAATGAATCGAATACAGGTAAAATTTAAAAAATCAGTTTTTTTATTGAATTTTAAAGGGGGAATTCGCCCTGAACGAAAGCGCTTTTTTATAATATTTTCGACACGGATTTTGTTACTTTACTTTTTTTTACGATAGCTTAGTACAGCCCATAGCAGATAGGTTTATTTTACGTAATATGCTCTTACACTACGCAGACACAGCAATTATTTTGTAAAATGTTTCGACACAGATTTTGTTACTTTTTTTACGATAGCTTAGTACAGCACATAGCAGATAGGTTTATTTTACGTAATATGCTCTTACACTACGCAGACACAGCAATTATTTTGTAAAGTGTTTCTACACGGGTTTCGTTGCTTTATTTTTTTACGATAGCACATAGCAAATAGGTTTATTTTACGTAATATGCTCTTACACTAAGCAGATACAGCAATTATTTTGTAAAGTGTTTCTCCACCAGCGACAATAAAGCCAGTATGATACAATGTATAAGAAATTCTAATATATATATATATATATATGTTTTTAAATTAGATATTGCATGTTCATCTACTTCATTCATACTTTATATATTTCAGATTGAAAATTTGGAGTGTAACATGCTTTTTCTAAAGCAACACATGCCTAGTGACACATATCTCAGCGAATTTTTTAAAATGGTAACTATATGATTATTTTATTGATATGAATTACATTAATAAATACAAGGTTTTCATAAATCCTGTAAATTAGCAAAAAATATTATTCTTGAATATAGAGGTAATCTCATCACAGACGTGCAAAACAGGTGTGCGACAGTATTTGAGGTATTACTAGTATCCGAGACCACACACCATATTAAAATACGTTCACTACTTTTAAGCAGTGCTTTTTTCTGTCATTTACAGGTATCCCAATATATCTTGAAGCTTGAAGCTTCTCTTGATATTTTTGGTATTATTACGAAACATATCAAACTTTCCATACATAACTGTTTGGGTCTTGTTTATTGTATTACGCGTTATTGAATGTTTACTTCTCATTTTATGCCCACGCATGGTTGTCTCACATGATTTTTCTTGCTATTTTGGTTAGTCCGTAAAACCTCCGACTACCAAAAAAAGAGATTCCATTGGACTCATACGTAAATATAAAGGGTTATAGAAATACAAATAAACTGTTGATTTTTATTAAATACTAGCTGAAATACCTGGCGTTGCCCGGGGTTTTAAACATGTTTGATTAGAAAAGTCAATTTTCAAATTAAACACCGTACGGACTATGAATCTGGCGCATATATGCTCTCTTGTTTAATGTACTTGCCTCTTAATGCTTTGAGAATGTTAGTGTTAATGAGAATAATGGTAATGAGAATAATGTTAATGCCTTGAGAAATTTCGCTTTTATACCAGTATTTAAAAAAAATGATTCCTAATATAGCCTTGATTCTTGAAAAAATTTGAAAAATAAATGTAAATTCATGAAAAGCCCTTCATGATATCACTTTCTCTTGTAAAAGCCATGCATTAACCCTATATTCGTTTTAAATATGAGGTCATGCGTGTATTAACCTATATTATTCACAACTAAAAAGAAATGACGCATCTAGTATTTGTCGAGAATTAAATAAAACTTATGCACTCGTGACATCATAATTCACTTTTATATTTTAACAGTATAAGGCTACTATAATCTGTGACTCGTGCTAAAGCCAGTATATACGTCAGGGCACATTGCCGTTATCATTATCTTTTTATGCGTGAAGGGTTATATAAGGGTAAATAGGTACTCCATTGTGAAATTTGTTAATTTTTGAAATTCAATATTTGAAAAATGGCATAATCATTAGATTTGAAATTTATATCAAGAAAAATACAATTTTTTTTACCTTTCTAACGCAGTTTGTCTAACAATTTTCTGACAAATACTTTTCGAGCTATTAATTTCTTCAGTAACTTCAAATGTTTCATTTTCCGAGATTATTCTGTTGCAACGATTAGCGAAAAAGCCAGTCGTCAGCAATGCGTAGCTTTTTATTAAGGAGGATTCCAATACCGTAAAATTCCATAAATAAGACTGTACCCGAATATAACTCCATCCACAATTTTCAACAAATTTCATTTTTCGAGAAAATTTGGTTTATAAGACCCCCTACAAAAAATCTTTGGTTCGAATGTGTTTTCATCGACCGCTTGACGACGAATCTTTTTACGGTGTCGATAAGTTCGCCAAGGTCTTTCTTTGTTTTTATGCTGTCCGAAAAACATGTTTTTACAAAATCTCTGTCTGTGAGTCTGTCTGTCTGTCTGTATCTGACACAGATTTTGTGGGCGCTCTATTTCAAAAACTAATGAACAGAATTTAATAAAAATTTAGATTCAGTTAGTCCCTGATATAAATTAGTGCTGATTATTTTTTGGTGTAAATAGCCCCACAGGTGGCGCTGCTATGCTGCATTTTTCACGATTTCCTTAATAGCTATATCTCAAGAACTAACGCATGGATTTCCATAAAACTTCAGATTCAGTTAGTCCTTGACATAATTTGTTTCTGATTATTGTTTGATGTAGATTGCCCAACAGGTGGCGCTGCTAGGCTACAATATTCCTGATTATCGTAACAGCTCTATCTCAAGAACTAATGTACGAATTTTCATCAAACTTCAGATTCAGTTAGTCCCTGATATAAATTAGAGTTATTTAGTTTTTGATGTAAATCTCCCGACAGGTGGCGCTGCTGTGCTGCATTTTTACGATTATCGCAATAGCTCTATCTCAAGAACTAATGCATAAATTTTCATCAAACTTCAGATTCAGTTAGTTCCAGATGTAAATTGGTTCTGATCAGTTTTTGGTGTAAATAGCTCAACAGGTGGCGCCGTTACGCAGATTTTTTTTACGATTTTCGAAATAATTCTATCTCAAAAACGAAAGCACGGATTTTCATCAAACTTCAGGTTCACTTAGAAGCTGACATAAGTTGTTGCTGATTAGATTTTTGTGTAAATCACCTAACTGGTGGCGCTGCTATGCTGCATTTTTCAGGAAGTTTTAACGTGTATGAGATAGAAGAAAGTTTTTGGATTGCCACATCCGACTATTTTTTAAATGGTGAGGAAAAAAACGGGTTTTGCATTTCCATCTTTTTCTTTTAATTATTTTTTCTGTTTGCTTGCAGCTTAATAATTTCTTTTTCCCGCACTAAACAAAGGGAACTTGCTCATATATTCACGGAGTCCTTTTAATACGTAAAAAATATGTATAGAATTTGAATAGTTTCTTTCTTTCTAAAGAGGAAATAATATTATTTAGTGAATTATTCATTATTTTTCGATTATTTTAAAGTTTTTAAAATTTTCTTAGAACATCTTATTTTAAATACAAGGTGTTCATAAAAGATGGGCAAAACTTTAAGGGGTGATAGTACACATCCAAACAAACAATTTTCATCAAAGAATGCACGGTCTGAATTAAAGCGAAAAGGTGATGTTGTTATACGAAGCAAAAACAAAGAAAGAACGATTAAGTGACAAAAGCAAGTTTAATGACATGTCTCCGTACAATCGTTGAGCCCCTGAGCCATTTCCATTTTGTTCCGTAGATAAAATGCATATCAGCCTTTTCCCTAATAGTGAAAGACAACATCTTCCGATACTTTCCTACCGCGATTGACATTTACACACACGGATCAGCCGCTTTTATATATTAGTCGAGGCAAATTTTTGCATACGCTTTCTTCTTCTTCCCCATATCACATATGCATTCTATTAGTGTTGTTCTTTTCCCAATAACTCCCAACAGAAATGGAGCTTTAACGTTTGCATGGACTAAGTTTCCAAATGCACAAGCACCTATGAATTTTATTTCCGACCATGCATTATTTGATGAAAATTGTTTGTTTGGATGTGTACCCCCTTAAAGTTTTGCTCATATTTTATGAAACACCCTGTATTTACGGAATATACCTTATCCTGTACCAATTAATTTCTGTTAATAGGCATTAGATTGTGATGTGTATTTGATTATATTATTTTGTTTAATATTAGATGCGAAGTCTTTGAGGAAATTTTCAAGAAAATTTCGTTTATAAGCCCCTTCCTACTTTTGCCGATATTTCATGCTGTCAAAGGGTTGGTTGGTTGTGTTTATGACGGCCAATTATCAACACGAGGGATATAGATCCTAAGGGGGGGGGGGTGGCCCTTCGTGGGGGTCTTTCTAAGGGAACCTAACCCGTATTAACGCTTGGAAATCCAAGGTTCGAAGAAAACCACGAAAACTCGAACGATTAGGCCGACGAGCGCGATTGGGATCGAACCCAGCACCTCTCGTCTACCAGCTTCGAAAGCAGAACTTCTCGACCTCTGGTGGGGCGTTGCTGTCAAAGGGAGGGGGACTTATTTTCAGAATTTTACAAGAATGCATAATAATCTATACAGAATAGAAAAAAAATATATATTTTTTAATGATTAAATACCTGTTTTTATTATATTCAATTACTGGGTACATGGCGTACAATTGAACAAAGGTAAATTATTTTGAGCAGAATATTGTTACAAAATTTTCACAATAATTATTCATAACAAAAATTATTTACAATCGGTCAAAAAAAATAATCCTGATACCAATTTAATTCCCAAATAGACGCAGAATAAAACAAAACTCTCATTCGATTGGGAATCATGTCTTCTTTAAATTTATGTTTAAAACTAGTTGGATGTGCCAATCCCAAAACTTTCTTCTATCTCATACATCTTAATATTTTTTTTAAAAAGTAGTTACAGATGTTAATACCGCAATATTATTAGTTCAATACTTTACCAACTTTGATTTTCATCTTATATTTCTGCTTCAGTCAATTATCGAAGTTAAAAACGAGTTAAACTCGATCATGATATTTATTAAAATCAATAGTTTTTCATTATTTTGTTATACATCAGTTGTTTACGAATAGCCGACTTAGCGGGACACAAGTTTTCGTCGCTGAACGAGCTGCCGATGGACAACAGAACTACGAAAGCCGAGAAAATTACACAAAAATCGCTATCGCTTTCCCACGGAATATTTCCAAATTCAAGCAGTACCTGCTGGCCATAGCCAAAAACATACACAAAAAATTTTGCTCAATTCTATTCATAACTTCATACACTTTTCGATTGTAAAATAAACAAAATAGCATAAAAATAGCTATTACAGCAACCCCTTCCTACAGTGCGTCCCAAAAGTTTATAGAAAACCATTTTTTTAAGAGCTAACTAAACGAGTAAAAAAGACGAAATAAATTATGAAAATATATAATGATGAAATAAAAATAATAAAATACTCAATACTTTTAGCAGTCATAGATTTAATATAAAAAATTTATAAATAAAGCAAAATTTAAATAAAACAAAAAAATACTGTCCCAAAAATATATAGACACCCGGTGTTAAAAGCAAGTACTGATGTCGAAAATTTGCATATTCCAAGGTTATGTACTTGTGACGCAATAGTTTTCCGAGATAAAATCTTATCTGTCTTACCGTTTCCAACTGATTGCAAATATTCCTGGCAATGTGCAGTTTTCCAAAAAAGAAACTTTGGAAATTTATCGTTTAAACGGTCGTGGATGGAGAATTGTGGACATTTCAAGAAAAACTGGATGCAGCAGGGTTGGTATTTACCGAATTCTATCTAAAGGTGTCAATCTGAAGCAAAATACCATTCTAGATGATCAAAGAAAACAACTAAATGATAAGACAAAGAAATTTTGACATTATTTCAACCCAGAACCTGTGTGTACGGTTAGTTTCTGTTGAAGTAAACGTTTCAGTATCAAAATCCACGGTCCTTCGACGATTGCTAGCAAGTACATTTCTTGATTTTCGCGAAATGCGTCATTCGTCAAAGTTTATAAAACGAAATATAGACACTCGTGTTCAGTGGACCCGAAATCACAGGAATTGGTCAGATGAATGGTTGAGTGTTCTTGTCAGTGATGAAAGGAAATTCAATTTAGGTGGCTCCGATGGTTGGGCATATTAATAGCACGATATTCGCAAGGATTCACGAACTTTTTTTAGTAGACAACAAGGAGGGGGTTCACTCATGGTGTGGGCAGCATTTTCTTATAATGAAACAACCCATATTGCTTTTTTGAAAGGTCATTAATGTTCCGAAGATTACCAGAAAAGGCTTGAAGTACATAGTTACTTCCATTTGGAAAGTTGCTAGGCGGGAACAAATGGATATACCAGGAAGACAATTGTTCCATTCAGGTGTACAACTCTACACAGTAAAAAAAAGTAACTGTTACGGACTGACCAGTCCTAAGACCTGACCTGAACCCAATATAGAACGTCTGGGGAAGATTAGCTAGAGACCTATATGCTAAGGGGCGTCAATTTGCAACGGTTCAAGATCTAAAGCTGCAAATTGAACAAAGTTGGTTTTCTTTAAAGTCAAAACGTCTTCAAACTCTTGTTTTGAATATGCCTGGTCAAGTTTTCGAAGTGATTAGAACAAACGGCTTAAATATTTGAATGTTAAAGGGGGGGAAAAATGAGTTGTCTGTAAACTTTTGGGATTGTCAAATTTAAGTTTAATTTTTCTCCCAAAGTCTATGGTTGTGTAAAACATTATTTATGTATATTATCATTATTGCCTTGCTATTATTTATAATTATAAGATATTTTGAAATTGTTACTCTTCTTTTTAAATTGGAAAATTTTAAAAAATACGTTGTCTATAAACTTTTGAGACGCATTGTATTTGAAATTTTCAATAAGAACACCCAATTTTGGCATCATATTTAGATTCAATGGTAAATTTTAACTTCGGATATCAAACGGGAAGTTATTCAGTGTAAAAGTTTAGGAACTAATGTTAAATTCTTTTTAATAATTGCAAAACAAACTGCAATGCTCTTAGTTTTATAAGTATAACTGAAAAACTACTTGCCGGATTGAGCAGAAATTTGGATTTCCCTATTTAAAGCTTCTAGAAATTGATTACTGTAAAAAATTTTGTACTTTAGATTACATAGTTTTTCGAATATTAATTTCATAATATCGAAATTGTTGATACTGATGTTAAATGCACGTAAGAAACATTAATTTTTATATTATTGAAAAGTTTATTGTCACTGAGCGCAAAGAAAATAATAACATTTAAATCCCACTGATGATGACCTTGTAATGGCTGAAAATGTTCTGGGTTTTTCTAATGTATTTTAAGAATTTTTTAATGTATTTGAATTCATTTAATATTACATGTATACTCCTGAAAGTAATTTTTGTACATTTGTTTGTGCTTTTTAATATGAATTTTACTTAGTTTTTTGTCATGTAATACATTTTGAATGTAACTTTCTTTCAGTTTAATCCTACGCGAACAAATTTCTTTCAAAATTCGCTGGAGTATTACAAAAGTATTATGAATACTTACACAAGGCGTCAACTGAATCATTACAGAAAATATACGTGAGTAATTTTTTAATTAAATGTTATTCTACTGACTCTGTAGCTATTACAAAGGTTCTTTTAGAATTTTTTCATTATTATCTGTTGGGATGTAAAATATTCACTGCAGGGTTGCCAGTTTGGCCTCCGTTTTTATTTAGAAATTCTGAAGTCATACCAGAAAATGTCAGTGGTATAATTTGGTTTATTTACTGCCAGGCATTTCATGATTGCATAATGTCAAAATTTTTCCTTTAGAATTTCCGCTAGTAATTGAAATTTTTTAATAAAATGGAGGCCAAACTGGTAACCCTGATTCATTTCATTTCGTGCTAAATTCCATTGAAAAAAAAAGAACTTCTAAACCATGTATCATAAAAAATTTACAGTTGTAACTAAATATGTTGACGCATTCTATTTATCCGTTGAGGTTTCAGCCAAATTTTGCATCTTAAAAAAAAAAGCGTAGAAATTCCCCTTTAAATATTTTTTTTAATAACTCATTTCGAGAGAAGAAATTTTGGGCTTACGAACAATAAAACAAAGTACCGATCATACGAATTAAGGAGAGATACAAGACCTTTCAAAAAATTCACTCCACAAATACATTTCAAAATTGGCCGATTGTACGCCCTTCAACAGCCTAAATCCAAATTTTCATGAAATTTGTATGATTAGTTTCTGAGAAATTAATTATTTTAAAATGAGCCTATTTTAGGAACTGTATCCAAATTGAAGTTTGGTACTCGATTGTTGAAATGTTACAAAATGACTATGCTACTTCTACTAATGTATTATTTCTTGCCAATATGAACATCTCGCTCGCTTAATTATGTTTTGCCTATTGCACTGTAAAAAAAAAATCTGTAGTGCTACAGATCAGTGGCATGGCGTCCGGTCATCGCTGGATGCGGCGATGACCAAGCAATATTTTAAAACTCTTAATAAGCTTTTAAAACTCTACGATCCAGTTTTAGCAGAACATTTGCAGTTCATGTATAAGTGAAGGTAAGATTTAAAGTTTCTTTTTTGAACATTCAACCATTGAATTTTAGAGTTAATAATTTTTCACCACAAACTTAAATAATTGCGATGACCACCGAAAATTTTCACGCCACGCCACTGCTACAGATGTAAAGTTACATGCTTACTAAACTTTCACCTGTAACGGTACGAAAAAAGCTTCAAATCTACAAAACTAGTTTTTGTAAAGCTACAAAAATCTGTAACTTTACAAATGAATCTGCTAAAATTTCAGTAATCTTACTAAACTTTTATTTGTAACCCTGGCTGCAGTTACATGAAAAGTTCTCGGAATCCCAATTTCCAAAAAAATTCTTAGTAACCTTACAGATTTTTTGATTTTCGGCGCAAAAGTGTGTCTGTTATATGAAATTTTGTTGTTGCCGTTACATGAAAAGTTCTAGGAATCCAAGTTTCCTAGAAAAACTTTAGTAACTTCACAGATTTTTTTTTACAGTGTGTCAGATAAAATGTTTCATTAAAATGAGTAAAATTTATATTTTTCCAATTACGCATTTCTGGACATCCTAGACTAAAATCGTCATTTTGACGTTTTTTACTCATAGTTCAAAAACTACTTGAAAGAAAAATTTAAATTTGAGAATTTGCATAAAGCAGGACCTAATAAATATAAATCTATCAAAAAAAATTGTAGGCAATTTCGTATTGCAATTTATTTTTTTTTTCGCATATTAATTTCATAATTCATATTATAAAATTTTTAAAATTACGAATTCAATGTATTTATGTTTGGCTTTTTTAGTATTATAATCAAACAAAAAAAATTTCACAGTAGGATTATAATTTCATGAAATATTAATAAAAATATTAAAATGTAATTTAACGTTAGAAGCACTAAGTTTTAAATGTTTATAATTCAAAAACGTATCATTCAAATGACTTGAAATTTGGTGTCTAGGCATAGTTTCAACCGAAGATTTAAAATATATTGTAAAGATTGGGTGTTGCTATTGAAAAAAACAGAGTTTGGTCTGGTTTTGATTTGTAGATGACCCCCTAAGCAAATTTTATATACTTCATTTAAAAGTAGACTTTATTTCCAATCGTTTGGTACTTGTAAATTTTTTCTATAATAAGTAGTTGCAGAGTTGGTAGGGGGTGTTTATTTTTTTTTCCACGACTATACAATTTATATAAGTCGGTTCTTAAATTATTTTTCCCGCTCAACAACACGAAACTTTCTGACACATTTTACGGTACTCATTTTTAAACCAAACGCATGGCACTTGCAAAACTGACTATTGAAGTGATTTGTAATAGAACAATTATTTTCATGGTGTTTTCCATTTAATGAATTACTTATCGAGTTATAAGCGATTGATTTCATGTGACGACAGATTTTTCTCCTTTCCCGCGCTGTTTTGTCCGGAAATTCGGTTCAAAACACCAACTTTGACAGAATTGTCTGAAAGAACTTCTGCTTTATCAAGAAATGAAAAGCACACTTCGATTACATAATTTTTTAATAAGAACACCTGCCAATCTTAACAAAAATGAATTCAGAAATGTGTTAGTGGGTAGCTCCTCTGGATTTGAGAATAGCCATAACAGTCACAATGCTTTCATGCGCTGTCGCATAATAACTAATTATTGAAAGATTTTCATGAGTTAAAATGAATCGAGTACAAAACATAAAGAATTTTTGCATTCTGAAAAATTAGAACACACTGTAAAAAAAAAAGAAATCTGTAGTTCTACAGATGTAAAGTTACATGCTTACTAAACTTTCATCTACAACCGTACAAAAAAATAGCTGTAACTGTAAATATGCAAAACTAGTTTTTGTAAAGCTACAGAAATCTATATCTTTGCAAATGAATCTGCTAAAATTACATTAATTTTACTAAAATTTTATCTGTAACCCTGGTTGCAGTTACATGAAAAGTTCTAGGCATCCCAGTTCCCTAAAAAAATTCTTAGTAACCTTACAGATTTTGTGATTTTCGGTGCAAAAGTGTATCTGTTACATGAATTTTGTTGTTGCCGTTACATGAAAAGTTCTAGGAATCCCAGTTTCCTAGAAAAACTTTAGTAACTTTACAGATTTTTTTTACAGTGCAGTTGGATTCTACGCAGTAATTTACTTACTCGTATTTTTGAAAAGTGGGATGTCCCATCCGAAGCAAGATAGCAGTAATTGATAACTCTAATCACCGCTGATTTCTGGTTCACGACTACTTTAATCCTTTGGCTACTTTCATATAGGATGAGTTACATGGTTAAAACAACGCTAGATTTGTGCTGCCCTTAAATTTTAATACAACTACTTCCAAATAGTAATATTAATTAGTTAATGAATAATAAAATAACCTTTCAGAAGATAATTCGGAAAAATGATTAACAAATTTAATGTGCAAAAATCTGTAATTAAATAAGACGAAAATTACTATTAATAAATAGTGATGCTCAAAATTAAAAACCGAACGAACTCTACTATGTAGGTTTGATGGCGACGCAGTCAAGAGCTTGAATTCTGCGTCCAGAAGAACGTCACAAATTTTTGAACGTCACAAATGGAAAATAAAGACGAGATTTTGTCTTTTGCTTCACGTGCACAACTGGATGTGATTTTGAAGTTGGTGGTTTCGTTTTTTATGAAAATCAACGTATGTCTGACATCGTTCTGTTGTCTTGAGAAAAAGACACTAACACTATAGCCTGAATAAAAGAATAGTCACTCACCCATTTGCTTTTTTAAAATCATAAATCTTTATAAATATTTTGCATATGTAAACCGTAGCTCGAGAGATGACAAAGTAAAATATTATAAGGAGCGGTCAATCTCAGACAGTATTTGTTTATGGATTCAATAAAGCTTCCTTGCTATGTTATGTATCAGATGAAACTGCTTTGCACAATCATTTCATCTTTTGCATCAAATCAGATGAAACTGCTTTTTGATGAATCTTTGCACATTAAACTTGCAACAGAAAAGAAAATGTTTCAGTTTTCAAAGAAACTTTTACCCAGAAATCATTTTTAAAACAATGTGTTTTCTTTATCGAATAAAACTCAGAAGATTTAACTGACATAGTACAGTCTCCGATGTCGCACTTACCCGGTCACGGGTTAAAAAAAATTTGCAAGCATCGTCTAAAAATATTCAATGACAACATTATATATATCCTTAGTAATGTTGATTCTAAAATATATATCTTTTGACATTGAAAAATAAAAGAAAATATTTCAAAAACATCAACATCTCAGCAGTGTTGCCAGTGGGCTACTTTTTTCTATTCAGATCGCTTGATTGGCACTACTTTTTTGAAATGTTTAATGTTCAAATGTTCTTATTTCCGTCTTATTTAATGTGTCATTAAATAAGGCAAATTTCACTATTTTTAAATAATGGTGGCAATCAAGAAATATGAATAAAATAAAAGTAGCCCTCTGGTATCACTGCATCTCAGTAGAAAAGGGGATTTTTCTATACAATATTTTGCTTAACACTAGAACCGCCGTTAGGGGTCATTTTGACATCTGCCAAAATTGATAATAGTCGATTCGAACAAGAAACTTTTTCTAGAGATATGTTATATATATAAAGCACAACTTCGACTTCGAACACCTTTTTAACCGAGGCCCCCGTGAACACCTCCACACATCCCCGGGTTCAGTATTTGTGTGAAATGGCAGGAGAGCAAACTAAAACCTGGATGGTAGCAAAAAATTTAAAGGGGGGGGGGGGAGAAAACAAAAATAAAAAGGGGGTAGAGAAAACCTGACAGGTGGGATAAATGAGCTACTTGAAGTACAAAATAAAGCACAAAAATAGGCAGTGTTGCCAGATAGTCAAAAGTCAATTTCCCAAAAATTCCTGAAAGTTTCCCCAAATCAGTGTTTTTTTCCGTAAAAGTCCCCAACTCCGTTTTTACTCAAATAGGGAATTTTTAAATTTTCAATTTACCAGTATAAAAAATATCTAAGTAATTTAAGCTAAAAAATTTTCCCCAAATCAAGCCTTTTTTTGAAAAAATTCCCCATTTACAAAAAACAAACTTTTAAACTGGGCTGAATGCATATTCTGTAGCTGCATGAGAATGAAAGATATTTTGCAGTGACAAGTTATTTCCTGTTTGTTTTAAAAAGTATTGTCTAACAATGTTGGACTATTGTTACATTAGCTCCATAGCTTTAGACAATCTTTTATCAATTGGGATTTGAATGAATCCGAGATGGTACGCTGTTTTAATTTTTTTGTCATCCCTACACTGAAGTACATAATCATAATGCAAAGTATTTTAGCTGTATCAATCGATGTGCTTTTGCATATCATAAGAGAAAAATATCTGCTTTCCACATATTTAAGTTAAATTTTTTTAAAAGAACTGCGTAGGACTTTTTCGTTAAAGTCCTGCAGATTTAGTCACGTGCAGATTTAAGCTGCTTAAGACTTTAAAGTCTCATGTATCTGTAATATGGGTAAACTGTAATGTAGTAAACAATGAACACGACCACATCCAAGAGAATAATGGCTGATATTTCCGATTTCTAGATTGTATTTTGGTTTTTCAAATCAAAATTGAGTTCGAGACTGATCCAGTTTTTTCAACAGGACTAAAAGAAATTAAAAATTCCCCAAGATTTTCCCCAAAATTTTTCTAGTCCCCAAAAGTTTCCCCACGAACTACTTGTCCCCAAAAAATTCCCCTAGAAGTTCAAAATTCCCCAAAATGGGGACAAAATCCCCAATCTGGCAACACTGAAAATAGGTTAATTAAATAAGTTCAATAGTTTTAAATAAAATTTTTGGTGTGAAACATTTTTTTATAAAAATTGAGTAAAATAGCCGGCAGTTCTAGTGTTAATTATTACATTACTGTTAATTAAATGCATTAGCTAAAAATGCCTACGTATTGGACGAATTTTATCTAGAAATGCGGATATTTAGTATTTGGAAGTTTTAGAATCATAGTTTTAAAAGGTTTTTGAATCATTATTTTCATACTAGAAAAATATTTTTCATTTTCCTTCAGTAAATCTATTGTTATAAATGCTCCCTATGTCATTAAATAAGTATCTATAAATTAAGAAAAATATGCCTTGCAATCTATACTAATATTATAAAGAAGTAAAAATTGTGTGTTTGTTAGAGGTAATCTCTGGAGCTACCGAACCGATTTCAAAAGTAATGGTATCAAAACGATGGTGTTAGTCCAACTTAGAACATAGGCTATATTTTATGTTGGTGCCTCTAACCCAAAGGGGGTGCAGGAGCAAAAAACGTTCTATAAAATGCGATTTTTGTGTTACTGAAAAGCTTAGAAATATGAAATTTGGAATATAAGTTACTTATGAGATATAAATGATGTCTAAGAACATTTTCTAAACAAGTCGAAATATAAAGGGGTGAAAATGTACAAAAAGCGTTCGAAAAAACGTTCGAAATCGTAGTTTCTATACAACCTCAGGAAAAAAGACCGATTTAAAAAATAATGGTGTAAAAATGATGGTGACAACTCTTGCTCCAAGATAGGCTATATTTTAGGTCGGTGCCACTACCCCAAAGGGGGTGCGGGAGCAAAAAACGTTCTAAAAATGCGATTTTTGTGTTACTGAAGGGCCCAGAAATATGAAATTTGAAATATTAGTTGCTTATTAGATATAAATATTTCTAAGAACAGTTCTTAAACAATTCGAAATTTAAAAGGGGTGAAAATGCACAAAAAGCGTTCTAAATGGTGGTTTCTACACAATCTCAGGAAATACCAAACCGATTTAAAAAATAAGGGTGTCAAAATGATGGTGACAACCCTAAGCTCCAAGATAGGCGATATTTTATGTCGGTGCCACTACCCCAAATGGTGTGCAGGAGCAAATAAAAAAGAAAAGTGCCCAGCTAAACTGATGGCATTGAGCTCACAGGTTATTCACACTAATTGTATATTATACTCTTATTTTAAAGAATAATGCCCCTCAAAAAAATAAGTGAAGGGGAATTAGCCCCCGTTTCCCCCTTTATACTTACCCAGTTAACCTCCAAATCTAATAAGGGAAGCTCCTTAACATACTAAACCGGTATACCAAATTTGGAGCAAATCGAATAATCCTGCAAAAAAAAACCATTTATCTAAATTAAGGGGGTGGAGAAGCCCCCCTTTATCCTTAACCAATGAACCCCCCAAACTAATCAGGGAAGTTCCTTAACATAATAAACCGGTATACCAAATTCGGAGCAAATCGAATAATTCTACATGAACCCATTTATCTGAATTAAGGGGGTTGGACTAGCCCCCTTTCCCCCCCTCTATTCTTAACCAATGAACCCCCCAAAACTAATCAGGGAAGTTCCTTAACATAATAACCGGTATACCAAATTCGGAGCAAATCGAATCATTCTGCATGAAAACCCCATTTCTCTGAATTAAGGGGGGTGGACTAACCCCCCTTTTCCCCCTTTATCCTTAACCAATGACATCCCAAAACTAATCAGGGAAGTTCCTTAACATAATAAACCGGTATACCAAATTCGGAGCAAATCGAATAATTCTGCATCAAAAACACATTTATCTGAATTAAGAGGGGTGGACTAACCCCCCTTTACCTCCTTTATCTTTGACTAATGAACCCCCAAAACTAATCAGGGAAGTTCCTTAACATAATAAACCGGTATACCAAATTCGGAGCAAATCGTATCATTCTGCATGAAAAACCCATTTATCTGAATTAAGAGGGGTGGAGTAACCCCCCTTTTCCCCCCTTTATCCTTAACCAATAAACTCCTAAAACTAATCAGGGAAGCGCCTTATCACAATGAACCTAGAAAAAATTTTTGAAGCAAATCGGATGTTTCTATCAAGAGATATCGCGTTACGTACATACGTACGTTCATACGTACATACAGAACGGGCGGGCACATTAGCTCTCAGACTTTGATAACCTATGAGCTAAAAACCTTCTAAAAATGCGATTTTTGTGCTACTGGAGGGCCTAGAAATATGAAATTTGAAATATTAGTCACTTATTAGATATAAAGGATTTCTAAGAACAGTTCTTAAAAAAATCGAAATTTAAAAGTGTGAAAATGCACAAAAAGCGTTCTGAAAAACGTTGTAAATGGTGGTTTCTACACAATCTCAGGAAATACCATACCGATTTAAAAAATAATGGTGTCAAAATGATGGTGACAACCCTTGTTCCAAGATAGGCTATATTTTATGTCGGTACCAATACCCTAAAGGGGGTGCAGGAGCAGAAAACGCTCTTAAAATGCGATTTTTGCGTTACTGAAGGGCCTACAATCATGAAATTTGGAATGGTAGTTACTTATAAGATATGAAGGATCTCTAAGAACATTTCCTAAAAAAATCCAAATTTAAAAGGGGTGAAAATGCGCGAAAAGCGTTGTAAAAAACTTTCTAAATTGCAATTTCTATGCAATCTCAGGAAGTACTCAACCAATTTCAAATATAATTGTGTAAAAATGATGGTGACAGCTCTTGCTCCAAGATAGGCTAAATTCTATGTCTGTTTCCACTACCCTAGAGGAGATGCAGGAGCAAAAATGTTCTAAAAAGGCGATTTTTGAATTATGAAAGGACCTAGATTCATGAAATTTTGCATGGTATATATTTATTACATATACATGATCTCTACGAACATTTCTTTAAAAATTTGAAATTTAAAAGGGGTGAAAATGCGCAAAAGGCGTTCTAAAAACGTTCTAAATGCCGATTTGTGAGCAATCTCAGGAAGAATCAAACTGATTTCAAAACTAATGGTAGGAAATTGAAGCTGACAGCCTCTGCTCTAACATAGACGCTATTTCCTGTCGGTGTCACTATCACCTGGAGGTTGCAGGAGAAAAAACATTTTAAATTTCGATTTTTGTGATCGCTAGAGGCTAGCAACTTGAAATTAAGCAAGGTACATATTTATTAGATATAAATGATCTTCAGAACAGTTTCGAAAGAAAATGGAAATTTAAAAGGTGTGAAAACGCGCGAAAAGCGTTCTAAAAACGTTCTAAATTGCGATTTCTACTCAATCTCAGGAAATACCAAACCTATTTCAAAATTAATGGTTACAAATTGATGGGGACAGTCCATGCTTCAACATAGGCTATATGTTATGTTTCTGTCACAACCATCTGGGGGTTACAAGAACAAAACATGTTCTAATTTGCGTTTTTTGCACAACTTAGGGGTTCTAAAAAGTCCTAAATTATGTTTTCTATGCAATTTCAGGGAATATAAACCGATTATAAAAGTAATAGTTGCGAATCAATGGTAACAGTCTCTGATCCTACACAGGGTATATTTTATGCCGATGATTCTACCACCTGGGGTTCACAGGAACAACAAACGTTCTAAAAAAAGCCTTTAAAAGCTTTCTAAATTACGTTTCTGTGGAATATTAGGAAATAACAAACCGATTTAAAAATTAATGTTGGCAAGTTAATGTTGACAGTTCCTATTTCAACATAGCCCTTTATGTTGAGAGAGGTGGTAGGACTTGGAATTTGACATTATGGGTTATTTTAAGATGTAAGAAGATGGTTTCTAAAAAATTGAAAACTTCAAATGAATACTGAAATGAGCGTATTAATTGAGCATAAAAGTTTCAAAATACTTTCCAAATTATCATTTATTTAGTTTTATTTATTTTTTATTAATTTAAGTCTCATTTCTGTCTAATGCAGTGTAATAATGAAGTTTAGTCAAACTGTGTTTTAAATAGTAATTTTTGAATTATTCCTAAAAGTATAATTTCTTTTAATAAAAAATTAGACATATAAATATCACTTAGCATATTTCAAATATTACGCGAGCAAGCCGCGGGGTTTGCTAGTCCTAAATAATTAAAAGTTACACACTATTTGAAACATATTATTGGTATTGTCATATTCGATGTTTGGTTATTAGGGTTTTCTGCCTTACAATTACGTGGTTAAAAAGCTGATATATTGATTTGATCTTTAAGTAATAAAATTTAAATTTAAATTTGATGTAAATTTATTTCTTAACGCAGTATTTTTCGAACTAATTATTTATTTCAGGCCTGTATTTAAAGCAGATGCTTGGACAGATAAAAAATCGTATATTGGTAAGTTTAGTAAACTATTTTATTTTTCCAAAATATTGAAAAAATTTGTTACAATGCACAAACACTGAATTTAGAGTTGCACAGTTCTGTAAAAAAAAAGTTATCATCCCCTACTAACCCTATCAGTAATCTTCGTATGAAAATGTGATTAGTACTAATCGATTAGTAATGCTGTATATTAATTAATGCTATACTTAAATTTAGCTTGATTCACCCGGTTCAACAGTTTAGGAATTTTGCAACGCCTAGTATGTATTAAATTCATTTTTAATCGTTGGAAAACACATCGCAATGTAGATTTTTATTTATTTATTTTTTTGAGTATAACTGAAAAACTACTTGACGGAATGAGCTGTAATTTTAGATTCGCATATGTGATAGTATCATCACATTTCTTTTATTTGCGTGACTTAATTCCGATGTTGCACGCCAGTTATGTTGTTTATGCCTCCTCTGGAATCTATTTTCCTTTACTGATCACGGCAATTCTTTCATTTTACCACTAAGGCGATTCAGACAGCTTTTTCTTCCGGTTTTATTCTTTCATCGCATCGTACTTGATGCGCAACGCGCAGGTTTTCTATATTTTTAGATCGCTTCGACGCTGCTCCTAGGGTGTGTGTCTATTTGTACGAATTCGGAGCTAGTTTTATTTTCGTCTGTTTTTATGCGCTTTTCAATTTACATCGTCATTTTAATTTAACTAATGTGCTTAAAATTAATCTATAGTCACCAGTTGTGGACCACTGTTTTTTGGTATATACTCATGCACTTAAGTTTTCTAACATAATTTAAGACAATCTAAGGGTATATTTTTGACGATGTAATCGTATACGAAGTCCGGGCCTTTAGTGTCCTGTTCGAAAGTACCGGGTTCGATGTTGTATTTTAAACTCCTTTCTTTTAACGAGATGCGATTGCTCTTAGTAAATTTAAATTACCAGAATTTTGGAATGCTCATTTGCGATTGGATTATTATTAGCAAGATTATCTCTAAGAATGTTTAGCCAGCAACGATTCTAATACTATGGATTTTAAAGAAGGATTCTCTTCGTCGAATTTTTGTGGTAATGTACAGTAACAAAAATTACCTTTCTTCCTACTTCTCATAATTCGATTTAATAAAACAAGAATTTATGACAACTACGTATTTAAAGTAAGATCAACTTCACTTATTAATTCTATATATCTTATGACCTAAAAGAACTACTAACTGGGTCATTGTCTTTTACAATTCTGTGCCTCAAATGCCGAACCGACCCGCGTTATAGTACAATTAGCAGTAACTGTTTTTGTTGAATACAGGGGCGACATTTGAGGGGGGCTGAGGGGGTGGGCAATAGCTCCCCCCAAGGAATTTGATTTTTTGGAAAATTTTCATCAATTGACAGACTCAAACAAAAATTAAAAAATTGCTCAAATGCTATAATAATTTATCAGATTTGAGTGAATTAAAAGCACATTCATTGCTTTATGCATAGAAATTAATAATTTAAAAAAAAATTCATTTTGGAACTTTCTTAAGGTGAGATATATATCGTACTTTGGCTAATTTTAAAAATGAGATTTAAAATTTTTTTAAAGAGAAATGCTCTTTTATCAATTGCTTCTCATCTGTGTACAACTTGATCAGAAGGAAACTTGTCCCCTCTTTGGTAGTAATTCAGGGGTAGAGTTTTTTCAGATAGTCCTCTTTTTTTTGGGGGGGGGGGGAGGGGGCGAGTATAATTCAAGTTCTTAATTATCCGACTTTTTTACTTTTTTGGATTATTAGTGTCACATTATACTTACTGCAATCATTACAATGTTATCAATTATTTAATTTTGTGCTTTATTAAATCATATTATATGTGGTACACTCTAACAAATTTTCAACGCCTAGGAATGGAGCCTGCGAGCAACCGACAAAACAATTTCTTTAACAGAAAAACCAACAGACTTCCACCAAATCTGAAAGTAAAAGAAATTGCTCCATATTTTAACACGTTTATAATAAAGTGTTCTATAACTTTATCCCTTAAGTACAGAAATGAACACATGGGTTATTACTATGAGCTACCATTAACAGTCAAATCTATAGTTTTTCATTTGAAAAATATTCAGGGCTTCCTTGTTAAAACCCAGGTCATACCGACTCCGACCGAAAGAGATAAAGCACAATCCAAAAAACTTAAAGTGTACCTTACTCGCAACGAAGAAAATACGTCAACCTATCTTAACGCAGGACTGTAATTTCATGTAAATACGAAAACCTCTAAAAAGATTTCCATTGAAAGACAACCTGACCCGAAATGAAAGAAAATTAATCCATATTTTAATACAATTATTGTAAAAGCAGTCTACAATTATATCCTTAATGTAAACTTTACCTTTTATGTAGAAAAATGAAGATATATTATTCATTAATGTTCAAATATGTAGCTTTTTCATCAGAAAAATAGTTAGGATTTCTTTGAAAAATAGTAGTAACACGAACACACCTTAAAAAGTGAAAACGCAATCCAAAACAATTAACGCTTTAAATTACCTTTACTTGCAGAAAATCACTTATGAAAATTTTCTTATCGCTATAGATCACAAAAGTCGCAAATTTCGTGACCTATTCATGACGTTCGTGGGCTGATTATCTCATGACTGCTTGAATTTCATGATTCTTTTTTCGCGATCATATGACGAAATTTGCAATTTTTTTCCGCGATCGTTTCACGGAATTCACTATTTTTTCTGCAACCTTTATCGAAATTGGTTTTTTCTTGCGACCATTTGTCGAAATTCACAATGTTTTTCCACGACCAGCTGACGAAATTCCATATTTGTTTCTGCGATCTTTTGACAAAATTCTCGATTCTTTTTCACGATCATTTGTTGAAATTCGTAATTATTTTTTCTACCACCAGCTAATAATATTTGTAATTTTTTGCGCAATAGTTACAGGAAATTTTGTATCTTATTTCACGATCATTTGACGAAATTCTCTTCGATTGTTTGACTAAATTTTCGTGAATTTTGCGCAATCTTTTGACGAAATGCGCGATTTTTTTCGCAGCCCTTGTACAAAAATCGAAATTTTAGTTTGCGCAATCATTTGACGAAATTTGCATTTCTTTTCGCGATCTCTGATGAAATTAGTAATATTTTCCACGCTCGTTCGGAGAAATTAGCGATTTTGTCCGCGATGATTTGGCGATTTTTTTTTCAAAATTTGCGATTTTTTCTGTGACCCATTGATGAATTTATTGATTTTGAGGAATTCTAAAAAAAAAATCCGAGGACTTTTACGAAAATTAAAAAAATTTAACAGAATAATCACATGTCAAATAAAAAAGTTAAGGAGACATAATCACGCAGAGCTTTTTTTATTGCGCGGGATGTTCTTATTTTCTGTGATATTTGTGCTGTTCTGCACGCTGTGCAATTCTGCACGTTCCCTGTTCCTCAAAAAAACTTTCCCTTGTCCTTCGCCAGGAAACTCTTGAAATGGCACCTCTATAGTAAAACCTGAGAAAAAGAAATCGAAAGGGACTAGTAAAAAGTTCCATTTTAGACAGGTCTCTGTCTTAGCAAGTATAATTGTATGTTTTTTCATCGAAATTTGATTTTTTTCCCCTTGGGGAAATAATTATGTTATAGAAAGGCTTCGTTTTCACAAGTTTTACTGTAGTACATCTCTTTTCAGAGCTATACTATAGAGTGGATGGTTTAATAGTCTTTGAGGATACCTGTAAAAATGGAACCTATAATAGAATCCTGTCTAAAAAGAAGATTTTTCATATTCAATATATTAAGATTTTACCTGCTAAGACGGAAACCTGTTTAAAACGAAATATGGGTTATTGAGTTTCCGTATTCAAAGTTTTTACTGTTTTTGTAGGCATGACTCAGTTTGTTTGTCGTTCGGGGGGGGGGGGGGGGGGTAGACGAACGGATCCTACCCTTAGCTATATAACTTCCCTCAAAAAATATTATATTTCCCCCCCCCCAAGAAAATTCTGAAATGGCGCCCCTGGTTGAGTATGGGGCTGACCCGATTTTACAAAGAATCTTTGAAATATTTTTTCAGGTTAAAACTATACATTATATATTAATGAGCATATAAATTGATTTTTCAACTTAAAATATAAAATTGATCCTGGAGATGTAAGTGCAGACTACTTTTTCATAATTGTATTACAATAAGAATTAATTTTCTTTACAAATCGGGTTCGGGGGGTTGAAATCTGCCGGATCCGGATGGGATCTCGAATTGACTGAATATAGATTTTTCAGGTTCGTGTCGGATATAAATCGATCCGCTCAGGACTGTAGTTGTGGGTTAAAATTGGCGGGTTCGCATTCTGCAGGGTTCGTACTTGGGTACGATTTAGAAGCGATTAAGCGCTAATTTTCACGGTGACACTTTCTCTAACAAATTAAAAGAGTTTCAGATAAGGAGGAAAAAGAAGATAAAGCTGCTAAAATAAAGTAGCTAAAAATTGATCGAAACTCTTTGCCTCTCTTTGAGTAAAATATGTTTGTGTCAGAGTTCGCTGAAATGCTTGCGATAAGTTATAAGCGGTCGCATATTTTTATTTTTATTTTTATCACTTCATGCGTTTTCAGTAATTATTCGTCAACTGATACTTTTCACTTACCTCTGGCATCAAAAAATAAAGTCAAAGCTACTCGAGCTGTATACATAGCAAAAAGTTAGATCCAATCCAAACGCGATCCGCTGTTCGGGTCTAGTTTGTGCATTATCGGATTACATGACCTCTGATGCTTGGATCCTATACGTTTTTAAGTTATTTTTTTTTAGGTTGGGCAGAAGAGGAATGAGCAGTGGCTGAGTCCGTGCAAACCTCTAGTGTATGTTACAAAATCTCCCCTTTTCGGAAGATCATGTTCTACCTCCTCCCTTGCCAGGCAAATGCAAATTTTTTTCAAATAAATTGAACAATTACTAATAATTAATAATTTGTGAAAATAATCAGTTGTTCCAATTAATTATTAATGCTATTGTCACAAAAAACATATTTTAATTATTTTACATAGAAAATATAAAATATTGAATTCCAGAGAGTTGCGATTATAAAATTCATATGACAATGGTGGGGTCATTCAGATCTGGGCCCTTCTGAAAGGGATGAAAAGTTTTTTGATATAGTACGAAAACTTCATAGTTAAAAAAGAAGGAAGAAAAGAAAAAAATGTTGTGTGATTCTGTGCATATAATCTTATTTTCAATTACATTTCATGAGAGTTAAATATATAACAGTTCTCGATCTTATTTGCGATAATACTAGAATGAAAGAACGAAAATTACGAGTTAAAAATTTCAAATATTACATTGTAAAAATGTGACTTCCAAAGTGAATTCTAAAGCTGACATGTTGTCCCATGATCTATAGATTACTGATTAGAGATATAATCAATATTTATAGTGCATCTTTAAGGACAGAAATTTTTTTTAGATGAATTATCAAACATTAACGACAGAAAATGATAGTCTTCGGAACAGCTCATATGATTTTTATAAAACATCTTCATTTGAATGGGGCAGGGCTTGAGCCATCTGAGTCGTTCCCATGATGGCTGTGCCTGAGCCCTTACCTATGAACCATTGGCTTAATAAATGGTAAAATATTCAAGACTTTAAGAATATATAAGCAGGAAGAATTTCAATCCTTTAAAGGACTCTTCACAAAATTTTTCTTCTTAAAATAGAACTTTTCCCCAAAATTCTTTACATTAAAAACAGTTTTTTCGCAAAACTTTTTCATCGCTAAACCGAATACTCTTTACAAATTTAATCATTTCAAAATAAAATAGATATGTCGCGGACAAAATTTTTATGCGAGACATTGACATTATACAAGACATTAATATTTCCAATGTATAAATGTGCAATTTTGAGCTCTTAGCATATTTTATTTTACGCCATTTTGTAATTTTATCTGTTGCAATATTCATTTTTTTTTTCAATTGTTTTTTGTGGATTGTTGTCAGATGTATATTTAATATCTTCCAGTTTTTTCAGTTTTGAGGCTATAATGGCAAAAATTCTACTAAATATTTTTCATTTGACTATGTAAACTAAAAAAATTAACTCAGTGTAACATATATTAATTATATTACTATAGAAAAAAACTTTAAAAATTGAAATAATTAATTGATTTGTCCAATTTTAAAAGCGTCTACGAGATGCAAATTTTATGAAAGACGTACAATACTGCATTGGAAATTGGAGAAATCGGTTTCCTCCAGAAAGGAAGAAATGAATTAAAGCATAAACTTTCAGACATATCCTACTTAGATAACAATTCAAGAAATATCGCTTATATCGTAAACTGGTCCTCTCGCTGAGAGTTTAAATATTTATTCAACAGCATGCTAATACAGAAATAACAAATATATATAAATTAGGCTATTCTTTTTATCTTAGATTTAAATTATCCAAAGCTAAAAATAATCTAATCCAACATTATTTTTATTTCAGCTTTACAATATGGTATGCTTATGCCGCCAGTTTATTTTCCTGGTCATGAAAAGTAAGATGCGAATTATTTTTTGCAATATTTCTATATTATTTTCGATATTTTATACTGCTTAGTTTTTTGTTAACATTAATGAAATTAGTATGAACGCGAATTAATAAAATTAGAAAAGTCCTGAAATTAGACATTGGGTAAAGACTTCATTGAAAAATGTGGGATAAGAAAAAGGGGGAAAAAGTCTTACTAAATTACAACAGTTTAAAGAGGGGTTTTTCTTTTAATCGAAAACATAGAGGGTCGGTTAGAACGTGGTAAATTACACTTTAATTCGAGCACTATTATTTGGTCGGAGAACATTGAGCGTGTTCTGACACCTAGTCACACGGGAGAAAAATATTGTGTTTTTCATATTTTTTTTGCATTAAGCAATTAATATTTTTCTTTAATTATCATAACCAAAAGTATACATAACTTTTACTAGGTATTGCTATTTCCCCCGTAAACAACCACAAAACAAAGAGTTTCCACTGTTACCAATAAAATCCCTGCCAGCCCGGCTTACAGGCGGAGGTAGATTTCGAAGTTAAGTACAGTCAGTACCGGATATTATGATCACCCGCTTATAAGGTCACCCCGCTTATAAGGTCACTTTTCGTAAGTCCGGACTGACTGAATAGGTATCATGGGTTAAAATGCACCGCCTATATAGTCAGTTTGTAATGGCTACTATCGGATATATAGTCACCTTTTGTCTCCCTTTTTTTGGCAAAAAAATCTTAGTTTTATGCTTTTTCCTTCCCCTTTTTAGAGTGTAAAGTGCCATTGATAACGCGGTGCGTTTAATTATTATAGCTATAGAAAGAAATAGATGGACATCCTGAAAGAGGAACTTCTTTCAATGTAGTCATTTTCCTTTTTATTTTTCCATCGTTGAATCTCCCGTGCTTTTGTTAAAAACCAGAAATGCGAACTTCCATGTAGTAAAGAAAGGCCAGTTGTCATTTTTATACCTTTGAAATGACAGGGAGACCTTTACCTTTTTGAACGAAACGTTAGAGATAGCGATAATATTGCATACCATGTGACTAGATGCGCGCCGATACTCGTTGGAGGTAGGGGTCTCCTCTTGTCGGCTGCAGCCGGTAAGAGAAACTCTGCTCTGTCAGCAAGTGTTTCCAAAGCTCTGGAGATTTCTCCCTCAACTGTCGAATTAGATACCAATTCTTGGAAAAAATCCCATCACCCCTTGCGACCGAATGAGAATTGTCCTCCGTATAAACAAATGCTAAATCACGTGTTTTTATTGTTTTGTAATTTTCATTACTGGTCGCTGCCTGTAAAGTGTTCGTTCATTTTTTAATTATCTTTTGTAAATACAACATATCAGCAAAACGAAAAATTTGACAATTACGGTAAAAAAGAAATTGATACAAATTTTTGTTAAAACGAATTTATCGAAAGTAGCTTTCGCGAAGACATTTGGAATAGCGAGAACGGTACGGAATAACGTCTTGGGGTTCAAATCTTTTTAAGCAGAAGATGCAATCAATCAAAAGAGAAAGCGACAACATGTTTCAACATTTAAGAATGTTGAGAAAGCCTTTTCACGTGGATGAAGTATGCTAGATCGCGAAATCTTCCAATATCATGGATTATCGTAAAAAGTCTTGAAAATTGCTGATGAACTAGGAAAACCAAATTTTACTGCTAGCAAAGTGTGGTTACAAAGGTTTAACTTACAGCACAATCTTACTTTTTACAGATGTGTGGTGAAGCTGCTGGTGTTTAAGATAGTAAACAAGAAAAATAATAGAAGGAATGGATGTTAACTTGTTAAGTGACATTCTCAATCGGTACAAACCTTGTGATGTTGTTAATTTTGATGAGTGTGGGTTTTTGTTTCATGTTTTGCAGATAAAACACGCTTTTAAGAACGAAAAACTAAGTGGTGGGAAGGTAAGCAAAAAAAGATTGATCTTTTTGTTAGCAGCGAATATAGATGGCTCAGATAAATCGACTCCATTAGTTATTCGTAAATTTCTCAAGCCTCGTTGTTTGAAAAACTGCAAATCTTTGCCTGTATTTTACGATGCGAACCGAAAGGCCTGGATGACAACAAGCATTTGCGAAAAAGAAATTTGGCGTTTCGATAGAATTTGGACAGACAAAAAAATAAGAGTGTCTATAATTGCAGACAACTGTACTGTCCATTGCGTGACTCGGAATTTACTTGTTTTCTTGCCTCCAAACTGAACTAGCATGGCAAAACCATTAGATCATGGGATTATTCAAAATTTTAAGATAAATTATCGAAAGTTGCTTCTAAAAGACTTCATTGCTGCCATTGATCAAAAAAGTGAAAATAAGTTTCTCGTGACTATGTTAGATGCCATGTGTTATATAGACAAGAGTTGAAATATGGTATAAAATAAGACCACTGAAAACTGTTTCAGATATCCTTAGTTTCCAGAACATGAAGAATTATCTTTCCACAAAAACTACGGAATGCCGTTTGCACAATACAAGACGAATTGACATATGCAGTTGCTGACAATGAAATTGCTTCTAATGGACTTCACCCACGAGTGGCAAGAGTGACGCCTCAGCGGATATGTACCCTCTGAAAAAGACTGCTTATTGGACAAAGGAGAAGCAGTGTTAAAATGTTCTTCACGCCTATTGGTATTTTTCTTCTAGATATCCGCAGCTGATGTGACATGGGTAACGTTCATGGTGAAGTTTCTATACTGGAAATCGTTTCGCGAGTTTTAAATATAAACACTGATGGGAACAATGATAATGACAGTGAGTGCGAAGCTGAACCGACAAGGCGAGCAGAAGCTCTCACAGCACAAAATATCCACTGGTATTTTTTTTACCAATCTCAAAGGCAAAGAGGGGCATTTTAAAACTGTTCTTGAATAAGAAAAAGTAGTTTTAACAGCTACGATAAAAAAAAAAAAACCTGCAGAAAAGATTATTTTTACTACTACACTACTATCATTACTAAATCATTTACTGCTAGGTATACTCATCAATTCGAAAATTTAAGTGTAAAGCAATTCTTGTTCATACCTCTTATTTAATAAATTATATATTCATAGTTTTTTTGTACATTATTTTACTAATATAACTAACTTATTAATAATATTTTAGTGTCTAAAGTAAAATTCCTGTTTACACCGCATATAAGGTCATATTTTTCAGGACCGCATGGGTGTCCATATAACCGATACTGACTGTATACTAACTTCACCAACTAAAACTAAATCATGATTAGATATAAATCCACTTTAGCAATTTTATCTGGCCGCTTTTGACGAGTTTTTATTTCATTTTTATATAACAGCTGGTTTTATCAGGGTCATGTTAAGGCGGTATTAAAAAAATAGTCTTTTTTAATAGAAAAAATATGAAACTTGCTGACGTAATTTTTGAAGAGATTTATAAGCGACCCGTGTTTTTATTTTTCGTTCAATTAATTAAAACTTGATTAATAAACAATTATTTTCTCAGTAAGACAATATATTTTTCGTTTCTAACACAATCGCTTCGGGAAATTCTGTTCGAAATGCCCCCTTTGACATCATTTTTTGAAATATATTCTGCCTTTATGAAAAAATCGATCATTACGGTACATGATATAGTTTCTGAATAAGAGAATCTGCCAATTGGATGCGTTTGAGAGCAAAAATGAATTTAAAAATGAGTAAGAAAATAAGCAGTTTGGATTTGAATACACCCTTAATAAGATGATTTTTTTCTTCAACCGCTATGTATTTTTAATTTGTTTTTACTGTAAGAATTGGTCCTATCAAAAACTTGTCTATATAAATGTTGAAGACAATATTAAGAAGATATATGATGAATGATTTTATATCATATGACGGAGTTATGGATTTTTTTCTTCTTCAACCCCCCTTTTTGTTTTGCGGTACGAATTGGTCCTATCAAAAACTTGTTAATATAAAAGTTGTAGATAATATTAAGAAGATTTATAATAAAATTAATTGGATTTTATATCTTGAGAATTGACGAAGTTATGATTTTTTTCTCCCAAAAACCCTATTTTTGGCGCCCTTTGAGCCCATTTTTAATTTTATGAAAAATTTGTGATACATAAATTTTTTACCCTATTTTTAGAAGTAATAAAAACTTTGAAGTGATTTGATATGTACAAAAATTAAGAAGTTATGGGGGGGTTTTCGGTTTTCAGAAAACCCCTCCCTATTTCCATCCCCTTGGTCCGATTTTGCCCATTAACGAACTTGACCGAGATTTTATTTCCCTTGATTTTATGTATCATTTTGGAAGAGATTTGTGCAGAATTGTGGAAGTTATCGTGTCCAGAAGAAAGTGATATATATATATATATAGATAGATAGATAGATAGATAGATAGATAGATAGATAGATAGATAAAGATTTTTACTGGGGGGTGGTTTTGGGTTCTAGGGGTCGTGATTGGTGTAGATCTGCAAACATTTTTCAGAAATTCCAACCTAGGGGAGAATGTAATAGGTAGTATTCCATACGAAATCTACCTAAAACAATAAAAATCTTTGAGCGAAAGAACAAGTCCATATAATTTGTTAGTACATACTAGACAGTGCAACGCCATCTATTTACTAACATTCTAACTACAGTAAAACTCGGATATAACGCTCACCGCTTAAAACGCTTTCCCGCCTTTTACGCTCATTTGTCCCGATCCCTTGAGCCATACCCATAAGAACAATGTAAAAATTCATTGCTTTTAACGCTCCCCGCTTTTAACGCTTTCCCGCTTTTAACGCGCTTTTTATTGGCCCTTTGAACAAAGAAATCCCGGATATTACGCTTTGGTTTGCATCCGAAGTTTTCATTTTCTCGCCCGTACACACAGAGATAGAGAAAGTGGGGATGCGTGGAATTGGCAGCCAGCCAACGCCCAAAGACTATGTAAAAAAAAAAAAAAAAAAAAATCAGCCAGCTCTGCGGTTTTTTTCTAATCGGATCAGAGAATAAAAGAATTTATTCCGTTCATCTCAGTAGCACCTGTCTGTCTCTTACTTCAGACAAACTGTTCCCGCTTTTTTCATTTACACACAAGTAAGCAGTATCGCTGGCGACTCCAATTAGGAGCAACATGGAAGCTAAGAGTATGAAAAGAAAGACGCTGACAATTTCAAAAAAATTAGAAATTCTAAAAAATTATGACAAAAAATCCCCTATTGTGAGCCAAAAAGATTTTGCGTTATCTATGAATATCGCACCTTCGTCTCTTCGGACTCTTCTTCAAAACAGAAAAGATATTGAAAAAAATGCTGCTATTGGTGGCTCAAAGAAAAAGAGAGCGAAAACAGGAAAATATGAAGATTTAGAAAAAGTTATGTACGAGTGGTTTCTTGAATCAAGACACTGTAACATATCTCCCGTAAGGCATGGTGACGTCACGACGACGTCGTTGTGAAGTCACACTGTGATTTTGTGACCGTCGATGTGACGTCACGTGACGTCGATGTGACGTCATAGTGACTAGAATGCGAGGTCGTTATGGCCGTTTTAGAGGTCGTTTGTGACGTCACATTGTGAGCACTCTGTGAAGTCACAGTGTGACAAATTTGTGAAAAGTGTGTCATTTGGGACTATTTTGGCATTAACTTTGTGACGAACCTGTGACGAAAGTGACAATGCTTTGAAGTCACATTGTGACCAATTTGTGAAATATGTGTCATTTGTGACGAATTTGTCATAAACACTGTGATGATTTCAAATGAAAATCAAATTTCAAATTAATTGCTTAAAAGGCGCAAAGCGAACATAGTGAAAAAGATTCCATGCTGGGACTCGAACCCGGGCCATCAGTATAGCGCACTGACATTCTACCGACTAAACCACATGGAACGATACCCGGCCTGGAAAATTTCTCACTATTACATGTTGGCAAGGCTACAATAAACGCAGCACAAGATGGAATATTTATCGTGAGCCACCGACATGGGGCAAAAACGAAACTTAATTAAATCGAACATCGATTGAAACTATATTAATACTTGGAAATTTTTCCAGAGGGAACCATTCGCCTTGCATACAATATTTCAAATGAAAATCAAATTTCAAATTAATTGCTTAAAAAGCAATTTTAATTTGAAATTTGATTTTCATTTGAAATACTGTATGCAAGGCGAATGTTTCTCTCTGGAAAAATTTCCAAGCATTAATATAATTTCAATCGATGCTGGATTTAATTAAGTTTCGTGTTTGCCCCATGACGGTGGCTCACGATAAATATTCCATCTTGTGCTGCGTTTGTGGCCTTGCCAACATGTAATAGGGAGAAATTTTCCAGGCTGGGTATCGTTCCATGTGGTTTAGTCAGTAGAATGTCAGTGCGCTATACTGATGACCCGGGATCGAGTCCCGGCGTGGAATGTTTTCACTATGTTGGCCTTTGCGCCTTTTAAGCAATTAATTTGAAATTTGATTTTCATTTGAAATATTGTATGCAAGGCGAATGTTTCTCTCTGGAAAAATTTCCAAGTATTAATATTGTGATGATTCTTGTCATAAACACTATGATAATTTTAAAGTAAAGTTTTGTTTGAAATATAAAGTCTTATCTTTTTACCGTACTTTTTAGCAAGATATCCCTATTTTGGAGTCCTATTCTTCTAAAATATTTTTAATTTTCCATTTAAAAAACAATCCTTATCAACTGACATCTTTTTTTATTAAGTTCTAAGCTTGATCTTGAATTCAAGCTTAATATTAAGAATGTGTAAGCTTTTTAATTTTTTGTGATTTGTCATTGCTTTACTAAATGCGAACATGAAGTCTAACGGACATTAATACAACTGTTATTTATAGAACGACATGATAAGCCCTATTTATTTAAATTTTTTATTCCCGTATATATTGTATTTTGTGAATATGAGCTAATTAGATTTGGTATGTTTTATAGGAAAAGACTGATCTGGGAAATAGAAACAACAAGTAAGATATATCATGCGTTAAGCCTAGATTATAAAACACTTTCCAACTCTTCCTGAATGTTTTAACAAGACATCGGGAGAAATAACGTAAACAAGATAACTAACTAAACATGAAAACGCATAAAACATTTGAACATTTTCAGCAGTTACCATCCATAGCCAAATATGTTTTCCAATTCTTTTAAACAGTCCTGTATTTGATCTGTAGATTGATATATATACTATATAATGGAAAAATTTAGTTTATCAAGGAAACGCATAACAGGTTGAAATTCTCTTTCAGCAATTTATACTAATATATGGAAACATACTTAAGTAATTTTGTACAACCCCGTAGTTTAACTAGAGCCTTTATTACACGCCACTATTTAGTTAAAATTTAATTCAAACTAAAACACTTTTAAAACTGCTGAAATCACATTTCCAGAAATTATAATTTATAGACGGCAACGTATCCAATTCTTTGCGTGACCCTGTATATCATTTTATCTATATTCTACAAACATTTCTTAGTAAATTAAATACAGTGCAGCGTAAAAATGCATAACTTATTTAAAAACCACCTTTAAGCAATACCCAGTAACCCTTACGAATACTTTTGTATAGTCCTGTATATGAATTATAGCATATATATATACACCATATACTTTGCATAAATGTAGTGAATCATAAAAGGGCATATCATAATTAAAAATACATTTCCAGCAATCATCGCTAATGAACAGTACTTCGGATACAATATAGTATCTGAAATATTTTGTGTGGCCCTGTAAATGCTATATACACTTCGTATTATACATGAAATAATTCATAGTATGCAAACCTCAACGACGTATATCAATTTCATTGCATATCAAATAGATTAACATAAATATAGTACGCCGCAAATATTCCCTCCACTCCTATATCATTATGTATTGGAATTCCTTTTTTAGCCCTGTAAATAAACAATAACTATTCTCTGCATTGCATATTCTACGGAATGCACATTTTAGTGCGCTTCATAAATGCATATCAATTTTATTCTGTTAGAAAGCGTGTAAAATCATTAAAAATCATTTGAAACGATTTTTTCTCCCACAGGCCGTAATGTAATGGAATACTTTTGACTGTCCCTGTAAATGAACTAAACATGCTACAAACTTCATTACAAATAGGGACCTTGCTATGGTAAACGTCAATAACATCCAAAAATTTCAAGTCAATCCGAGTATATTTACGCGAGTTAGAGCGCGGACAGACGGCCAAACAAACCGAAGTCAGAAACACTTTTCAACTTTATCGGGCCTGAAAAACACTTTATTTCAATGCTTAAATATTATTATTTTTTTTTTTAATGCCAATAAAATAAATGTATCGAAAACGTAGAAAATGAGTTTACAATCAAAGAAAATTTAATAACTGATTCTGAATGTCTACAATTAAATGTTTGATTAAAATCACAAACAGCAAAAAAAATGATTAAATAGAATAAAAAAAAAAATAAATATATCAATTTGAAAAACACTAAATAATTAGTATTTATAATTGTACTATTAAGCAACAACAAACTACAATAGATGAATTAAATGCATTTAACAATTTCTCAAAAATCTTTCCATATGTTATAAGGAATTCCTACTATTTTATAATTTTGGCAAATGTTAAATCTGAAAACATTGGTATGAAGATTTAAGATTTTAAATACTAATTTAAAATATTATTAACAATGAAAAAAAATCTTTCAAAAGTTTCACTACTACAATATGTAAAAAGATATTTTCCAAGTATAATGTTAATTTCAAAATTGAAACAGTTTCCTAATATCATTATAATCGAATATCATATTTAACTCCAAAATATTAATGACGATAAATACTGTGTTGGAATCAGTCTCTGCATCAGCTTTTTTTTCCCTTCTAGCGATGGCAGATTAAGGTATTTTACAGCATCGTATCGGAAAAGAATTGCAGATCAGTCTCCTTGCATAAACATACTACAACTTATTTAACTTTAATCTATCAAACGGGAATAAAAAATTTAAATTAAATAAGACATACCCTTTAAGTTCCATAAATAGTTTAATAATATCCGTGTTTTATCCTAAATTGTCAGACATATTTCTGACAAAATGACAAAATTGTCAGACATACTTCCTGCTTCAAAAGTTCTGATCCTTATTTTATTCTGCGGTTTAATGGAGCGCAGACGATAGCGCACGCGCAAGCAGGTGCTTATACTGTATTATTATAATTTTTGTCTGTAATGAAAATTTTCTATTTGAATGAAACACCTGCCTTTTTTCTTTCTTTTTTTTTAAAGTAAAGTTTGTTTTACACGTAATAAATACAAATTAGGCATCTTAATAAATGAAAAGAGAGTATACAGGATAAAAAAATTTTCTTTGTCAATCTGTCATTTTTTTATATTCATTTTCTGTAGAATAAAACTATTTGTAAAATAGCTTTTTTAAAAGTCGTATTTCTAAAACACGAATTTAAAATATGAATAATTATATCATGGGTTTTGTATAAAATTTGTATAAATATTTTTTCGGAAAATGCTAATTTTATTTAAAAAGTCTGAAAGAAGTAGAATTTTTAAAAAATAGTTATTTAAAATAGTTAAACACTAACAGGAAAAAATATGACTTGAATGCAAATTCTAAAGCAAGAAATGCATATATGACTAAACTCTGAATACTCTTTCTACGTGCTCATTAAAAGCTGCAGACTTAACTGTAACAGAAAATTTTAGTTTGAAACCACAGAAGTATTTCGAATAACACTGGTCGACAAAAAAAAAAAAAAAAAAAAAAAAAAGTCCTTCCGGCCAGTGCCGGGAGGAAGAGGTAGCTTTCATATTCCTTATTTTAAACAAGTTGGAAATTGCTCGTCAAACGTGGCAAATGAGGTGCGTTCGTACTATAACTAGTTTTATAATTATTTTTTTTGCACCCCATATTGTTTTGAATGTATAATTTTTTGCACTTCATAAAGCGCGTAGTCTGATACATCATTAAAATGCACTTCCAATAATTTTTTCCCATTCCCCGTAATGTAACGGAACACTTTTGACTGTCCTTGTAATTAAACTATGCATCCGATTTTCCTAAAATTTGAAATAACTCAACAAAATTTTGCATCAATTATATCTTTAAAATTTCAGGCCATTCGGAAGGCTGTAATATCACTAAAATGCAATTGCAATAATTTTTCCCATTGGCCGTAATGTAAAGAAAAACTTTTGACTGTCCCTGTAATTAAACTATACATCCGATTTTCCTAAAATTTGAAATGGCTCGACAAAATTTTGCAACAATCATATATTTGAAATTTCAGACCATTCGGTTGGGTAGTTTTGGCTCTGTTACATGCGAACAGACAGACGGACGGACTGAACGACGACTATAGGTGCTACGTATATATATAATTACGAACGCACCTAAAAAGCCAACTTGTATCATTCAAACTCACGAAGCTCAATTTAGTGGAAACCGAATATAGGAGATTCAATACTAATTTTTATCAGTATAACGAATGAGAATTTCGAGAAATTAGTCAGCTTTATCCAAGCTGCTTTTCTTTAAAAGTAACTTATATTTGGCTGCCAAATTCGGCGATTTCTTAAAGTGCGTGCCATTTTAAGACAACATGGTGGATGAAGCTAACCAGTGAACTTGGGCGAGACCTTAGTAACTGCTGTGCACATGCTCACTCACATCGGAATCGATTGATATATACGAGTGCTGTCGCATGCAAAAAATCAGATTTTTCAAAATGTCACCCACAATAGAAATTGAAACTGCTATATCTGAGCCATTTTTTAAGGTAAAGGCAAACAAAAAATGCTCCTGAATCCTTATATCAAGGTCAAATACTTAAGAAAGAAACCTTTTTCAATTTCTAATTTTTTTGCACCTCACTTTAAACATATATATATTTTTTAATTTAATGGCCGCCATTTTGAAACAAGATGGCTGATGAATCTGGCCAGCGAATTTGGTCGAGGTATTAATGTATACTATCCACATGCCTTCTTACATCGAAATAGGCGAATACGTGTGTTATCGCGTGACAAATACAAGATCGTTTCAAAATGTTAGCCATGCTAGAAATTCAAAGTGCTATAATTCAACCATTTTTTAAGATATAAACAAAAAAACAAATTTTTAGAAACAAAAACTGCTCCGGAATCTTTGTATCAAGGTAAAAATACATTAGAAAAATCTTTTTCATTTTCCAATTTTTTAATACCTCATTTTAAATTTAAAATTTAATTTTTTTAAATGGCAACCCTTTTGAAACAAAATGGTGAATGAAGCTGGCCAACGAACTCGTCGAGACACTGGTATGTACTATGTACATACCAAGTTACATCCAAATCGGTTCATAAATACGCCTGTTATCGCGTGACAAAAATCAGGTCGTTTTAAAATGTCAGCCACAGCCACAATAGAAATTCAAAATGCTATTACTCAGCCATTTTTTTAGATATAGACGAAACAAAAACTGTTCCGGAATCTTTGTCTTAAGGTCAAACACATACAAAAAAAATCTTTTCATTTTCCAAATTTGGTATCTCATTTTAATTTTTTAATTTTTTTAATTTTTTAAATGGCCGCCATTTTGAAACAAGATGGCGGATGAAGCTGGCCAACGAACTCGGTCGAGATATTTGTATGTACTATGTACACACCAAGGTACATCCAAATCGGTTCATGTTGTTATGCATGTTGTCATGCCTGTTATTACGTGACAAATATCAGGACGTTTCAAAATGTCAGCTACGCTAGAAAATCAAAATGCTATAACTCAGCCATTTCTTAAGATATAGACGAAACAAAAACTGCTCCCGAATCTTTTTGTCAAGGTCAAACACATAAGAAGAAAATATTTTTTCAATTTTCAATTTTTTGGTACCACATTTCAAATTTAAATTTTTCTTAAAAATTTGAATGGCCGCCATTTTTAAACAAGATGGCGGATGAAGCTGGCCAACGAACGCGGTCTAGACATTGGTATGTACTATGTATAAACGAAGTTACATCCAAATCGGTTCATAAATACGCCTTTTATCGCGTGACAAAATTCAGGACGTTTCAAAATGTCAGCCACGCTAGAAATTCAAAATGCTGCAACTCAGCCATTTTTTAAGATATAGACGAAACAAAAACTGCTCCGAAAACTTTGTATAAAGGTCAAATACATAAGAAAAAAATATTTTTCCATTTTCAATTTTTTGGTACCATATTTCAAATTTTAAATATTTTTAAAAAATTTAAATGGCCGCCATTTTGAAACAAAATGGCGGGTGGAGCTGGCCAACGAACTCGGTCTAGACATTGGTATGTACTATGTACACACGGAATTACATCGAAATCGGTTCATAAATACGCCTTTTATCGCCTGACAAAATTCAGGACGTTTCAAAATATTAGCCACGCTAGAAATTCAAAATGCTATAACTCAGCCATTTTTTAAGATATAGACGAAACAAAAACTGCTCCGGAATCTTTGTATAAAGGTCAAATACATAAAAAAAAAATATTTTTCCATTTTTAATTTTTTGGTACCACATTTTAAATTTTAAATTTTTTTAAAAATTTTAAATAGCCGCCATTTAGAAACAAAACGACGGATGAAGCTGACCAACGAACTCGGTCGAGACATTGATATGCACTATGTACACACCGAATTACATTGAAATCGGTTCATAATTACGAGAGTTAAAGTGTGACATAGGTCAGATATATATATATATATATATATATATCAATTTTGAACGGAGGATGGTTTCGGGGTCTGGGGGTCATGATCGATGAAAATATACCAAAATTTTTTGAAATCGCTTTTCTCCGAACGGCTGCAATAGGTAGCTTTTTGTAATGAAAGCTACCTAAAAAAAAAAACTTCCTTCCTGCAAACTAAATATGTAAAGTGTACAGATTTAATATTCCTAATTCTAAATATGTTATCCAAATTTCTTCATAACATACCATTTTTCCGAGAAACACTTTTATAATAATAACAATCGGCGAAGGATTAAATTGCAATGGTATATCATATGAAATCAATGCAATGAAATCATAAAAAAAGTATACTTCACTGTCTTAGATAACAAATTGATAAAATATAGCATGAAAATCTAGTTTGTTGATACTTGTACCGTGCATTTTCCTTTTTATGCCCCCCCCCCCCCACCTCTTTTCGTGTTCGAATTTACTATTTCCTATCCACTAATATGTTTTCATTCCTTATGTTGCTGTAACTCGGGCATGTTTAAAATATTTCTGTTCATTTTCAAAGATTTTTGATGTTCATATTTTTGTCACACTGTGACTTACAATATGGTGGTTTTTTTCGTCACATATGTGACGTGACTTACGTTACATGCAGTGACTCCAGTAACGTCACAATTTTTTTTTTTTTTTTTTTTATTGCCAGAAAATATAATTTTACATAAATAACATGTTTTGAATATTTTTTGTAATTTTTTAAATTTTTCTAAGAAGTTCACATCTCAGTCACAATGTGACATCACTGAGTGGTGGCATTTTGGTCACAGATGTGACGTGACCACAGTGACTCACAGTGACGTCACAACGACGTCACCGTGACCATGCATGTTATGAGGGCTGTCAGCGGATCCATAGTTAAAGAAAAAGCTGCAGAAGTAGCGAAGATTTCACTCCATCTAATGGGTGGTTAGACCGATTTCGAACCCGCCACGGCATTGTGTACAAGAAAATTTGCGGAGAATCCGCTGCCGTGAACACAGAAAATGCAGAATTTTGGAAAAAGAACAAACTTATCAAAAACTCAATCTTATCAAAGGCTTATCAAAAACTATGCCAGTTGTGATATTTATAACGCCGACGAATTTAGCTTATTTTTTAAAGCGATGCCTGATAAATCCTTAACGTTAAAAGATGAGCAGTGCCATGGAGGGAAGCTCGGTAAAGAACGTGTTACTGTGCTTGTTTGTTCCAACGCCGATGGGAGCGACAAACGCAAGCCTCTAGTGATTGGAAAATCGGCCAAACCTCGCTGTTTCAAGAACATTAAATGACTGCCCTGTGACTATGCACATCAACGTAAGGCTTGGATGACGGGTCCCCAGTTCATTAAATATGTTTCTGATTTTGATGTCGAGATGCGGAAGCAAAATAGGCATGTCATACTATTCGTAGACAATTGGGCAGCGCATCCCCAAGAAATACCACCTGCAAACACCACAAGCGTACTTCAACCGATATGGATCAAGGGATCATAAAGGTTTTAAAACAACATTATCGCAAACGTATAGTGAAACGATTTCTACATGAAATGGAAAATAAAAGTAGTCGATCTTCTGTAACTCTCCTCGACGACATGAACTACCTTAGCGCTGCTTGGGATGCAATCGAACCTAAAATAATTCAAAATTGCTTTAAAATGGCAGGCTTCATAACAGACGCCAACTATAGTATGGATGCAGATGAAGAGGGGTCAGATCCTATAGACCAGCGTTTCTTAAACTTTGGGATCTCGCGGACCCCTTTTGATATGATATGCATTTCAGGGACCCCCAACAATTTTTTCTTAATGTAAGATAAAAATAAAATTATTTTAATGGTATAGACCTTATTTATTTTTCATTACGGATTTTCTGTGTTTAGTTGTTGAAAACACCAGTTGCATTAAGAAGAAAAATGGCACACATTTTAAGACAGTTAAAATATACATACTAATATCTTTCCTGAGAAGGATGCTGCTGTTTTTTTGTTTTTTTCTACGAGATGTGCAATATTTGGTTCAATGTTCGAAACAGGTATTCGCAAGTCAGGTTTAACATTAAATCGATTTCTATATTTGTTTTTCATGTGCACATGTCTGGAGAAAGTCTTTTCACAGAAATATATTGTACAGAAGGGAAATAAATGCTTGATAGCTTTATCTGCTAGTTCTGCATACATATTTCTCACGCACAACCAAAAATTAGGAAGGCTATTAACTTGGAAAGCAATTTTCATGAACCATCGCATGATAATTCACTAGTTGTTCCTGCTCTAAGAATGTTAAGGATTCCATTTCACTAACGTCTTGCAAGTGAAGTAGATCTTCATCCACTCATTTTCTGACTTTGAGAGAGGAAAATACAGTCGGAAAGCTTCTTTCAAGTTCTTCAGGTGTACACTGAAATTTTCAACAATATCAGGAACAACTATATCGCCAGAGATTTCTAAGAAATAGGATAATGTTAGGAATGATTCAAAATTATTATCTTCAAGTCGATTTGCCCACAAAACAAATTTTTTTTTGTTGCTTCTACTTTGTCCTGTACTTTGAAAATATGTACCGATGTTCCTTGTAAGCTTAAAAATTCAGCTCATTCAGAAAACTAAAAATGTCTGACAAATATGCCACTTGACAGCATTGACATTGACTGCTTTGAGGCCTATAGCAACTACGACTTTCATCTGGAATGATCCTTATTATACACAGAAACAATAGCACGCCACAAACAATTGTTTCTTGTTCCATTACATATTCATATAACTACAAATAGACACCCACAATTACATCCATGTCCTACCCGCGGATTCAAACTCGGGCCCCCGGGATGGCAGTAGCTGTCGCTACTGACCACGCCATTGGGCAACAGCCACTTCACAAGCCAGGAGAAATCATTGAAACATTCTTTCAAATGGCATTTGGTATCCAATAAAAATAGCCTCGCTTCATCACGTAATGCAAAAATGCGATTTAAAACTTTTCCTCGTGACAGACACGTAATTTTTTTATGCAAAAGTGCTTGCGTTCACTCCGAATTTCTTCGCATAGAATTTTAAAAAGTCAAGAATTCAATGGACGAGCCTTTTGATATAATTTACTACTGAAACAAATTCGTTGAATGTAGACTGCAAATCTTCAGGCATTTTTTTCGCGACTAGTGATTCACGGTGAATAAAACAGTGCGTCCAAACTGCATACCATGTTTTATCCTTAACGAAGCTGATCAAGCCATTAATAGATCCAGTCATAGTTCGAGCCGCATCTGTACTTAATCTTACTCATTTTGATCAGTTTATTTCTTGTATGAAAAAGTGTAAGCAGGTGAATAGCGCTGCACTTGTTATGTGAGATTGAATAGATTTGAAAAACAAAAAATCTTCACATAACTTACCACCAAATTCATAACGAACGAAAGCTAACAAATTCACTTTATTGGAAACGTCTAAACTCTCATCCATTTGTAATGCGAAATAAGGACTTATTTCTACACGTTCACTTAATTGGTTCTCAATATTTTCACATAAGTCGGTGATTCTGTACTTAACCTTATCGTTAGATAATGAAATTAAATTTAGATCCTTTGCTGCTTTTTGCTCCTATCATTGTTGTGACCATTGCTTTAGCAGGAAAAAAATATTTGGTAAAATTGTTTGGCTTGCGCAGAGATGCATTCAAAGGGTGTAGCGAAGGAGAGGGGTGGTGTTCCGTTCCCTAGAATTGAAATGTTTACCTCGAAAGATTTAGATTTAAGTGTTCATTTTACTCTTATTAATAGCCCTAGATTAGAATTTCTAGTCCTGCATTTATCCATAACAACAGCTACAGAAATTTCTGCCGAAGAAAAGAAGTCTGAGTTCAACACTGGGCTTGAGGACCTCCGTCGGTAAGCTCGCGGACCACAGTTTAAGAAACGCTGCTATAGACGACGAGGACTGGCAAGCTGTTTGCAAGCATCTTGCAGAAAACGCACACAGCCTTCAGAGCTATCTTAACATTGATAAAGACGTTATCACAAGCAACGTTAGGAGCATTGACGACATTATAGGGGACACTGTACAGGATGCCGCAGAAGAAGAGGACCCTGATGAAGTTGCTGATGGCGATGTTCAAGAGCGCATCCCAACGATAGCTGAAGTAATGGAAGCTTTTAGCACTATCCGCCTATACACTGCTTCAGTAGATACCGCCGCTTCACATGAAGATATATTAAGACATATAAACAAAGCAGAAAACGCTCTTTTGTGTGGTCGTTCGTCCACCCGTCAGACGAAACTCGATGAGTTTTTCTCTAAACCAGAATAAACAGTAAGTGAAAGTTTATAGCCCTCATAGTGGTGCTCAAGAATACAAATGTTACATTTTTTTTTTTAACAAAATATTATTATTAGTTTCTTTCATAATTTTATTTTATGTTTAATATAAGGATAAAGGTTCCTACTAGAAATGTTAAATATATTTTGTAGCTTTTAATGTTGACATTTCTTTTACTTATTCTGATTTGAAATAATAATACATTTTGTAAACACTATGTAAATGTGTGATATTTAAAATGAAGGAAACGTTTTTGTACCTATGCTGTGGAGTTTCTATTTTAAATAATACACGAAAATGATTCCCCGCATTATTTAAAGCCGATAATCTAATATTCTCAATTTTAAAATGTCGAAAACTTTCTCCCGCATTTAACGCTTTCCCGCTTTTAACGCTCTTCTAGGCCGGCCCCCCGGAAGAGCGTTATATCCGAGTTTTACTGTATTTTTAAAGTTTCCATATACGTAATTTATGAGTACCTCACAAATATGTGGCTTATTTCGTATTGATATTTATTATCATTAACCCCTTGGGGACGAGCGGCACGTATACGTGTCGCATGAAGCGCTCAGAATTCTTGTTCTTTCTCACCAGTAAAATTTTACTGTAAAATTTGCCTTATTTAATCAGCGCATTTTCTCGATTCAAGAAGACACAAATTTCTGTTTTTTAAAAACGATGACAAAAGATTAAAAATTTAGTAAAAGGCTCCCGTCCCGAAGGGGTTAATGCCTTATTGAATTTTCAATTTCAAGCACCATATTTAAAGCACTCTGTATTTTCAAGCATAATGTTGAAAGAAATGTACCGATTTGAATATGTACAAATATTTTGCTTAAACTGCTTCTTCCTTTAGGGGGTTCCATGTACATCTGTTTAGACTTCAAGAATTTTATGTCTACCAGTTTGTCAACTTGATTATCCCCCACACACCAACTTTCGTATAAATACTCCGATAGTCGCGAAATCTGGATGTGTTATTGAGATAGACAGTAATAGGTTCTTTCTTTTTTAAACTATTCCTATATACAGGTACACAAAAAATATTTAAATTACCCTTTGAAAAAAAAATATTTTTTAAATAATATATGTAACATCTGATATTGTAACTCACGTATTACAGTGCTGCATAAATATTTTCGTTTTGTTATCACGTAAAAGGTATGCCATAACTGCGAACAACGACATACAAAGCCAGTTCACGACGTTTAAGATATCACTTGGAGTGGATCATCTTTACACGGTGATTGGTACAAAGCGGCGCGATCGCGTTTTGTGCCAATAAAGATTATTCATTCCGTGTGACGCTCAAAACTCATGAACTGACTTCGTATGTCGTTGGTCGCGTTTTAACAGAGTCACAATCACGGTCAGAGTTTAAAATTCCAAATTTGAAATTTGGATTGGGAGGAACTGAATTTGGTTGTCTCTTTTCAATATTTTAGGCTAACTTTTGTAAAAATAATTTGTAAAAATAATCACCTGTTTTCTGTTTCAGATACATTAACCACATTCTAATTGCACCTCTTTTTGTCCATGAAATTGGACACAGTATAAATTCAATTCTACGTAAGTTTTTTATTTAATTTCTTCTTTTATTTTTCAAGAAAATATAAACAATTTATTTGAAATTGTTCAGATAATTTAGGCCAATTCCTCAAAATAATAGCTCAATGACTCTAAAAATTTAAAGGCGAATTTTTTTATTTTATGGAAAGGACGTTTTATTATTTTTATTACTATTATTATTATTATTATTATTATTATTTACGGAAGTGCAAACCGTACTTCTGTATTATTATTATTTCTATCTTTAGATTTTTAAAAGTTTATATGAACATTCTGACCAGTATATCATAGTATACCAATATACGAAACAGCAATACGCATCCATTTGAAAATTTATGCAAACAGCAGCATACTATGCATCCGATTGTAAAAGAATTTTTTTTTCTTTTTCAGGCGAGATTTCACAATCTTCCAACATTACTAAGGATATTTTCTTTGAAAGAAAGCAGTGCCTAGAAAACCAGTTCTCAAAATTCAAGTTTAATATTTTAGACGAGTCTGTAAGCCATTCAATTTTATAATAAACATTTTTATTTTTTATATTTTACAAATACTTGACGTCAAGCTTTTTTTATCTGCATAATGTAAATAGATATGCCATTTTTAAAAAAATTTTAAAAAATCAATTTTTTTTCTTTTTTTTTTTATAAATTGCTTATTCCAAGACTGGCAAACATATAGCAAGCATACCTGAGATGGAACATACGACAACTTCGCGAAAAAATTACATTTGATAATCGTTCTATAGATAAAATTCAGTTTTATATTTGTTATAATGAATATGATTTTATTTAACATGAACAAACTATTACATAAAATGCAGTTATTTTGCATAAATAAACCCATTAGAAAGTACTTTGTTTCTGTGATGCTACGGAGCGTTTTCCACATATAACTATTTTCCCTTCATAATATGAATGTAAAAGATTTGTTTTTTCGAATGAAATCCATAAAGAAGTCATTTCAATAAACTGACGTGTGGACACATTTTTGCTAGATATACAAATAAACTGTCAAGTGCGAGTATTACTCGCGCTCAGAGGATTCCGTACAATAAATATATGAAATACTAGCTTTATTATTTAAAAGAATAATAAGACTTTGTAAAAAATTTTACAAGGTAGGGTTGGGTATAGCTGTTTATATTAGAAAAGTATGAATGGGTATACAATAAAAGTTCAAAGAGATATGGGGCATTCTCACAATCTTTTGACTTTTATGTCCCTGAATAATAATTTTTGTTTTAGTACATGTTCTTGTGTTTTTTTTTTCTTCATATACTGGGGAACATCCCATTGAATGATTGCATAGCAATATTTACGAGATAAATAAGTTTTGGACGATGTTGGGGGGGGGGGGGGGTCCAAATACCAGGAAAACTCCTATACCGTCCCGTGTCCCTGATGCTGATTTTTAAGTTTGGAGCTGTCTGTATAAAATTGGTTCAATAAAAATAACTCGATGTAATTTTTCTTTCGAAACTGGAACTATTGTTTTATATAAAAATGTAGCGAAAAATTAACCTGCAGACATTTTTAGGGTTTACAGTACATATACATTTAACGTCTGAATTTAAAAACCATTAAAACACCAGACATTTTGTTTTTTCTGTACTGATTTTTCCGATACTGATACTGAAAAAATATTTTGTACTGATGATGCCTTGCGTGTCGCTTGGCGAAACGTTTACATATTGTATTTTTAATTGTTTTTTATTGTCTTTATAAATTTTATTTTTTAACTGTGATCAAGTCTGTCTTAGTTTATTTTATCTGGTGTTTTAATTTTTAGGGTTGTATTATTTTTTAAACTCAGTCCCTAGGTTTTAGATTCCTTACCGTCCCTCTTCTAAAATTATACAGAAAATCACTTCAGATGCAGCCACAAAATTTTTTTCAAGTTTTTTCTCATGCAGAAGTATGCTAGAGAAAGTATGTCTAAAATTCTTTGACAGGAAATTTACTGCAGGATTTAAATCAGCATTTAAATATCAATTTCAAGCATCGTGGCATTATTGATAGTCTTACCGTCCCAAGGTTTATTCCTGCAGTTTTCGAGGTAAATTATTTTTTTTTAATTTAATCCAATGTAAATAACTGTTTCTAAAAATCAATTAACATTGTGGTTACCACTTAGTTTTAACATGATTTGCTTAAAATAGGTAGTAATTTTCCTTACCATTCCATCCTTACAGTCCCTTTTTTTTCCCATTCCGTCCCTTTTTTCCTGTACCGTCCCCTTTTTTTACCTTACCGTCTCTTCTTTAACACCTCTTTAAGACAATTTTATACCAAAATTTTGTACTAAAAATACTACATTGTTATTATTTCTTATTTGAATGTCCTGTGGGTACTATGCAAATTCATTGCAAGTAAAAATTTAGAAGAAAATAAAAAGTTCTAGTGGTAAAATGGTAATGAAAATTAAATTCGCAAGTTTAACATAAACCTCAGCTAAATAAAAAAAAATTTCACTGCTGGCCATTTTTTTCTTTATTTTGAATCATTAAGGCATTCGTCTATCAGATTAAAATATTATTTTAGCAAGTTTAATTTCACCAGATTTTTATTCCCGAAAGTCAAAAGATTGTGAAAATGCCCCATATGAAGCCTAAATAATATCAAATATTGCTATTCAGTGTAACTCTTTTCTTAATCTTATCCTAATCTGTTTATAATGAACTTAATTCTGTACTGACAATAAAATTACTGCATATTTAAACTTCATTTGGCATTTCGTAAAACTAAATTCAGCGTAGTAATAATCTTTTATTTTTAAAATGTAGCTAAAACAAAACACTTGTTCAAAGTTTAAACTTGGCGTTGTACTAAGCGTTTCGAAAGGAGATCGCAAAGTTGCAACTCAGCCTTTGTCCGTGCCGCGTTTTTTCCAGATAGGTTTTTAATTAACATTTAAAGACACGGGAGGCGTATTGAGAGATCCACTCAATGCAAACTAGTCGCAAATCCCATCGTATTTATGTGATTAATTCTAATTAAATTACTGTTTTTAACAATTTGAAGTTTGTTTCTTATCCTACTTCCTTTTATTTCTGCTGGGCATTGCATTACACAAATATATCATTAAAAGTTGTTACCTGACTTTAAAAGCCGATGGTATATAGAGTACGCCGCCCCTGTCATTAACGAGCCGTTAATTCCCAAATTGGCTCAGCCGAGCTCAGCAATCTGATTGGCTAAAACTGATATTTATATAGTAGAAAATTATACTTATTTTCTTATGAAGTAGTGTAATGTAAAATAGAATGCAATTATAATGACTTAAATTGATTTATTTTGTTAAATTTGATCAAAATCACAGTAAAGTAATCCAAAATATTAATATTAACGAACAATCAGATTGCTGAGTTCGGCTGAGCCAATTTGGGAATTAACGACTCGTCTGTCATTATGTATGTCCAAACCGTCCGTGTCTTTAACGGTTAATATCTCGGTTAATTACCAACGATTTTTTTTTTTTTTTGAAAATCCTTATCAACAATGCTTTTATACTTCTGATGCGATAGGTACCAACAGCGCTCTTCGAAACCTTTGCTGAATACCCGCAAATCGAAATTTGTGTGAAACAGAAAAATGCGCTTTTCTTAAAAACTATGGGAACTAGGGTAATCGCTATAATTTTCCTGCAAGGTTTAAATTAACATCTACTACCTCTAATTTTTTTCATAAATTTAGTTCTAGTAGTTTCGGAAATAGATGGGGGGAACATATTTTTGCACTAAATTTTCGACGATATCTCTGAAAATATGATACCTAAAATTAAAAGAAATGTATTATTGAGTTCAGCGTTACGAAAGCTTTCACACGATATACAAAGAAAAAAAATTTTTTTCAAGTAACTTAATAAGCCCCCTCTACATTTTCCCCTAAATATATTTGTGAATGTTTAATAATCTGTAAATATGTGGGTTAATAGTCTTTATTACTTCCCCCATTTGAACTTTCCACCTTCCATAGTTTACGAGTTATATGGCTGTGACAGACGGACAGACAGACACAGGAGTGCTCTTATAATGGTTCCTTTTTTAATTTTTAAGTACGGAACCCTAAAAATAACAAAATATAAACCAGTTGTAAAGCATGATCGATCGAAGGTACAACAGCGAAAATCTCAGTTGTTAAATGAGCCGTTGATTTTGAAAGTGGGGTAAGTTTGAAAAAAAAAAAAGTTAAAGCTCAATCTTATTACAAATTAACAACAAAAAAAAAAAGCAATTTAACAAATTACAACGACCATTTGAAGAATGATTTTTTCGAAGACTAAAATTTAAGACATAAAAAATCGCACGGAGTTGATCATACATTGCGTACGCCATGAATTAAACATTAACATTCCTGGACCCATCATAAACAAATTTTATAAGAAATTTCAGTTTTTGAATTTTCGGTACTGTAAATTTTTAAACTTCTACGGAGCTGGTCATACATTACGTACGCCATGGATTAAACATTAATATTCCTGGACCAATTTTAAATGAAATTTCATTCTTAAACTTCTAAACATCCCACAATATTACTTTTTACACCGTCGTATAGAGAAAAAAATGTACTTGTAAATGCAATTTGTTTGAACGCTGTATCTCAATTTGTTTATTAGTTATTAATTTTTTTTTCTTTTTTGCAGTTTTTATTACTTTTTTGTCATAGTAGCAACAGAAGTATCCATCTCTATTGAAAGTAAAGGGAAAATACAGATTACTGTATAGACCAATCAGAAAAAGAATAAAATGCGGATTAAACTAATAAAACGCTTCAGATATGCTTTTGATTTCCTACCCTGAAAGAGGACAATAACCATTTTTCCAAATGGTTAATAAAATTTGTGTTTTTAATTTATTCACAATAAGCATATTTTAATATCGGTATAAATCTGTTACTAGTAACTTATTTAGTCAATGATATTTCTAATTACGGTTTAAAAAAATCATGATTTTTTTTCATTTAAATCAGATTTTATTTTTTATATAAATGGGATTTTTATGATTTTTCCCCCTACATTAAAATACGGAATAGCTACCAGTAATTTTAGGTTTCCAAAACAATTAAACCTCTAATTGCTAATATAATCTATGTTTTTAAGCTTTAATTAATTATTATTTGGTAATTAGAATAATTATAAAAACTGTATTCATTTTCATTAGTGGTATACAATAACATTATATACATTAATATTTTCTATATTAAATACTACTGATATTTACAGTTATTAAAATTATTAACTGCATTTAATATTAAATCGTTAACACTGCTTAAAATTAATAATTATTAAACAATTAACTCTCTAATTAGAAAAACAGCATACATTTTTATGCTTTAATGCCTAAAATGATAATTAATAACTTAGTACTCATTCTATAAAGAAAAAAGGGAAAGGCGCTTGTTGACCAAAAAGGCACTATTTCAGTAAAAATAAAGAGCATTATACTTTATGCGTAAATAGTATAATAGTAATGTAGTACTGATATGAAAAATTTATACATAATCTGTTAATTCAATAAACAAAGTGACAATTTTTAAGGATTTTATGAATTACAAATTGAAAAATACAATTAAATAATGGCATGATTTAATAATACCCTACTTTTTCTAAAGAAATAAAGTTCTATAATTTTTGCAATGTATTGGACACATGGATTTAGAAATGCTGTGGTATGGGGAAGTTTTTTTACAAGAAAACTCTGGGTAAAATTAAAGGTGAATTTTTCTTTTTTTGAAAAAAAAAAAGATGCATTTTGTTACCTGAAAAAGAGCAGGATTCTGCGACCTTAAAAAATGGACTAGATGGAAGAGTAAGTAATTACAGAAATAATAAAAACTGCAAATAATTATAATTTCACTAGTTAGTAACACAAATAAATAAAAAACCAAATATCATTGGCAGTTCGTTTTGCATTGGCATTTGGAAAAATTACTGTTAATTACCTAAATCTAAACTTACACACATAAAAATTATGAAAATCACTTACACCCAATCATACACACATACAGGGTAAATATAAGAAAATCTATATTTAAAATCCTCCAAATATTAAATAGCAGCATTATTACCACTCAGTAGTATTACCACTTCAAATTAAAAAAAGTAAAGCCTTTTTAATCCCTAACTAATCTCTTTATTTGGTGCATATGAGTTCAAAAATAAAAATAAAAACATTTACTCAACATCTACCGAAGAAGCTCTTTCTGAGTTTAACATTTTTATACCAATAAATTTTTTTCCCTCTTATACATTCTTTATAATAGCTTCTGAGCAGATGTCATTTTTTTTTTCACTCTTCTTTAGTTCCAATTTTCTATAAATTTATTATTGCAAAAGTAGAATGAGAAAATAACATTCTGGCTACTTATTCATTTTTACTTGCAGAAATTTAATATGTTTGCTATGCTTATTTTATATGAAAGAATGTATAATTTGATTAGTTGAAGAAAATTATGACATTTCAAATTATACTAGATTTAAATATTATCTATAAAAATGCTTTTTATGATAGATAAAAACTTGCTTTTTACAAACTTTGTACTTAATTTTTTACAAGCCTAAGGAATAGTCTAAGCTTAGAAATTACATTTAAAGCTTTTTTTGTTGTTGTATATTCATAAAGCAAAATACCCATAGAAACTTTCCAAATTATCTTCATCTTAGATTTTAATAATTTTTTATGTAATTTTAAACATTTAGAAAATTTGTGATTTTAATCAATAATTTTTTTAAAGAAAATCAGTTGATTAAAATCACGATTTATTCATTGATTTAAATCATTTGATTAAAATCGTTGACACCCTAGTTCTAATACGTTGATTTGGAAAGCGAGGCAATTCCACTTTGAATAGAATTATTGTTTACGTTGCATTATATTAACAAGCACAATCAATGTTTAGCAGTTCTACTATAATTGTGGTGAAATGAGAACATTGATAAAATGTTGTTTTATCATAATTTATAATTATGTGCATACAACTTATTACTGAATAATTTTTCTTATTTTTTTTTCCATTGTTCCAATAAAATTTAAATTATTTTTTATTTTATTTTATTGTACCTTATCTAAAGAAGGAGGAAATATTTAAATTAAAAAAAATAAGTAAATTAAAAAAAATCATTTTTTCTTATTATAGTTATATTCCACTCACAGAAAATAATTTTTTTTCAACGTATCATTGATTTTGAAAGTGAGACAAATCCATTGGCATATACCAAAACCATGATTTTTTTTTTTCGGCTAACACAAATAACTATTATTGCATACTGCATTTATATAAAATAAAACCACAAAAATATAAAATAAGTCTGATGGGTTTAAAAACATTCGTAAAATATTTTTACGAATATTTTAAAACCTATTCAAGTATTCAAATACAAACCATTCAATATCTAGGATTAACAAAAATGGAATCCGTTTTCTTTCATTATTACAGTACGTAGGGCTGAAATTCACAGGACCGGGCCCGGCCTAACCCATAGGAAAAGCTTGGACCGGCCGTTATAAAAGTTAAAACTTCGGCCCAAGTGCGGCCCGGCCCGTACAAAAAAATTATTGATCCGGTCGGATGTAAAAGCTAAAAATTCGACCCGGACCGACTCAGTTTCTACAAAACATGGATTTTTACGTGGATATGGTTAAAAATCGTCTCATACGAAGAGTTCTGACAAAATACACTTATTTAGCTTTTTTTTTCATGTTTATAATCTTCATTTTTAAAGAAGCGCCCTAGGTTTCGATATTTATAATTTTAATGAATCTCTATTTTTATGTAAATGTTCCAGTTATCGTTAATCCATATTACATGTATTGGAGATTTACAAATCTGAAAATGCTAAAATCTTCTCAGACAGAATCGCATAGGAAATAAAAAAAATGCGTTAGTATTACGTTCTTTTCTCACGCATTATTAATATTTATTTTTCATGGATCATCCCATTTTTTTTCTTTTAAGACACTATTCCATGATAGTCAGGTTATTTTTCACAGGTTTTAATGTATTTTAATTTCATTGCCTAGAAATATACTATTCTTTAAAACAATAAAGTTTAAAGTTTAACAGTAGAATAGTAGTGATTTAAAAATATATGCATTTTTTGCAAAACGTTTTATGACGAGCCAAATTTTATTGATTCTAGGCCACAATGATTTTCATACGGACTGGGTCGAGATCGGGACTGAAAATTTCGACCAGTGCAGACCTAGGAAGAATGAAACCAATTCCGGCTCGATACGGAAAAAATAAGTTAAGCCCGGCCCGATCCTTCCGAAAAAATTAAGGTCCGAAGAACGTAATGATTGGCATGAACCTTAAAAAAAAAGCAAGGACCGAAAAAATTGAAGACCAGTCCCGGCCCGTGCAGACCTCTGACAGTACGTGCCACTTACTTCATAATCAAAATTTCATTTAGGTAACAGCTGATTCCAAAGTATAGAAAATTCCATTTTGACTTTTGTTAAAACTTAATTAATACATAAAAGTTACCGATTCTATTATCCATTATTTCGTATAAGCAGCAATTTAAATAGCCAATTTGGGGAAAATATCATAATTTTTTTTCATTGTTTTATTTGAAAGAATGGTAGAATTAGTTATCCAAAACAGTTTTTGTTTTCTTTGTACGATCATTAGAAGTTATGGTAGTTGTGGCTATTTTTGTTTCGGCTCTAAAACCGGAAATTTGCATTTAAGAAAACTGGATATATGTATTTAAGTAAACCGGAAATGTACATTTAAGTAAACCGGAAATGTGTGTATTTAAGTAAACCGGAAATGTGTATTTATGCAGACTCAGGACGGAAAAAAATTTCTAATATTGCGATTAAAAAAGATACAACATATAAATTTGGAAAGTTTTCAGAAATTTAGGTGACTATTTTTAAATACTTTATGAAAAAAAAACTGTGAAATGCACTTTTTAAACTGATTTTTATAAACAGCCAAATTTGCAAAAAACGTTCTATCCCTCAAAGCTAGTTATATGATACTGATCGCCTACAATTTATGTGATGTTGTGAGTGTAATGAATTATCTGTTTAAATATCTGAGAATTTCTTGAAATTTGGAAGTTATTTTTCCAAGTTAACATAAAGAAAGCGCATGGAATATCCACAAGTTAACAATTTGAATGTTTATATATGTGGAAGCTTTTATTTTATGATTTCGTAAATTTTATGATCGGAGTTAGTTGCATCCTTAGTAACCCAATTTGTATATTTACTGAAAAATTAAATCAGTAAACTATCATTAATTTTGCTGTGAGAACATTTTTGATAAATATGAAATATTTCCTTATTTTTCTTTAAAACTAAAAGAATAAATCATAGAAGTTGCTTCAAAATAATTTATTTAAAAAATAAAATTATCTTTTATACATTTAACACAATCAGTGTTTTACTCATTTTTGCCTTCTTTAAAAAAATGTGTGTTAAACGTAGTGAGATATGCCTTAATTGGTCTCGGACCTATACAGGTTGTATTTGAACTGGTAATGAGAACTCTCAGGGATGATAACAGATAAACAATGTCAGAAAGTTTCGCGTTTGTTGAGCAGGAAACTTGGGAACCACCTTAATGCAGTAGCTTATGCTGACAGGCCGTAAACGCTGGCGAAGTCAAATCTGGCAGGAGTTGTGGTACCGAAGGGCCCATAACATAATTCTCACGACAACAATCACTTGAAACTCTAAAATAAATTGGTCAAATAGGAACCATCTATCGACATTCTCAATACTCAATCGCAGCCAAAATATGCCCAACCTCTTTAGATAACGGACTATAAAACCTATACACTTGAATTTTTATTCGGAACATGTTATTGTAAACTTCAATAACATATATAAATTACATGACAATCTGAGTGAATTTAAGCGAGTAGCGATATTTAAGCGAATTAGAGCGTGGAATGGCAAGCAGACAGACAGACAAACAAACCGACAAACTGAATTCATAAACTCATTTAACTATAGCGGAAAGTATTAAAAACGAAATTTTTGACGTTAAAAACATCGAAATCGACCTGAAACACACATTTATATGATGGATAGTAAGAAAATTCAGAAATTGGCGCCATTTTGAATAACAGCTGCCATCTTGAATTCCTACGATTTTACGCGATGTCTCCCCCTCTTATACGGGTTGTATTAATATAAAGTCGATACTCATCAATCGGTATATTCTTCTCACGATTTCCAGTTTTCTCAACCGTAGCACCTTGATTAATAGATAATAACGTAATGGAATTCTTTTGAGGGCCTTGTAAACGGAATATAAAACCTATACACTTCATTTTTATTCGGAACATGTTATTGTAAACTTCAATAACATATATAAATTACATGGCAATCTGAGTTAATTTAAGCGAGTAGCGATATTTAAGGGCGTTAGAGCGTGGAACGGCAATCAGGAGACAGACAAACTGAATTCATAAACTCATTCAACTATGGCGGAAAGTATTAAAAACGAAATTTTTGACGTTAAAATCATCGAAATCGACCTAAAACACACTTTTATATGAGGGATAGTATGAAAATTCAGAAAATGACGCCATTTTGAATAACAGCCGCCATCTTGAATTCCCACGACTTTACGCGATGCCTCCCCCTCTAAAATGCATTGCATTAACATAAAGTAGGTACTCGCCAATCGGTATGTTCTTATCACGATTTGCAGTTTTCTCAACCGTAGCACCCGGACTATAAGTAATTAACCGAAATCTTAATCAGTTATTTTTTTTTATCTGATACCCATTAAGTTGTATTTAGTATTTCAATAATTCCCGTGATGTACGTTAATTATGTTCTTTTTTTTTAAATATGTAATTCAAATTTTAAATGTTTAGATTTCAATATTCATTATTATTGAATCCAAATCTAATCTTGCAGAGTCCTATTCTTCAAACATATTTTTAATTTTTCCACTTAAAAAACAATGCTCATCAACTGACATCTTTTTTTAATAAGATCTAAGCTTGATCAAAATATTAAGAATGTGTAAAAAAAAAATTATGTGTTGTGATTTTTCATTGTTTTATTAAAGATGAACATGGAGCCTGTAATTTTATATTCTCTGGAATATGTGTAAATATGTTTTTTAAACATATTCCTTAACTTAATCATGATTTCGAATTTTCTTCCGTTATTGCTGAAAAACGGATACTAATACAACGCTTATTTATGTAACGGCATAATAAGCCATATTTAATTTAATTTTTTTATTCCCGTATTTTGTGAATACGAGCTAAATAGATTTCATATGTTTTATAGGAAAAGATGGATCTAGGAAATAGAAAAAAGAAGAAGTATAAAAATAAAAGAAATGACTACATATGTACTGTTCTTATTGTTTGAAAAAACATTTTAAATCTAAAAAGTAGTTATTTATCTCTTTAAAATATACTAAATCTTATATAAGTGATTCTATGAACTTTTTAAAAAATATACTAAAGCAGTTTTATCTATAAACATCAGGCATAAAAAACACATTGTTTCAATGCTTAACTGTCATATTTTATTTTTTTAGTGCCAATAATTACGTGTATCATAAACGTAGAAAATGCGTTTACAATAAAAAGAAACTTAATAAGTGATTCAGAATGTCTATAATTAAATGTTTGATTAAAATCATAAATAGCAATAAAAGCTTACATACAATTCTAAATATATATATATATATATATACAAATTTGAAAAACACTAAAAATAATAATTAGTAATAATTAGTATTTTATAATTGAACTATTAAACAACAACAAACTATAATAGCGGAATTAAATGCATTAATAGATTTAACAACTTATCAAAAATCTTATCATATGTTATAAGAAATTCCTATTATTTTATAAATTTGGTAAATGTTAAATCTGAAAAGAATCTGAAGATTTAGGATTTAAAAAAATAATTTAAAGTATTATCAGTAATAAAAAAAATCTTTCAAAAGTTTCACTTCTGTAATATGTAAAAAGACATTTTCCTAGTATAATGCTAATTTTCAATCTAAAACCGTTTCGTACTGTCATAATAATCGAATATCATATTTAACTACAAAATATTAATGACGATAAATACTGTAAGTGTTAGTAATCAGATAACAGTAAAAAAACGAAAAAAATCTAAATCACTGTCTCAACACATTTTCATTCTCAAGTAACTGCAAATTAATGCTTACATTCTACTATGAATGGAGGCATGAATCAGCCTCTGTGCCAGCATTTTGTTTTCGAGACACTGCATATTAAGATATTTTATATCACAGTATCGAATAGGAAAAAATCGCTTCTGAAATCAGGAACACAATTCCAAATCAATCATTTTGTACATAACATAAAACTATTTAACTCATAATCATAACATACAAAATCTACAGGAATAAAAGATTAAAATTAAATAAGACTTACCTTTACGTTCCATAAATAATCACTTTAATAATATCCGTATATTTTAATCCTAAAATGGCGGCCGTCTTTCTCTTATCTTAACAAAAAGCTTTGTAGACTTGCTGTTCCGATTAGCTGATGAGTGATACCAATACGTACAATACTTACTCCTTCTTAGAGTGAATATTCACTCTAGATCAGAAGAGTGACTATTCACTCCTGAAAAGGAGTGCGTTTTAGTACCAAATCAGCGTAATTTCCAAGGTTACATTATGAAATGGAGTTTTCGAAAATTAAGAAGTGACATATTTTGGTGCATTTCATTATTTTACTCCATATATTGGTTCAAAGTTGAGCGGAAATTTTTTAAAGTGTATAATGCCAGGCTTTCACTCTCGTCAGTGGAGTCAGATGTTTCACTCTCGACAACGGAGTGACATAATACACTCTCGACAATGGAGTGAAATATGTCACTCCTTTGCAGGTAGTGGAAAATTTAAAGAGTGAATTTTTATAAAATTTACTCCACAAAGAGTGAAAATGCCTGTCACTCTTTTAAAAAATGAACTTTTCACTCCTCCCAATTTTAGAGTGTATAAGAAGAGAGTTGTATAAAAGTTATTGGATAGACTTTTCTCAAAAGAAATTTTTATTAGAATATAGGAGCGTGAAGTGCCATCAGTCGCATAGTGCCTTCTATCCAACACCAGTAAACGCCAAAACCTGACCCTGATGAGGGCCTCAAGCATATATGCCCACAGCTTTTAATTATTGCGGAGTCTGAGCCAAGACATGCATGTTTTAAACTGAAAAAATATATATAAGGAAATGTGTCTTCATTTTATAAGGTACATTTTAGATTTTATTTGGGAATTTGTGATTAAATAAAATTTCCGGTCGAAAACATGTTCGTCTTGGAGCAGACTCCGGAATAATTAAGACATGTATTTATGCTCAAGTCTCCTGTCGGGTCAGCACGGGAGGTGTTCACATGGCGACAGACGGAGAGAAAATTCTAAATAATCACAATAATAATGAAGATATTGCAACGATATTTTCAACATATTTGCTACGCTTTCAAAGAAATATGATGACATTACAAAAGCTGGTGGAAATGGCCACCATTTATCCTGCTCAGTCCTGAGACAAAGACAAATATTACGTGAGACCATAAAAACCAGTTTAAAATGAGTGTAAAACAGCTCCAATGATGTAGCAGTCTATAAATCAATGCTTATGATATGCACGCATTTATTAAAAAGGTCTAGAAGTAATTTTAACAATTCTAGAACCATTTAAATTAATTTAAAGGGGTGTAGTTTATTGTCTCCTACAGGTGGCACCAGGACTGCAAAGGCTATGTCCAAATAACACAGATATAGTCACTTCATAATTGTGGTTGGCAGTATATATTTTCACTGATCAAATTACACAGTGCAACTCCAGCATTTCCCGTGAAGGCATCACATTTGATATATAGCAACGTTAACTAGATGAAAATCTTGCTAAAATGTCTTCATTATTATTATTGAACGAATATTCAAGTTCAGTTTGTAGCGAAACGGCTTATATTTTTAAGAAAATAAATGAATTGCGACTCTAGCTTCGTACACAAAAATTGTTTGCTTTGACTTTGACGCGTATTATCACCCCTTAAAGTTCTGACTAACAATTCAGATACACCCTGCGTTTGTCTTTATATTGATTTATCTTATCTTTTTTTTTTTTTTTTTTTTTACCTCCAGTCTGCTTTTTATAACTAAATTTTTATTGGCTTAATGTTATTTTTTCTTTTTTAGCTAAATGGAACAAGATATCTTGAGGAAAACTTATCAGACAACTTAGGGTTTTCAATTGCTGATAAGGTAACATTTCAGATATTCCGTATATCTTTGCTAGGTGCCGCATAAGAGGAATGGACGACAAGCATTTCTGACGTCATACAACGTCACGATGGATTATAGCTAATCAGCTTCTCGATTTTTCCCACAAGCGTTAACCAAAAGCCAATCAAATACCGCAATGCTTGTGGGAAATTTCCCACAATCATTGCGAGCTCCGCCCATTGCGTGTGGTCCATTGTTTTGCACTAGGGCTTTAAACTGAGTAGGCCATATTTAACTGTTTTATCTGATTCGTAATAATATCAGAAACGTTACCATACCTGTCACCATTTGAAAATGTGAAACCATTTTTTAAGAAACACATAAACGACATTTGGAGCCTTTTTTTTAATTAACACATAAACGACGTATTTTAAGTACATAACATATTAATTTTTTTAAATAATACACTGATGACCATTATAAAGATATTTTGATATGAAAAATACGCACAAAAGTCATCATTTCATTTATTGGTTTGACTATATTTATTAATGGAGTGAAAAATATATTCAAAACACAATTATAATTCTGATTAACTCGTAAGTAACAACATCAATTTCTTCTGCATTGTGATGCGTATTCGCAAAACTGTATTTTGAATTCTAAAAAAAAATCCCTGTCGGCTCGGCCTACAGACACAGGTAGATTTCGAAGTTAAGTACTAATTTTACCAACAATAAATAAAAAGTAAAACTAAATGCAACCCTATATACAACAGCTCTGGTGGTTGTAAAAAACTTCCATCACGCCAATGATTCTTTTTCATCGCCTTAGTGGCGGATTAATGTGATTTTTTTCTTCTACAACCCCCAACCCCCCCCCCTTTTTTTTAAGACGTGGTCCTATCAAAACCTTGTCAATATAAAAGTTGTAGATAATGCTAAGAAGATTTATAATAAATTCAAGCGGATTTGATACCTTGTGAATTGACGAAGTTATGATTTTTTTTCTTCTTCAACCCCTCCCCCCTTTTTTCTTGTTTTTAATTTTGTTTTGCTGTAAGAGTTGCTCCTATCAAAAACTTGTCAATATAAAAGTTGTAGACAATATTAAGAAGATTTATAATAAATTTAAATGGATTTGATACCTTGTGAAACTGTTTAATTATATCGAAAATCTGTCATACATAAATTTTAGGCCCATTTCCTAGAAATAACAACAACTTTAAACTGATTCGATGCGTGTAATAATTAAGAAGTTATGGGTTTTTTTTTTTTTTTTTCACAAAAAAACTCTCCATTTTCACCCCCTTCGTCCGATTTTGTCCATTAACGAACTTGAACGAGATTTTCTGCTCCTTGATTATATGTATCAGTTTAGAAGAGATTTTTAGGGAATTGTGGAAGTTATCGTGTCCATATAAAAATTACATATTTTGATAGATAGATTGTATATAGTTAGACAGAGATAAATCTATATATTATATATATATATCAGAGACGGGTTAGGTCATCTGCCGATAGCAGTGATGCATAAGACATCTAGAAACAACAACACATGGCATAGCAATAACCAGAGTAAGCATTTAATGGCGTTGGGACGACAGAAATTCCTTATAAAGGAAAAGAGTAATGTCAACGTTTGATGTCATATCAGAAAATTAGCCACGCTGCACAATTTCCCTGTTACGATGCACCTTGATAAGCAATTATTTTACTCAAATACTGTCCAAAATGCTTTGTGTGACACAGACGACTTCAGACTACTCCTGTTGCCATGTTGAATACGGTCTTGTGATGACTCGACCGCGTCTGTTAAACTCTAAACCCCACTTTTAAAACCTTAAATTTAATCTAGTTTTTATTAAATGAGTAAAAGAATACCAGTGTGGTCATTTGACATTGGGACTCATGCCACTCTTCCACCGACCAACCTAGATGAAGGCCAGCCTCGAGTATCCGGTTCCAGATACCTGAATTTTTATCCAGTCTCGACGATGTTTGACTCCAAGTTTGAATGCCCTACAAAAAGAAACCTTGATGAAATCTGCCCCGACGATGCCTGAATTTTGACTCAGCCTAGATGAAGATTGTCTCCGACCTGGCTTCACCGAAGTAACCTCATCGCCCAACCGGTTCCAGTACACGGAAAGTTCCCAGCTGACCGTCCCGTCCCGGAACCGAAGAAACTGTTTTTTCCTTAGCCAAGACTACATATCACAGTCCAGACGAAAAACCTCTTTTTTCCCATCTTGAAAGAAGTGCAGTAAAAAAAATTGCATAACACATCTAGAAACAGCAACACATGGCATAGCAACAACCAGAGTCAGCATTTAATGGTGCTGAGACGACAGAAGTTCCTTATAAAGGAAAAGGGTTATGTCAGCGTTTGGCGTCATACAAGAAAATTAGCCACGCTGCACAATTTCCTTGTTAAGATGTAGCTTCATCAGCAATTATTTTACTTAAATACTGTCCAAAATGCTTTGGGTGACGCAGACGACTTCAGACTAATCCTATTGCTAGATTGAATACTGTCTTGCGATGGCTCGACCGCGTCTGTTAAACTCCAAACCCCACTTGTAAATACTTATATTTAATCTAGTTTTTATTAAATAAGTAAAAGGATATCAGTGTGGTCATTTGACATATATATATATACAGTCGGACCCCGATTTAACGAATTCATCGGGACCGTACATTTTATTCGTTAAATCGGGGTTATTCATAATATCGGAATCCGAAACAAAAAATTATAAAATTCTGCACTTACCTTCTGAAAACGCTCTAAAAAGCCACTACACAAAAATATCCATAATTAGAAATTGTACACTTTTTATTCAGCCAGCTAAAAATACAGCGAATAATTCGCACTAACTAATTTTAAGTTAAGTATTGTGTAATAGATGTATGAGAATTTCTTTAATTCTTGACTCTAAAAAGTTCTTTTTCTACTTTATGGAGGGAAGAAAATATTGAGTCATTTATGTCCTGCTGCATGAGGTATGTTTTCACAGTTTCCAAGCCATGTAAAGAAAGAGAAAAAGTAACAGTTTTAATGGAAATTTCATTATCGTTTCTGAATCAGAATCGCTGTTCATTGGTTCCGACAAATTAACTTCAGTTCCACATGTAGTTAGGCCGTCATCACATGTGACATAATTGTTAAAGTCTATCTCAGGAGCGATTTCTTTCCCTATAACTTCTTCTGAAGGGGTGGTATCTTCATCATTATTACTTTCCACTTGTGTGCCTGGAAATCCCACTTTCCGCATTTTCAATCGTATTTTTAGAAACTTGGTCTCAAGATTTTCTCACAAAATATAGAGCATCCGAAACATTAACTTTGTATCTTTTCTCCGCATTTTCCTCCATCGATCCTATAATTTTACGAATAAGCAAGTTTCGTAATTAACTTTTACAGAACGAATGCTACGAACGTCTAGGGGCAAAAACACACTTGTGCAATTTGCGGGTAAAAAACAAAACTTCGACATTGTTTCAATTGCAAATTGGAGGATGAGCGGGTCATTGATCAATAAACAAAAATGTTTTCTATTTTCTGTCTGCATAGACTTATATAAAGACGTCAGAAAGTTTGCAAATGTGGAAGAAGTCATCCATGATTTTAGGTTTGCTGCACATTTTGTCGGTAAGGTCTTTACGTTTTTAAAACATCGCGGCCTTGCTGTTTTTCTTATAACGAATGGCTTATTTTTTTTCAGTTCCATCAGCATTAATCACAAGCAAAACCGTAATCCTCATTTTGCTTTTTTCCCACCAAAGCATTTTTCATTTCTATAACAAAGCGTTTTGTCGGGTATTAAGTCATAAAACAACCCGGTTTCATCTGCGTTGTAAAGGTCCGATGGTGAATACCCTTCAATCAGGCTGAGCAACTTTTCGTCCCAATCTTTTACTACAATTTCATTTACATCCGACTTTTCTCGCACATTTTCTTTTGGACTAAGTTGTATCTTTTCTTTAAAAGGTCTAACCAACCATTCGAAGCAGAAAAATCTGTCACATTATGCTTTTCGGCAAGTTGAAGTGCTTTTTCTTTGATCAGAGACCCACTAATGGCTATTTTCTTGTCACGAACGATGTTGAACCATTCCACTAGGTCAGATTCAAGAACAGAAAGAGGAGTGGCTTTCAATGACTTTCTTATTTTCGACGAATTTTTACCACATTCTGATGATTCTTTTTCAATTTCTGCTTGTTGTTTAACAATTGTTGCTAATGTCGATGTGGAGATTTCAAGGCGTTCTGCTAACGCGTTTTGCGGTCTAATGTTCTTGTCAAATTTGCGTAAAATGTTAAACTTTTCACTCAACGAAAAACGTTTTCGTTTTCAACAATCTGCCATGCTTCATAAAATTTCAAAAATTAAATATTATGCCAAATCGAGCGTCCAATACACCTCACTTCTATCAAGAAACAAAACTATTGGTAAAAATCCTTAAACTGTATTCTTCTCCTACTTGAAACCCACATGACAGATTACTCATGATTCATCTGCGCATGACTCATAATTCAACTGCACAAGGGAATAATAATGAGCTCACCCTCAAAGAAAACATGACTACAGAGAAAATCCTGTTGAGGTATGCACTCTCTCTTGGCTACAGAAGCGAGGGGAAAGGAAGGCGCAGTGACCTATTGCCCTAAATGAGGAGAAGATTTTCATTTCGGCCAACACCTTGCCGCACTTCTCTTCTCTCCTCGCTTCTACGGAGTCCCATTGGAGAGGCCCAGGTGAACTCTGATTTATTGTCGCAGTGACAAATGCGAATGGATATGTTTTGTTAAATAAAGTTTATTTTTCATAATAGCCTTTGATTTATAGTCACTTCATCATATTATCATGAACTTCACTAAAATCCCATTTTTATTTGGAGGGAAAATTGACGCAAACATCAAGTCCTTTTTGGTGCTTTAAAGGTTGTCTCTTTTGACGGTAATCGCTTCCTTGGCATCTTTCCAGTGACATTCTCTTACAGCAAAAGTGCAATCAATTCTAGAGAAACACCGACGAAGTTTCAGCGGGAATACGAAGGGAAATTCTGAGGAGATTTTGACGGGAGAAAAATCGGTTCTGAGTCTACTTATATGAGAAGTCTGTGGCTGCATCCTCCCCAATCGAAAATTACTGGGTACAAAGTCTTTTTCTGTTCCAGACAAGATGGATATATCATTTGAAAAGCATTCAAATATTTTTCGAACCCAAACTAACAACAACAAAACAATTTCGGCTGTTGAAAAAATTCGTTAATTCGGGGTTTATTATTCGTTAAATAGGGATTTTTGTCTTCATTTTAGTCGGGGGAAAAGAAAAATTCGTTAAATCGCGAAATTCGTTAAGTAGGGGTTCGTTAAATCGGGGTCCGACTGTATATATATATATATATATAGTTTTGAATTGGGGGTGGTTTTGGGTTCTAGGGGTCATAATCGGCGTAGATTTGCAAAAGTTTTTCAGCAAATTCCAACATAGGGGATCGTGTAATAGGTAGAGTTTCTTGCGAAATCTACCAAAAATGTCCCAGTCTGGCAACACTGACACGGGCAAAGCAGCTTATTTTAAAGACGTTTCCAGTCTTACGTATGTGCATGTCTCTCACCCTACACCAAGTTTCGTGTTATCGTAACACAAATGATTTAAAATAATTACATTTCTGACAAATTGATTGATTTCTGATATTTTATCATTAGAAAATAGACTTTAAACCGTAATCGCAATAACATGAGTATTTCACACAGGTACCACAAAATTGCAAATATAGATTAATTGGTGACTCGACCGGCGGCAAATTCGCAAACACTCAACGTCTCATTCCGTCTGACTCCAACCCCTGTAGCCAAGATCTAAAAATGAACTTCTACGTGTATGCTGCATTCTGTTTCGAGCACCATAGTTGGAAGTTTGCATGTACGAATATTTATATCCGCTTTATATGAATATTTTGGATGCGCTTACAGAGTTCAAAGAGAGTTTTTTTTTTCCTTGCAGATTAATTCAGTCTACCCAGGTTGCATTATTGATTATACTAACTCTAATATTAGTGATGTTACAATAAGATTACCATTACAAAGTAAGAATGACATGACGCTGAAAAATTTAAACTGGATTTTTCTAGCGTTATGAAGATATAATAGTTAAAACAATAGTTGGCATAGTTCATCAAGACAGATCAACATAGTTGCAAAGTGTTTACGAACTCGGTTTGTCATACATATGTTTTGGGTGCTTATCATGGATGGAATGTTCGTAATTGAAAATACATGTGTAGCAATTACGTTTCGTTTACAGGGACATTCAAAAGAATTCCGATTCATACGCTCTGTAATGGAAAAATCGTTTGCGGTGTATTTTACTTTTATTGGTATTACATTACTTTAAACATACTGAAATTAATATGTATGAGGTATATTGCAAGGCGCTAACTGTAGAATAGGGTGTGCATAGAATTTGTCGTTCATTTACAGGGACACACAAAAGAATTTGACTACAGTACTCCTTAAATAATAATTGCTGGAAGTACGTTTTCAATTGTGTTATGCGTTTTTAAATTTAAATATATATATATATATATATATATATATATATCCATATTACTTGTTGCGTATAAATTCTATAGATTATATACAGAGCTGTACAGAAGTTTTCAAGTACATTTTCGTTTATTGGCGGAAAGTTTTAAAGGGGATTTTTTTCAACAGTGTTAAGCGTTTAACTGAATTAACTTTTAGCATACTATGTAGTATATATACAAATCTATAGATCATATGCAGGGCTGCACACACACACAAAAAAATCGGATATTTTTCCGACTGCTGATGGTAATTGCAGAAATTGGATTTTCAATTTTTTTTGTTTAGATATCATCTTTCAGCTTAATAAACTGTGAAATTTTTGTTACAGTATTCCGAATGTGTTGGAAAATGTTTCATAATCTATGCTGGATGCATGATTTTTCGTTCGTGCTTATTTTTGAATTACTTTTCCAAAAATAATAGATTTATTTTTATCAATTTGTTAAGCACTGATAGTATGAAGTACATTCTAAGGAGCCATCCAGAAATGATGTCACGCTTGGGGGGGGGGGGGAAGAAGAAGTGTGACATCACACAGTTTGGTTAAACATTAGAGGGCTTACTATCATTGCATTGACATTAGAGGGCTTACTATCGCCGAGGATGAGCGTGATGTTAAAATGACTGTGTACTCTATGGACGAGCATATATCTTCTCCAAGGGAGGAAGAGTTGTAATAGTTAAATGATTCAGAATAATTTCTATTTTATGATTTAATATATAATTTTATAAATGTTCATATTAATATGACAAATGAAATGTGATGGCAATTCCATTTAAGTAAAACTAATATTGAGGCTTCTTCTTCAAAATCAATCTGTTTTAAACTATACTTTGTCTTCATAAAGTAAATATAAGTTTTAAAACCAAATATAATAAATTCCATTTCAAATTCTAAAACACTATTGTTTTCAATTGCTCTTTCATATTAATATTTTATTACTGTTGTATATTATGTTTTTTGTTGTAAACCTTAATCTTATTTCATATAAAATAAGTACACGAATCATTTTTATTGTTATGCTCTCAAATGTCATTAAAACACATAGTTAAAGTTCAAAAATAAAATTCGAAATATGATCTATAATGTCGTGCTTTGTTTCTGAACTGCAAGTATATGCTTACGTAATATAGCGTGACATGTGACAAGGGGAGGGGAGGGGGTATGGTGAACTGTGACATTTTGTGACAAAGGGAAGGAGGGAGGTAAAAAATATTGCAAAAAAAGTGTGACATCATTTATGGATCGCCCCTAAAGGATTAATATAGAACTGCAAGAATACCACAAATTCAATAATGAGCATGGTTAGACTTTTACTTTTTCAAATTCATCGTAATAAGTATAACTTTTAATTTTATCAAATAAATTTGATAGTAGTTCATAAAAGAAGAAGAATTGAACATTCTATTAATGGCTACTGGCCTTAAAATATTTAAAATAAACGCAATTTTGTAAATGGCAGTATATAAAATCCAAAGTTTTCTATTACTGTAAAAAAAAATGTCAATTTTCTGCTTCCTGACTGGTTTAATCAAGATTGTCAACAATAACATTATAGCGTACAAGGAGGTGTTATGAAAAATAAATAAATAATAAAAGCTAAATTTTTATTTCCTATTTTTGTACGAACCAAAAATTTTGAGGGGGGGGGGGGGTATGTCCATTATTGGGTATTTTTAGCCTGTTAGCAATCAGCAACAAAGCACTTATCTTAGCATACTCTCAACTAGTAACTAAGATAATTTCAGTGAGTTTTTATTTATTTATGTTGAGCATTTAAAGAAAGCAAAAGTTATAGGGTGGGTCTATAAGATTAAATATTTCACTCGTTCACAATATATATATATACATGCATATTTAGCACATGCATTATTCAGGAGGTGTTTGTTGTAATGTATTTAGTGTGCTGACACTAGGTGGCAGTATATGGTAAGTATAAAACTCCATAATAAAATACTTTAGCTTAAGAGAAGAAAGATCAGACTTATAGAGCATATATCTATAAAAGATTAAATACTTCCGTTGTTCATAATGCATATATAATTATTCAGAAGATGAAATAAGCAATTATTATTTCGTACTCATATTCTTGCAAATATTCCATAAACAAGAAATACGCGGTCAAATGGACGAAATATCCAAGTCGAATTAGCTGCAGACTTGGATGTGCGTCGAATCAAAGTACATTTTCTTGTCAAAGCGCTTGGCTACAGAGGTTGGCGTTAACCGCACTGGGACGTTGAATGATTGTGAATTTGCCGTCCTGCGTTGCTTGTGCTTACCTTCTGGAACTCCCGGCTAAAAATAAACAAATATGAATAGCCTAAAGAATATGGCAATCAAAATAAGGGAGTACTGTGCATTCACGCTCATAAATCGTTAAAACGACAATCACTATAACGGGAACTGTGCTTCTCTTCCATAAACTGTTAAAACGGCAATCACCATAACGGTTATCTTCACCACACCTGTACAAAGTTACATTCGAAAAACCATCTCGTCCTTAAATTTTGCATGCCAGTGTATACGCTAATGGGCGTCAATTAGCAACGGTTCAAGATCTAAAGCTACAAATTGAACAAAATTGGTTTTCTTTAAAGCCAGAACTTCTTCAAACTCTCGTTTTGAGTATGCCTGGTCGAGTTTTGAAGTGATTAGAAAAAAATGACTTAGAAATTTGAACATTAGAGAAGAGGGATGATTTTCTTCTAAAGTCTATAAATTTTTGGGACAGTAAAATTTAAGTTTTAATTTCTCTCACAAAGTCTACGATTGTGTAATATTATTTTTGTATAGTATTGTTATTCTCTTGATATTATTTATAATTATAAATTGTTTTGCAATTGTTACTCCTCTTTTTCAATTGGAAAATTAAAAAACTCGTTTTCTATAAACTTTTGGGACGCACTGTATTTTTTATAATAATCGAAATAAGATCGCTGAAATGCTCCATCGTTGGATTACTTTAACACGTTCACCGCCAAAACTATTAAGTAAGAATTTTCAAATTTCTTGTTGAAAGTCGTTTGCCACCATAAATACAGAAAGGTAAATTTCGCTTTACTAATACAGCGAAATTTCTGCCAATAAATAAGGCAATTTTTTTGTTCGTAAAAAAGTTGTGAGAAAGTAATTAATAAATTAAAGCAACGAGTATACTCGTGCTTGGCAGTGAATGTGTTAAATGTGTCTAAAATTACTTTAAATGTAATTTTTAAAAAAAACGAACCTAGTAGTAGGGCCTCAGTGCCTTTAGGCATCGTACTGATTGATTATAAAAACGGCAATCACTATAGTGGTTACCTTAAATATATCTATGTAAAATAACAAAAATCTAATCAAGAATTAAAAAATAATGTTAAATAAAACAAAATTTGTGTTAAAAAATTCAAATCGGTCAATTAGCTCTCGAGTTTAAAACCGTTAATAATTTGCATCTTTAAATCCACGCGTACTTCGCCTTTCTGCTGTAAAATAGAATCTTTATATCTTTCTAGTCACGTGGGCTAACACGAAAATAGAGACGAAAAAAAAAAAAGTGGGTAAGTGTAATCGCAGATCGCACAGAGGGTTTCGTTTAATATCTGTTTCAAAACACTTTATCCTAAAATTAACAAATCAAAATTGTTAAAAGAAAATTAATAATTCCTTGCATAAATGGCAGCACCATTACATTAAAAGCGATCAGTTATTTAGTTTTCCTAATTTTAACAAATTTCCGTCAATTGTCTGTGCGAAAAAGCATCTCTTTTATAAGTTTAAAAATCGATTTTTTCATAAATCGGAAAGTTGTGGATTGTCGAAATTAAAAAATAAAGACATATTCTGAAAGAGTGAACTTTTACGTCGGATGGCGTAAAAATCCTAGCTCAAAAATAGATATTTAAAAAAAAAAATTGGTCTTGTATAAGAATTCTGAGTCTGTTTCTGACTGCAAGACGCACCTGTTTTATATTCTCTTGTTATCGCCGAAAATTCAATGTCATTAGACATCTGTCGCCTTCACAAACGAAGGAAAAAAAAAATTTCCCGATTTTTAACGAATTTTCGAATTTTTATGGTACGATCAAGATAATTTTTAGAATTTCTAAAATCTGATTTTCCCCCGACTTGTGGTACTAATTTCGAATTTCTGGGATGGGTAAGAAAAGTAGTAATCGCGCCTTAAAGAAATCGGCAGTCCTTATCTGCCGTTAAAATGACACTTGTTTGTAATCCGTGGAAAAGATAGGTTTCGTAATTTGATAAAAAAAAAAAAAAATCCATGCTTTTCTTGAATTATGAATGCCTTTCCGATCTTGTAATTGGGTTTTTTAATTAATAACGTCCGTTAATTACGACTTTTTCAAAATTTTATGATTTGTCGTGAAGTGAGGTGTTCAGCTATAAGTCTGCAAAATTTCAATAAATAAGGCAATTTTTTTATTTGTAAAATAGTGGTGAGAAAGTAATTAATAAATTAAAGCAATGAGTATACTCGTGCTTGGCAGCGAATGTGTTAAATATGTCTAAAATTACTTTAAATGTAATAATAATTTTAAAAAAAAACGAACCTAGTAGTAGGGCCTCGGTGCCTTAGGCACCGTACTGATTGATCATAAAAACGGCAATCACTATAGTGGTTACCTTAAATATATCTATGTAAAATAACAAAAATCTAATCAAGAATAAAAAAATATTGTTAAATGAAAGAAAATTTGTGTTAAAAAGTTCAAATCGGTCAATAGCTCTGGAGTTATTAAATTTTGATGTTTTTAACACTCAATTTAAAACCGTTAATAGCAAGTCTCCAATATATATAGTTTCTGAGAACGGGCTCTGTGACAGACGGACAGACAGACAGAGGAGTGAGACGAATAGGATTTCGTCAGATGAAAGAGTCGGCGCAGGCGATCATAAGATAAAACAAATACATGAAATAGGCACGCAGCCGGTCGTTACAGCAATCGCTTTGGCATGCTTCCAATTTATACGGGAAAAGCTAGAGGGCAAAACTGGGAAATTTCATTAGCGGTCAGTGGCCAGTAGTACCAGTTTTATTAGTGGCCACTTTTTTACATAAAAGTACTAAACAGTAAACTTCTGTTAAAATTTCTATTAGTGTTAAAGTAAAATTGAATAGACCAAATTATGCTAATATAAACATATTGCAAACAGAAAAAAAGTTGAATCCTTGATGGAAAGCAAAAGAATTTTACTCTGTCCTTGTAGGAAAGTGGCCATAAGGTGGCCGGTGACACAAAAAAAAATTAATAGCCACTTTTTCTCATTTAGTAGCCATGTAGCCGGTGGCTGGGGCCAATTTTACCCTTTAGGAATAGCAAAAATTACCCGAAGCTTCTTCGTTTCGTTTCAGAAAAAAATTCGATTTACTTACTTTCTTTAATATCATAATCTATCTGCCTATTGATTGGTAAGATCTACTCTTTTGATAGTGCCCGATGAATCTGGTCTGCGTCTCGTTCAGTCAAAGGGACATTAGGAACAAGAACAATAGCAATAACCTCCTAAGTTTATAAAATGAAAATTTAATTTTTTTTAACTTTTGGTCAAATAAATGCTAACTAACCGTATTTTCTTTTGACTATGCAGATGATTATTGAATTAGAATCATCAGGAGACATCTTTCTGTTGCCAGGTTTATCTTATTCCCCGAAACAACTACTGTACATGAACACTAGACAGGTATGTGTTTAAAAATGGGAAATCACAGGAAATGTACAATTAATTTCATTGCATTGAATATTGATAAAATTTTTGGTTACTTTATATTTCTAGTTATTTTGTTCAAAGATTACTCGAGAAGCAGAGATGCGTTATAAGACAGATGACATACACACACCTCCAGAATTCAGGTATCTACTTACATTTTTTAGTAAAAGAAAAATATATATTTTTTAAAAATACACCTTTATTAGTGTACTTAAAAGTAGAAAAGCGTCAAATTTAAAATTCATATTTTATAAATGAAAATTCCCATTCTTTATATGACGTCGTATTTCCATGTATAAACCATGTATTAAAGATCAATATTCAGGAATTTTTCTTAAAAAAAAATTATTTTTGCTCAATTTCTTTTTAAGATATGGCAACAGAAATAAAAATATTTTTATACTGCTGCAAATGCAAATGTTACTTTACATTATTATAACAAATATTTATTGTTGAGTCATGTGGTAATATATTTATAAAAAAAAAAAAACGTGCTTAAAAATTATCTGGAATTTCTCAATTGTTTTTTCAACGTATAATCAAAGTTAAATTAAAATTAATCGACTAATTGATAATTACCGAATTATTCTGTGTATAAGGTGCAACACAATATTTAACACATTTTTTAAGGGAAAACAATATCAATTTAAAAATAAAAATATTTATAACAATATATATTATATACTGTAATGGCTTTTGAGCAATATACTGACTTTTACAAACTTATACTCAAGCAGCGTAATATATACTAGTAGTATACAAGTATCGTTATACTACATCCTATAGACAAAAGATGTACCAAAGGAACTGCGAAAGAAAAATCTGTACCTTTATTGTACAAGACGTACCCCAAGTTTTAATGCGCAATTTAAGGGTAAAAAAAAGTACTTCTTATGTACCGGAAAAGACGTCTGATATATATGTATATTTATATTCTGATAACGTCTTATATACGATGTACGGTGATACACTATCAATAGATGTATATCTTGATATGTACTAATAACTCTTCAGATCAGAGGCCCCAGCGTCAATTTTGCAAGACATTTTAATTTTCATCTCACTTCATCTTTCCTCGTCCGTTTAATCACATTCCAACCAAGTTCCAAATGTTTCACCAATGGATTACTTAAAACAAGCTCTTGCGAAAAGCCGATCAACTACGTTGAGTAGACTCTGGAAATGTGTGGTGGAGGAATGGAACAAAATTCCACTTCAGTTTTTTAAAAAAAGCCCAACTATCTTGGATATGCCGCTGCAATATGATAGTCCACGACAAGGACTACCAGATAGAACACATTAAAAAATAATGGTTTAAATTTATGTATTTTATTTTTGTTGTCAAAATCGTTCCCAATATGTATAAACACCCTCTGTATAATACAGTAGATTCAATTTTTTATCTTGCATATGACTTCTTAAATATTATTCAAAATTTTCAAATTCTGCCTTTTATTGTTTGTTAAGTACAGTAATCCCTTAACATTCGCGAGGGTTAGGTTCGCGGACACCTCCGCGAATGTTAAGACTATCATCATCATCAGCATGGGTTAGGCTAAATCAGCCTGTTCCGGCTCCATTGATCAATCCATCGGAGCACTACCCCCTACATACTACGTTAGTATGTAGGGGGTAGTGGTCACGGTAACACCTGGGTCTCTAATTCAGAAGCTTTTTTGGCAATCGGTCATTACTTATACGTTCTACGTGATTCTTCCATTTATTCTGATAATCTACTATTTTGTAGTTGATGTTGTATATTTTTAAGTGTGAGCGTATGGAATCATTAGTAAGCCTGTCCATTCTTGTGCATCCCTTTCCAGATCTTAAAAACTTCATTTCTGAAGCCTGTATTCTGGATCGTTCTTTGGCATTAATAGTCCATGTCTCCGAACCGTACAGAAGTGCTGGCGTTGCCACTACTTTATAAAATTTTAGCTTAGTTTCTGTCTATCTTATCTGACTATCTTATCGTGCATTAAAGGAGGTTAGGTTTTAAGATTTTGTTTTAATGGAAAAAAGCAATTGAAAAGTTAAAAAATATTTATTAAACATTAAAAAGTTCATGCTATAAATAAATTTGAATAATTGTAAACATATTGTGCGAAGTTTAGTTGCTAGTTGATGGCTGAAAAAATGTATTGATATACGATTGTTTGGAATCACAGATCTGTTGTTTATGTAAAGAAAAAGTTGTAGTCTCGATTTCTCTTTTTAAATTTAAATCTCCTCACTAGTTAACGATCGCATTCTATTGTTTTTTCAACAAGTTGTTGTTGAAGTTTTAAAATTTCCCATACAATTTTTTCAGAAAAAAATTCACTTGCAATAAAAATTTCAAAAAATTTAGGATTCTTTTGTTTTTTGCATCGTCATGTTTCCTGTTTCTTGGAATTACTGATCTATATTTTGTTCAATAGAAGAGTCGAAGTTCTCGAAACTTGTCAAATAATTATGTGGAATTGGTCAAAGCGAGTTTACTTTGTAAAATATATATATATATATTCTTTACAAAACAAAAATCGCGAATATCCAAGTTTAGTATTCGCGAATGTTGAAATGTTCTTCATTTGTTATTTCGCGAATAATCAAAATTCGCGAATGTTAAGGGATTACTGTATAGCTTTTTTTATTAAAATAATTTTTTTCTTGATGCTAAAAATCGCTTATTACTTTTTAGGATAATTTTTTTATAATTGTAATAATTTTTGGACAATAAAGTTGAAAAAATTATGATAGCCGTGAAAAGATTTTTACCCCCTTCCCCCACCTTTTTTGCTGCCTTCAAGAGAATAAAAAAGGAATTAAATATATTTTATTTATTTCCGTTAAAATTTGTGTACAGCTGAAGCCTATATAGCTATGTAATCTGTCAGAGGTCTGCAAGGGTTGGAATCTTAAGGCTGGGGCTCAGCCCGTCCTGAATGAAAGCTTAACTTTGCCCTATAGTAAAAACTAACAGTTCGGCCCTGGCTGTTCAATTTTTCGAGGTTCATAACCTGGCCCTAGCGAAAATCCATAAACTTTCCGCCCGACTCAATCTCTACAGAAAATAGCAATATGTTTTAACCAACATTATTCTACAATAATTATTTTTGTTAATGAAAAAAAGAACATCAAGGCTATATGTTCGCAAACGCAATACGAAATTACAACATTAAAAATTACTTAGGGCTTACAAAAATACATTCAAATAACGAAGCTGTTTAACACTAGAACCGCCGGCTAAAATGTATACCTATAACCGCCAAAGTGGTCATTTTGACCGATGTGGATTACCATGCTCAAATATTGTTTACTTGCCATTTTTTACTCTTAGTATCGTTTATTACTATTATTAACATCATTGCCCGTATAATAACATATATTTCATAATTATTATTGTATTTTTTTTATATTTTATTAAGTTTTAATTACATTATATTGAGATATATATTTGTAACTTATATTTTTTATTTTAAGAATACTTTTATAGTAAAAAATATTTTTCATGAGAAATCGAAATTGCTAAAAACAAAAATAAACTTAGTGAAAACAAAAATTTATATTTATCCCCTGAGCCATACAATCTTCAGGGTGGCCAGTGGTCAGGGAAAAACACAGTCAAAAAAAGAGGAAACTACCAGTATTTTCTTCTAGAAAATGTTCGGAATAATATAAAGGGATTAAAGGAAGCCGATTTCTCTTTAACAAAACACTGGTATTTAACACCTTTTTTGACTGTTTTTCAGAATTGATGCCCGCTAGCTAGATTGTGAAAATTATAAAACACTTGTAGAGGTCATCGTCTAGAATTAGCTTTTGTAGAATACTTCCGTGCCATTTAGTCGAGCACGTCGATGCCAAGTTTTGTAGAATTGTTGAACTTTACAGTTTCTGGTAAGTGTTTATCACTAGTTTCAAATGTAACAGATGAATGTCGGGAACTTAGGATTAAAACATTATTTATTTTTCTTCCCTTGATAAACTCAACGTAATATCACCTTTGGCAAGAATTTGGCTACTGTACAAAGACTTTTTTTCAAATTTTATGGCCTGTGGAATTTTGTTTTTCGTCCGCAATTGACTGTGCCAACAATGCTTGTTTTTAGTGACTGCAGCTTTTCTGCAAGGGGCAGTGAAGTAAAGAAGTTATCTGTGGTAATGTTGTAACCTTTGTTGAAGTGTGGTTGTATGAAGTATGGGCTGTTGCGACATCTAATAGATAAAATGTGCATTAAAATTGACGGCGGTCATTTTGATCGTTTCGGCGGTTCTAGTTATACTACTGCAATACTTCACACATTTTGACTGACTCGAAAATTTATCATTGGCATATCGTAACTTTTCGAATTATAGGAAAACTCACGGAAACTGAAAGTTATACTCTAAATAGAAAAAAACTGGTACGCAATGAAAGTTTCGAAACGGTCAAAATGACCGCCTTGGCAGTTCTAGTGTTTAAAAGGAAAAAGTAGTTTAGAAAGAAAAAAGAAAAGATTGTTAAAAAACTCCATACATGCTGAAGCTCAATAATGAAAAAAAGAGAGTTCTTTCAAAAATATTTATTTTTACTTTTTTGAACAAAAATAAATTTCTAAAGGTTCATTTTACAAATGTACAATCTCACTACTGTTTTTTAAACGCAGAACCGACATCGCTCTGACAGGATAAAATCCAAGTCTGGTAGAGTTCGAGTCTGCAGTTCAGACAGACCTGAAAATTAAGATCGGGTCTGGGCCAGACAGAATCTAATGAAACTCGTGAGCCTCCACGAACTCGAGTCTACTAATCCAGAACAGTGCAGATATAAGGTTAGTTGGGGCAACTGGGCCATGATTTTACAATGTGACTCTGGAACTTCTGACATTTCAGCTTCAAAAAGCTAATGTTCATTTGAATTAAAGTCTGAACTTCTGTAAATGTGTTCAGTTAGGTTCCCTCTATCAGACAGAACTGCTCAAAAATTACATTTTAATATTGAAAAATATAATATATTAGTATATATTATAATATATATTTTTATGTTGAAAAATATAAAAATATGCATATTTCATCTTTCTTTCCTCATGGGTCCAGTTGCCCCATAAAAATGAGGTAACTGGACTAGGAGGGTCTATGTTCCACACACGTTCATTTTTCTTCATATGGGATATCAGGTCCTGTTTGAAAAAGTGTAAACAACTTAAAGAAATTTAAACCAGGCAGATCATGTAAATTATATATCAACTAAAGAGCGTTGTAAGGGAAACCTTTGCTGTCAATGTGTCTAAAAAGAGCACTAAAAGTGAAAATATTAGATTTTTTTATACCAAAAACATAAAAATTAAGTAAGTACTTATGTACTTTAGTATAGGTAATAAGTTTAAAAGTCGAATGGGTATTTTAAGGAAACAAATAGCAAGGTAAATCTATGAACAAACGGCTACGTAAGTACATAAGTACTTTATCTGTATAAAACGGTCGCATTATATACCTTCATAATCATTTTATTTACCACAATCTAAAGAAAGGTGCGATGAAGATATTATTTTCAAAATAGTGGAAGGAACAATAAAAGTTCCCCTATAGAATGCGACACCTGTGTATCGTACAATTTCAAGGTTTGGCTATCTCGCTTTCAGGGGCAAGGTACTTGCATTCGTAAAATGTTGAAATAACTTAATGACACCAGTATTTACAAGATAATCTATTTGTAAACAAGTAAAAGTATATTTTCGCGTACTTAATAAAGGTGAAATTTTCATTAAATTCCGGTGCCAATGGTGGCAATTAGGGATTAAAATTATGTGATGTCATAACGGCATCACCGCCTCTCAAGGGGTCAAGAAATTTGGTTTGATAGCACCCAATATGCTTTTTTTTTAAATTTTATTACGTAATTTTAATAAGGTTTTCTATAATTTTCTTTATTGTGAACAAAAAAACAATGGAGAAATTTATTTCCCGTAGTAAGAGTAACTCAATAAAAAAAAGAAAATTATAACTATTAAGGTAACTGGATCCAGCATGGTCCAGTTACCCCATTCTTGAAAAATTTGTGGGGTAACTGGGACACCGGGCTTACATTTGAAATATGAAGTAAATATGCATAGATACCTAATAATACTAATGTAGTTATATACATAATCTTAAAAAAAAAAAAAAAGATTGTTTAATAAAAGTACTTACAGTATTTTAATAAAAAGCCGAGGAAGTTCAACCATATCGACGTTGTTTTTAAAAAAAGAAACGAAAATTTTTGACAACCTATCACAGCAAAGTAACAGTTATGATTGAGTTGACACACGTTGTTTTAGGAAGTAGAGATTAAGGTGCACTGTTCACAAAAGCTAAAACTTAAAAAACATCAAAAGTTTTTTATAAAATAGCATATGGCCCAGTTACCTCGTGGGTCCAGTTATCCCAACTAACCTGTCAGACGACAGAAGACAAAGGGAAATTATTACTGAATAGTGTTGTATTCAGTAGCAATATTGCCATTTTAGCGGATTATTTTTTAATTCAAATGTCTCCCAGAAATTCCAAATAGTAAAAATTGCCTTATTTAGTTACAGATTAAATAAGGCGTTTTTAACTAGTCCGAACTTCTGGTAAATACCCGAATAAAATAAAATCCACTAAATACACAATACTATGGGTAAGCACACTTCAACATCTATAATTTTTTTTTTTTTTTTTGTTCTCGGAACATAGCAGTAGAGGTCTCCACGAGCTCGGGCCTGACCCAAGGCCGATAAAAGAGATTAAACGGGCCAGCCGGGTCGATAGAAAAATTAATCGGCACGATATAACAAATTAAAAATGATCAAACTAAGCTGATAAAATATCACGGGCTCGAGAATAAGTATATATATGTATAAAGCACAAACCGAAAGGGATGTTAGCTTGATAACTTCGATACAAAAATAATCTGTCCAGCGTTAGAGATCGGCTTCGGACAGTTACATAGTGTCCCAGACCAGGTTAATTTTCTCAGCAGACTCGTGCCAGGTCGGGATCAGGCTTACGTTTCAGTCTACATACTCGCGCCGCCCCTAGGATGTGTCCGGCAAGCATTTTTGTTTTGTAAAAATAGTAATAGCTAAAAAGAATTCCGTTCACCGAATCTTTGGAAATATACTTTAATAAATTATAGAGAAATATTTTCAAATATATACGTTTTTTATTATACAGCTTCAAAAGTTATGTTTTCAACTCTTATTTTTTAAATCTTTTATTCTAAAATATATTTTTTTCAATGTATTTTTTTTTTAATGTAACAGTCTAACAGTGACTATTAATGTTTCTATTCTGTATTCTATGGCTTACGAACATATAGTAATCTAAAATATACTGCAAAATTTCCTCATAAATATGTATGCAGTATTCATTAAAAGAATCTTAATCATATGTTAAGACTGTTCTCAAATCCAAAAGGGCAATTTTCTGACATAAGTTTTAGTGTATTTTTGTTCAGAAATGCATGAAACTAGCAAGAGTTGTTGTTCAGAAACTATGTAATCGAGCTGTTTTTTCAGTTTTTTTTCAAACGCAATAGATTTTTCAGAAAATAGTGTCAAAGGGAACCGAACTGAATTTGCGCGCGAAGGAAGAATAGCCACTCAAGAAAGGTTGAAAAACGAGTTTGTCACGTGATCAAAATCGCTTATATCTCAATAGGTAATTTATTGATCAAAACATGGAATGATTCGATCCCAAATCGTTTCCATGGTCAGACTTTCCAATTTTATATCTTTCCGTTAAAAAATAAATTTGTAAATGTGTCGAAACGTTTTGCGCTTATTGAGCAGAGCAGTTAAGAACAGCCTTAAGAAAAATCTGAATTTTTTTTATAGAAATTGGGTTGGATCGGACCTGATGAATTGATTTTTGAACGGGTCGTGAACTGCAAAATTATAAACGGGCCGGTCTCGGGTCAGGAAATTTCGGCCCTTGCAGACCTCTTACACAGCAGCGACCACATGATATCTGAAAACCGAATCTTCAAACGTTGTAATATTGGACATTTGTCAAAAAATATATGAATTGGTTATCTTTCGGATAGTGCATTTATTTACTGAGAAAAGTTTATTGTTATCCTAATAAATTCCTATTATATCATATTCTTAAAAAATTTTCTTAAATAATTTTTTGTTAAATTTGCGATCTCTATCTCCACCACCCTTCCTCCCCAAAAATATAAACAAATAAAAAATAAAAATTTGTTGATCAAGAATTGACTCCTCAAAAATTTCTTACTGAATATGATCCACTAGGGCACCCATGATTTTTCAGTGTTTTAGATAGATCTTTAAAAGTCGGCCAGTTTTTTTCAACAACAATAAGCATTGATTTTTAATAGCATTCCATGTTTTTATCTTACAGGATCATTGGAACCGTGCAGAATTCAAGAGAGTATTCTGAAGCATTCAATTGTCCTGAAGGAAGTAACATGAATCCCATAAAGAAATGCACTTTACTTGACTCAAACTGACTTTGGAAATTCGACTTACCTTTAGCTGTTTAGAATGACTTACTTGTAAAATAGTTATATGTTGTTCGAATGAGAAAAAAATATGTTGTTCGTTTGTTTCGTCAAAGAAAATAATAAGAATTTTTAAAGTTTGTCGATTAACAAGAGTCTTTTATTTTTTAACTATCAGCATTAAGATTGAATCGTTAATTTGAGAAACCCCATAAATAACAAAATATTCGAAAATAAGTTATTACTAGTTGTTGTTTTTTTTTTATGTGTGTATACGAGTATATAAAGACGGATCGGTTAGTGAAAAAAAACATTCTGGTTACTCTTGCTTCGATCTTTGAAATATTCGTTTAGTGGATAAACATCACAAGCGACACTATTTACAGGCATTTAAAGTTACATACTGCATTACATTATACGCTTGTATTTCAATTTATGTTTTAGAGATTTTTAAAACTTGTATTTCACAGGATGCTTTACTGTTTCATGATATTTTTATCTGAGCTAATTTCCTTCATTATAAAAAGTGTTTCATTCTCTTCATCTGGCATGCTAGAATTTCAAAAGTATTCGAAAATATTTTTACCATTTGAATATATTTAAAATTTTTGTAACTGCCCAAAATACTATTTAAGTTTACTAAAAAGCTGTTTTGTTAGTTTTTCTTTTAAACTCCATTGAATAATACCATAATAAAAGTAAAAAAGTTTATAAAATTATAGTAAGTAAAACAAAACTTTTTTATAAGCATTTGATCTTTATCTTAAAAATCACGCTTGATTTCATGATTGTAATTCATGTTGTTCCGAAAAATTTCAGTGCAATGCACGCACTTTGCGTGAATCCGATTACAGCAAATTAACAGTTTTTATGTACTCTTAATAGAAAGGGCGAGCTAGTGAATTTATTAGAAAATCATAATATTTGCTCCTTTTTTATCATATGGCAACAGGAAAGGAAAAAGAAAAACATTTTTTAGACTTTCTTTTCGAGGTTTCAAAATTGTTTCGCAATGTATACCATTTAATTATTACACTATTATTTGGTGAAAGTATATTTTTATTAAATTTTATATCAAATATTACATTTTTATGTTTTATTTTCTACTTTTTAATGTTTAAATTATTTCATTGTTGCAGTTTCATATCCAGTTGGAGTATTTTAGAGAGTGTGGTTTGGCACATAATTAACTACGCTGTTGTTACAAGTTGTATACAATTGGTAACCATAAAGGAAGAATATTTAGGCAATTTATCACCTGTGTCCAGCTAATGGAAAATGCCTTAAAATTAAGTTACAAGAGTATTGAAATGTTGTACTGCCATCGAAAATACATTTTTTTTTCTTTTTTACGAGAAATAATTATACTTACTTTTCTTAGGATATATGCTTTACCGATCAAATGTAATCAAAAATTTTAGACAATTCCAAGTTTTTTTAATTGGCAATTACATGACAAAACTTTAAATACAAAATCATTCATTTAAAAATATGAGGATGGTAAATTTTCCTTCAAAATTAAGAAAACAAATTCTGTAGCTTTTCCTAATGAAATAAGATACAATTTGCATTATTAAACAGAGTTATGAAAACACGAACAATATCCAAGAAAAAACTTAAATGAAACAGAAATGAAACTTACTTGAAAGTAACGCCCACTCTGTTTAGCAACAAAAGATCACCCTAAAGTGCTCATTGCGCATCTCAGATTAGCGGAAATTGGTCTTCTTTGTGTTTTAAATATATAGATTACAAATTTCCATCTTTACATTCATAAAGCAAGTTGAATAAAAGAGTGTAAAAATAGTAAAACTGATGAAAATACAGATGTAAAATGTATTTTTGTGCAGAAACCCCATAATTTCTAATAAAGATAGAAAAAATCTTAACGAATAAATCACTTTCCTTCCTTATTCATGTAGCGAGAGAATTTTTATCTCAAAACTTAAAATCCTGCACTCATGGAGTTTCAGAAATAAACTATTCAATTCTTTACAGGCAAATTTAAAATTTGTTAATTAACAATATAGTCATTTCTTGCATTGGACAGTCATGAGAAAAGAAAAAGTAAACACCCCCTACTAACTCTGCAACAAATTATTGTGAAAAAAGTTGCTGGTATCAAACATTTGGAAAATAAAATCTATATAAAATTTGCTTAGGGAGCTATCTACATATCAAAACGAATCCAAACTTCGTGTTTTGCGATAGCAATACCCAAATTTGACACCATAAATTCATTCTACACCCTTCAATTAGCCTAAAAATAAATTTTCATGAAATTTGTACGGTTAGTTTCAGAGAAATTATTATAAAATGAGCATATTTTAGGGGCTGTATCCAAATTGAATTTCGGTACTCGATCTTGAAATGCTACAGAATGACTATGTCACTTCTATTAATCATTCAATCAATTCTGTTCTTCATATTCTATCAATATGACTATTTCACTCGCTTAAAGGTTTCGACTATTGTCAGCCCAAATATTTCAATACAATGCGTAAAATATATATATATTTTTTAATTATGCCTTTTTTCTGCACATCATAGACTTTAAAGACCTTTAAACCATCATTTTGGCGTTTTTTAATCATAATTTGAAAGCAACTTGGAAGAAAAATTTTAAATTGAGAATCTGCATAAAGCAAGACATACTAAATATAAATCTATCAAAAAATTTGTAGGTTGTAATTCATATATTTTTTTCAAATATTAATTTCATAATTCATAATATAAATTTCTTTTTAATTACAAATTCAATGTATTTATGTTCGGGTTTTTTAGCATTATAACCACACACTATATTATCACAATAGGATTAATTTCAGGAGATAGCATATTTTATACACATCATCTAAAAGTAGACTTTATTTCCAATCATTTGGTACCAATAACTTTCTTCTATTATAAGTTGCAGAGTTAGCAGTGGGTGTTTACTTTTTCCCCTACAACAGTACATAATTTTCTTGTTTCTCAACATGAAAATTATTCTTAACAGTAAATTTAAAGCATGTCTAAGTATTACATAATCATTTGTTTTACTGTACATAATTTTTTTTCTCAATAATTCCCCAAATTTTCCTTAACAGTATATGTACTCCTAGTTTATTGGGTCTTTTAGTCAGAATTTTACTTGCATTCACATATACAGAAGTCATAAGTGTTACAAGCTCAACAAATTAGATAACATAGAGTTAGGGATTACAATCCCGTATCCCGGGATCCTGCTTTATTTTTAACCCCGAAAATCCTGGGATTTTCGGGATTGTCTTTTTTTTTAATGGAACAATATTCAGCAAAAATTTTAAAAATATACTTATAGACTTTGGCTTCTGGCAAAAAAAAACAAATTTTTATAAAATTTAATTTATATATCATTGAAAAAGAAGATACATCTGAAGTATTTTTTACTATCTAAGCAATTATACCTTTTAACGTGGAAATCTTTTGACTTGCAAACAGATGTAACCGACACACCTATTAGACAGGAAAAATGAAATGATTTGTTTATTTAGATTTCGCTGAGTGTGTAGAAAGCATCTTTCACTCCTTAAGTCATTTTAAAATTAGATCATACCGATAAGCGTCCCATTTGCGTGTCATAGTCATTATTATGTGCTAACTTCTTTGCTTTTCGTGCGTTTATACTTATTTTGCTTTGAAGATATCTAATGAAAAGGATTTTGTAGCTCATAGGAAAGATAATGATACATCTTTACTATGGTACTACTATTTAATATCAAAAGATGGAAAAAGCTAAATGTAAAAGAAGTAGCGCAATGCTTAAAACATTGGGTGGATCGACTAAGGGGTTGCATACACATAAGAAACCAGATTTAAAGTTCAGAAAAAAATTAATACAACCTCTCTTCCTTCCACAAGTCACAATTGCATTTTTAAAAAGTGCAAAATAAGATTATTTTAGTAGTGATAAGGAATTACTGGATCCAAGTTTATCGCGAATGACAGCTAAAGGTGGTTTTTAGGTGCGTTCGTAATTATATAAATACGTAGCACCAAAATCGTCGTTCAGTCCGTCCGTCCGTCCGTCTGTCTGTCCGCATGTAACAGAGCAAAAACTACCCAACCGAATGGTCTGAAAATTCAAATATATGATTGTTGCAAAATTTTGGCGAGCCATTTCAAATTTTATGAAAATCGGATGTATAGTTTAATTACAGGGACAGTCAAAATTTTTTCTTTACATTACGGCCAATGGGAAAAATTATTGGAAGTGCATTTTAATGATGTATCAGACTATGCGCTTTATGAAGTGCAAAAAATTATACATTCAGTACAATATGGGGTGCAAAAATAATTATAAAACTAGTTATAGTACGAACGCACCTCATTTGCCACGTTTGACGAGTAATTTCCAACTTGTTCATTTAATCAGGGATGAGAGCGATCCGACCCAAATCGTTGACTTTCACCACTAAATTTTAATAGTATTCTCTGCTTTATTAAATGTCAGAAATTTTGTCATAAAATACGGCGAGGAATACTATTAAAATTTAGTGGTAGCAATCAGTCATTTGGGTTGGAGCGCTCTCATCCCTGTTTAATGTTTTCATTACTTCAATTTATTGAAGAAACTTACTGATAGGTAAAAATTATAATGATTTGCCAAAATATGCAGTATCAATTCAAAATTGTGTAGTGAATTATAGTTCCGTAATAAAGGAGTTAGTTAGAAGAGAAATACAAACTTTTAAAAATTCAGGAGAAAATACAAACTAATTTCTTTTTTTTCTTTTCCTCGTGTTATGTAATAATTTTCTATATTATGAAACGTTTTCGAATTTCAACAACTATCTCTTTTTAGAAATTTAAACTATACATATATGGAATGTGTGTGTTAAGTTCTTTTACTCCAAGGGAAAAAAAGCTTCATGTTAGGGAAAATCTTGCGTTTGCGATATCCTAAAATTGTAATCTTTAATTACCTGATTATGAGTATAATTTAAAATTTAATTAGTGATATTAATTATTTTTCAATATTGTAAATATTAAGCCATTCAAAAATTTCTTTAACAGGAAATAAAAGAAATTATCTAGAAGATGAAACATAGACATTTCGTGTTTTTTGTTACATTGTCAAACATCAACAGCACATTTGTTGCAATTTTCAATTGTAATTTATCCTGTACTTTTTGATAATTAAATTTTTTTAACTTGGTGTATTTTCATATGCAAGTTAGACTGTATTTTTGCTTTAATTATCTTTCCTTTAAGATTATGATATTCAGCTATTGTTAAAATTGGTGATATATTAGGGAAATTCTAATTTTTGTAATCCTGGGATTGAATCTAAGGAATACCGAAATCCCGGGATTGGAAATTAGTCTCGGGATTGTAATCCCTACTTACAGTGAACATATTAAATTCATATTCAATACTAAACAATTTTAAAATACATTTTATTTTTATATCTATTTTCTTTGTAATGTAAACAGATGTTCAATGTTTTTTAAAGGTCTTATTATGCTAGTGATTTAAAAGTATGTTTGTCTTTTTTTTTCTCTCTCTCTCTTTTTATATTTTTTGGTTTTAGCTTTTATAAATTTGGGCATTGTTGAAAAAATTTTAATATGGTGTTAAAGTATATAGTACAATGTTCCTTTTTTTTTAAATGGTCATCATATTGTGCAAAGTTTTTTATTTTACAGGAACACATCAAAAAGTTTAAAAACATCATCTACTCCACGTCCATTTAGGTGATTTTGGCAAAAATGAATGTGGATTAAAGTCTTAGAACGGATCATTTAACTATTTTACCTGAACATGTACAATGCATAGTAATATTTTCATAATAGATTGAGTTCATTCAAACTTTCTGGTTTGACTTGGTTTTTGGATTTTTGAGTCAGGTTCTATAACTAGTTTTTTCCAAAAGAAAATGCACAATGTTGTTTCAATTGAGAAAACCATATATTTGAATATAAATGACAACTATGCGTGTGTTAATATTTCCAGATAAGAAATAAAATTGATATTAGAGATATATAATTATCTAGAGATTATAACCTACTGGAGATATTATAACCTATTTTCTTATAATTGCTTTATTTATTTATTTATTTTAAGTGTGTACATTGATGAAATCAACCTCTGAGGCTTTAAATTGATTCATTTTAATATCATATTGATCTCTCCCCCCTCACACTTGAGATTGATATGGAACATTATGGTGAATCTTGACACAGAAGAAGTAATGATACTTTATATAAAAAGTGCTCAAATGAGTAATCACAGCTTACTCACTCTTTTGAAGAACTTTTGCAGTGTCTCTTAAGGGCACATGAAATGTTGCCCTAAAAAATGGTAAAATGCTTCAAATTTTCAATTGAAAATTTCAAGCATTTTATGTCATATGTGCCCTTAAGAGAGACTGCAAGATTTCTTCAAAAGAATGAATAAACTGTGATTACTCTTTTGAGCACTTTTGATGTATAGCCCAGTGGTTAAGGGGTTGAATTCGGAATTAATTAGGGGAAAGCTGGAAATTGTTTTAATCCCTTCAGTTTAGATCTAGAATGAATATACTATGTTTTCCCCCTCGTACTAGGTGAGCGTTAGGAAATATGTATAGATTTATAGTCAAAAAACACGTTTTTTTTTTTACATACCATAACAGTATCTCCAAACAGCTAACTCTGTCAAAAACATTGTCAGTACAAATGTTGTAGAGCTTAAAATTCTGAGTAAAATGAGTACTAAAACATAATATTTTTGTTGAACATTAAGGTCACAATTCCAGTTTAAAGTTTTAGACCTGTAGTCAGGGGTTGAACTCAGCATTAATTAGGAGAAAACTGGAAATTGTTTTAACACCTTCAATTTAGGTCTAAAATGAATGTGAGAATACTTCTCACAGTATTTAAATTTGGTTTATTTTTATTTCCTTTCAGCTATTTTTTTGCATCGATGTCTATTTGAACTCAATCTTTACGCCGCGATTTTGACGTTTTTACCTCTCTCCGTAATGCAAGTCCGATTTTGCCACTCATCTGTTTCTCTTGGCTTTCAAGCAATCGGCAGTCTTGCGCATGCGCATGCCGTTTTTTTTTTCCGGAGCACATCTTGGAGCTCTCGTTTCGATGAAGTTATCTTTCATTATGATGACGTCATTGAAATGATGCGCCGCCCTCTTTTGATGCTGTTCGCTGACAGGAAGAAATTTCAGTTTCGCTTTCCAATCAGTGAAAACATTTTGAATTCTGCAGCTTGTAATTCGATTTTCATTAATTTCTCGTAAATGTTAATTTAGCTAATCAATTTAAAGTCTGCCTTTTAATTACTTTGTCAACCCCGTATTCATCATTTAAATACTAAAACTCGTTAATTTTTAATTCAGAATTTGGTTTGATGTTGTCTGAAAAAGATGTAGTCTTTTAACGTAGTTTTAGCGGAGCGCTAGCCCACCGGCCGTTCGAATACCGTGCCGCTTTTTTTTTTTTTTTTTTTTTTGGCCGAATAAGTTTGATATTTTAATTGTGTGGATATGTTCTTTCTCAAAGTTTAATCTTTAAAGTTGTGCTGCTCTCATTAAAAGGAATCCCATGGAACTATTCTATTTTGGCTGCTATTTTTCTTCTTAAAAGATTAGTTCTTTCATTTTAAAATGGTGACCAGAAGCAAGTAATTTATTAACCTGCTATTCAACTAACGTCCGTGTGATGTTTGTACAACCCCTCTCACCTATAGAAGCGCCATCTGTGGCCAAAAGAGAAGAAACAGAGCAGAATCTGGGATGGCTTCGCCTAAGAAGGTGATCCAAAACTACTGAGAACGGTTTTGGCTAGTGCCAGCCGTAAAGAATCAAGATGAAACTATAAGTTTTGTTGATATGACTTAGTGTCATGTGTACCTTTGTTTGTGACAGTCTGTGTTCACCGTCCCGTCCTATGTGTATAATAAACGTTTGTGTTGTTTTGATAATTGGCCAATCCTTATAGAAAAAGCCCACACGCGACCATCCGGTTGCTCTTTACACTGGCGTCAGAAGTATTGTGGGATTTGGCCAAAGTGAATTCAACAAGTGAATTTAATGTGCAGTAAGGAATATTACCGGAATGTAAACAGATTAACAAAACATCTGGCGTAGCTGAAGTGTTTGCTTTAGAGAATGTTTGTTTGTTTTGTAGGTCAGATAATCATCTAACTGAAAAATGTGACAGATATTCAATTCAGGAAAGGATTAATAAATTAAAAGCTGAGGGTAGATGCTTCGCTTGTCTGAAGCGAAAACACATAATTAAATATTGTACGGAAAAAACTAAATGTAGGCTGTGTTCTAAATTACATCACGTGTCAATTTGTAATTCTTTAGTTGGGAAGGGTAATAAATCAGAAAAAAATACGAATGAAAATGCGCTGACAGCCCGAGTAATGTCGCGGAATGTATTTGATTTAGAACGGGTGCGAGAAAAGAAAAAAATAATTGAACCACTCCAATTTATAGACTTAGAATTTGAGAATAAAATTTTGCGAGGGGTCGTCGATAGCGGTACTCAGATTTCAATTATAAAGAGCGTTTGTGTACCGGAGCATTTTAAAGTACCATGCGGTTCAATTATACTTAAATCAGCTTTCGGACACGAGTTAAGAGCACCGTTAATAAACATTCCATTAAGCATAGCTGCAGATAAAGTACATTGCAGGGTGTTCCCAAAAATAGTAATAACGTGCGCGATGGTTGATAATTTAATTAATGATTTACTGTTATCTTTAAATGCTCATAAGGAATTAAGCACAATAAGCGAAAGTAACGAACCCGACACCACAATAAATGATTTTAGTACTATAAATTTGCCCCGTACGAGTGAAAACAACGCGGTAGATTTAGATTTAGCTTGCGCTGCTACGGAGGCCGAGCAGGTTAAAATAGGAAATGCAAACGAGAATATTGATAACGATGGCAATGAAAATACCAGAAATTTCACGAACGACTCGGAAAAATTTAAATGGGAACAAAAGACGGATGCATCACTAAATCAGTGTTGGATAGATGCCAAAAATGAGCGTAATAATTATTTTGTTCAGGACGATCTGTTATACCATTGTGACAAAATATTAGGGGAAACGGTACATCAATTGCTCGTGCCCGAGCTGCGTAGAAAGCAGTTGCTAGAGCTCGCTCATTCAAGCCCCTGGGGTGGACATTTAAGAAAACGAAAGACCACTGAAAGATTAAAATATTCTTTTTTTTGGCCTGGGATTAAGACAGATGTGAGCGAGTTTTGCGACAAATGTTTGTCCTGTCAGCTTCGAGCGAAAGCAAATAAATTTGATAATGTACCGGTAACCCCAGTTACCCGTCCTGACGAGGCGACGCAGATTACTAAAGACGATCCGAATAATCTCCACCAAAAATTACACCTAGACCGTTTAACAGGTAAGGAGAGGGAAAAACTAATTAATGTTGTGAGCATACAGGGAGGTGCCGAATGCTACAGAAAGGTACCAAATGCTACAACGAACGTTAGTCCATTCCAAATGTTATATGGTAGGCGTCCAACTGGTCCTCTTTCCATATTAAAGTCATCATGGACCAACAAAACACCTCTACCAATTGGTCAGTTAGGCTCAGTTACCAATTACTTAAATGACTTGAAAGTACAGTTTTGCCATTTCTGCCAAAAACATTTGCACGATAATGAAATCCTAGAGTATAAAGTTCAGACAACACCTACAGGCGTGAGATATGCTGAAGATAACGATTTTTGTGAAATTGAAAATGCCCCGAAGATAATTAAAGATGGTTCGAACGAACTCAAACATGCTCCTGATCCAGAGAAAGTAGCAGCGATACGGAATTTAGAAGTTTCGAAATACAAAGAACATTATGCCACCATCGAGAAGGAAGCATACGGAGTAATTTTCGCTCTAAAGAAATTCAAACATTATATATATGGCTCGCAAGTGACTGTTGTGAGTGACCACAACCCTTTGAAATTCTTGACCGATTGTGCATCCCAAAGTGCGCGCCTTCAGAGGTGGGCTCTGGCATTGCAGCGATTTCAAGCCCACATAGCCTATCGACGTGGAAATCTCCACACTAATGCAGATTCCTTAAGCAGACTATATGCCTCACACTGGACTTAAACGAAAGAGACTTTGCCGTTCAAAAAAAAAAAAAACTCACGATAAACTTTTGATTTATTTTGTTTGTGATTATATGTTTCCTTCAAGACTTTTCTGAATATGACTTTTGTGGACATTAATTGATTGAACATTATTATTTGAACTTTAAAATATTTATTCTAGAACTTTAACGTATTAGTACTAGTATCATAATCTCATATTGCATAGTATCTTAGTTATTCTTTTTAGTTATCTTTATGTTAAGTAAGTATTGTAATTTTGATTTTTATTAATAGTGTGTATGCTAAAATGTTTATAGAGATTCCATTAGATTTTGATTAGTCTTTAAAGACTAAATCAAAACTTTGAATGGGGGAGGTGTGATGTTTGTACAACCCCTCTCACCTATAGAAGCGCCATCTGTGGCCAAAAGAGAAGAAACAGAGCAGAATCTGGGATGGCTTCGCCTAAGAAGGTGATCCAAAACTACTGAGAACGGTTTTGGCTAGTGCCAGCCGTAAAGAATCAAGATGAAACTATAAGTTTTGTTGATATGACTTAGTGTCATGTGTACCTTTGTTTGTGACAGTCTGTGTTCACCGTCCCGTCCTATGTGTATAATAAACGTTTGTGTTGTTTTGATAATTGGCCAATCCTTATAGAAAAAGCCCACACGCGACCATCCGGTTGCTCTTTACTCCGAAATAAAGAATATTTGTTTTCATCAAATTGCCTTTTCACTGTCTGCATTTCAAGTAAGAATTCTCCAGTTTTTTATCACTTCTTTAACGATCAATAGTATTTATTAAAGGAACTTCGCAATTTGTACTAACCCACTTAACGATCATCATCCATCAATCACTTTAATTATCGTCACAATTTGGCGCCGTAGTACCTTTCGAATTGCAACTTTGTTGCTTTGGGATTATTGCAATTTTGAAAATACTGATTCTTGAAGATAATTTTTTTAGAACTTTTTGTTCTTTTTTTTTTAAAGAATTATGGGAGTTTTGGTTGAAATATTTTAATAGAAGTTACATTTTCATGAAACTTGTTCTAATTTTTGAAGAAAATTAAGATCGTTATGCAAGAAATGTTAGAAAAACTAATCTCTTTCAGAATTGGATAAACATCATCAATCATGTTAGACAAACTAATCTCTTTCAGAATTATATAAACACATGATTAATCAAGATAAACTGTTTTTTTCCTGTCATTCAAAGATATTTTAGCTGTCATAAATAAAGACTTGTTTATTACTTTACAAGATTACTTCCTGTTTGTGAAATATGTGATTAAGAAACAAATAAACATTCAAATTAAATGACTGCTATTGTTACTTATAAAAGAACTATTTTCATAATTTATGACTTTAAGTATTTTATTCATATTAGTAATCAAGGATTTGTTTTTATTTGTTATTTTTTTAATCATATATCAATAATTCTTTTTTTTTTTGTAAGTTATAATTTTTTATCAGTGTGTTTTCAGAAATGTAATAAGAAAGGAGCAAAAATGTATGCTCCAGTTTGTAATTTTAAAAACAGATAAAATATAGTATTTTAAATCTAAAATTCTGAATAATCCATTGGATAAAATTATGCACAAAAACCACACATCAAAATAAAAGAAAACAAAGTTGTTTTACAGGAATAAATTAAAGGATACTTTAAAAATCAATGGAGACAGACACAGAAATTGCCCATCAATGGATATCGAGAAGAAACTTACCAGTTTGAAGTGGATGATCTACAATTAAAAGGTAAGGAGCTTTACCTTATCTTTATTTTGTGATTGAATGTGATTATTGTTATTTACGTTCAGTCTCACTTTTTATCTAACAATGATTAGGAGACTGACGCGCTGCCTTCCTTAAATATTAGTATATGATAATTTAAAGGGTTTATTTGAAAATTAAAAGGTCAAAGGTTATTAAAGTCAAAAATGTCTACATCAAAAGATGCACAGATAATAGAGAATCTAAACTCGAATAATTACAATGTTTGGAAATTTAAAATCGAGATGCTTTTCATTAAAGAAGATCTCTTTGAGATCATTACTGATGAACCACCAAACCCAATTACGACCGATTGGTCCAAAAAGGATCGGAAGGCAAGGGCTATAATTAACATCAGCATTGAGGATAGCCAGATCGACCACATAAAAAATATTCAAAATGCAAAAAATACATGGAACACCTTGAAGGCAATTCATGAACGCAGTAATTTGTCAAGCAAGCTATACCTTTTACGCAAGTTGTATAGTACAAAATTACCTGAAGGTGGTGATATGGTAAAGCATATCACAAACATACTTGAGTTGATAGATAAATTATCAGCAATCGGTGAATCTATAAAAGACAATCATATTTCAGCGTGGTTGCTTTGTAGCTTACCAGCTTCATACGATACATTAACCCTCCGTCTACCAGACGGGTCCATTGGACCCGACAGGTACATACAAAATATTCATTCAAACCAGAAATTTCTTTAAAATAAACTAAGTATATAAACCAGACAAAAATAAGGTAAATAAATAAGTTAAATAGTTTTAAATAAAAATTCTGGTGTAGAACGTTTTATTAAAACTTGAATAAAATTCCCGGTAGATCTAGGGTTAATAACGGCATTAGAATCCCGGAATGAAGTAGAATTGACACTTAGTTTCATTAAAAGTAAATTGATAGATGAATATAATCGCAGAAGCGATAGTTCAGAATCATCGGAAAACACCGCAAGAGCATTTAAAACTACAAAGAAATTTAACAATGCGGGTTACAAACTCAATAATGCGGGATACAAGAAGGAACAAAAATACTGTTCAAATTGTAAATTAAAAAACGATAACACTAAAGATTGCTGGCATAATAACAATTATAAAAACAAAAACAATACTTCACATAATACGAACTATAAACAAAACTACAAAAGAAATTTTAATTCTTCGCTTGTTTTCCAAAAGGATGATAAAACTGTAAGAAATGATTGTGTATCAAATTCGGATAAAAATGCCGATTGCAATGAACATGAAAGTCAACAAGGTAATAAACATTGTGCATTTATTATAAAACCGCGCAATAACAAAGCGTGGATAGTTGACAGTGGCAGTTCCAGTCACATAACAAATGATCAACATTTATTTACAGAAATTAAATCAAATGAAAAAACTAATGTTGTCATTGCAGACGGAAACAAATTAGTTTCTTATGGATCAGGAAATACACTAATAAATACTTTAACTTCAGACGGTGAAACACACAACATAACACTAAAAGATGTTCTATTTGTTCCAGATATTGAATCGAGCCTATTTTCCGTTAGTAAAGCTACAGAAAATGGATGCGAGATTTTATTCAAAAATCATAAATGTAAGTTAACGTATAACGGAATAACCCGCCTAGAAGCGGTAAAGAAAAATAACTTATATGAAATTATATTAGCAAATGAAAGCGCAAACGTAAACTATGTAAATAAAACTTACAACTGCAACAATATTAATTGCATAGAATTATGGCACAGAAGATTCGCCATAAAAATTTTGCATCTATAGAACAAATCGAAGAAAAACACCTAGCGAAAGGAATACAAATTAATAATTGTAAACATGACACAACTTGTGAAACTTGTATCAAAACAAAGCTAACAGATGCACCTTACCCAAATTAGCAGATTATAGAGCCACTAAACGATTAGCGTTGATACACTCTGATGTATGTGGGCCTTTCCAGACACCGACCATAGGCGGAAAAACATACTTCTTAACATTTGTAGATGATTATTCAAGATTTACAATTCTGTATGTATTATCAAAGAAATCAGAAGTTTATGAAAAACTTAAGGAATTTGTTGCCTTAGTTAGTAATAAATTTGGCGAAAAGCCGAAAAATATAAGAACAGACAATGGAGGGGAATTTAATAATGATTTAGTGGACAATTATCTCATAAAAAACGGCATTAAGCACCAACACACTGTCCCGTACTCTCCGAGCCAAAATGGCGTAGCTGAACGTAAAAATAGAACTTTAATTGAAATGACGAGAGCTTTGCTTAGCGAAGCAAACTTGCCTCAAAAATTCTAGGGTGAAGCTATCTGTACGGCGAATCACCTACAAAACCGACTGCCAACAAAAGCTAATGAAAAGTCCCCGTATGAGCTTTGGAATGAACGATCACCTAACCTACATTACATTAGAGTGTTTGGCTGTAAAGCCTTTGCATATATTAACAAAAATAAACGACAAAAATTAGATGATAAGGCAGTTGAAGGCATTTTTGTCGGCTACGACAATTACTCCAAAGGGTACCGCATCTACACAAGTGGTAAAGAAATAATAATCGCAAGAACTGTGAAATTTTTAGAAAACAAAAATACACACGAAAAGGTAGAAACACAGTTAAATTTGAGAGAAAAACAATCCGATGAAAATGACAAATCACAGAACAAAAACTTCGTAGAAATTGAAGTGACAAACACTGAAGACACACCAAGTGAGTCAAAACAATTAACACCAGAACAGAGGCGGTCAGATAGATCAAATAAAGGAATCCCTCCAGACAGATTCGTTTACATGACAACACACGAACATATAAAAGAACCAGAAAATTTTCATGACATAATGAATATTGAAAACCCAGAAGAAAAAAAGCAATGGTTAAATGCGACACAAGAAGAGATAAATTCTCTTAATAAAAACAAAACATGGACACTTGTAGATGCCCCACAAGGTAAAAAAATAATTGGATCCAGATGGATCTTTAAAACCAAATATGATCAAGGAAGAATACAGAAATACAAAGCGAGATTAGTGGCAAAGGGATATTATCAAAAATATGGCGTAGATTACGAAGAAACTTTTGCCCCTGTTGTTTCATATACAACACTCAGATCTTTTATAGCAGCAGCAGCTTACCACAAATTAAAAATTAATCACGTTGATATCAAGACTGCTTTCCTATACGGTAACATAGATGAGGAAATTTACATAGCTCAGCCAGAAGGCTATATTATTCCAAATCAGGAAAACAAAGTATGCCGCTTAAATAAATCCATTTACGGGTTGAAACAAGCAGCCAGGGCATGGCACACTAAGATAACAAAATCATTAAATGATTTAAATTTTAAACAGTCTAATTCAGACACATGTTTATATATTCGAAATGAAGGAGAAAGCAAAACGTATATTATTGTTTACGTAGATGGCATTTTGATAGCGGGAAAAGATGACGAAATTAAAGAGATAATAGAAAAATCCCTGCCGGCCGGCCTACAGGCAGAGGTAGATTTCGAAGTTAAGTATACTAATTTCACCAACAAAAATTAAATCATTATTTGATATAAATCCACTTTAACAGTTTTATCTGCCTGCTTTTGACGAGTTTTTATTTCCTTTTTTATAAAATAGCTGGTTTTATCAGAATCATGTTAAGACGATATTAAAAAAAATATTTTTCCATGCTCAACAACTCGAAATTTTCTGGCACATTTTCAGATTCATTCTTAATAAAAAAAAAAAAAAAAAAAAAAAAAAAAAAAAAATGAAACATGAGACATGAGACATGCTGACGTCATTTTTGAAAAGATTTATAAGCGACCTGTGTTTTTATTTTTCTTTCAATTAATTAAACCTTGATTAATAAACAATTATTTTCTCAGTAGGGCAATATTTTTCGTTTCTAACACAATCGCTTCGGTAAATTCTGTTCAAAATGCCCACTTTGACAACATTTTTTGAAATATATTCTGCCTCTATCAAAAAATCGATCTTTACTGTACATTATATAGTTTCTGAATAAGAGAATCTAGCAATTGGATGAGTTTGAGAGCAAAAATGAGTAAGAAAATGAACAGTTTGGATTTGAATGCACCCTTAATAAGATGATTTCTTTCTTCAACCGCTATGTATTTTTAATTTGTTTTTGCTGAAAGAATTGGCCCTATCAAAAACTTGTCTATATAAATGTTGAAGACAATATTAAGACGATATATGATAAATTCATGGAAATTTTATATCTTGTGAATTGATGGAGTTATGAAAATTTTTCTTCTCCAACCCCCCGCTTTTTGTTTTCGTTTTTAATTTTTTTTTTTTTTTTTTTTTTTTTTTTTTTTTTTTGCAGCACGAATTGGTGCTATCAAAAACTTGTGAATATAAAAGTTGTAGATAATATTAAGGAGACGTATAATAAAATTAATTGGATTTGATATCTTGAGAATTGACGAAGTAAGGAATTTTTTTCTCCCAAAAACCCTATTTTTTGCACCCCTTGAGTCTATTTTTAATTTGATCAAAAATCTGTAATGCATGAATTTTTGGCGCTATTTTTAGAAGTAATAAAAACTTTAAACTGATTTGATATGTACAAAAACTAAGAAGTTATGGGTTTTTTTCAGTTTTCACAAAACCCCTCCCCTTTGTCCGCTTTTGCCCATTAACGAACTTGACCGAGATTTTATGTCCCTTGATCAGTCTTGATGTATCAGTTTGGAAGAGATTTGTGCAGAATTGCGGAAGTTATCGTGTCCAGAAGAAAGTGATAACACAATTGCTTCGGGTAATTCCGTTCAAAATGCCCACTTTGACATCATTTTTTGAAATATATTCTGCCTCTATCAAAAAATCGATCATTACTGTACATTATATAGTTTCTGAATAAGAGAATCTAGCAATTGGATGCGTTTGAGAGCAAAAATGAATTTAAAAATGAGTCAGAAAATAAGCAGTTTGGATTTGAGTGCATCCTTAATGCAATGATTTTTCCAACACAATCTGCTTCGGGAAATTCGGTTCAAAATGCCCACTTTAACAGCATTTTTAAAAATATATTCTGCCTCTATCAAAAAATCGACCATTACGGTACATTATACAGTTTCTGAGTAAGAAAACGTACCAATTGGAAGCCTTTGAGCTAAAATGAATTGTAAAATGAGCCAGAAAATAAGCAGTTTGGATTTGAATACACCCTTACTTAGATGATTTTTTTCTTCAACTGCTATGTATTTTTAATTTGTTTTTGCTGTAAGAATTGGTCCTATCCAAAACTTGTCTATATAGACGTTGTAGACAATATTAAGAAGATATATGATAAATTCATGGGGATTTTATATCTTTTGAATTGACGGAGTTATGGATTTTTTACTTCTTCAAACCCCCTTTTTGTTTTCGTTTTTAATTTTTTTGCGGTACGAATTCGTCCTATCAAAAACTTGTGAATATAAAAGTTGTAGATAATATTAAGGAGATTTATAATAAAATTAATTGGAATTGATATCTTGAGAATTGACGAAGTTATGAATTTTTTTCTCCGAAAAACCCTATTTTTTTGCGCCCCTTGAGCCCATTTTTAACTTTATAAAAAATCTGTGATACATAAAATTTTGGCCCTATTTTTAGAAGTAATAAAAACTTTAAACTGATTTGACATGTACAAAAATTAAGAAGTTATGGGGGGTTTTTGGTTTTCACAAAACCCCTCCCTATTTCTATCCCCTTGGTCCGATTTTGCCCATTAACGAACTTCACCGAGATTTTATGTATCAGTTTGGAAGAGATTGGTATAGAATTACGAAAGTTATCGTGTCCAGAAGAAAGTGATATATATAGATAGACAGATAGATATATAAGGTTTTTTACTGAGGGTGGTTTTGGGTTCTAGGGGTCATGATCGGTGTAGATCTGCAAAAAATTTTCAGAAATTCCAACATAGGAACGATCCCAATATGTAGTATTTCATACGAAATCTACCTAAAAACTTAAGCAAGAATATGAATTAAAAAATCTAGGAGAACTAAGTTATTATTTAGGAATCAAAATAGAGAAAACAGCAGAAGGTTACGAATTAAATCAAAGGGGTAAAATAGAAGAACTAGTAAAAAAGTTCGCGTCAAAAGGACTGGATGGCAGCTAAAAGAATAATACGATATTTAAACTGTACAAAACAATTAAACTTGCGCATTGACACTAAATCTGAACCGATTTTAAAGGCTTTTGCGGATGCCGACTGGACAGATGACACTAGTACAAGAAAATCAACCAGCGGCAACCTTTTTACCTTAGGAAATAATCCAATTCAATGGATTACAAAAAAAACCAGTCATGCATCGCCCTTTCATCAGCAGAGGCAAGAAATTATTTATTTATTGAAACTCCTGGAAGATTTAGACTTAGCACAAACAAAACCTATCTGTTTATATGAAGACAACCAGAGTTGTATAAAAATGATTGAAAGTGAGAAGTTTTCAAAAAGAAGTAAACATATAGATATTCGTTTTCATGCTATAAAACAACTCAAAGAAGATGGAATAATTGAATTAAAGTACTGTCCATCGAAATATATGATTGCTGATGCACTAACTAAACCAGTCCCCAAACCTGAATTAGTGAATCACAGAAATTCAATGAACTTGTTTGCCTCATCAATCTGAAGAGATTAAGGGGGCATGTTAGAAAAACTAATCTCTTTCAGAATTGGATAAACATCATCAATCATGTCAGACAAACTAATCTCTTTCAGAATTATATAAACACATCATTAATCAAGATAAACTGTTTTTTTCCTGTCATTCAAAGATACTTTAGCTGTCATAAATAAAGACTTGTTTATTACTTTACAAGATTACTTCCTGTTTGTGAAATATGTGATTAAGAAACAAATAAACATTCAAATTAAATGACTGCTATTGTTACTTATAAAAGAACTATTTTCATAATTTATGACTTTAAGTATTTTATTCATATTAGTAATCAAGGATTTGTTTTTATTTGTTATTTTTTAATCATATATCAATAATTCTTTTTTTTGTAAGTTATAATTTTTATCAGTGTGTTTTCAGAAATGTAATAAGAAAGCAGCAAAAATGTATGCTCCAGTTTGTAATTTTAAAAACAGATAAAATATAGTATGTTAAATCTAAAATTCTGAATAATCCATTGGATAAAATTATGCACAAAAATCACACATCAAAATAAAAGAAAACAAAGTTGTTTTACAGGAATAAATTAAAGGATACTTTAAAAATCAATGGAGACAGACACAGAAATTGCCCATCAATGGATATCGAGAAGAAACTTACCAGTTTGAAGTGGATGATCTACAATTAAAAGGTAAGGAGCTTTACCTTATCTTTATTTTGTGATTGAATGTGATTATTGTTATTTACGTTCAGTCTCACTTTTTATCTAACAAGAAAGTCAAGTAAATTCTTTTTAAGGAATTGTTCTCATTAGTTCAAAGGAAAATGGTTAATTTAATTCAAGATTTATTGGATATAATTTATGAAAATATTTTAGAATATTTGATGTTCTTGTTCTTATAGATTCTTGAGTTATGCCATTTTTATGTTAAATAGTTGCAATTTTTTTCTTACAATATTCTAAAGAATTCATATTTAAATTTTACTATATTTTGTAGAATGTATTATTATTCAATCAAGAAATGAATTTATATAATTACAATATTGAAAATGAATTTTATGTTGCAAATAGCAATATTCTGTTTTTAAGAATAGAATTCTGAGGCAGTTACATATTTCTTTTAATGGATTGAAAATTTTGGAATTAAAAATAATTTTGAAGAATAATTGCTGAAATTGAAATATTTTTATAAATGAATTTAGTTCTCAAATAATTTCGATGGATTTGAAGATTGGCAAAAATTGTTCTCAAGAACATATGATATTTTAGGAGGCATGGCTTTTGGGTTATTTTTTTTTATTTTCTACTTATTAATTGCACTTTAAATCAATTATAAATTTGAATTTCAATATATATATATTTTAAAAAAATTGAAATTTTATTGAAATATTATTTTTAATTCTTGTTGCTGAGAAATTTTGTTCTTCACTTAAAGTTGTTCTCATCTCATCAATTATGCCTATTTTCTCCAACTGAAGTTTGGTATTCTTCAGGTAATTTATAGTAGTAATTATCCTGTATGATTATTTTGAAGTATTGCCTGCTTCTCTGAATAACAAAAATATAATATGAAAATTTATAAACAGTTATCCCCTTTGAAAAATTCTTAGACTTGCTCCTTAAATGATTTGTGAAATATGCTGTATGTATAGTTAGCATGTTGTCTTGTGGACTAGTCTGATTTCATCTCTAATATTTAAAGAAGTGTTTCTAATATTTAAAGAACTGTTCCTGTTTTTAAATTTACCTATTGTTGTTATAGAACTCTCAGCTAACAAATTGAAAATATTCAAAATTTTCATTGCTTCAATTCTTTTTGGCAAATTCAATTCTTTCACAAATTTATAAGTCTATGCATGACACATCCACATCGACATCACCATACCTTATTCTCATGTTGCTTTATAAAAAATAGAAAGAGCAACATTATTTTTTTTTTCATTTAAAATGAAATGGAGCTTCTTCAATCCTGTAACAGTTCTACTTAAAAATTCCATTCACCATAAGAAAAATATTTTTTCCTTGTCAATAGTGAAGATTACTTTTATATATTTATTAACTATCAATAGTTCTTAAGTTGTGTGCTTTTTGCCATATTTGATGATGACTGTTCCTGTATATGCTGCTAAAAAAAAAAAAAAAAAAAAAAAAAAAAATTAATTACCTGTAATGACATTTTTCTGACTTTTCTTCCATTCACCTGTTGCTTACCTGATGAAGGTGGTCAGTGGTTTTGTGTGATATCCATTTCTTCTGGTCTCTTCTCTGTTGTTGCACATGTTATCATGGAAGCTAAAAATTATAAAATTACCTACCTACTTTTTCAAAAGTTTCCTACATCTACAATAGTTTAATTTTTTGTGTGTATGCTTCGTATTCAGCCATGAGATGCCTGGTGAAGATGTTGTTCATTTATAGGCAAAATATCCATTTATGAAACCACTTCATTAGTGTTCTTTGGTTTGTGAAGCTACAAATAGTGTTTACTACTTAGTTCCCTTCAAAAAATAAATAAGTAAATAACTTTCATTACTGATTATAATAGTGTATCAGTTAACGTTTCTCATGTGAGAGTAAATATCCTCATCAAGTGAAATTGTTGACTTGTCTGCTGCTAAAACTCAGTTACTCACACCATATCATTATTCTAAGTCTTCTCAAAACAAGGAAGTTTAAATTTATATTACCTGAAAATTACAGATGCATTTTACCTTCGACAACTTTATTTTATTATGCTGCATTTTCTCCAAATATTCTAGCAGGTGCAATTAAAAATTATTCAGAGTTAATTTTTGCTTGTGTGTAGCAATTCATACTCACATTGCAAAATTTTTGCTCATTGATAATCAAGTGTAAATTCTCAATTAATATAAGAAGTTTGTGAATATTTGTTACAGTGTTTATGCAAGATCAAGTTATTTTGAAAAGTTCCCCATATTTATTTATTTATTATGTGCATAGTGCCTTTTACTTTAATTTTATTTCATACCCAAAGCCTCTAAGTCTTTATTTTGCCATTTGCCTCATTACTTTACTTGCTTTATGAAGAAATTGAAATTTAAAAAATTAATGTATTCTCTTCATACCTACAAATAATACAAGAATATCACAGAAAAGCACAATTCTAGATTGAATTTTTTTTTACCAGCGCATTTATATATATATAGAATTTTTTTCTATAAATCATCTAGTGAAATTTTTTTTTACAAAAAAAAGTGCTTCTGGACCTCAATTACCTGATTATGTCCTAAAAAGTATGTGTGACCATACTATATTTCATTATTAAGTGCACCACCGACTTCTCGTCCTTGTTAATGTTCTGCAAATGTGATTTGTGCATGTGTCGCAGGAGTTATGATTGCTCTGCAGTGATGAGTACGATGTCGTCAGTTAGTGCTTCAAAAAAGAATGCAATGCATTCTCATATTGTGTCATATTTAAAATTTTCTGATGTCATCATGCAAAGATCATCTATTTTGATGATTATCATGTGAAAGTTCCAGTTTTTTCGACAGCATCTGTTCACATCTACAAATGTTTTGGTGTATGCAATTATTTATTTTAGTGCTTGTGTACAACCTTAAGATGCAATACTAGTACCAGTGTACCACCTCATGTTGTGTTGCTAAACTTTCAGTGCCATGAAGTTATCTTTAATAGCCTTGTTCCATATGGCTCTGGACTCAATGAACTTTTTTTTTAAATCCAAAAACATTGCCTTTACCCACCTGCAGTTACACAGTGTTATTATATTCTTATTTATAATTAAAATTTTCTTTTACCTAAGATGTTAGGAGCCTTGTTAGGAGATCCAAGCCACCTAAAGTTTTATGTAGGAGTTCTTATATGTGTTTATTTTTGTTCATGGACATGCTAATGGCTAGAGCATGATGGTCATCGACATGGTTGTGGACTTCGATATTTACATATATATATATCTAATTTTTTTGTTTGTTTACAGTGTTGCTGGTGATTTCATCTTCGTCATTATTATCACTGTGAGCCTAACATTGAATTGTAATAATTTTATTTCTATATTATATTTAAATGATTATTTAAAAATTATATTCCAGGTACATGGTATTTTAGTTTTATAAACTCATGATTTTGTCAATTTTTTTTTCTTTCATTCTATATGGATGTACGTAATTTTTTTTTTTTTTTTTTGTGATCACCAGTCTCTCATATTTTAAAGAAAAACCATGGTATATGTGTATTTATCTAATAATATAGTAAAATTCTTTTGAGTCTCATACATATATATTAAGAATTCTTATGACTAATATATTGAAATTTTTATTAAGAGTAAAGTATAAAGTTCAAAGAAATTGTGTCTGATGGGTATTTATGACATGTCTTTTGATTGAAATAGCAACTTGTTTTTATGGGATACTTTGTTTGGGTGATTGAGTAGTGCACGACTCAATTACACAATTGGTATCACATACAATTGGTTGTCTGTTTTAGTTTAAATGAAATTATAAAGTTTGATACACTAAAATGATATCATTATGTTTCATGAAAGTTTATTTATATATGGCCATTTCATTTCCTTTCATGTTAAGAGTAATAAAGAAAACTCTTTATTTTTTAGATATAATTAAAAAGTCCTAGGCATGTTGTAAAAGTCGAAATACAAAATATTTTTTCTTGACTATTTTGTTGCTTTTGTATTTGTAACTTTTATCAGAAGTTAATTCTGTTTTTATTTGGTACCAATATAGCAAAATTTATTATGACTAGTCAATGATCTCAATTTTGTTAACTCAGAATATGTTAACATTTTTATCATGATAATTTTATGAGATCAAATAGAAGGTTTTGCCAATGTTACTGTATTTTTGGCATTTTTTTTATTGTATACTTAATGTATTGTATACTTTTTGGATTATGAATATGTACTTTATGCAATGTATATTCTTTTTCTCTTACTTTTGGTCACCATTTTTTTTTTTCAGCTGTTAAATCACCAATTTTTTTTTCCAGCACTTCAACTTTTACTTTAAATTTTATTGTTCGACTTTAATGATTTTTTTTTTTTATCACTTTGGCAGTTCAAAATTTTGTCATCCCATTTTCTGTAAAAGGTTTTTGATCAATTTTGCCTTTTACATCTCCTGGTCTTACAAAATTTTCTCGGTGAAGGGAGGTAATGTGAGAATACTTCTCACAGTATTTAAATTTGGTTTATTTTTATTTCCTTTCAGCTATTTTTTTTGCATTGATGTCTATTTGAACTCAATCTTTACGCCGCGATTTTGACGTTTTTACCTCTCTCCGTAATGCAAGTCCGATTTTGCCGCTGATCTGTTTCGCTTGGCTTTCAAGCGATCGGCAGTCTTGCGCATGTGCATGCCGTTTTTTTCCGGAGCACATCTTGGAGCTCACGTTTCGATGAAGTTATCTTGCATTATGATGACGTCATTGAAATGATGCGCCGCCCTCTTTTGATGCTGTTCGCTGACAGGAAGAAATTTCAGTTTCGCTTTCCAATCAGTGAAAACATTTTTAATTCTGCAGCTTGTAATTCGATTTTCATTAATTTCTCGTAAATGTTAATTTAGCTAATCAATTTAAAGTCTGCCTTTTAATTACTTGTCAACCCCATATTCATCATTTAAATACTAAAACTCGTTAATTTTTAATTCAGAATTTGGTTTGATGTTGTCTGAAAAAGATGTAGTCTTTTAACGTAGTTTTAGCGGAGCGACAGCCCGCCGGCCGTTCGAATGCTGTGCTGCTTTTTTTTGGCCGAATAAGTTTGATATTTTAGTTGTGTGGATATGTTCTTTCTCAAAGTTTAATCTTTAAAGTTGTGCTGTTCTCATTAAAAGGAATCCCATGGAACTATTCTATTTTGGCTGCTATTTTTCTTCTTAAAAGATTAGTTCTTTTATTTTAAAATGGTGACCAGAAGCAAATAATTTATTAAACTTCTATTCAACTAACGTCCGAAATAAAGATTATTTGTTTTCATCAAATTGCCTCTTCATTGTCTACATTTCAAGTAAGAATTCTCCAGTTTTTTATCACTTCTTTAACGATCAATAGTATTATTTATTAAAGGAACTTCGCAATTTGTACTAACCCACTTAACGATCATCATCCATCAATCACTTTAATTATCGTCACAATGAACGTACTATGTTTTCTTCCTCGTACTTGGGTGAATATTAGGAATTATGTACATATTGATTTTCGAAAAACACGGTTTTTTTTTAATTACCTTAACAATATCTCAAAACAGCTAACTCTATAAAAAACATTGTCAATGCAAATGTTGTAGAGCTTAAAATTCTGAATAAAATGAGTACCATCATTAATATTTTTGTTCAACATTAAGGTCACAATTCTACTTCAAATTTTTTCAAATCAAGAGCTTGAAGCCAGGAGAGACCAAGTTAACTTAACAATATCTCAAAATTGCGCACTTAATATTAAACAAAAATATTAAGTGTAGGTACTCATTTTACTCAGAATTTTAGGCTCTACAACTTTTGTACTGACGATGTTTTTGATAGAGTTAGCTGTTTTGAGATATTGTTAACTTGGTCTCTCTTGGGTTCAAGCTCTTGATTAGCGATTAAGGCAAAATTTTGAAATAGAATTACAACCTTAATGCTGAACAAAAATATTAATGATGGTACTCATTTTATTCGGATTTTAAGCTCTACAACATTTGTATTGACAATATTTTTTATAGAGTTAGCTGTTTTGAGATATTGTTAAGGTAAAAAAAAAAAAAAAAATGTTTTTCGAAAATAAATATGTACATATTTTCTAACATTCACCGAAGTACGAGGAAGAAAACATAGTACGTTCATTTTAGATCTAAATTGAAGTGATTAAAACAATTTCCAGTTTTTTTCTAATTAATTCTGAGTTCAAAACCCTGACCACGGTCTAAAATTTGAAACTGGAAGTAGGTACTCATTTTACTCAAAATTTTAAGTTCTACAACATTTGTATTGACAATGTTTTTGACAGAGTTAGCTGTTTGGAGATACTGCTATTGTATGTAAAAAAACGTGTTTTTTGACCATAAATCTATACATATTTCCTAACGCTTACTTAGTACGAGGGGGGAAACATAGTATATTCATTCTAGACCTAAACTGAAGGGATTAAAACAATTTCCAGCTTTCCCCTAATTAATTCCGAATTCGGCCTTTTTTTGCTCCCCTACCACTGGACTAGTAAAGTATATTATATATATGTGGAAATGAGTTTTAAAACTGGTCTTATCCAAAATTTTAAAAAATAGACTTTTTTCTATCAATCTATTCTAGTATCGAAAAAACACTACAATCTGCAAAAAAAAAAAAAAAAAAAAAAAAAACAGTTTTATCATGTATTTCAGGCATTGTAAAATCTTGGTTCACAATAAAAACCAATGGACGCAGTCAGAGGTTTTCCACGATTTCCCAAAAATTTGATTTTCGAGATAAGGTGAGTTTTGAAACTCCCATCCTCATATATATACTATGTGAGTGTGTAAATCTTTTTATCACCTTTTCTTAGAACGCATTTTTTAGATATTTTGGTACACTTTTTATAAGGTCTATTACAGCTAGAAAGATTAAACTTTTCATGTAAAAAATGTTTTTCACTCAGTTGGAAAAAATTCAATTCTTTACCAATCAGTATGAGTTAAAAATACTAGAGTATCTGCCCAAAGTCGTCAGCCCAGGTAGCTCAATGGTACAGCATTGACAATGTAAGTCATAACACTGTAACAAGTTCAAATAATAAAATTTTAAAAAACCATGTAACCCTGCTTTGCAAGTTAGAGCCTGTTTAAACATGCAAAATGGAGCTCTTCCACATATTGCTGCACAAGTCAAACAACTTCTCTGTCAAACTTTTGATAAGGACAACATTAAGCAGAAATTAAAATATTTTTTGCCCTTCCCGCAGTCTCCCAACTTGAATCCTTATGATTTCTAGTTGTTCGGCTATCTAAAGGACTGTGTGTACAAGAAGAATATAATTCTGTAATTGATAAAAACTAGCATAATTAGGCATATTAAAAGTATTCAACCAGAAACATTAAATGCAGACCTGCCAACCTTTGAAAATGAGAAATCGTAGCACACAAAATTTAAATTAATCTGGAGGTTGGTTGGTTGGTTTTTCGTGTTACATCCATCTTTTGATATTCGTAAAAGGAATAAGGCCTTTAAACTAAATATAGTAACTTTTTTCTTTTGAAAATTTTTATATGATTTTTAGAGTTTCTTTTCTTTTTGTAGTGTTTTCTTTTTTTTACATTTGTAAAAGGAGCCTGGTTCCAATTTTTTAGCCCAGTGCAGTAAATTTTGACGAAATTCGGGTTTTTTTTCCCTGAGATCATTTCAGGATAATCACAATTTCTCAGCAATCATAAATCACGATTCTTTGTTGAAATTCGCACTTTTTACCATGAACTTTTGACGAAATTCGCATTTTTTACCACGATTCTTTGTAGTATTTTGCGTTTTTTTCTGCAATCCTTTTGACGAAATTAGTGTTTTCTTTCTGCGATCTTTCGGTAAAAATTTGCGTTTTCTTATTGATCTTTTCATGAAATTTGCATTTTCTTACTGAGCTCTTGACGAAATTTGTGTTTCTTTTCTGCGATATTTTGACAAAATTCACACCATTGAAAACACAAAATCTCACATCTTCCGGAGCGGGGGGGGGGGGGAGAGACCCCTGAAATCAACACTGCGTTTTTAACACGATCCTTTGACGAAACTTATTTTCTTCTGCGACCAATTGACAAAATTGATTTTTTTTTATACGGTCATCTGTCAAAATTCGCGGTAGTTTATCGCAAATCGTGCAATTCTGCACACTATTACAAACCTTACCCCTCAAAGAACCCCCCACCCCCTCCTTTCCAGAAATTCTTAAAATGGCACCTTGTTTCTAAGGAAGCGAATTCCTGTATAAATATTTACAAAAACACGATTCACTCGTGGTTAATATACATAAAGAGTGTGTTTTATGTTAAGAAGTTTGTTTTGCAGGCCAGATTTTTTTTGTCCACGAGCATTTTTTAATGTCCGAATTTTCAGACTAATGGCCAATGTTTAAAAACTTTCGGAAATGAATACATTGAAATTTTGGAAATTTCGCAACAGAATCACTCCTGAAAAAGATGCTGTGCAGGATAAAAATCGCAACTAGAAACAAAAATATGCGTTTGTGTTTTTTTGCAAAAAATCATAGTTTAAGACCGATTTTCGTAGCATCGTAGTTTATAGGTCCAAATCGTAGCAACTACGATTTTTTCGTAGCAGTTGGCAGGTCTGTAAATGCCACGGTGGATCACACTGTTTTGTGTCTGCTGCATTTGACAGGACATGAACGCTCACATACTGAGCATTTATTAAGAAATTTTCATATTTTATAATAAAAACATCTTTATAATAATCAAATATGGATTTAAAATTAGTTATAATCTATCAGTAAAATATTGAACTTTTTTTATTGCATAATTCATTTCCACATATGCTAAAAAGTGTAAATGCAAAAGCTTTTTAAAATATACCTAATATTTCAGCTTGTAACCCCTTCAAACACATGCACTTTAATTATGGTCAACCATGTACATAGATATATGCTCATGCTTTGCACACTTATACATATTTATAATAACAGAAACACGCACTTACACATGTATATATCAGTAATATCTATCAAAACTAAAAACTTAATTTTACGGATTTCAAAATTGTTGCGCAATTAACCTTTCATATTTAGGACCAATGGCAAGGGCAGATCTTAAGCATGATTGGTGCAGGTAACAATGCGGTTCAAAGAGAATTTTAATATTAAAAGGCTATGGAAAACAACATAAATGTAGAATTGATTTCTTTTAATAATATCTTTCTCATTATTCAACAGCTGTTTTAAAAATAAAACTAATATAAATATACTGCATTTAATCACATAAAAGTTCTTTATTTTGAGTAAATAACAAATTTTTATTTCAAAAAATAAAAAGAATGATTATATAAAGCATTCATGAAAACAAAACATTAAATGCAAGTTGAAATAAACTGATCATACTAATTTATACATTTTTTTTAAACATCTAAATAAAAAATTACATTTATATTAATTTTGGGGAAACAGCCAATGGACTAATAAAGTTGAATTCTTGCAAATAAAGCCTTCACAATTTAGTAACAAGAGTTTATATCAAATTTATAAATAAACTGAAATGTAGTACAGTTAAAATTTATCAGAGATATTCAATAGAAAAGAACAATTTTTTAATATAAATATGATAATCTTAAATTTTGTTAAATCATTAACCCATGGACCCCTTGATGGCTCAGCCCCTGGAAACTCTACACTAGTGCGATTTGGGATTCTGTTGATGGTTCCTACACAAAATTAATGAGGAATCAAGCTACGATATTCATTTTTATAAAAATTTTCATATTTCTAATGGAAAAAGCAAATTAATCAAAGCATGTTTCAACGAAACGTCATCCATTTGAAATTTTGCAAATTCGCACTAGTGTGGAGTTCCTGATTAAATGAAAGTACACGCCTAACAAGCTATTTCTAAATTTATTTTTTTATTTAAGGGCTAAACAGGAGATTTTTCTCTTTTAAAACAAGTTAACTAAACAAAACGGAAATGCAGTAAGCTTTATTTAATTCTGAAAAGAGGAGATAAATTATTTTTCTTCTCTTTTCAGGAAACTAATGAAAATTTTATTAATATCTTTTAATGCAAAATCAAAAGCTAACTGATAAACGGCTTTTCTTTAAACAAATGAAGTACATCTCTGTTCTTCACGATTTTTACTATACTTAGAATTGATATTAGATTATTATTACTTTTCAAATTATACAATTTCAAGTTTAGTGGCAATTTTTTAAATTTTTTAACAAAGTTAAAAGTTTCTACTGTTTCAAGATTAGCTTTGAGGCAGCCATCAAGTTGGCATCTTTCAGTATTCAGTTTTAAAATCCTGTAATTTTTTATATATTTTTTTATTTCTTTTACTACTAGGACTAAATTTGAAAGTAACCATTACTTCTTATCAGCATAAAAATCCACGCTTTGTATGCTGCTAAATATGACTGATTTCAAGGGCATCCAATTAAATTTCTAGTGATTTATCAGTTGTTCATTAAAATATTTCAGAGTGCTATTTGTCATGAAAGAAGAAAATACAAATAATATAAAAGAAGGAAGGAAGATTTTATTTTCTGTGGAGGAAAGTAGAAAATAGTGCTAGAATGTACAAGATTTGGACCTATTAATAGTAGAGTTAACAATAACCTTCTAGATCTCAATAACTGTTACATTCAGGCTTTACCAATCTTATATTGTTTTACTTTTTTTTAAAGAAAATACTTCACACCCTAATGATAAAAAAATTTAAGAATGGCACTTAAGTGATTAAGTCATTGTGTTGTATACAATATAACACACTTGAATATCATAATTATTGCAAAGTTTATTCTATAAAATAAACATACAAAATTCATTATGCTGTTTTTGCTCTAATAGCAGCTCGTTTTCCAGTAACTGCTTGGAAACCAGATTTTATACTTGCTACAGAACAACGTGAACCACAAGTTTCACACTGGAGAAAGAACAACCTAGTGTCTTTTTGTAATATAGTGTCCGGAGAACGGCAGGTATGACAAGTCACATATTCCTCTGTAATACAGGAACAAAATCAATGCATTAAAAAAGTATTCAACTTTCAATTGCATAAAAAAATTAATAAATAAAACCAAAATTGACACACACATTTAGACAAAAATTAGCATATAAGAATTCTGTATTCAACTTTCAATAGCATAAAAAAATTAATAAATAAAACCAAAATTGACACATACATTTAGACAAAAATTAGCATATAAGAATTCTATATGACAATAGCATTGAATAAATTAAAAAAACTTAATATTTTCAGTTTGCAAAATGAAAAAAAGTGGCGAAACATTAGAAGGACAAATGTTATAATAGCCACAGCATTACAATACAAATTATTAGGATAAAGATTTCAGATTTCCCATATAAGTACTCAGAATTAGTAACCTTTTCATAAATCAAACATCACTGCCCATTGTCATGTGATGGTGGACAGAGGAAGCATGCCTCTGGTTCCTGGCCAACTGGTTTTTCCCCAGCCAAAATAATCTCAGAATTTCCTTCACAGTTCCTGCCAAAACTTTTATTATGTCAGTGTTTCTCAAGTTGATGGCCCTTTTGCTTTGTTTTATCTTTCCAGGGTTTGTACACATTTCTTTAAATAAAAATCAAGTACTTTTAAGGACTTTCAAGGACCAAAACCAAAAAAATTTAAGGACCTTCAAATTAAATAAACTAATAAATTATAACATGCATTTTTTAATAAAGGGTTTCTTTCATTTTTGTAAAAGTTTTAAATATTCAAATGGATGGGAAGGGGGGGGGGGGGATTTCTCCATGTGGCAGTAGAAATTTAGAAAATTTTAAAATAACATACAGCAGAAGAAAAAACTAGTCAGATGTGCCAATCCCAAAACTTTCTTCTATCTCATACATATTAATGCTACAAATTCATTATCAGAGTGCCAAAATTAAATGGCCTATGCCCCTCATAAAGACTCTAAAGATATGAAATTACGTGCATTAGTTCTTGGGACACAACTATTGTTAAAACCGTGCAAATCCTGCAAAATATAGCATAGCAGCGCCATCTGTAGGGTGATTTACACCAAAACCTAATCAGCAACAACTTATGTAAACATCTAACTGAATCTGAAATTTGATGAAATTACGTGCATTAGTTCTTGGGATACAACTATTGTTGAAACCGTGCAAAATATAGCATAGCAGCGCCACCTGTAGGGTGATTTACACCAAAACCTAATCAGCAACAACTTATGTAAATATCTAACTGAATCTGAAGTTTGATGAAAATTCGTGCTTTAGTTCTTGAGATATAGCTATGGCGTAAATCATGAAAAATGCAGCATAGCAGCACCACCTGTCGGCCGATTTACATAAAAAACTAATCAACACTAATTTATATCGAGGATTAACTGAATATACATTTTTATTAAGTTTTGTGCATTAGTTCTTGAGATACACCACTCACAAAATTTGTGTCACATACAGACAAACAGAGTCACAGACTCATTTTGTAAAAACATGTTTTTCAGGATATCTGACCCCTAAAACGTGTAAATCGGTCGAAAATTTTCCTGAATCCAATACTTTCTTATTGTAAAGATAAACAAAGAGGAGAAACATAATTTTCTTTAATTATTGAGGGTTGGGCGGGGGTTGGGCGGGGGGGGGGGGGGGGGGTAAAACTGTATGATCGATTATTTATTGTTACAATAAATTAACTAATGGAGCAGAAAAAGTTTTAAAAAAAGCAATGATTTTTTTAAGATTTTAAACTTTATAAGTTGAGGGGGCAAAGGGACAAGCACATTTTTTTTAAATTTTTAGGGAGGGAGTTTATTAGATGACTTATTTATTTACCTTACTAAAAATTTTACAAGAAAAGGTTTTTTTTTTTTTTTTGCTATAACAAAATTCGCGTGTTTCTCGCGATCTTTTGACGAAATTTGCGTATTTTCGGCGATTTTTTGACGAAATTTGCGTATTTTTGGCGATCTTTCGACGAAATTTGCGTATTTTCGGCGATTTTTTGACGAAATTTGCGTATTTTCGGCGATCTTTTGAAGAAACTTCCGTATTTTTGGCAATCTTTTCACGAAATTTGCGTAGTTTTCGCGATCTTTTGATAAAATTTGCGTATCTTTCGCGATCTTTTGACAAAATTCGCGTATTTTTCGCGATCTTTTAACGAAATTCGCGTTTTTCCACCATCTTTTGACCCCGTTTTGTTCGTTTTTTGACGAAGTCAGCTATCCTTTGACAAAATGCACATTTTTTTCGCGATCCTTTGACGAAATTGACGCGTTATTCGCGCTATTTTGACGAAATTCTTGTGTTTTTTGCGATATTTTAACGAAATTCGTGTGTTTTTTGCGACCTTTTGATGAAATTTGCCGGTTTTTTTTCCATCTTTTAACAAAATTATCGTTTTTACGATCTTTCGACCGCGTTTTGGTCTTTTTTGACGAAATTAGCGATCCTTTGACAAAATTCACGTTTTTTCGTGATCATTTGACAAACACACGGATGAAAGTGCACTAAAGCCATTTTGTAGCAATAAAAACTGTTTTTGGCGCAAATTGAAATTCTAATGCTAATAAAAAGAAAATTGCGTATTTTCGCGATCTTTTGATGAAATTTGCGTATTTCTTGCGATCTTTCGGCGAAATTAGCGTATTTCTCGAGATCTTTTGACGAAATTAACGTATTTCTCGCGATCTTTTGGCAAAATTCGCGTATTTTTTGCGATTTTTTGACAAAATTCGCGTATTTTTTGCAATTTTTTGACAAAATTCGCGTATTTTTGCGATCTTTTGTTGAAATTAGCGTGCTATTCGCTATTTTTTGACGAAATTAGCGTGGTTTTTTTTAAATCTTTTGACAAAATTTGCGATTTTTTGTGACTTTTTGATGAAATTTGTGGGGTTTTTCGAATTTTTTAACGAAATTTGCATTTTTTCACAATCTTTTGACTCCGTTTTGTTCGTTTTTAGAAGTAATTGGTAATCCTTTGACAATATTAACGGGTTTTTTTTCCGCTATAACAAAATTCGCATGTTTTTCGCGATCTTTTGACGAATTTGCGTATTTTCCGCGATCTTATAGCGAAATTCGCGTATTTTTCGCGATCTTTTGACGAAATTAGCGCGGTTTCTTTTAATCTTTTGACAAAATTTGCGTTTTTTTGTGACCTTTTGATGAAATTTGTGGGTTTTTTCGAGATCTTTTAACGAAATTTGAGTTTTTTCACAATCTTTTGACCCCGTTTTGTTCGTTTTTAGAAGTAATTGGTAATCCTTTGACAAAATTAACGTTTTTTTTTCGCTATGACAAAATTCGCATGTTTTTCGCGATCGTTTGACGAAATTCGCGTGTTTCTCGCGATCTTTTGACGAAATTTGCTCATTTTTGGCAATCTTTTGACGAAATTTGCGTATTTTTCGCGATCTTTCGACAAAATTTGCGTATTTTTCGCGATCTTTTAACGAAATTCGCGTTTTTTCACAATCTTTTGACCCCGTGTTGTTCGTTTTTTGACGAAGTCAGGTATCCTTTGACAAAATGCACGTTTTTTTCGCGATCCTTTGACGAAATTCGCGTTATTCGCGATATTTTGACGAAATTCTTGTGTTTTTCGCGATCTTTTGGCGAAATTTGCGTGTTTTTCGCGATCATTTGACGAAATTTATGTTTTTTTGCGACCTTTTGATGAAATTTGCGGGATTTTTTTCGCCATCATTTAACAAAATTATCGTTTTTACGATCTTTTGACTGCGTTTTGTTCGTTTTTGACGAAATTAGCGATCCTTTGACAAAATTCACGTTTTTTTTTTTTGTGATCATTTGACAAACATCGCGTGTTTTTCGAGATCTTTTGACTGCGGTTTTTTGCTTTTTTTGACGCAATTAGCGGCATAGAATTTTTTTTTTTTTTTTTTTGGATCGACGAAATCGTGCTAAATTTCATCTTGGCACTAAGTAAGTTTTGGTACAGGTTTGGTGCAAAATGGAAAAAAATAGCTCTTTTTTAGCAGCTTTGCGCAGATTTTGGCTTCGTTTGGCGCAGGTCTTACATTCCTGAGAGTAGAAAAAGGTAAAAAAAGATGAAGTTTTTAACTTTGATATTACGAAGGGGAAAGTAAAATTTCAGAAGAAGGGGAGGCAAGGCAGGATTAAGATTTTTTTTAAATCAGAAATTAAAAGAAATGTAGAAGAGTTTCACCTTTGATTAAGAATTAATATGAGAATAAAATTAAGCACTTTTAAGGACTTTTTTCAGATTTTGCATGAAAATAAGTACTTTTAAGCACCAAAAATTTCCTTTGAAAAATGCAAGCACTTTTAAGGACTTTCAAGGACCGTACGAACCCTGCTTTCAGTCATGTGTAGATTTGACTCAAATAAAATCCTAGAGAAGTTAACAGTGCGACAGCTTGTAGTTTAACTTTCACTTCTATATTTACGTTTATTTTATTGAGAGAATGAAATCAGGAAGTTGCCAAGGAAGCGAATACCGCTAAAACAGACAACCTTTAAAGCACCTAAAAGGACCCGATATTGGATTCAACTTTCTCACTAAATAACAATAGGAACCGCTCTCTAGTACTATCTTTATTCTGAGGTGCTATCATATGAGAGCTATTCCAACACCTGTAGTAGTGAAAATTGAAAGTTACTAATTACACCTCGAAAACTAGATAGTATAAAAAGTCAAAAGAACCTTAAGTCAAAAAATCTCGTGAATTCAATTTAGTATGAAATGACATTTTATATGGAAAAATGATTTTATTAGAAGCATGGAAACATTAATTTTTGATAACCAATTGCCAGTTTGAATATGAGATGAAATGCTTGTAGAAAGTATGGCATTATAAGACAGGTTGCATAATTACTAATCAAACTAACACATGCAAGCAAGGTATAATTTAAATTTAAAAAATCAAGTTAAGTATGCTCAATGTGCCCATTTGCAGCAATCATGTCAGCAGGTGTTGTAGTAAAAGAAACTAAAGGGTACATACTAGATTCTTGATCATGCATGGTTAGAGTGTGCGCTGAGAAACAAAGTATCTAGAGCTTCTTAAAAAACTATAGAAGGTACCTTCATATCCCTCCCATAAAGCGTGTACCTTCATATGCCCTATACTACACCTCTGAATGTGTATTGTGGTCACACTGAGCATACTTGTTTTCATATTAAAATATATTATACCTTGTTCTCATATGTTAGTTTTTTAAGACTTATAATACCACACTTTTATAAATGATTGGCATTTACAAATGAATTGAGCTAGCGAATTGATAATAAAAAAAATTTCCATTTCAAGAAATTTAATAAAATTATTTTTACATATAAAACCACATCTCATACTAAATTGAGGATGCTCTATATTTTTGTAATAGACTTTTGTAATTTTTGCTATATCTCACATTTTTTGAGATAGGGTTGATAACTTCTAAATTCTACCACTAAAGGTGCTGTACTCATTCTCAAATGATAGTTTATTTAACTATAAGTAGAAACTAGTTCCACACTATTCAAGATTTATTTGTGTATAGGAGGACTTTACTTTGCATCCTGTATATCTGCAAATGATAAAAGCTGTCTTAAACATACAGTAAGATAAAAATAATAACTCAAAATCTTTCCATTATCAAGATATGCTACAATCATGCAGCAAAATATTTTTGTAAATAGTTTCATTCAAATTAAAAAAATAAATAAATAAAATAATGAAGTGCTCAAGTTGTCTCAATTGCACTTGTTTTACTTCTATGTTGTTCTAACAAAAGCATGAGCAAGTGCATAAAACATTAAAATTAAAGTAGATTTTTTTATGCATTAAATATAGAAATTAAAAAATATACAAATTTTGCTAGATTAAAACATTACGAAAGGCTTAATATCGTATTATATTATTAAAACAATATCAAAAGAAGATTACCTATTACTACAGTAAGAATACAATAGAAAAAAAAAACCTAAATTAAGATCTTTCAGCTGATACAACACAAAAATAGATCAATAACAGCACCAGATGGTCACACAAAAGAATTTTATCAAAATTATATTTTACAAATATGAAGTAGTGGAACTAAAATTGTGTGTGTTATCACATTTCATACAAAATAAGGTACATATCATTACATTTTTATTGCAATATTTTAATTTTTCACAAAATTATTACCAACAAGTCGACTTCAGTTAGGGTGAAACACTCTGCATTTGTGACTCAATAAGTCATTTGTAACCCCATGTTCCATTGCATTTTTTGTTCGACTTGAGTACTATCATCACCCTAAGTTTGTTGAAGCATTTCTGATACACCCTGTATAGTTTGCTTAGTAAGCTTTATTGTGCTACTGATCAGGCAATTTAAGGGCTCTAGTGCTATTAGATTTTTCAGTTTTGCAACCTTCAAATATGGAGTAATGGGGATTTCACAAAAATCAAATTTGTCAAAATGACAACAGCAGAAAATAATAATAATAAGAAGAAGAATTATGTTTTATGCTCTTATACACAGGATCCTCCAAAAGTCTGATCAAATTTAAAAACTTCATTAAAAAAATTAACATAATGTCATATTGGAGTGTAGTTTGTATCATAAAACTTGTCAGAGTGTTGGACTTTTTGTGGCAAAATAAAAATAGTTCAAATTTTTTACAAAAATTCTGATCATTTGCTAAGTCTTATGGCGCAAACTGCACTTGCACTCTGACATGATAAATTGTAAAATTTTAAGATTTTTTGACATGTGAATGAGAGTCAATGAACCTTTTTTTTTTTTTTTACCCTGAAAACTTTTACTTTTTGACAAGTCATTGATGTAAACTGCATTCTGACACAATTTAATGAAGTTATATCTTATAAAGTTGAAAATATTAAAACTTATAAAGTTGAAATCTGAAGTTATACATGGATCTGTTTGAACTATTTTTTCTTTCTATTATTACAAAAACCTCACTGACTGTCAAGTCTTAAAGCAAAAGCCACATTTTGATACAAGAAGTTGCTCATTTTTTATGAATATTTGAAAAGTGAACACTTATGGGACACCCTGTATAACTTTTCCTGTGAGGCTACAACCCCATTAATCAATTGCTTTAGCTATGAATGATTCCTAGAGAGATTTTATCGTTGTTCATCACAGGTGTTCTCACAACTGGACACAAATGTCACCCTTTTGGAATTCCCAGCTCTAAGCATTTAAAAAATTACACATGAATTACACATGTCAATAGGTGATTTTTACATGCCTATTGTCTATATAAAGATTTCAATGTAACAATCATACAGAAAATGACATGCATAAGCATATACCTTGGAAATGAAAAGTTAGAGACACAATAAAAAATAATCACAGGCACTTACAGAAATTTCATAACTATAAAGAAAATGGAAAATAAACTTACTAATATATCTCCTTAAAACATTTTCTATTTGTTTTTGTTGAAAACGGCCCTTGATGATAAGTTGATTATTAGCATCTACAGAACCACTGTAATAAATAAAAGTTTATTATAAATGCAAAAAATTTACCAGAATGCTTTTAGTACAATTAAAAATACAGAGAAAAAAAAAGATATGATAAGGATAAAAAATATATCAAAAGATAGTTGCATTTCATAATGAAGATACACAGTAAGTCAGTAAATAAGCTGGGATGTTCAAATCAAAATCTAAATTTTAAGTGATGGTTTCAGAATTTAGGCTAAGTAGAATTTTTTTAAATGTTGCATGAATCAAGCAATAGTATGCTTAACAAATAGACTGTGTAAGACGCGGATCTGTGTCTATTTATTCATTAAGTTAGAACTACAAAGTAATGCTAATGGATAGAGTTTGACGGAAACAAGTTTTTAGGACCGAACCAAACTGTCTTAAAGATAAATTTAATATAATTAATACACATTAGGGTGGTTCAAAAAAACTTTTTTTGAGCTAGAGTCCAGGCCAACCCCTAACTTTTTTAGACTCACCAATAATATTCTTACTCAAATTCTAAGATGCTGCTCAATGACCTCCCACAATTTAACATTAGCAGAAGCATAGGGAATGGAACAATATTTTATACTTCAGAAATATTTAATTTTTGTCAGAAGTTTTTAAAAGAAATTTAGTTTGTTATATATATTTGTATTTAAATATTTCTGAAATGTTGCTACATATAATAAAATATTTCTGAGAATTATTTACATGATGAAGTTACAGGCAACACTAAACCAAAACAAGAATTCTACCAACTCTTTTTACGACCAATTGAAAACAATTTGTCAGTGAAACATTTAATTTTCCATAATAATTTTTATTTTAAATAATTATCTTATAGATTTTCAAATTCTGCATTCCAGTAGCAAATATCTGTCTGAAGTTGTTTACATTTCGACCATGGCTATTCCTAAGTGAAAAGTGAGAAATAAAAATAATATTTAAAATTCATTTAATTATTTATTGCAAGAGTTTTTACTTTTAAGTAAGTATCAAGGATTATATTTAGGTTACACTTACATTAAATATTAATCTACTGTTACCGGATGCTGACATTATTCATGTTACAGTTAATAAGACAAACACTAAGCCTAATATGAAATAAAATAATCACAAAATTTGTGCATTAATCAACAACTTTAATTTTATGAAAAATAACCGTTCTTTTCTCTTTTTAAAGAATTTTCAAAGCTAAAAATTTGCAATCGCTCCGGTTTAAACTTGCTTTAGTAAGGAAATTTTTCTGATTGGTCTATGCTTTAGTAAGAAAATTTTTCTGATTGGTCTAAGATCAGTAGACCAATTGACTGGATTGAAAAAACTAACTATGACAAGACAAATTCTTCAGCGTGTTCTTTATCAGTTGAAAGAATCAAAATCGATACAATATGTTAGTCATTTGACAGCTAAAGAATTAATGCAGATATGGCAGAAATCTGAAATTCCTACAAAACAAAAGAAACGCATACATAATTAAAAAATTAGAAAAAATTCATTCTCATTGGCTTTTGTTAAAGAAAAATAAAGATCTTTTTCTACAGCCCAATGATAAAGAGTGGTTAGATATCTTGGACTCTTTTCTTTGATTTTCGTCATGAAGGTGTTATGAAAATAATAATTAAAGAAGATTCTAATTTCCATCATGAACAAAGAATCAATTGTAAAATGTACATGGGTTTAAAATATAAAGAATTACCGAAAAAGTATGAACGTTCTCTTCAGAGAATAAAAGAAGAATGAAGCATTAGTCACTTTACCTTCAGCTACCAGCTGTTCATCCAATATTTGTCTAAATAGTGTAACAAAAATCTCTGAGCCTTCAGAAGATGAATTTATTCCAACACAGTTAATGATCTTGAAAGATATCTATCAACAGACAAAGAGATTGTGCTTTCTGCGTGAAAAGGGATGGAACATCACATGTCTGAGTGTTCTGATGACTTCATAAGACTTCCCTCTCTTTCCTGACAGAATTTAAATGGAAGAAAAATTGTTGTAGAGCGATTTACAGCTATGCAAGCCCTTAAGAAGCGTTATGTAAGATGAGAACTTGAAATTTTTAAAGAAGATGGCGTATGACAGTCAGACTTTACAACAAGAAGAACAACAGAACTCTTCCTTGTATGAATATAAGGAATGCATTAAGCTTTCTCCCGAAAAATGAAATGACAATGATGACTATCCCAAAGGAAAGGAATGGCTTCAAAATTTACAAGTAGTGAATGATAGTGTAGAACAGGGGATTAATGGAGATTTCAATAAAATCATAACAAATGATGAAGATGAAAAGCAATTCTTGCTGCAGGTTATAGAAGCAAACAGAAAATGCATTCCATCAGAAACGACGAAAAAATCAGTTTTAGACACTATTTTGTATTATTAAAGATCAAATATGATTACATTTCTATTTTTTTACTTCCATATTGTTTTATTCTTTTCTAAGAAATTAATTTTGGAGGGTTTTTTTAAAAAAACAAAAATATAGAAAAATTAGAATGGAATACACTAACTTATGAAGTTAGTGGGTGTTGAGCACCCTTTTGCAGTTGAAATATTGCAGTCAAAGTTCGCCAGAATATTACTATACACAAGTCTAAAAAAAATGAGGGGTGGCCTTGTATATAAGTGAAAGTTAATTTTTTTACATAGATGGCTGAACCACCCTAGTACATATATTATTAATTAACAGACTTGCCAAGTTCTGAAAGCCAAAAATCAGGAGATTTCATTACAGAAATCAGGAGATACTTTTGTCAATGAAAACCTATAAATTTTTAAATGTAAACAGTTTAATTTTAAATAGGGTTTGGTTATTACTGAAGATTTAAAAAAAAAATGTCATTCTTGCTCAAATAAGACAAATATGTACTCCTTACAAGTAGAATGCATTTAAGCATATGATGTTTAGGATGTTTTAACATACTTTTAAATTAACTACATATTACAGGGAGGAGAGAGTTTTGTTCCCCCCAAAAATATATAAAACTATAGTGAAGATCTTAAATATAAGTCTTAATCGAGACAAATTATTAATAATCCAAAACATATCCTAAGTAACAGTAAAAAAATCTTAAAGATTCATCATTTAATGAATCTTAATGTAGTTCATCACGTAAAATACTACTGATCAATCATACTAACGAATAACTACACCTGAAAAAGTTTTCATCTCTGAATCACAGTACATTTGATTGTAAAATAATAGAATATTTTAAAACATGTGAAAAATTAGAGGAAATCTGTCAAAAATCAGGAGTATGGAAAAAACATGTGAAAATCAAGAGACCTGCAAGTCTGAATTAATTATACATATAAAGAAACACATTTCTAACAAACATATACATATATACTGGATGTCCCAAAAATGACTGATGGATTTTAAAATTCAATAACTTGTAAACGGTGACAGATATTCAAAAGAATTCTTGTAGGAGTGTTATGTATGATGTCAGGAGTTTTTATGCTGCTATTCTCTGTTTTAGTTACAAATAGCATCGATAGATGGCACTGCAAGCAGTAACCGCTAAATCCAGGCTCAATTTTTTGGCCTCTCTTCTTCCATGCGAAAAAAAATGAGATTAAAAGGTATTGAATGGATCCCGAATACCAAAAATCAGGTCTGGACTGAGCACCTATTGCTCTCAGCGCCATTTATTGTTTGAAATTAGAACTAAAATCAAGAATCACTGTAAAAAAACTTCTGACATCATACAAAAGCTTCCTACAAGAATTTTTTTAATATCTGTCACCGTTTGTAAGTTATTGAATTTTAAAATCCATCAGTCATTTTTGGAACACAGTTAAATCAACAGATGAAGGTATAGGTGAAAATTAGCAGTCACCACTCGCCACATGGCGATTAAAGTTGTAAAAGTGGCAATTAAAAAATCGACCATCGATCGCCACCCTAGTCGCCACTCGCCAAGTACTGATTTTTAAAAATCTGTTATCGATCGCCAAATGAAATACATCTTTTTTTATGGAAATATGCATCGCTACTTTGATTACATCTAATTAGCAAACTGATTAATTCATTTTCCTACCAGATGCAAGCAGATTTCTACGACTTAACTGTATTTTCAATATTTCGACTTTTTGTCATGTCCTTGCTCTTCAGTTGGATTATTTTTTTAAGAAATACAGCTTTATTCTACAAAATATATTCAGGATTTCACATGTATTTCAAGTACAGTAGAGGATCTTTATAATGCAATTCCATATAACGCAGTTCTCCATATAACATACAACTTCCTCAGATGTAAACAATGAATTTTGCAGTTAAGAAGTACCTATATTCCCGTATTGTAAAAATTTGTGACTTTCTAGAGAACTAAATCTGATACATTATTTCAACTTTGCATTCTTAATTCAGAACTTTTTAATGAAAAAATTGCTATTATTAGCATGCTATAATAAACATTTTTGAAAATGAGCAATATAATGAATGATTTGGTCCAGGTATATTTGGATTATATAAAGTAAATTTAACAATGTGTGAAATGATCTATATTATATAAAAAATTATTATATGGATAACTTCTGGTAACAAGGAATGCAGTATAAAGATACTCTAATGTATTTTGATATGTATCAGACATATTTGGCCCTGTTTACAAGGTAAATTTAATGATATGTGAAATGTGATCCATATAAGGCAAAATTCTATATAACGCACAACCTTGCGTTTTTAGGTTTGCGTTATAAAGATCTTCTACTGTAATTTATTCTTTTTTTTACACCGGATGCAAGCATATTTTTAAGGATATTTGCAGTATCTTCAATATTTCAACTCCAGCCACATGCTCAGGAGTTGAATTATTTTTCTTCAAGAGATACTACTGTTTAATCCTGCAAAATACACTCACCAGCTTAGATTTCAACTGTATATAATATGTGTAGTGTGTGTTACTAACACATTTACTTATTAAATAAATTCCAAATAATAACATTTTACTGTGTTTTATTTTATGCACCTAGCTATTTGAAATTTGATTTAGTTATTTTTTTTTTTATATAAAGAAAGTAATTTGATTGATAATTTATGAAACAAATACTAAAAACTGTTCTAAAAAAATGTATGAGATAACAGGTTTTGTGGTTTTAAAGTAATTTTCTTGAATTTTGACTGCTTTCCTATTCTTATCATGAATAATTGGCTGGTATAAAAGTCTGAGATATAGGAAAATGTGTAATATATACAACAATTATAGTTTTTCTAGATGTCAAGAAAGTTTGAAACATTATAGTGGCCACTAATGAAACTGAGTCTACCGGCCACTGGCTACTAATTCAATTTCCCAGTTTTCACCTATAGATGAAGGTTTAAAAGTTGATTTGAAAACCCACAAAAAGAAAAGATGAAGAAGAAGAACTTAATAAGTTATGCAACTGTATTAAATGTTCATTAAAATAAATATAAATAATATATAAATATTAAATATATAATAACTAAGCTGCCTGTAATAAAAGTTAAGTATTGAAAATAAATTAACTATGGATGTGGTAGAAAGAAAGATAACAATTTAAAAACAAATTTAACATTTATTAGGTCATTACAAATAAAAGATAAATAAAAAATTAATAAATGACTGACAATGAAATATAACTTATTTGTACTTTTTTCATAAGGAATGTCATGACATTTTTAATCCAAGTCATTAATAACTAGTATTGGAAACAGAATCTTTAAATACAGATTTAATTAAATAACCTCTTTATTTTTCCATGTTCAAACATGAACAAACATAGCGGCTCAATATACTGCAACCTAAACACACAAAATCCTGGTTAGTGTGGTATAAGACCATTTAAAACTTTCACGATATAGCTTTATACTTCGATGATTTCATGGTCTGATAAACAGGAAAAGATCAAAGATCACAAAACTTCCAGTTACAGTGTCTGTCAATCCACAACTTGAAAACATATGAGCTTGAAATGGAAAAAATCCAATGATGAAAAAGAATCCATTGATAAAAACAATCAAGCTTATTATGACACAGACCTGCCAACCTTTGAAAATGAGAAATCGTAGCACCCAAAATTCAAATTAATCTACAGATTGGTTGGTTGACAAAATTTATGTTTTTCAGTGATCCTTTGACCAAATCCGCAATTCTTTGACCAAATTTGCGTTTTTTCACGATCCTTTGGAGAAACATGGGTTTTTTTCTACGATCCTTTGACAAATTCCCGTTTTTTTGGCAATCCTTTGACGAAATTCGGATTTTTTTCCTCTCGATTCTTTACGAAATTCGCGTTTTTTTACGATCCTTTGACGAATTTTGCTCACGATCCCTTGACGAAATTTGCATCTTTTCCGCAATCTTTTGACGATATTTGCGTTTTTTCGCGCTTCTTTGACAAAATTTGTGGTTTTTTGCGATCCCTTGATGAGATTTGCGGATTTTCGCGATCCCTTGAACAAATTTGCGCTTTTTTCCGCGATCCTTTCACGAAATTCGTGCTTTTTCGCGATCCTTTGACGATGAAATTGACGTTTTTTTCTGCGAGTGATTGACGAAATTGATTTTTTTCGGTGTGTGTGTTTTTAGCAAAAAAATCGTAGTTTTAGACCGATTTTCGTAGCATCGTAGTTTTTAACTCCAAATCGTAGAAACTACGATTTTTTCGTAGCAGTTGGCAGGTCTGATGACACATCAAAAAATATGTTCGTCTAGGAACCTACTTAAATGTTTTAAGAACAGTGGCACTTTTTTCAGTGGCACTAAATTGGTCACCAGACACCACTGACTTTCCCATTGTCCAAATTATTACAATATTCAGGCCATACTAAATACAGTGATGTCAAAATTTTCCAAGCAAAATGTATGAAGTAAAGTAGCAATTTACAGAAACTGAGCAAAATTTGTATCTTTTAGACTAAAGATATATAATTAAAAGTATAATAAATGCAAACTACTAACCTGGTACCTAATTCAGCAAGTAAAAATGCTTGCAGATGCCTCGGTTGCCTATGAACCCTATTAAGAAGAAAATACCAATAAAAAATTCATGTAAGATATAATTTTAAAATATAAAAACAATGTCTAAAAATGAAACTAACATTTTACAAATTTCTATGAAGTTAGCAAATGATGTCTTTTTAGTACCAACTCTCAAAACTTGTGGTGGTCTCATTATGAAACGTCTTTTTTCACCTGCTATCATATCTGGATTCTTTTCTCGCATTATGTGGAAAACCCTAAGTAGTAACTGAAAGAGAAAAAAATACATATTTTTATCTCTTAATCAATAGCTTTAAGATGCAGCATGATAACATCTCAAAAATACAGTTAAAAAAAGAAAAGATAATGCATCAAAGTTTGGTTATTATTTATATTCATAGCACGTAAGAAAATGAACAAACTGGGAAGTTCTTACCATAGGGTCAGGTGGGGGAAAATGGTCATAAAAACAGGCTTTTCAAACTTTCAGAGGATATAAACATCAGAATTTCTGTGATGTTTTCTAAAATTTTGGGTGTTATTTTACATTACATTACTCTAGAGTATATCCATATCCATTTCAGAAATATTTTTGGGGAATAACACCTTTTTATAACATATTTTTCCAGGCATGTTTTTATGACCACTTTACCCCAGGGGGTGGGGTAAAGTGGTCATAAAATGAAAAAATAAACTAATGAATAAAAAGTGACATTTTATTATTTACAAACATTTTAAACAACCTTTATAATAAGTTATCTGCAATTTTATTTTATTAAAGTGTAAATTTATAATGTTAAAATTGTTTGTTGTTAAAGTTTGGTTCTTCAAGGATTTTGATCACATCTGATTCTGGAAAAGTATAATGATTGCCAAATTTGGATTTTTTAAAACATATTTTAAGAAAAATAATCATGTTTTTTCTCAATAAATTGCTTTATTGATTTCTTCATTTCATATCTTTGCAACACTCAAGGTCCTATAGATATGGTTTGAGATGTCATCTTTAGCGATTATAAATGGATTCAAAAGAGAATGTTGACTAGGGATATTTTGTTGTTGTTTTTTTCCACTTGGAAATTTAAGCAACTTTTAAGTATCCCATTCCCCTTGTTATTTTTGCAGATATAATGCAAGTGTTTTTTCTGTCAATACTACCCCGATCTTGGACTGGACACATTTCCTTTTCCTTTAAAACTATGTCTAACAATTCTATTCACATCTGAAATGAGTGTAGATAATGTTGACAATGTAGCTTATTTTAATTTTTTTACATATTTTGCAGTCGGCTTTCTTGATACTGTTTCTTTAAAATTCCTTTCCAGGCTTTTTTAATGGGGGAAAATACACCTAGATCTAATGGTTGTAGACTATGACTAGTATGAGGTAGCAGGCAGAGTATTATAATGGGATTGTCGACAGCTATTTTTCACAGTGTCATAATTCATTTATGTCCATCACAATCATAAATAAAAGGGCAAGCTTTTGTAAGCTTTCGGTGTACGATGTACTTAATAAAATGATTCATCTAAAATTCAAGTACAGAATCCTGCATCTATCCAGATTCCACGATTCATACAATGCTCCTGCATGACCACCCTTTATCCATAATTCATCTATACTCACTCATAAACTGCAAATGGAAGAATGTAATAACCACTAGCTGATATACCAAAAGGAACACTGAAAATATCTTTCCTATGGTTTCTGAATTTTATATAATGCATTGCATTGCGTAAAATTTTTTAAACTGAACTATTTTAGCTATCCATATCCATTCCAGCCTCATCAATATTAAAAATTCTTTCAGGACTTTCTTGTGGACTATTTTCTTATATAATGCAAGTATAGGCATTAGAAAAAGTAGTTAATGTATTGGTTGTTAAATTAGTTGATGTAACCTTTGCAAGCAATTCGGGTTTACACTTAGTTAATTCATTCACTATTCTGAACCTATTAAAAATTAAACCTAACCTTTTTTAACCCCCATATTATAAACTATTATTAAATAATAACTATTTGCAGTCAGTTTTTAATAATTATTAGTGTTTAATAAACTGGCATTGTATATAATGAATAATTTAACTCAGATCAAATATCTATAAGTTAAGCCTAACCCTATGACCACTTTACCCCATGTAACTAAAACTATTATAAAATAAAATCTGTGATAAATATAACTTAGCTATAAATGAAAATATGTTCTTGAGATATATGAAAAGCTTTCTGAACTGCCAATTTAACAAAATATGGGATAAACAAAATGCAGCAGAAAAGTTAATTAAAGAGTTAAAAGAACAAGGTGTAACAAAGACAGACAAAATGAGTGCTCAGTGACTCAAACATGTTACTAAAAATGTTTTTTTGAGTGAGAAACTTTGATCAATATTTAATAAGTCTAAAATTAAAAGAAAATTATTCAAATTTCTATATTAGTCAGGATTTTAGCCCTTTTTATGAATTATGACCACTTTACCCCATCTGACCTTAACCAATATTTTTTTAAGAGGCAATTTCAAAATGTAAATTAAGTGGGATTTTTAAGAACAATAAAGGAATCATATAATTGGGATTTTTAAGAACAATAAAGGAATCATATAATTCCACACTTAAGTACAAATCTAGTGGGCAATTTTTGCTTCTACAGTCTATTTCAAAGTAATGAGAGATTAAAAATAAATAAAAGCACAGTCTGAATTATCAAATTTTGAAATGTCTCGTCAATAATCAATGCCTACTAAGTCAATGATTGATCCTTGCTTTGCTAGATAGATAAAACAGTTTGATCTATGTTAATTCTAATGTGATAGATGTTTGTTTATGTCGTGTAAAATAGATAAAAGAAAAATAATAATGTGATGATTTCAACAAATATTTGTTTAATACTTTTTTTAAATAGCATAGCAGATTGGAAAAAATATTTTGCTGAAAACAAATATCTTATTTATTTTTATAAATTCATAAATCAGTAATAAAATTGCAAAATAGGAACTCCCCGATGTAAATTTTATAGTCCTTAGATTGACATTGAACTTGCTTTCATCTTGAATGAACTAGATCAAATTTCTAGCATTTTGAAAAAAGATTTTACAAAAATTATTATCTGGAACACAGATTTTATATTTGTTTCCATATGAATATAACAGAACACAAAAGCAGTATTACAGTTTTAAAACTTGATTAACAGCCAATTCACAAAAACAAAGAAATTAATAAATATAATAATAAAATGATACAAAATATAGTTATTAAATTTTATTCTGATAAGCTCAGTACATTTGATTATGTAATTTAAAACAGATATGCATAGAATTTCAAATAATATGAAGTTAAATTTAGATAATACTTCATTAACTTAAAACAATATCTTTAATTGGTAAATAAATGAGTGGTAATATTCTGAGGAAAAAAGTGTCCCAATCAGGATTTAAACCACTGATTTGGACCTTGGTTTAAGTTGTCAATGCCCTACCAACTGAGCTATCATGGACAAATCCAGCAGGCACAATTCACTCAGACAACAGAATAAGTCACAGGTAATGGAACTACAAGTAAATGTTAGATATGTAATTACACTTCATGAATTTAATACAATTTTCCTAATTGGTACATAAATCATACAAGTTGTAATTTTTCAACTGAGGGAAAAAGTGGAAAGGCCAGAATTTTTTTTTTATCAAAAGGTTGTGAGCGAATAGTGTCTGCCAGATCTGTCCAAGATAGCTCAGATGGTAGAGCTGCACAGCTTAAGTTAAGGTCCTTGATTCAAGTTCGATATCTTATAAACATGTTTTATTCACATCCTATAAAGGGCATTTTGCAGTGAATATATTTATAAATAGGGAGTCATTTTAAAGATTAATTTACACAAATTAAATTTTAAGCACATTGTAAATAAAATTTATTTGTCTCAAAATTGCCATTATTAGGGGGAAAAATGGTGATCAAATTTCACTCTCTGCTTGAACTTGAGTGAAATTTTTAAATTTTGAGTCAAAATTTTTATTTTTTAACATAATAGGGTGAGATGCAGTTGCTAAGATTTCTCCTTGCGAGTCTCTTATGATATTCATTTTTTTATTGTTTTGAGTAAGATCTTTCAACACATGTAACGCTAGGGTAAGTCTCAATTTTTTCACTCATCAAACTTCTGCCAATCAGCAAGATTTCAACATTTGTAACTGTTTTATAATGAAATTTTCTACTAAAGATTATGTCAGAAGAAACTGCTCTTTTCTGTATTTGCTGTCATGAGTAATCACCCAACCTTTGGCTAATGGCTACCTCTTAAAAACCACCTCTAAGAGATATTTTTCCATCGAGATTGAATTTCTTACCTGAACAGACCAACAGAATAAAATATAATAAATTCAGCAGTGAAAGAAAATTTTGAAGTGGTTGAAATTCTTCCAACCAACATTACTGATTTGTTTGGATATGAGTGATGAAAACGATTCTTAGTGGAAAAAAACTCTTGCACTTTGATAAAATCTCACTCTGATATATATATATATATATATATATATATATATATATATATATATATATATATTTTTACTTTTAGACTTGTAGACACAAGTGAAGCTTTCGCACTGCAACTTTTGAGGTTATTTTCCGGTACATTTTTTATTGATTAATAATTAACTACATTTTTTTTTAATCAAACAACTTGTTTTAAAAAAATATGATGAAAAAGATTCTTCTTAGTGGAAAAAAACCCTTGCACTTTGATAAAATCTCCCTCTGATTTTTTTTTTTTTTTTTTTTTTACTTTTAGACTAGTAGACACAAACGAAGCTTTCGCACTGCAACCTTTGAGGTTATTTTCTGATACATTTTTTATTGATTAATAATTAACTGCATTTTTTTTTAATCAAACAACTTGTTTTAACGAAATATGAGTGTACTATGTCAAAATATGTTCAAAAACCTTTTGTATAAGACATCATTCATCGTTGTGTGTTTTGCATGTGTACAGAAAAAGGGATGTTGACATTAGAAATAATTTGTATAATGATACTTAGCCAATAAGTGTAACAAAAATTCAGTATGCAATGCCAGATGTGGTCAAAAAATCCTATCCAATACGCCTCATTCATCGTTGAGGCGCTACATTACTACTATACATTAGTTAAAATTCAGTATGTGATGTCAGATGTGGGAAAAAATCCTATATAATAATACCTCATTCATTGAGGAAGAGGGATGTTGACAACAGGAATAATATATATGATTATCAGTCGGTATTAGCACTCCTGCATCTACGCTATAAGCAAAGCAAGAGAAATTTCTACTAATAAACACAATAGAAATTAGAAAATTCAATGCAAAGATATAATACACAATTTCTTAATCTTAATTTAAATATATTTAATCCTTAAAAGGTATCACGATATGTCATAATCTGTTCAAGAATTATGTGAAAGGAGAACTCTCATTCCAAATTCTTTACAGGAGGGAATGAAAAATTTTCCTGGCACTGGCTACCTTCTAACATTGCCGAAATGAGCTGTGTATTTTCTCATGAAAGTATCTTCCCCAATTTAACTTTTTTAATGTTTGTGAATCCATTTTTACACTCTTAATTAACTTGACTTGACTTACATACACTATATGGCCAATGATGATCGGTCACTTGCGACTTTAGACATTTTGTTAAATATCTAGAAAAATACATGAGAGATTATCCTGAAACTTCAGGCGTGTAAACAGAATAGTATAGATCATATATTTTCGCGAAAATTTTTTCCCAAAACCCCATAGGGGACCGTCAACAAATTAAAAAATAACAAATATCTTTTGGATAACCCTGTAAAAATTTATGCAGCAAAAGCGTTTAAACTCTAGAACATGATTAAGAGGTTTACTGTAATAAATTGCTTTCATTTTTATGAGGATAGCATGTATACTATTAGAGAAATTAAAGTTTTCATAAAAACAGTCCCAAATTTTGCCAAGTTTTTTGCTTATAAATTTGCAAGGTTCTTAATATAAGAAAATGTTCTTTTCAGAAAATATGACAAACGACATTGTACACCTGTACTTGTACATTGTACCCTGCAATCAAAATAAAAAAAATAATAAAAATTGGATAAAAATGAGCAGGTTTACTAAATAATAATTCACTGCACATGTATTAGCTAAGTGAATAGAGCAACTTTTGTGAAATTCTCAAAACTATAGCTTGAAAATTCTGAAAATTATTGTTGATAGAATAAGCTAGAAATCTGTTGTTCCCAAAAGGAAGCAAAAAGATGAGGGGTAGTATACAAATATAGTAGTATGTGCAATATTGTGTATGCTATATTGGCGCTAATCAACGGATATTTGAATACAGCTCCTCATCTTTTTGCTTCCTTTTGGGAACAACGGATTTCGAACTTATTCTATCAACAATAATTTTCAAGCTATGTTTTTGAGACTTTCACAAAAGTTGCTCTATACACTTAGCTAATAATACATTATGCACATTATATTTTGATTGCATTTGAACATGTGCAGTGAAACATTATTTAGTAAACCTACTCATTTTTCATCCAATTATTATTTTTTTAAATTTTGATTGCAGTTGTTTGTCATATTTTTATATTAAGAACTCTACAAATTATAAGTAAAAAACTTGGCAAAATTTGGGACAGTTTTTATAAAAATCATAATTACTCTACTACTATACATTATCCTCATAAAAATGAAAATGGTTAATTACAATAACCCTTTTAATCATGTTCTAGAGTTTGAACGCTTTTCCTACATTAGTTTTTAAAAGGTTATACAAAAGATATTCGTTCTTTTTAAATTTGTTGACGATCCCCTATGGGGTGTCGGGGAAAAATCTTCGCGGAAATATATGACCTATACTATTCTGTTTACACACCTGGAGTTTCATGATAATTTCTAGATATTTAACAAAACAAGTAAAATCGCAAATGACCGGTCATCACTGGCCATATAGTGTATGTAAAGATGAAATTTTGTAAACGATTTTTTACTCACTTCGCAATATGCTAGAATTATAAAAAATATGTATATAGATGTGTTTTTGATGGCAATTTAGCACTAATATTTTTAAAACATATTTATAAATAAACTAATTAATTTTAAGCCATTTTCCATTCAGCAATGCAAGTGTTAAATCACCAAATATTCTATGTGGTTACAACTGTATACAAATTAAACAATAACGGAGTTAATTATGCATTGTGCTGTGTTGGTTTTTTTATGATGACCAATTATCAACACGAGGGATATATGTCCGAGGGGGGGGGGGTCTTTCTAAGGGAACCTAACCCGTATTTATGGGAGTATATCCAAGGTTCGAAGAAAACTACGGAAAACTCAAAACGATCAGGCCGACAGGTGCGATTGGGTTCGAACCCAGCACCTCTCCGTCTACCAGCTTTGAGAGCAGGACCTCTTGGCCACTGGTGGGGCTTAATTATGTACTGAACCACACTCACTAAAATAGAGCTGTGAAACTACAAAATCTAACTATTAATACAAAACAGTAGAAAAAAAAAAGAGAGAGACAGAATAACATTTTTTTTTTTAAATATGCTTTTATTTACTCATTGTTATCACATTTGTGAGCCATATTCTGCAAATTTTACAGGAACTATAAAACATGAATGGTGAGACTGTATATTTGTGTTAGATTTTCATTCAAAATTAATCTTTTTTCTATATTTATTTTCCATTCTTCTGTTAAAAGCTATAATTCAAAATGATTTTTTCTTTATGTCTAATTTAAGTGCAATCATTATCCCCGCATAAATATTCTTTATTGATAGTTTATTTGAAAAACACTGCCTTTTTTTTTTACAAACCGGTTTACGTAATCTAAAGATCATAAATTTAATTTAAGCTATCTAGTGCCTCGTATAAGCATCAAAGACCCATAAATTATATTTTTACGTCTGTTTGCAAATAGATATTTGTCATTAATTATTCTATCCATTAGACTTCTGTAAGCAGTGATAGAATTGCCTTTTTATTTCACTTTTTTAATTAATAGCCAAATGAGGTTTCTGTACTTTGTGTTTATCTTGTTCAAATTTTAATATCGCTCCCAGTTTAACAGATATTTTGTGATTGGCTTAACACAGATGTGTTCTTGGTGTATTAAATTAAGCAGATTGAAGACACTTCACCTCTGATCTTGGTACTGGTAACAGCTTCAAAGTTGCTGAGTATGGGAGGGCCACCACTAATTTTACATCTTTCTTAGCTTAATAAAATAGTTTTTTCCATGGAAACACTGCTGAATTATTGCCTGGTAGACTTTTACAGGAAACGAAATTTATGAAAAACTGGGGTTTGCTATGGATATAGGGTGTTGTACTATTGAAATCCAAGTTTCTCTGTCTAGGTCTAACAACTTCAATTCGGTTCCAGGATTGCTATGCAATGTGCCGTGCTGTCAATTAGATTGTTTCTGCATTGCCGTGCTCGTTCAGTTTCCCATCCCAACACAACGGAATTCGTTAGTTTCAACTTTAAAGTTTTGATTGAAGTGTGACTAGGGTGTAAAAAAAATCATGATTTTTTTTAAAAAATTTAAATCGGATTTTTTTTTATTTAAATCGGATTTTTTTTATTTTTTTCCCTGTGTTAAAATATTAAACATCTATCAAGAATTAAGCATTTCAAAAATGAATAACCCTCCAATTACTAACATAATCTATGTTTTTTTGCTTTAATTAATAAAATTTTAATTATGCAATTATAGAAATTACAAAAAACTGCAAATTGAAAATTTCTTTAGTAACATACAAAATTACGTGCATTAATATTTTGTAATAATTATGTAAACCAATATTAAACACTGCTTATATTTTAAAGTTATTGATAAAATGCATTTTTTTATTTTCAAATTGATGATACAGATTAAATTTTGTAATTATTAAACAATTAACTGTTTAATTAAGAACACAATCTACATTTTTGAAAAAGTGGCTGAAAAAAGGTGATAAATAATAGTTTGATAAATTCATAAAGCAGCCAGTAATTTTACACAGGTTCTAAAGTGTATGTATATCAAATTGATCAAAAATTGTAGCAATGTATACAGCAAACTCGCACATAATTTATAAATATATTACAAAAATTGTATTTTTGAAATTTAAATCAGATTTTTTTCCCCACAACATTAAAATATTTGAATAGCTACTAAATATTATAATGTTTTGAAGTTATTTAACATTTAGTTAGATGTTTTTTAAATGTCTAATACTTCTTTTTACACAGTTTAATATTGTTATAATGAACAATAACAAATATTACATTTTTTACAAGTGATTTAGTGATAATTTCCACTACTGATTATAATGCTTTTTCACACTATTTTAAAAAATCAGAAAATATGTGATTTTATCATCTAATTTAAATCAATTGATTAAAACCATTGACACTCTATTGCTATGTTTATTGTATATAAAAGAATGAATAACTTGATTATTAAAAGGAAATGGTGACATTGTAAGTTATCTTATATTTAAATATCATTTTAAAATTAAATGCTTTTTATGTTTGTTAGATAAAAAACCATGCTTTTTACAAACTTACTGTACTTAAATTTTTCACAATACTCAGGAATTACACTTCGAAACAATTATTTAAAGCTTTGTTTTGTGTATTCATAAGTCACAATACCTGTAAAAACTTTCCAAATTTTGTTCATCTTAGATTTGAATACTTTTTTATGTCATTTTAAACATTAAAAAAATTTTTGATTTTAATCAATGATTTTTTTTTAAAAATCACTTGATTAAAATCATGATTTAAATTGCTGATTTAAATCGTTGACACCCTAGGTATGACAGTTATTAGATTTAAATATCATTTTAAAATTAAATGCTTTTTATGTTTGTTAGATAAAAAAACATGCTTTTTACAAACTTACTGTACTTAAATTTTTCACAATACTCAGGAATTACACTTCGAAACAATTATTTAAAGCTTTGTTTTGTGTATTCATAAGTCACAATACCTGTAAAAACTTTCCAAATTTTGTTCATCTTAGATTTGAATACTTTTTTATGTCATTTTAAACATTAAAAAAATTTTTGATTTTAATCAATGATTTTTTTAAAAAAATCACTTGATTAAAATCATGATTTAAATTGCTGATTTAAATCAACTGATTTAAATCGTTGACACCCTAGGTATGACAGTCCTACTTCTAGCGATAGTGGTGTACGCTATTGTGTGCCGAGAAAGCTCTGCCTTTTAGAGAAAACATTTTTTTTTTTTTTTTGGAAAGTGAGATATGCTCGGGGGACTGATCTTCGTGAGCTTGCTCGCATGTTTGAAGCATATTACAGTGCGAGTGCAACACGTCAATTGTGAAATTTTTTCAACAGAATTACTGTTGGGGCACAAACCCTAGAATCGTGATTTTGTGGTCAAAAAATGTGCATCCAATGTGGCAGTGAAATCAGAGAAGAAAAAAAAAAAGTTACGTTTGTGTTGAAATTTGTTTGCTTCTTTTCACTCAAGTGGTCACAGTAGTAGATTAGTGTGAGCAACAGGCAAACAACAAGAACAAAATGAATGAATAGTGCAAATTAAAATCGAAGATAGTGAAGCAGATAATTTAAGGCATAGTGACAGTGAAGCACAATTAAAATATGAGCATGAGAAAGTTATCAGATGCATTTTTTTTTCTTTATTAACATTTTGGTTTTAACTGAAATTAATGTTATGCAACTTAAGTTTTAAATATGTACTTTAATAGTGCATTTTTGATTTTTCTCATGCCCACATACATATTTAAAGTACAAATATGAATAGATATTTTAAAAGTAATTTATGAATACAGTGTTTGCATGAATGTCTCATACTTTCAATTTAAAACTTAATGTTTATAAAATTTATAAATGTGTTTACTTAATATATAGTTGATAAATATTCCATGTCATACATGCATTCACAATGTGTTTAATATTATATATTAATTTTGTTTATAGTTATATAGGTATTTTTATTTTCATATGTGTGTTCAAAGAGAACACGAATTTTGGGAAAGATAGAATTTTGCATTTGACCCAGTTATTTTATATTAGAGTTTAAAATTTTTGAATCATATAGCTTTAGGTAACAAATGAAGTTATGTAAAATTAAGGCATTTTTCTTCCTTTTAAAAGTTTATTGTCAGAGGTAAGTTTCTTTTGTTAAAAATTCGCAATCTAAACCAAGTGTAGTTTTTTAAGATTTTTAAGTTAAGTTTTTTTGACAGTTACATATTTAGTAACTGTCATTTAATGTGTCTTCTGGGTCATGCAGAATAAATTCAGACAAATTCGTCCACTGTATTGCTGCATTTATTTTTCAGGCAGCAGGTTTCATGCATTATTACTTACTTTTAATAGGAAAGAATTAAAATATTTTAATATATATATATACAAAGAGTTTATTTTTAATAATAAAATATGTATGTATAGCTACAATTAGTAGTGATAGTTATTTTTAAATGCAGAAATGCAGATATTTTAGGGTAAGTGATTGGGGCTGCCATGCGTCCATGTTCATTAAAAATAAATAAGTAATTTGATACTTTATTACATTTTCGAATTGACATACTGTTAAAATTATTTGAGAAAATGGGGTATTTTACACATTTTTAGGCTGTCGTTGCCATTAAATTACACTGCAATATAATATTCATTATATTTATTAATTTTTACTGCTAGTTATATATTGTTGCTATTTCCCTACATTTTCACATGGAAGTTCTCCGAGTATATCACAGGATTCAGTCAGTGTGTTTGCTACTTTTTTACATTTTTTTAGTCATATTATAACGCATATACATGCATAGGCATTACATTTTGCGTGAACATTTTACTTTAAAGTTCATGGGAACTGGATTTTTATAGCCAGTATTTTTACATTTTGTTCTCGGAGACTGGTGCAGAGATAACCAGTGGTTTTTACATTTCATTTTCAAGTAGTTCATGGAAGTCTGGCTCACTCGTAGTCAAACTTTTGTTTTATACACATACTGTTGAGTTTTTTTCATTTTCAAGTTTATACTACATGGCATTTACACGACATGTTGGGTTTTGAAATTTTTACATGGTGTCCTTGTTTATAGATAATTTTGGTTACTTTAGATTTTTTTTTTTCAATAAATTCTTGGGAGAAAGGTTATATGATTCATTTGATGGTTTTAGATATTTCAGTCACAATTTATTTTTCCTTTTTGGTCATTTCATGTCACATTTTGTTTACGCATCTTTGCATGCATATAATTTTAAATTCATGTCATGGAAATTATTCTACACATATTAATAATACATGGTTACCTCGAATTATATGGGCTGGTGGTTGCATTTCATAGTTAATAAAAAGTAGCGAGAGTTTAAAAAGTTGTAATAATTAAATGTTAGATTATTTGAATGATATTTTTGATTTGATTGTCTGCTTTTGAGTTTTACACATATACATTGTTTTTATTTTTTGCACACAAACATATTTTCTTCACTAGTGGCAGGGATATGTACATGGAAACATTTGACGTTTTTACATGTCACCTTGCATTCTTCATACCTTTTTATGTGTATGAAAATTAAAACCAATTTATTTTTAATAAAAGATTACATGGCATAAAAAAACATTTTCTTTGAATTACCTAACTACATTAATGAGAGAGAGTTTACTTTAAAAAAAACCTGTAAAACAAATTTTCTTCTGATTCCTAATTATTTCATTTTTGCAGGTTTTAAGTAGTAAATTCTACAGTAGTGTGAATTTGCAATGACCAAAATTTCAAATTGTTGTCATTTTTTAAAACATGCTATCCATTAAATTGAATCTTTCACTAACAAAATGAAATTTTTTATTAAAATAAATATTACAATTTGATTTGTCATTAAATTTCGTATTGGAATTATTTATTACATGTTATTTTCACTATATTGGCAACAAAGTCATACATAGTGAAGTTACAGAATCCAAAATTACAATAATGTGCTGAACCAAAGTGTAAAGCCCAAAGGTTAATGTAATGATAAAAATATACATCATTTTTTTAAATTTATCAAAATCATACTAAAAAGAAAAACACTTCAGTTAGATTGAAGTACTACGCTAAGTTAATTTTCTGAAACCTCATGCTTTATTTATTTACTACATTTTACATGTAAAAGAGTTATAAAATCAAAACTTACTTCATCATATGTATAATCACGATCGGTACCAGCCCATAAAGATTGTGATGAAGATGAAGTAGATGTTAATTTAGGTTCTGCATCCTCCTCTGCAAGAAAAAAATAATATATGTATACATTATCATTTCCCTATAGAACAGAGATGGTGAACCTATAACACAAGTGCAACAAAAGGCACATATGACAATTTCTCTATAATGAAAAAAATTAAAATTTGATAATCATCTACTATAAATATATATATATAATACACCTGAACCAAAAATGTATCTTACAAGTTCGTATAACAATATTAATCAAAATTCTAAATGAAGATGGTATGTAATATTATAATTAAAGGTTATACTAAAAAAATATAAAAGAAAAGCTAATTTAATTGGCATACAGAAACCCACTAAGAAATCTCAAAATATTGACAATCTTAAACAGTTTTAATATTATAACATCATAAATCCTATATAATAGTGAAAAAAAAACAGAAATGTAAAAATTTAGTTTCAAAAGGTGGAGAAACAATATTTTTAAGATGAAATGTTTACGAAAGGAATGCAAAAACACAAGATGAGAGCAGTGAATATAAAACATCTATGATACAATAGAACTGATTATACAAAATTCCATATATCAAAAAGTGGAATAATTAGATAAGTCGTAAGAGAAATTACAAAAGCAATGAACAAGAATAACAGGAACAGCAGGAATATAAAGAACACTTATACTGTGGAACTTTTCATCAGAGGCAATATCCCACAGATATAAGTAAAAAACAATTGATTTCCGATTGAGAAAATCACACATTGCATTTAACCCTGTACCAGTTATTTTTAATTGTAAAATTTGCTTTATTTAATCCATTTTTCCGATTAAATTAAGCAAAAATTTCTGTTCTGAAAAACCGGTGATAAAAGATTAAAAAATTCTGTAAAAGACGCTCACCCCAAAGAAATTCAGAGCTATTTCTCAAATTTTCTGATCAATTGTGATACAAAATTGTGTGAATTTACAAGAAAATTAAAATAGAGAAACCGAAACAAAACTTCTAAATTCCTTGAAATTTATATACAGTAAAAGCTCTGTTATCCGGCATTCAAGTAACCGGAAAGCTCAACTAACCGGAAAAATTCGGAGAAATCGTTTATTTTTTTCCCCCATAAACAGTTCAAAAATTTTTACTACTATTTTAGGAAATTTACTGTTAGCATTCTCAAATTATCTCAGCGATTAATTCAGCGTAAAACAGATCTGTGTGTATGTTCATAACAGTGAACATTATAAAATAAAAATATAGCATAAAGAACTGTCTATAGCTCGTTAGCGCAGAATAACTTCATGTTGCGTCATAGTACACGATAGTCTGCCACGCCGGCTGTTTTTCCTTCCGAAAGAGAGAAGGAGGGGGTGGAAAATGAAGACAAGAGAAGAGAGGCTTGATCTTTCTTTTCTGCACTTTGCGAAACTAGATGGGAAAGGGGGGGGGGGGGGGAGGCGTGATAAACAGTAGAAAGCTACATCTTTTCCGAAAACTGAACTGCTAAGTGAGGCAGCCAGGAGCATGAAGGAAAACTGTTTTCTAAGAACTGGGATGGGGATATGGTCATTTTAGATATCGTATTTTCCCCCCAGATGCACAGTACCCCCCCTCCCTGGAGTTACTAGAAAATTCCATCTGTCTGTAGAACTTTCCATCTATCCCGCCCATTTGGGTCTACACATTCAGTTTGACCAATTAGAATTTGACTTAAATCACGCTGATGCTTTTTTTTTTTTCGTTTTGGCACATTTTTACTGCCATTCGCTTGTGCTTAATCAGCTAGCCTAGTAAATTGCTCTCAACCTTTATTAATCGTGTTCTGTCATATTTTTAGTCAAATTAAAAAATGGCAGATCAGTCAAATCCTAATAAAAGGAAACGAGTTGTTTTAACCATAATTCAGAAGCTAGACATTATTAGACGTTTAGAAAGAGGGTGTAGGGACTTAGATATCACTGGACAAGAGGAAATGGTAGCATAGTGTTTCTTTTTTCTAAGTCCTTTATTTACATCAATTTCTAGGTTAATGAAGAGTATTTACAACTTAAATAATATTATTCTTGGGTTCTAGTCAATTCTAAACAGGACAAAAAGTTCAATTAATGGGATGCTTCCATAGATATAGTGCTTCATTCTGAGAGAGGACTGATCGGGACGATCATCTATCTCTCCTCACTTCGATATCCACCACCAGGCCTAGCAAGACCTGTCCTCGTAAGCGTCCTCACTCTGCCGCTTCCCAAGTCCTTCTCCCTCTTCTCTCCTTCCGTGTTGCCACCTCACCTTTCTCGAAGGCTGAAGCTCCCGGTTCTAGGGAAACCAGTCTTTTCCCCCTTGGCTGTTGCCACCTCCTAATTCTCGAAGGCTGAAGCTCCCGGTTCTAGGAGAACTAGTCTTTTCTCCTCCTTAGCCGTTGCCACCGCTCTTTTACTGGAAGGCTGAAACTCCTGCTCTCTCTGCAATTCAATGAAATGTTAAGTTCATGCCGGAACGAAATTGTACTGTCTTCTCCATTGATATTTCTAGCCTTGACAGCGCCATGGCTTTGTTCAGAAATGACCGATGAGATTTAGCGTGGGAAAGTTTAGAAGATCCTTCCAGAGGAATCTTCTCTCGAATAATAGTTCGTGAATAATTAGTCTTTAGGGGCAGTTAGTAAAGTTCTTACAGCAATCCCCCCTCCAAGAGAGATTTTTCACGTAGCTGGAAAATCTACAGTGAAGTCAGTGTTACACTTAAAATTTGTTCACCACAGAGGTTCACCATTCATTTTTTTTTTTTTTTTGTACTAATCACACATAAATTTACACTCTTTTCCAGGAACATTATTATGACAATTACAACAATATATACAAAAAGAAAATTATTTATACCTTATGATGCAAGCAATTTTTTTGAGAATTATATACAATTTTCCTAAATTTATTCAGCCCTACTTAAGCAATCGACATGCACTATTTCTTTCCCCGGACGGCGCCTGATTGTAAAATGATAAGGCTGAAGTATCAAGGACCAACGGATTAGTCGCGGATTATTTCCAGCGTTCTTTTGAAGCCAAATTAGAGGGTTGTGGTCTGTCTCGATACTAAACTTCTGGCCGTCTAAATAATGCCTTAATTTTTTTATCGCATATATTATAGCAGCACATTCTTTCTCACTCGCAGAAAACTTTCGCTCTGGAGGAGTGAATTTCCTACTGAGGTATATGACTGGGTGTTCTTCACCATTTACGCGTTGGGCCATTATAATTCCTATACCACGGTCAAATGCGTCACTCTGAATGATGAATTCCTCTGCATAATTTGGCGCATATAAAACCGGGTTTTCGGTCAATTTCCTTTTTAAAGTGAGGAATGCTCCTTCCCTTCCATCTCTGGAGTCCAACTAATTTAGCCTACGTTCTTTCCCTTTCAAAGCCCTCGTCAAAGGTTCTATTATCGTGGCATAATTTCTAATATATCTTGAATAGTACCCCGACATCTCTAAAAAACGGCGTATTTCGGTTTTCGATTTAGGTGCTGGAAATTCTGTTATCGCTTGTATTTTAGACTCTGCAGGGGTGCGCCATCCGTCGCCCACCACATGTCCCAAATATTTGACCGTACGCTGTGCAAATTTGCACTTAGATAATTTTACTTTTATTTTGGCTTCCTTGATTCGATCTAAAACTATTCCTAGATGTCTCATATGGTCATTCCAATCATCGGAAAATATGGCCATATCGTCTAAGTATGGGAGACAAAAATCTTCCAGGCCTTTAAGTAATGTACTCATAAATTTTGAAAATCTATAGCTCGCTCTTATCAACCTAAATGGCATCATGATCGGAAGAAATGAGCCCAACTAGTCACGAAAGCTGCTATTTTCTGAGCTTTCGGCGTCATAGGGATCTGCCAATAACACTTCGTCAAATCCAAGGTAGCTATGTAATTGGCCCTTGCCACTCGTTCGACTCTCTCTTCTATGTTAGGTAAAGGAAACACTTCGGGACGGGTTATTGCATTAATTTTCCGATAATCAATGCAAGGACGAGGATCTTGCCCCGGGGCTTCTACAAGTATCATAGGAGAATTATATTCCGACTCACCCTCAATTATCACTCCTAATTCTAGCATTCGCTTTATCTTTGCTTTTAAAATTTCCGTTTGTCTTAGTAAATTTCGATAAGGGCGAAGCCTTACGGGTACATTGCTAGTCAACTCTATGTCATGCTCAATTAAATCGGTTTTTACCGGGTCGTTAGAGAAAACATCCCTTCTCCCACATAAAACTTCAGTCAACTCCGTTATCTGGTCTGACGAGCACCTTTCTCCTAAAGCACTGTCTGTCACTATTTTTTGGAAATCGTATTCTTCCGGGGTGCTAGTTAATTGCGGAATCTCTAAATCGTATTCGTTTCCATTGGGCTCATAATGTTCTTCCATGACTAAATTCACTAACTGTTCTCTTTGAAGGTAGGGTTTGAGTAAATTTACGTGATAAATTTGAGAAGGCGTTCTACGATGAGGTAAATTTACTATATAATTTGTTTCCGCGATGAGGTAAATTTACTATATAATTTGTTTCCGAAACTTTCTTTTCCACTGTGCCAGGACCATTCCAACTAACAGAAAACTTATTGGTTTTATTCAACGCTAATACCAAAACATTATAAAAGATTAATAAATAAATATAGAAATTTGTTTATTTTATTTTTTATTCTGAAGGAATAACTTTATCAACTGCAAATTTAATAATAATAATAAGAGTTATTTGATCGACTTCCTAATGGCAGGAAAAGAGCCTAAAAATTATTTTTCTGTTTCATTTTTACGTTGATGCCCCCCCCCCCCTTCTTTTATGACATATTTTGTAGCGCTCAACTATCCGGATTTTTCAAGTATCCGGCAATCGGCATTTCCCGAGCATGCCGGTTAGTTGAGCTTTTACTGTATATATATATATATATATGCAAATGAGAATTTCATGCTGTCCGCTTATAACTTGAGTTCTGCTTATTGGATTTTGATGGTATTAATTATTAATAAGGGGATAATTTTTCAGGGAAGGTTTTAGTACATTGAACATCACTCTAGTAATAGAATTACAGAGGAAAGGTCTATATTCAAGTCGTAAAGGGCAAAATTAGCACAAGCCACCGGCCACAGGTCTAGTAAATGAGAAAAAGTGGCTAGTAAAAAATTAGTTTCTCAGCGGCCACCTTCTGGCCACTTTTTTACAAGGAGGGAATAAAATTTTCTTGCATTTCATCAAGGAACCTACTATTTTTTGTTCCAATATATAGTATATTAACATATTTATTTGGGCTATTCAGTTTTAGATTAATACTTACAGAAGTTTTACTGTTTAGTATTTTTAAATAAAAAAGTGGCCACTTAAAAAACTAGTCCTACAGGCCAGTGGCCGCTAATGAAATTTCCCAGTTTTGCCCTATATCAATTGAACCCAATTATGAAAGATTAGCCTTTTTAAAAAGTTCTCTTAATTGCATTTAAATGGGACTTGTACTGTTAGATAATTTTTCCGGGGTGGTTTTGGTATATTGCATATCATATTATATTGATTAGTTATTATGGGAGAAAATTCTATAATCAGGCGAACTTGATTATGAAAGATTAGCCTTTTTAACAGTTCTACTGGACAGATTTTGAGAAGACTTGCATTCCTAGTTAGATAATTTTTTAGAGACGGTTTTAGAAGATTACATAACTGTTTGATTGCTCGTTACCAAATCACTTGCAAATGAGCAACTAAAAGAGTTGGTCCTAACCAGCCCAGGTTTTGGGTGACACATCAGAAAATGTAATAGGTGTTCATATTATTTTTAGCAATGTGGAAGGACATTCTAGCTAAAGATCTATATTGCTTTATAAAATAAGGTGAAATTCACCGACGTATTTTGTTTGATTCAAGTTTCATTTGAAGAAACCGACCAGCATACCAGGTGATACCTGCTAGTTCTAAATTTATTTTTCTTTTAGTAATAAAAATGCTTAACATGCACAGGCTATTACAAAAAATGCAATCATTTTTGCAAGAATTGGTTTTTTTTTCCCTCTAATGATTTTTAAAAAGCTACTTTTCCTCAAACAAATTTCATAAGACATTACTGAAATGAAAAGACCAGTGAACCCAATTTTGTCATGTACATTACAAAAATAAGAAAAAATAAACCAGGTGTTTTCTGTCAAACATACCATATCAAAAATATTCTTAATAAATTATTAATTGCAATTTGGATTATTATAACTTAGATGTTGTATTAATGATAAGTTAAAAATTACTAAAATAAAATATCCTAAAATGTCTTTTTTTAATGTGGAATGCATTGCTTATATGAATGTTTGCAAATCGAAATGTCATTAAATTAATGGATGATTACAATATCATAACAAACCTTACTTTTTTCAATGCTAAATAAGTGTAATATCAACCAGAAAAATTATTAAATGAGATCTTTATTTTATATTATTAATGAACATCTTTTATTTGATATTTTTTCTAGTTTATTTAATTTAAAAAAAAAAAAACCTGGAAGGTTGGAAGTTATGCAATATACAGAAAAATTGCATTTTGATTTTTGTTCTTAGTTACTTAACCTTTTAAACGCCACATTATGATTGAAAGATAACACAAACAATTTATTGGTAAAAATCACATTAAAACTCAAACACAAGCACTGAGTATTTTTTTTTTTTTTTTTTTTTGCTTATGATTTCTAACGTGTTCCAGAAATGCAACATTGCATTTTGATTTTTGTTCTTAGTTACTTAACCTTTTAAACACCACATTATGATTGAAAGATAACACAAACAATTTATTGGTAAAAATCACATTAAAACTCAAACACAAGCACTGAGTATTTTTTTTTTTTTTAATTTTTTGCTTATGATTTCTAACGTGTTCCAGAAATGCAACATTGGCGGGAAACACTTAGTTTTTTTCACATGTTTTTATAAAATATGATTAAAGATAATTAAATTAAAATCTCTATTTCTATGCCCGTTATTTTTAATAACTTGTTAAGTTATAAAAGTTATTTAGGAATAACACAGGTTTAGCAGAAAAAGCTTTGCCACTAAATTAAAAATATATATATTATTTAGATGATGGAATTACCGTATTAAAAAATTATAATTATTTATCAGAACAGTAAAAAAATTATAAAAACAGCATAAGAAAATAATAATAATGCCTGTACTAAAATTCACAGCACAATAATAATATAAATGAAAGTGTAAAAAATACAAGGAGAAATAAATAATCTCTTAATTATTTAATTATTATCTAAAACAGGATTTTCTTTTAGCTTTCTAAATTTATTTCTAGGCATTACTGTAGAAACAGTTGGGACCAATAGATATCGAGTGCTCAAATATAAATCTTCTCTGAGTACTTGATGACATCCACTAAACAACAATAATCTAAAATAATGAGATATTATTTTCATCTACAGCAAAAACTTCTTTTTGAAATGCATATTTACTAAACGCAGTACATATTCTATTAAAAAGAACTTATGAAATATTTCAAACCAACTCGGGAAACATTTCAGAAATATTTGCAATGGTTTTAGTTTTTAGAATTTTTTTTTTTTTTTTTTTGCATTTTTTTTTTTTTTTTTTTTTTTTTTTTTTTTGCATTTTTTTCACAGCGATGTTGGATATTTTTCTCTTTCTTCATAATTTTTCGCTTCAAATTCCGTCTTCCCTTTGACGTTGAAGGTGCTTCAGGATCAAATCCATCTTCATTAGAAATTTCGATGTCATCTACTTTTGCAGAGCTATTTCAATTTCACCACAAACATCTGCTGGCAGAACAGACTCAAAAATGTCCTCATTTATATTTCCCTCATCTATTAAACATCCGCTTTCTTCTGGAGGTAGTTTACAAATATCAATGCATTCTTCTTCAGAATCACCCGATAATTCATAAAAGTATTCAAGTGTGTCTTCTGCTGTACAAAATGGTTTTAAATGAAACATCATACATACTGTGTGACATATCCCAACTAATAAAAAAACAAAAACAATTACAGAGGGATGTAAAAGAATGAGAATTCCTTATTTTCCAATATCACCTTTCCAATCCTATCTTGGCTCTCAATTTGAGTTACGATCAATGTCTGACTATAAAAAAAAACACGTGTTTTTCATCGGCAGCTGTGAGCAATCTATTTCAGATCAGAGAATGTGTGTGAAAGATGAGGAGGAGGAGGGGGAGAGGCCAGGAGGAGGTGTGTGCAAGGAAATAGAAAGTAGATCAAAGTCATAAACATCTTTCATTGGCACTTACTCAAATTCTCGTATTCAGAAACTTTTTATCTATACTTATATGCACTGTAATCAAAGAACTTTCTCATGTTAAAAAATAAACCTTTACAACAGTTGTTTTTGTTTTAGTGGGGGAGGAAGAGAAAACAGATGTTGCGTTTGCACAATGTCAGCGGGGAAACAGGTAGTTCTTTTTTTTTACTCGTGTCGTTAAGACTCCTTGGGATTTTTACTCATTCTGTGCTCATAGAGACGACTAAATCATTAGAGGAGGCTCTTGAAAGAAGTTTTGATGAAGATTTAGATAAAGATGATTGGAATGAAACTGATATTGTTATCTCACGAAAAATAGCAGAAATTATTGGTGAAGAAGGAAATGATAGTATATCAAAATAAATCAATGATATTTCACCATGCGATATTGCTGACGAAATTGGTATGAGCATAAAAAGAAAAGTTTGTGCCCTCTAAAATTCGTACAAGTCATACATTTAATAGAAAATATGAGACTTGAATTGGATAAAGAAAGAAGCATTGACTTGGACTAAAGATGAAAATAAGCACTCACCAGTCGCCACTCGGCGACTAAACATGAAAAACTGGCGATTAAAAATATGAAAAGTACTGGCCAAATGCAGGATTTTACAAAAGGGATTTTGTCACAGAATCGCGGAAAAAAACTCGGCGAATTGCATCAAAAGATCCCGAAAAAGCACACATTTCGTCAAAAGATTACGATAAAAACATAAATTTTGTTGAAGGATCGTGAAAAACCCAAATATCGTCAACAGACTGCGAAAAAAATGCGTATTTCGTCAAAAAATTGTGAAAAAAACCAAGACTTTTGTCAAAAGATCGTGAAAAAAAAACGCACATTTCGGTAAAAGATCGCGGAAAAACCTGAACTTCGTCAAAGGATCGCTAAAAAACTCGAATTTCATCAATAAATTGCGAAAAAACGCAAATTTCGTCAAAGAATCGTGAAAAAAAAAAAAAAAAAAAACTTTGTCAAAAGATTGCAAAAAAACCGCACATTTCGTCAAAGATCGCTGAAAAACCCCGAATTTCGTCAAAGGCTCGCTAAGAAATCCAAATTTCGTCAAAGGATCGCAGAAAAAACACGAATATAGTGAATGATTCGCATAAAAAATGCAAATATCGTCAATGGATCACGTAAAAAACGTGAATTTCGTCAATGGATTGCATAAAAAACGCGAATTTCATCAATAGATCGCAAAAAAAAAAAAAAAAAAAAAAAACACAAATTTTGACAAATAATCGCGTAAAAAAAAAAAAATTTGTCAAAGAATCGCGAAAAAAAAAAAACTTCGAATTTTGTGAAAAGATCGTGAAAAAAAACGCACATTTCGTCAAAGCATCGCGGAAGAAACGCAAACATCGCCAATAGATCACTGAAAAACTCGAATTTTGTTAAAGTATCGTGAAAAAAACACATAATTTGTACCAGGAGGGACCCCCGCCCCTTTACATTTCAGAAAATTTGTTGTAAATTTCAGATTTTTTTTTTTTAAGTACCTAAGCATAGTGGGACTTATGTAGTTAGCTATATAAGCATGTTGCATATAACTTTGCTGTTAACTTAATTTAAAACAGATTGGAAATTAGTGTCTTAAGTTTATTAAAAGAATATGAATATTTAGTACATAAATTACTTATTTACTCTAAACTCATATATTTTTTAATTAAATATTTAGTGACATAAATGTACTTACTGGCTACTAAAGAAATTATTCCTACTAACCAGTAACTGGCTACTAAAAAAAAATCAACCTACCGGCCAGTGGCCACTAAGCAAAATTCCTATTTTTTATCTTTAACTTGGACTCAACTCAAAAATGAAGAAAAAATAAAATATTGACAAATGCGGGAAGAAATCAAGATTATGTTCGAAAATAAAAAATCTCACTTAGATTTCAGACATGAAGTTGCATTGCAAAGGGTGTTTGCAAAAGTAAACACCATCTGAAAGTAAAGGGTCAGGTAGAAACAAATAAGCAACAAGGCATAGAAAGTTTAGCATGCAAAGCCATTGCAGACAAAAAGTGGACATTTAATTGTCAAATCCGATGACAGCAGAAAACTACATTGTGAACAATGTCATAACCAGAATGTTTATCGCTGCAGTGAATTTGTTTTGTTGCTTTATTACTTAAGTCTAGCAAATATTTTGATGCTTCAAACTGCTTTCTGGATATAATCAGTAACTTGTAAGGAAAAAATTAATTACAATTCAATAATAAATGAATTACCTTTAAAGTGATTGTTTGCTTTCTAAATTGAAACAACTCTAAACAAATCTTCCAGTGTCCAAATCCAAGAAAACCCTGTAGATGTTCAGTTAAACTCACTGAACATCAATACACTTATTCCACTGACGTTGCGTGAACGCAACACTCAATTTTTCGTAAGCTAAGACAAGTTTTGTTATTTTCACTATAAATTAATGCTAAGTATGTTCAAATTAATAACCTATATCATTTGTATAAAATTTTTTTAACTCCTTATAGTTTTGTCGGTAAATGGATTAATTACTCTCACTTAGTTATAAAAACATTTGTTAAATTTTGAATTTTATATGAGTTTTTTAATTTTATCTGATGAAAAGTAAAAAAAAAGACCAAAATTGTGATTTTCTCTTCTATGCACTATTTATTTTATTAATGTAATATCAACGCCAAAAAATCGATCCACACATTTTTTTTTAAATAATAATTTTTATAGAGCAATACGGATAAAATTGTATTTTTCTCAGAATTTTGAAATTGATGTTCCCTTTATGGAACATTGGTGTGTAAAAGGTTAATGTATAAAAAGGGACTGATTCCATTAAAGGCTTTTGTACAATATTCTTATGTAAAACTTTGGCAGATAACAATGTTGAGAAATATTGTTCTGAAATTTTGACATACACACATAAAAAAGTTCACAACAGAGTATTAAAAAAAAAAAAAAAAAAAAAAAAAAAAAAAAAATCAGAATCGACAGAAACATATGAGATTATTAATTTAAATTTATATTTTATAATAAATTAGCAATTTACATTTTTAAACAAAAATTAAGGCATACTGAATGATTTGATGTTCAGTTTTGCCATCGAGTGACAGAAAAATGAGAAAGAATTTCTCCGCTAAATTAAAAAAAGATACAACATTAAGTGAAGTAGCAAAATAAAAAAAGAAAGGTAATTCTGCAAAAATATACATACAAATACTTTGAGTCTGGATAAGAGCAAAAGAGCCACCAGGAGGAAATTTAATAAAAAGCGCATACTGTTTTAAAAAAGGTTACACTGACACTATTCTCAAAAAGCATACTCTAGGGTCATGTTGAAAAAACATTTTTTGAACTGGTTTGTATAAAAACCCCTTTTACCAGTAATACTCGTATACAAAAACATACAGGTTTGATCCGATCTTTAAATGATGGTGTTTAGACAAACCTTCCATTTTAAAAGTTTGTGAACAAGGGGTTCAATCCAGGCAAAATTTGGGGCCTATTCAGTTCGCCTTCACTAAAGTCCATTTAATCAAATAGGTTGCTTTATGAAATTCCTCTTAATAAAACAGGTCACCTCACAAAATGCATTTCAATAAAATAGGCATCTTCACAAAATTCCAATCCATAATGCAGGAATGAAAGTAGGAAAGGCAAAAAAAGGTGGAAATTTTTTTCCATCTATACAATAAAGCCAAACTTATATAATTTAGATGCATTTCAGCAGTTATTCATACAATATGATTGTTTTGTTTTGTTTTTTACTTAGAAAGTATTAGAAAAAAAAATAACAATAAATATATAAATTCATTAAATCAAAAAAGGAAATTGGAAACAGTTTGCTAAAAGTATAAATCCATCCAAATGTATCTGATGAACTTATGTGAAGTACAGAGATTAATTTTTCAAAATAAATGTATTATTTTGAATGATTTGAATGTTTAAGACTTTATTTAAAAGAAAAAAATCTCTATGCTAAATATATGCACGCCAAATTGATCTTTACTCCAGAAATACCTTTCCAAAAATGCATCACTGAAATTAGCCAGAAGTGTTTTATAAATAGAATAAAATATTCCGTTCCAAAAGAACCTTATGGAAACTTCATTTCCCTAGTTAAAGAACTTAATTTACATGACTTTCAGATGCTTATAATAAAAGCTTGCCTATTTTTTGATAGTACAGCAATTCTGAAACAAAACTCCAGGGATTTGAGTAGATGAAATGTCTAATTATTAAGCTTTCTAAACCGCCTCCCCCCCCCCCCCCCCCCCACACACACACAATAGGCTACTAATATTTTCTTTGCATTCTTGCATCAATTCAGAGAATGTCCAAATTTGCTTTTAAAAAGGTGGAATTCCTCCTTTAGGAGGAACACTTTCATGCCTGATAATGAAACAGGTCCTTTCACAAAATTCCTCTTAATAAAATAGGCCTTTTCACAAAATTCCTTTCCATAAAAAAAGAGCTCTACTTTTTTACAAAATATTTATATTATATTATATAAAAATTTTATTTAAAAATATAAAAAAAAAATTAATTTTATTTGGTTAGATTTTAAAGTGCGTAATTTGAAAAAAAAACAATACAAGTTCACTAGAAAGGAAAGCTTTAGGAGAAATGTTTTGTTCGAATGAGTAACTGGATTTCATCTTTTGTTACAAAATGTTATTTTTCAGAAAGATATTTTTTTTTTTTTTTTTTTCACAAAATAGAACCTAAGGAAAAAAAATTGACTCCAGGTGATATTGGTGGGATTTTACCCACTATGCAATATATTAATTTTTTGGGCTTCTTTATGAGAAAATTTGGCATTTTTTCTCATGATTGTTAGAAGAATTTCGTGATATTTACCTGCTACCGATTGGCAAAATTTATGGGTTTTTTCTTCTAACCGACTGGCAAATTTCTGGACTTTTTCTGTGACTTATTGTCAAAAGAGACTCTTCACAAATTTCCACTCCACAATGAAACAGACCCTTTCACAAAATTCCTCTTAATAAAATAAGGCTCTTCACAATTTTTTTTTCTCACATGACCGACGGACGAACTTTACAATTTTCCTCTGAAACTGACTGACGAATTTCACAATTTTTTTATTATGTGACCAATGGACGAATTTCACGTATTTTTCCTGCAATCAAATAACAAAATTTTAAAAAAATGCGAGCTTTAAGACCTGTTTCCTTGGAAACTACCAGACCGATTTTGATGAAATTTTAAATCCCTATTCACTGGATAATGCTCAAGACTTATGACACACAGATTATTTTTCTGTGACTAAAACTTCTTATTTTAGAGTAATGGCAATTTTTCAGAAATTTTTTCTGAAACTAATTAAAAATTTTTTAAACTGTCTGCCACTTATGATCTGATATTTATACTCCAAACAAAAAAGTTTTGATCGAAATCACTCAAGTACTTGTATTTAATGGGGTTTTTAGCTGAAAAGTACAATTTTTCGAAAAGCTACAAAACTTGGACACTTCTAACTTGTGTGAAGTCCTTGCACAGTTTTATCAAACACATGAAATAAAGTATATGTAAACACTTGGATTAAGTTTAGTTACATATAATAATTGAGTATAAAATGCTAGAGTAAAATTAATGTGAGTGGGCAGGGCGTACCAGATGTGTTTTCCCATTATGTGAGTAGGCGTGGTGTCCCAGTATTGTCTTCCCTTGAATTTACACAATTATTTCTAATGGTCAGGAAAAAAAAAAAAAAAACTGGGCATACCAATGGATTCAAGAAGGTTCAAAGAATTTTTTAAGCCAATAAAAAATATATCAATTTTTTTAAAGAATTTCTCTGTCTCCCCTTATTATTTATAACAGCAAAAATTGATTTGCAATAAAATTTACACTAAAAATGAGTGCATCTAAGAAAATATCAAATCGATTGCTAACAGAGTTGTATTCTAGCAATTACAAAGTATAGTGCATTTCTTCGAATCTAACAAGGAGTAACTGTGATCAGTGAATAAAAAAGCACCTCCCACTGAGTATTAAAATTAGATTAATTATTGATTAGATATTGTTAATTATTAATCTCAAACATAAAATTTAGTTCCTTTGTACTACCCAATAAAAACTTAAATAAGCTATAATGTTCATTGAAAAAAGCATAGTATGGCAATATTAAGGTTAGCTGGGTGAATTAGTCCTTCAGTTTCGTCCGGGATGGCTCAGTAGGTAGAGCACTGGCGGCTCCAGCCAAGACATCCCTGGTTCGAATCCTGGCCCAGATCCCCCCCCCCCCCTCCCCATTTGGAAATTTAGAACTGATATGATTTATTTAACAATTGAATATTTGTATCAAAAATTAATCTAATAAAGATAGAGGTTTGACTTAGTGTCTTTGTGCTGACAAAATCGCTGCACACAGAGCTATAAGATTTGGCTGGAAAGTAGCTACATGTTTAAAGTTATGCACATCGAACCAATTTTTGAACTTTTTAGAGTGGTTTTTTTTAATGTAATTTTTAGCCTTTTTTTCATGTTTTATGGCAATTTTTCTAAATTTGTAAAAAAGGAATCTAGTTTAAATTTTTTAGCAAAATGTAGTAAATTTTGTCTTCTTTACAATAAAGTTTATTTGGAATTTGTACACAGTGACTTTTAAATTTTTCGCAATTATTACAGTGTTTTTTAGCATTTTGCAGTGATGTGTTGACATTTATAAAAGGAATTCGGTTCCAAACTTTTAACCCTAATGTAGTAAATTTTGTCTTCCCATGATTGCATCCTCTGGTTTGAATTGTTAGAGATTTAAAAAAAAAAAAAAAAAAAAAAAAAAATTCACATCCCATAAGTAATTCCCACAAGGATTTTTTTCCCCATTTGGGAAAAAATTCTGGATACAATGTTTTAGCCCTACTATAGTACATTTTGACTTCTCTCATTTTCTGAATTTTTAGCGATTTTTATGACGTGACTTTTCACACTAGTAAATGGGATATACTTTCAATTTTTTAGCCCAATTTAGTAAATGTTGTGCTCTTTTCAATGAAGCTTATTCGGAATTCGAAAAGCAACTTTTGAATTTTTTATGTGATTTTTTGACATTTGTAAAAGGATTTCAATTTCAATCTTTTCGCAGAATTTATTAAATTTTGGCCTTTTTTCAATAAAATTGAATTCCTATAGCAATCTTTGATTTTTTTTTCTTTTTTACATTTTGTGGTGATTTTTGAAATTCGGTTTCAAACTTCTAGCTTAATATAGTAAAATTTTGTCCTCTGCAATTTTTGAATTTTTAGTGAGATTTTCAATGCATATTTTAACATTTTTTCGCATTATGCGGCCATTTTTGACATCCATGAAAGAATTCCAGTTACAATGTTTTACCTTACTACAGTAAAACACAATATTTGAACTTTTGTGACTTTTAGAGTTTTGCGATGATTTTTCCACATTAGTAAGCAACAGAAAGGGGACTAAAGGGACCAAAATGCATAAAAGGGGACTAAAGAGGACCATTTTCCAAAAAGGGGGCCATTTGGGAGCCCTGCACGATCGATTAACAGACCTGCCAACCTTTGAAAATGAGAAATCGTAGCACACAAAATTTAATTAAATTAATCTGGAGGTTGGTTGGTTGGTTTTTCGTGTTACACAGCCATCTTCTGACATTCGTAAAAGGAATAAGGTTTCAGTCTTTCAACTCAATATAGTAAATTTTTTCCTCTGAAAATTTCTATACGATTTTTAGAATTTCTTTTCGTTTTGCAGCTTTTTTTTTTTTTTTTAGATTAGTAAAAGAAGCCTGGTTTCAATTTTTTAGCCCAGTGCAGTAAATTTTGACGAAATTTGCGATTTTTTTCCTACTATCATTTCAGGATATTCACAATTTTCCCACAATCATAATTCACATTTTTCTATCACGATTCTTTGTTGAAATCCGCACTTTTTGCCATGAACTTTTCACGAAATTCGCATTTTTTTTTTTTTTTTTTACCACGATCCTTAGTCGAATTTTGCATTTTTTTCCGCGATCCTTTTGACGAAATTAGTGCAATCTTTCTGTGAAAATTTGCGTTTTCTTACTGATCTTTTGATGAAATTCGCATTTTCTTTCTGCGATATTTTGACAAAATTCACGTTTTTACCACGATCCTTTGACGAAATTTATTTTCTTCTGCGACCAATTTGATTTTTTTTATAAGGTCATTTGTCAGAATTTGCGGTAGTTTATCGCAAATCATGTGATTTTTCACACTATTTCAAACCTTGCCCCTCAAAGAACCCCCACCCCCTCCTTTCCAGAAATCCTTAAAATGGCACCTTCTTTCTAAGGAAGCAAATTCCTGTATAAATATTTACAGAAACACAATTCACTCGTTGTTAATATACATTATGTACGGAAGTGTACTAAGAAAATTAAGCGGACTGTAATTCACTAACAAAAACAAAGTTTTATTTTTCAAAGATAGAAAGAGAATATAGCTAGTTGCCAATTTTGAATTTGAAATTTTTTTTTTCAAAGTTGAGAGAATGGCTTGTTGCCAATTTGAGATTGTTTTTTCTTCAAAAAATTAACTACGCAATAAATACATGAACTAGGGTGCATAAAAAAGGGTTACAAGAATAGATGCCAATTTTGGCACAGATGCGGGAGTGGTGTTCCGTCGCCAAGGGCGATGCTACAATGAGATTACAAGTACGGAACATTACGCCCGGCGTTGAAATATTATATTTCAAAATACAAAATGCAACATGGATAATAAAGAGACATATAATAGTACAAATTATGAGAATCATATAAGCACTAATACATAAGAAAATTAAATTAAAGTTCAGTTTTTTGACAAATTATCACTAATTGGTAAAACACTTAATTTAGTTATAGGCCGTTTAAATATGCCTTTAGCGGTGCATAATTCCGCAACCCTAGCCATTCCATCTGCACCTGGGAATACCTTAGTAATGTGACCTAGAGACTAGGTGCAAAGGGGGAGTTGGGAATCCTTAATCAAAACTAACATGCCTGGCAGAATATTTGGCCTTTTACATAGCCATTTATTTCTTTGTTGAAGATTATTTAAGTAATTATTCTGCCAGCGCCTCCAGATAATTTGAACAATTTTTTGAACTCTTTGCCATCTATTTAGCAAATTTTCCTTTACTTCAAGCAAATTAGGTTTGGGAATTGAATTAAGCAGTTTTCCTATCAGAAAGTGGCCTGGGGTCAGAACTTGAAGATCGTTTGCATCTGTAGATAACGGAGAAAGTGGTCGCGAATTTAGTATTTCTTAGATCTGAGTAATTACCATTAGAAATTCCTCTAGAGTAAGGCGAGTTGAGCCCACTACCCTTTTGAAATAGTATTTGAAGGCCTTAACTCCTGCCTCCCAAAGGCCACCAAAGTTGGGCGCTCTAGGAGGGGAAAATTTCCAATTAATGCCTTCTGAGGCCAAAAAAATTGAAACTTCATTACTTATTACAAGTTTGTGCAAACGCTTCAATTCTGCTGAAGCTCCGAAAAAATTAGTAGCATTGTCGCTGAAAATTACCGAACTTTTACCGCAACGCGAGAAGAATATCTTTAACGTTGAAATTATAGCTTCAGACGTTAAGTCGGAGACAAATTCTAAATGTACGGCCTTAGTGACCATACACACAAATATAACGACGTAGATTTTTTGAAAAATGCCCTTTCTTTGGCCCTTATATTTTATTTCGAAGGGACCACAAAGATCTACACCTACATTTGAAAATGGGGAGTTAGGTACTATTCTTTCGGGAGGAAGATCCCCCATCATTTGGTTAGCCAGTATGGGCTTTAATTTAAAACATCGTACACATTCATGTACAACCTTAAGCGCAATATTCCTGCCGCCAAGTGGCCAATATTTTTGCCGCACAGTATTCAGCAGAGCTTGAGGTCAGACATGAAAATTTCTCTTGTGATAAGATTTAATTATCAATTTAGTTAGGCGGCAGTTTGCTGGTAAAATCATTGGGTGTTTGTGATCCAAGTTTAAATTCGATTTCTTGATTCTACCTCCTACCCTTAAAATGTTGTTTTTGTCTAAGAATGGACTCAAGAATTTTAACTTACTTGAGCTATCTACTATATTTCCCTTTTTCAGAGCAGAAATTTCACTAGAGAAATAGCTTACCTGTGCAATTTTAATAATGCACATTTCTGCTCTCTCCAGCTCTTCAACTGACAAGGGTTGTAATTCCTTGTTTTTTACAAGCTGAAGAAAATCTATAAATATAAGCTACTACTCTAATTTCTGAGAATTACTGGTAAGACTAATTAAATCATCAAAAAAATCATTAGAATTACATTTGTTGTCATTACCTTTGTTGGTGCTACACGACTTTTGCTGCAGAGAAGATGAGTAACACAGTTTCACTAGAGTTAGACGTCTGAACGTACAAGACTGCACCATAAGCCTTTGATGAAGCGTCTGAGAATCCATTCAGTACCACTGAATTGACGTGCTCCGTAGTAACGCACCTTGGTACCTGAATAGATTCTAAATGTGGTAAAGAAGCCAGGAAATTTTTCCATTGTTTGGAGATATGTGTAGGTAAAGCTTCATTCCACTCTAATTTAAGTAGCCACAATTGTTGCATAAATATTTTTGCCTTGGTAATTACTGACCCTAGGAGGTCAAGAGGATCATAAATTCGAGCAATTTGCGAAAGGACTGTTCTTTGTGTAAAATTGTTGATGGCACTGATGTTGACCTTGTATGTAAATGCATCACTGGTACTGTTCCATAACATCCCCAGCGTTTTAACTGTTATTTGTTCGGAATTCCTATCAAAGGGAAATAATTGATGTCACTAGATTGAGCTATATTAGTGCACCACTTGTGTAGCTGCATGCCCCCTCTTAAGAGAAGTTGGGTTAATTCACCTTTAATTAAATTAAATTCCTCTAAGTTGGAGGATCCCGATAGGCAATCATCCATATAAATATCTTGCAAGAGAATTTTTGAAGCTAAGGCTAAATCTTGCTGTTCATCCAAGGCGAGTTGTTGTAACACTTTGGCCGCTAAAAATGGGGTGCATGCTGTCCCATACGTAACCGTAGAAAGTTGGAAAGTTTGTATGGGAGAAGCCTTGTTTTCCTTTCACAGAATTTTCAAAAATTAATATTGAGAGGGATTTATTTCTATCATTCTAAATATCTGCTTGATGTCTGTAGTGAATGCGTAAATATGTTTCCTAAATCTTATTAAAATAGAAAAGAGATCATCTTGCAGCACTCCACCCTTACATAATAAATCATTAGGGGAATTTCTATTAGTTGTTTTGGCACTAGCGTCGAAAACAACGCGCAGTTTCGTTGTGGCACTCGACGGTCTTAAAACTCCATGATTGGGAAGGTAATATCCTTGATCGAAATCATTAACTTCTATTATTTCATGCATATGATTCAGCTGCTTGTATTCGTTAAGAAATTCTGTGTATAAATTTCTCATTGTGGGATCGTGATCTAGACGTTGCCAAAGATAGTTTAATCTTTTTGATGCAATGCGTTTGGAACTCCCTAAATAGGTTTCAGAGAATTTTGGTTTGAAAGGCATTTCTATAACAAATTTGCCACTAGAATTTCTAAAATGTGTCTTATCAAAATGATCATTACAATAAGCCAATTCTTCACTTACACAGGGTTGCACGTCATTTACTTCGTCGATCTCCCAAAAACTCTTTAGTGTATTGTTTAAATTTTCTAAATTTTTTGTTAGGAAGCAATATCTTTCAGTATTGTTTATTTCCGTATCGAAAATGATTCCTGAAACAAGATAACCGAAAATGCTGGACTGCAACGTTAAATTATTGGTTAAATTTCTTTTTTCTGAAAGGAGGAAATCAAAAAAATATTCAGCACCCAAAATTACTTCGATTTTGTTTGGAATATAGAACTGTGAATCAGCTAAGTATATTTTAGATGGGATTATTAAATGTTGTATGCTGGCATAACATCTGTCATTTTTGGAATTAGTAATAATTCAACTGCTCATTGAAATTCGCCAGATTTATTAGATAAACATGTCTTGACCTTTGACTTTAGACATATGAGAGAATTATTTATCCTGCTAATTGGAATGTTTATTGATTCCTTTTTCAATCCCAGTGATTTAACTGCATCGAAACTGATAAAATTACTTTCCGAGGCTGAATCTAAAATCGCCCTGAATAGACGATTTATGCCATTATTATCTTTCAAATAAGTTATGGCTGTATTTATCAACTGATTTACTGCCGTGCGAAAAAAATGAATGAATTGCAGTTTTGTTTTGCGCCGCCTCTGAAAGAGGATTTCTATTCATTGATTCTTCCGATAATGGATTGTTTATTGTTTGTTGAAAGTCAATTTTAGTGTCTGGTGATGAGTAATTATGGAGTAAGGTGTGATGTTTCGATTTGCAAGCAAAACAAGTGGTTTTTTAATTATATTTGCTAAATAAATGCCATCCCAAACAGTTAAAGCAAAGTTTGTTTTTCTTAACGATATTTATTCGATCAATTAACTTCATGTTTTTATATTTATCACAGTGATAAAGTGGGTGAGCTTCGGTTTTACATACAATACACAATTTATTTTGTGGTTTATTCGTTTTAACGAATAATGCTTTTAGTGGATTTTGTAGCAATGCTAGAATTAATGCTGCTTAAAATTTGATGTCTACGTTCCAAAAATTGGTCGAAATTGGGAACTTCATTGTCCCTTAATGTTAACTCGTATTGTTTCCGAGTTTCACGGTCAAGCTTATCTAGTACAATATTTAGCAAAATTGTGTTTGAAAATGTGTCTCTTTCAAATTTTAAGACTTTTAGAGCCCTTAAATTCTTCTTTAAATTGTCTAATAAATTACAGAGATCTTTAGCCGATTCATGTTTCATTGAATATATATTCAAAATATATGACAGTCTACTATAATTCTTTTGTTTTCATATCTTTGTTCTAATGCGTTGAAGGGGAAAGTGAAAGTATCATCAGCTCTTTGTAACGTTCTGGGCTCACCCGTTAACACACTGCGGAGATAAAACAATTTTTCATTATCCTTTAAAGTGGGATTATCAATGATTATTTCTTTGAAGGTCGTTTTAAATACTGACCATTCTTCAAACTTGCCACTGAAAGTTGGCAGAGGGATTTTAAGGAGCTTTAAGCTGATTCCTTTCGTAATATCACTACTATTATTAGACAGTTTAAACTCAGAAATGTTAATTTTAGCATTTTTTTCTTCATACTGTTTATTAATAGAGGATTGTAAGCTTACCTCTAGTTTTTGAATATCTTCATCCGTCTGTGAAATCTGCTCTTCTACTTCACTGATCTTTTCTTCATCTACAATTTTGTAGTATTCCTCCTTAATCAACTCAAATTTGTTCTCGGTTTTTCGGAGCAGCTCTAGTTGAGCTTTCAGTTCTGAAACACAAAGAGTCTTGCCATCTGTAGCATTGAAAATCTTTGTAATTTGGGCCTTTATGTTTCCACGTCTTCTATTGAGCGCTGTTATGTCCGCGTCGGACATTTTTTTGTTTTGTTTAAATGTCTTGTTGACAATATAGTAAATTCTAATTACGCTGGTTTAACCTCAGGGTTGCTAGGACCATTATGTACGGAGGTGTACTAAGAAAATTAAGCGGACTGTAATTCACTAACAAAAACAAAGTTTTATTTTTCAAAGATAGAAAGAGAATATAGCTAGTTGCCAATTTTGAATTTGAAATTTTTTTTTTTCAAAGTTGAGAGAATGGCTTGTTGCCATTTTGAGATTGTTTTTTCTTCAAAAAAATAACTACGCAATAAATACATGAACTAGGTTGCAGAAAAAAGGGTTACAAGAATAGATGCTAATTGGCACAGATGCAGGAGTGGTGTTCCATTGCCAAGGGCGATGCTACAATGAGATTACAAGTACGGAACACATAAAGAGAGTGTTTTATTTTCAGAAATTTGTTTTGCTGCCCAAATTTTTTTTTTTTTTTTCTCCATGAGCATTTTTCAATGTCCGAATTTTCGGACTAATGGCCAATTTTTTAAAACTTTCAGAAATAAATACTTTGAAGTTCTGGAAATTTTGCAACAGCATCACTCCTAAAAAATATGCTGTGCGGGATAGTTTATAGGTCCAAATCGTAGCAACTACGATTTTTTCGTAGCAGTTGGCAGGTCTGGATTAGTGAATTTCATGGTTTCATCCTATTACAGAATCAGTGTAGAATTTAGATTTAGGCATTTAGGGGGGTGGTGGGGAGCACACCGTGGAGTTCCGAGGGGAAATTGCACTTTTAGTACATTAATAAGCAAGCATAAAATCTCACAGCTTACAGGAGGAGAAACATTTCAATGCTCCAGTATACAATTGTCACCCCAGGTCAAACCCTGAATTCAACATGAGGGAGTTATTAGATTACTGTTTATTTACCTTACTAAAGATTTATGAATAGAACAAAAAATATATAATTCCAGGGAATCGAACAGAGCTGTTTCTGGATGACAAATGTGATTAATTTTTTAATCTACATGACTTAAATCTAATAATTGTTACAAAAACATGTCGAAGTTTCTAAAAAAATAAATTTATAGAAAAAAAATCTAATCCAAGCATGAGTTTTGATTACAATTTTTCTGTACTGCAGTAATCTGTCAAGGATGGGATTGAGAAAATATTTCCATTGTAGACAACATTTAACCTTATAAAGAAAATACAAAATAAAAAATTTATTTTTATTTTTAAAATACACTTAAAAAATCTATTTATTTTTTTTATCTTAAGTAAAAATTCATATTCAGTGGGAAACCTTTGTTTCTATGCCTGGCAAATTTCAGCTTATATAGTATAAATTAATGTTATTTTCTATGGATTTGCCGGGATCTGAAAATCTTTTCACATTAGACAGAGTTTAAATTATATGTTAACCTAACTAAATACAGCATATTAACTGCATATAAAAATAATAATTGATTTACCAAACTTCGTATCATCATCTTCATCTTCTTCTCCCATTGGATATTCAGAATTTTCCAGTTCATCAAAATTGATTTTCTTCTTTTTCTTTTTTTTCTTTGCAAGAGTAAAGTCTAATTCTAAATCATCTATTGTTTCATCGCCACCTTCTTTTTCATCAGAAACTACAAACACTTCATCTTTTGACTCTGCTTCCTATAAAAAATTTTTGACAATTAGTGATATTAGAAATAAAATTATTTTTATCATTATTTAATGTAATTATCAAGTAAACAGGGCTGCCATTGCCTAATCGCATTAAAAATAGTTGTTTTAGTAGCATACAATGAAAAAAATAGTAGCATTTGTACAAAAATAGTAGCCAAATAGTTGCATGTTTACACTTTTTAAAAAATGGGAAGGAATCCCTTTTTGTCATAAAAATAATAATCAAATCTGTTTCAAGAAAACCCACATATTATTCTGTAGTTTATGCTACCACCTAAATTTGACACTTTTTATAGTTATTATAAAATCGGGAATTAGTTTCTTTATAAGAAAGGACTTTAATAATAGTATTATCTGAGGTAGGATGAGAATGCAGTTTGTTTCTCCCAAACTAAATTGAATATACATGCTTGTTTTGCACTTTGGCATTACTGTGAGGTAACTTTTATTCCATGTTATTCTATAACTTTAGTTTCATTTTGTGAAAATTATTTGAAAAAAAAAAAAGTGAATTTTGTCAAAAGATCGCAAAAAAAGATATTTCAGATTTCTTCAGATTTTACCCTCTGTTAGGTAATATTCTAAAAGATATTGGATTTATCTTCGATAATTGAGTACCACTACATGGCATATTTACTATATTATTGGAAGTTTTGTTACCACAGATGTTACATATGCACTGGGGTACCTAATGGGTTCCAAAATGACATTTTGCCTGACATGGTAACCCTGCTATTGCTGTTCATTTATTAATAAAATGTTTATTTACTTTTATTTTCTTTTTTAAAATTATATAAATTGTTTTGTTCTGTAGTTATTAATTAAACGTTTTTCTATTTATTTATTTTTTTAAAATAACAGTAAAGAATTGAAGTATATATATGTAACTGGTATTCGAAAAAGATTTTCTGCCAAATTGGCGTTTTAAAAAATCGTGCCAAACCCGGCGTAATGACATCTCTGCCATTTTGTTTATGTTTGAAGGAGACTTATACATGGTCAAGATTACAGAAAATTAGATTATTTAATTAGCGATTATTAAATTTATGGTTTTCCATTATAAAGCAAACAAAAAAAAAAGACTATTTACTATTACATATTTGTCATCTGCAGTTATTTTACTATCATTAGAGAGCAATCCTTGCAATGTACAGAAAAAAAATTTTTGTAATGACAATGGCGTTGAATTAAAAAAGTACTACTTGATTATCCCGTCGACCAAATTCACCAAATTATACAAATTGAAATACTTTTTATTTTAAATAATGAAAGAACAAATAAATTAGTAAAACATTCATAAAAATACAAATAAAACATACAATTAAAAATCACTTGATGACGTAACAAAGACATGTAACATGCTTAATGTAAAGTGACATATACGATCAGCCATTATTGGCATTTAATCGTATAGTTTGGCTTTTGTTTTATGGTTAATGGGATAGTCAAGTAGTACCTTAAAAAATATTTGCAATTTATGATTTATTGTAGTAAAGAAAATTGGTTAGGAAAATAAATATACTTTAAAATTGGTTAAGAAAAAAAATACATTAAATTCTGGGCACAGATATCATTTACTTGGTTTTGCGCATTACTTGGTTACTTGAATTTGGCAATTTTTTTTTTTTAGTCTCTTTATGCCAATTTGACGAAAACTTCATTTTTGAATATCCGTTACACATATAATTTAAAATTATTTATTATTTAAAAAAAAAAAAAATAAAATAAAAAAAGAGTTTAATAACGGCATACACACTGGGATGCCAAAATGGCATTATTTTGCCTCACATGATAACCCGGCTACTGTTGTTTATCTATAAGAAAGTCTGAATTAGGGAATAATCAATGCACAGCCTAAAGTACTGAACCTAAAACCTTAAAATTTAGGGTAAAAATACTTCTTATGACAGATTCCTGCTAAGAAAGGATTTTCTAAAATTCCACCCCTAAAGGGGGTAAGGGAAACAAACTTGTGAAAAATTCCTTAACAATTGGATAATATAATTATATGTCAAATGATAACATATTTTAATGTACTTTTGCATGCTGCATCAAATGGTACTGAGTAAATTCTTGAAAGTCCAATAGTTCATGAGATATTTCATATTTTTCTAATTTGGCAGTGTCTTTGGCACCAAAATCTCAAAACATCTAACCTTACAAGTGATAATTCATCCATATTCATTAATACAGTACATCTGCTACTGTAGCAACAGAAGAAATAAAAATTAAATCATTTTGTTAATTTTTTTGGTTAAAGAATTAAAACGGTTGAAAAATTGCATTGATAAATTTTCAGGGATGGTTTTAATATACTATAAATTGTTATGCCATTCTTTTCCATATTTTATTGTAAATGATCAACTAAAAGTTTTGTCTGATACATTAGAAGATATAAAATTGTAATGGTGTTTGTATTGTTTTCAGCAATGCAGAAAAACATTGGAGGTAAATTTATATATTGCTATAAAACACAAGATCAAATACATCGATATATTTATGTTGTGTTCAACAAGTAAAACAGACTGTAGGGAATACCACAAAAATGCTTTAGGGCAAGAATCTACATAGTTGAAGGATGCACAAAATGCAAAACTAAAAAAGTCAAAATTTTTGAAATTTGTTACTCAGCAGAAACTAAATAAAAGAAGCAATTTCATTTGGGACTAAAATAGAGAAAAGATAAAGCCTTTTAATTTCATATACACAAATGTTTAGCCGGAAGTTCAAGTTAGTACGAGCTTTGCCTTTTATAATTAGAAGTACTTAAAGGTAAATATTATCAAAGGTAAATTAATAATAAAGTTCGTAAACAGATCTGAAAACATTTAAACCTGATAATAAGTATCCTTACTGTAGTGTTTTCTTTCTCTAATTCTTCTAATGAAAACGGTTTTTTCTTTTTCTTTTTTTTCTTCAAACCAGAAAAGTCATCAAGATCAAGAACAGTATCTGAAAGAAATTGTGTTAACATATAAAAAAAACAATTCATTTACTAGAAATTTACATATAAAAAGATTTTGCCCCCCTTTTTTTCCCATATAATATCAAGAATTATTTGAAGACCTAGAAAAATATATTTTTGTCTCAGAAGTGAAAAAGGTTATTGAGAGTTATTTTGTTCTCTCAACTTAAATACTGATAAGAATATATTATAGATGATCTTTTCAAAGTGTGAATTTCAGATGAAAAATTTAATTATATAATATACACATAGAAAGTTTTAAAAAGCAGAAAGTGAACTAGCCTTAAAATATCCATAAGGTTAAAATCCCGCAGAAATTTCATCAGAAATATCAAGTTTTAACTAGCAACTTCATCTATAATCCTAATCCTTAGAACCACCTCCTCTGTTTTATATTTTAAAAACCATTTATGATTATGGTTTGTGGCAAGTGTAAAAATATCTCTCCCTGCAATGCGTTGAGCCTTTGTTCGACAACTTAGGCCATGAGGGCCCATAACTGCACAGAATGACAAGCGGGGTGGTCAGCATACACCCACCAGGACTTATGTCTCATTGACCAATGACGTGAAGTTGGGCAGTTGTTTTAAGTATATTGCTGACACTGTTGGGTATTATAAATTCTGAGAGGGGAAAACATCGGTAAACATACAATCATAAAAATTTAAGATTTAAACTTAAGACAAAAATAAGGATCTATAGTCTAATCAAAATAAAGTGATCTTAAAAGTAAATAAAACCATGTGCAAATGATGTACAAATTATCTCTTTGCCTTGGAAAAATGTGCTTGGAATATGTATAGATAGATATAAATAGAAATTTTAAACAATAGATTGCACAATTCTTTTTTTAATTTATTACAGCTAGTTAGGATTTGGAAATTTTAAAGAGATTTGAAAAAGGAATGATATAAAATTAATGATTTAATAAACACATTTATTACTCAAATATCTTAATGTAAATTCAATCATACTGCATTTTTCACATTAAAAAACACTTTTCTTTGATAAGGAAAATTTATATTTTAAATCAAACCATGAACAATTTTTGAAAATTTTATCGTTCTACTTGAAAACAGTTTCAAAAGCTTAAGAATGGGCTTCTTTTGGTTAATAAAATATTTTGACCTTCATATTATAATTGTAATAATATGCTATACAATGTCATCATCAAGATTCTACAAATAGGAAAAAATTCTAGTAGGCAACAAAAATTTATAATTGCCAATAAAAAATATTTGTACACCTTGCTACACCCACACACATTTAGCCATGGATATTCAAAAAAGCTCATAAGTTTTTTATAAAGTGATTGTGGAAAAATAATTACTTTAATAGCAATAATATATTATGGGTTACTCATAAACCTTCCAATCAGCGAATGAATTAATTTTGAAAAGTAATATAAACACAGTGACCAGTTAAAATATTTTAGTTGCTGTGTACCAGCACATCTTTTCTTGTTTCATTTGCTATTTATTTATTACAAACTCTTATTATATTTATATGAAATATAAAAATCATTATCTGTTAAAAATTATTACTTATCCAATCCATCATACATAACATAGGGTAAGTCTTGTAATCGTTTTAAAAATCTAAAAAAATTTTTGACAGATTTACACGTTTCAGACACTAGAGATTCTGAAAAACATTTTTAGAAAAAACAAGTTGGAAATTGCTCGTCATACGTGGCAAATGAGGTGCGTTCATACTATAACTAGTTTTATAATTATTTTTTGCACCCCATATTGTACTGAATGTATACTTTTTTTGCATTTCATAAAGCGCATAGTCTGATACATCATTAAAATGCACTTCCAATAATTTTTTCCCATTCCCCGTAATGTAACGGAACACTTTTGACTGTCCCTGTAATTAAACTATACATCCGATTTTCCTAAAATTTGAAATAGCTCAACAAAACTTTGCAACAATTATATCTTTAAAATTTCAGACCATTCGGAAGGCTGTAATATCATTAAAATGCACTTGCAATAATTTTTCCCATTCCCCGTAATGTAACGGAACACTTTCGACTGTCCCTGTAATTAAACTATACATCCGATTTTCCTAAAATTTGAAATAGCTCAACAAAACTTTGCAACAATTATATCTTTAAAATTTCAGACCATTCGGAAGGCTGTAATATCATTAAAATGCACTTGCAATAATTTTTCCCATTGGCCGTAATGTAAAGAAAAACTTTTGACTGTCCCTGTAATTAAACTATACATCCGATTTTCCTAAAATTTGAAATGGCTCGACAAAATTTTGCAACAGTTATATCTTTAAAATTTCAGATCATTCGGAAGGCTGTAATATCAATAAAATGCACTTGCAATAATTTTTCCCATTGGCCGTAATGTAAAGAAAAACTTTTGACTGTCCCTGTAATTAAACTATACATCTGATTTTCCTAAAATTTGAAATGGCTCGACAAAATTTTGCAACAGTTATATCTTTAAAATTTCAGATCATTCGGAAGGCTCTAATATCATTAAAATGCACTTTCAATAATTTTTCCCATTGGCCGTAATGTAAAGAAAAACTTTTGACTGTCCCTGTAATTAAACTATACATCCGATTTTCATAAAATTTGAAATGGCTCGACAAAAGTTTGCAACAATCATATATTTGAAATTTCAGACCATTCGGTTGGGTAGTTTTTGCTCTGTTACATGCGGACAGACGGACGGACTGAACGACGACTTTAGGTGCTACGTATTTATATAATTACGAACGCACCTAAAAAATTGCCATCCGTCTGTCTGTGTGTGTTTCTGTAAACGCTCTATCTTCCAAACAAATTGAAATAGATTCTTGAAATTTGGTGTGTACTTAGGAAGTAATAACGGGAAGAAGCCTATTGAATATCAGTAACCTCGATTATCCAGAACTATTTTTTTCAGACTCTCGAAACATTCATTCTGATAAAAGGGATACAAAAACTTTCAAAATTGTTTATTTGAAGGAGTGAATATAAAAGACAATAAAAGAACATAAATTTTACATAAAGAATTAAGTCGATCAGATAATGAGTTGCCGAGATATTTGTTAGGATGAGCGAAGCGAATCCTCTAATAGGCTGCACAAATTACATTTTGTCGTACATTTTACAAAAAAAACTATTCAGCATTTTGACTTGAAATTAAACATAAAAATAAATTATGATCTGTAGATTTGCACAATATTATTTTTTTTTTACAGAATAACGTTAAAAAATTTATTATTTTAATTTATTTTGCATGTTTTTCCATTAAGGATGCATTTTTGCAAATAAAAAAAATTAAACATACAATATTTTCACAAGAAAAAATAAATCATAGAGTTGCAACTTCTTTTATGAAATTTTTTAAATCAAAATTATGGCATATTTTTAATGAATTAACATTCGCGAAAATTCAATTATTTACATTCAATTATAAATGTATTTTCCAGTGTTAAGAATTCAAATACACTATTTTTTTTTATATTATGTGAAATCATTTATGCACACGATACTTATGCATTTTAAGATAATTGATTTTTTTTTTTTTTTTTTTTTGCAAAGTGGCAACAAAAGAATTGTAAACAAATAAAATTAATTGTTAAATTTGTTATATAAATATTTTGTAAAATTTTGCTTTGAAAATATTTTTATTTATACCAGTCTTATATTATAAATAAAAAATTCCAAGGAAATTCTTAGTTATTTGGCTGAATTCAGGAGGGGAGGGGGGGGGGGGTGGGAAGAGAATGTTATTACACTTAACAAATTTACAAACTTAGTTGGCAAACTTGTTTTAAACTTTAATAAACACTATAATATATTTCCTATTTCTGATAGACTTGGAAAAAATTACAAAACTAATTGAGATTATTAAACTTTTAACAAATAAGAACTATATTACATTTCTTAACTATGGTAACAAAATTGTAAAATGAGTTGGCAAATGCTGAAATTTCACTTGGCAATTTAAGGTTCTTTCCCCCACCAATAAAAAGTCTTAGCGATGGCGCTGGCTGAATTTACATTTCTAAAATTAAAATTCTCCAAAACATAAATAACGTCTTTGCTTAATAATGATGCAAGAATAATATAAAAAAATACAGTTACTTTTAAATATTTATCTTATTAAATAATGCTTCGCAAATCCAAACAAAGCATGGCTTTTGCTAGTAATCCTATTTTTCACACTCTTCGATTTTTCATGACCTGTATTTCATTCAAGTTTCAATTCAAAAATATATTTTAATTGGAAATGAGATACTTAATCCGACGCAGTAAACTGTTAGTTAATAGGATTATAATTTTTGGAGTTATAAGGATGTTTCTTTTACGCAATACTCAATTATCCCATTGACCCCAAATCTATCAACAAACTGTAAGATTAAATGCCAATAATGACTTATCGTAAATGTCACAATCACTTGACATTAAACACGGTGTTTGTTGCATCATCAAATGATTTTTAATTCGACATTTTATTTGTATTTTTATTAATCTTTTACCAATTTATTTGTTCTTTCGTTATTTAAAATAAAAAGTATGTCAATCTATATTTTGTTAGATAATTACTTAATGTAATATCTAACGGGGTTGAAAAGTTATAGCAGAGTGGCATATTACAGTGAGAAGCATATAGCTGATTTAAAAACCCCATAATAAACTTGAAATTTAATTTAAATAAATCTATAAGTACTTAATTAACGAAGCTGAAAAAGAAAAAATAAATTACAAATGGTGGACGAAAGAAAGATAACAGATTTAAAAATAACTTAATATTCATTGATTAAAACAAAAGATAAAAGCAAACAATAAAATAAAATGAAACATTAAATTTAAACAGTTACTTAATGCTAAATGATTATAAAATAACAAACTTATCTGCCTTGACATAATATATAAGAACTTATGGCATTTGGCTTAAAAACATCTTGTGAAAACAATCAGATGAAAAACTATTGTTTTCAATTAAACATGACTTTCAATGCACCAGGACTCCATCTATTAAAAGCATAACAGTTTATCAAAAATAACTTGCTTCAATACACTAACCGGACAATAAACAATTTCACTTTAAAAATACGAACTATGAAAAGCACATGGTTAATCGTAGAACTTCACTTCAAGGTCATTGACACAATGTAAGCAAGTGAAACACGATATCATATCTCAAACGTAAAGTTCGGACACTTTCCGTAAAACATCCTTTCAGGAAAACCTTCTGCGTATTCCAAGGACAGTTACTCCAGAACATAGTTTCATTTCAAACTAAACTTGCTCTAAAATATAATGATGACTTGAAGTAAATAACAAAGTCTAAAGTCCGGCCAAAGATTCAAATATATTTCTTTAACACTGATACCAGAGGCTAATTAAAAGATATTTCCTTTAAGTGTTGACTTCATGAAGATGAGATTAAAAGCTGACAAAAAATATAACAGATGCCTTTAAGAAAAATAAATGTCGGCACTAAACGCCAGACAACAAACACGTTTAAAAACTCGAAACTGTTGGAGGTTCACGGTTGAAGGATATTTATATCACAGCCAGCTACTATAACAGTGCTAGTACGCAGCTCCGGACACGCCCATCGGTCAGATATGAATAATTACAGAAGACGTAACCATGGCGATACCTGACAACACTAGATGACTCACGCCATCTAGTGGCAGTTGGAAAAACTACATAAAGATCATATGGCAGGAAATAATATAAACAATACTGTAAATGAAATCAATATTTTAACTAAAAGAAAGATAATAGAAATAAACAGAATTATATTAACAGAAACCTAGAAAAGAGAAAAGAAATAAAAAGATGTTTTTATTTAAAAGTAAGTAAGCTAAAAGAGGAATTTATAGAATGAGGTGGAAAATGGATATTCATATGTACAGGGACAAGAATGGAAAAGCTCAAATTGGTTATCATATATCTGTTCAGTCACCAAACGCCGACAAGTTTGTCGCCAACTTGGGTGAAAAAAATTAGTTGCCAAAAGTGATGCCAGCTTGGCGATATCTCTAATATTTTGTCAAATTCCCATAGACTTCCATTGTAAACCAATAGGGTTTACTTGCTGACAAATCAGGGTTGGCAAGTTTCTGCCAGAGTGGTTAAAACCAGCGGTTATAACCGGTTAAAACCGGCATGGCAGAAACTAGTTTCTGCCAGTAAGTGGCAAAAACTGGCAGAAACTAAGAAATAATATTAATAAGAACTTTAATGTGCAATGATTCATAATTCATACATGTATTTGATATGTAAACAATTAAGTTAAAAATTAAAATTAAAGATTATGAATGTTATTCAAAGTTGTAAAAAAGTTTCAAAATGATCATATAAATATACTTTGTTTATATCATAATAATAGGTACTAATTTTCTTTCCCTTGAAAAACAGAAAATTTCAATGGTAGCCTGATGCTGTACAAGTTTAACTATTTTATATTGTTGTTTAGAGTTGAATTTTTATTTAAAAGTAAAAAAAGAAATTTACAAAAAAATCTGTGATATTTTAACAAATGTATTTTCAGAGTATTTTTAAATAAATAATGCAATGCAATAACTTAAAGATTATGATTCTTGTGAAAATATATAAGTAAATAATTGAAACACAATAAATAGCAGAAAAAAAATTTATGAAATATCTTGTACAATTATTTTACAATATTGAAAGAACAAAATTGCCACTCAAATAAACTATTATTACTTTTTCCACAGAACATTCCATAGCATAGGACAAAATTTTGCTAATCTTCCTGAACACACTGTTTCTTAATTTGTTTTGAATAAAAGAAAAGTTTGAAAATATTCTTTCAAGACTGTCATTACTTGCTGCCAATGTCATTTTTGAAGATGCAAAATTTGAAAAATCCTCATTTTCACCAGTATTCGTTTTTAAAGATGACCACCACACAGGCAAGGGCAAAACATTTTCGAGGGCTTCCTTAGAGAAAGATGTATCTGGGACAGGAGTCGATTTTGCTTCAATGGATATTATATATGGCACAAAATTGTGATTAATAACAAAAAGCAATTTCGTTGCCTTTTCTTTATGATCATATGTCAATTTTGATCCCATATACTTAGGATGAAGTAAATAAGCTAGCATATGGTAGTCGGTTATTACTGCATTAAATCCAGGGTTGCAAAAAAGCCGGCTAAAATTAAAAAAAGCCAGGCCGGTGGCTTTTATTGGTTTTAACCGGCTTTTTTTGGCCAAAATTGGCTTTTTTGGCCATAATTGGCTTTTATACAATAAAGCATTGTAATTATAAACTACACATTTTAAAGTGTTTTTAATTAGTTTTAATGACATTTAATTGATTTACAGTTTAATAAGTAACCCAATTTCTCAATAATGAGGACATAATACTGGAATAAAACTTAGATGATTTTGCTAGTGATTTGTATTCAGAATTGCAAATATGTCTGCTAAATTTTAAAAGGGCCATACCAACTGCCAATTTTTTTATTTTTACTGCTTTATAAAATTAAAGAGGACAATGGTTACTTAGTTATGTTTTATTACTTAATTTTAAGAGCTATTAACATACAAGTCTTATTTTATTTCTAGCAAACATTTAAAATTATACATAGTCATATTAATAAACACCACCATTTCTCACTATTAAAAACATTATGAGTAGCATATGCATGAATATGCGTAGCAACAAGCTTTTCAAAATTTTATTTTGAGAATTTTTCTTTTTTTTTTTTTGTTTAAATGCTCTATTTTTTATACACTTATGTACCACTCTCCTCAAATAAAACATCTTTTCTAATTTCTCGTTTCCATTTTGATATGTTATATTTTGTCATTAAGGCTGTTAAATCCAAAATGGCAACTTTCTGACCTAAGTTTTAATTTATTTTTGTTCAGAAATGCATGAAACTAGCAGATGTTGTTGTTCAGAAACTATGTAATTGCACTGTTTTTTCTGGGGGTTTTTTTTTGCAAATGCAATAGATTTTTCAGAAAATAGTGTCAAAGTGAGCGTTTTGAACTGAATTCCACGCGAAAGAAGAAACCACTCAGAAAAGGGTGAAAAACGTGTTTGTCACATGATCAAAATCTCTTTATAGCTCAATAGGTAATTGATGGATCAAAAAATGGAAAACACAGTTCGATTCCAAATCGCTTTCATGTTTCATGGTCCGGCTTTCGAATTTTACATCTTTCCGTTAAAATATGAATTTGTAAATGTGTAAAAACATTTTGCGCTTGTTGAGCAGAGCAGTTAAGAACAGTTTTAATTAAATATAATCTTTAAAATGTATAGTATATGTGGAGCTATATAATATAGAATTTCAAAACACCAGTTTCGAGCCTAATATATATCCTTTTCAATGTTTATATATATATATTATTTTTTTTTCAGAGATAATGCGTTCACAGTTGTCTTCTAGAAGTTATAAAGACTTATTTATTTGATAAAATTTAATAGAAGTCTATTATTTTTTTTAGTAGAAAATATTTATAAATGTATTAAAAATTAATTGATCCAAATTTAAAACAAATTTACTGTAAACCAACTTTAAAAAATAAAAACTGACTTCTTCCAATAAAAGCCGGCTTTTTTTAAGTGGTTAAAACCAAAAAAAGCCGGCCGGCTTTTTTTGGCCTGGCTAAAAGCCAGCAACCCTGATTAAATCTGCTTTGAACCTTTGTAGTTGTTTGTTTTGTAAGTGCAAAATGTGGTTGGAACATTTTCAACTAACAGTTTTAATAAAAAAGCTAAAATCTTTAACAATGATTTTACGCACAAATAACATTACAGACACGACAAAAAAAATCCCATATGATCGTTTTTGTCATGTCTGTACGTTATTTGTGCGTAAAATCATTGTTAAAGATTTTAGCTTTTCTACAAAAATTCGCACAAAGTTTGATCTATGCTTATAAGTCTTAAATTAAAACAAAGAAAAGTCAGATTTGTTCCTTTGAATACTGTTTTTAAATGAAATGTTTTTTAAATTCATAGAATTACAAGATCCACATATAACTATAACATTTCTATGAGAAATAATTTATAGTGTTGTTATTAAATTATTACGTTAAATTACAGAAAAGCATTTTGAGCAAGTATTGAATATTTTTCTTTTCTTTTCATTGTTTCATTTAAAATAAGTATTGGATATAGTTTGTATTTGATTTTTAAACTGAAATTTTATCTGTTACATTACTCATTTTTTCTAATACAAATCTATTTATTTTTTAATTAAAACTACCCACAATATTTCATTTGTTATTTAAACGGAATAGAATGTACTTAAGGAATTTAATACTAGTAAAAAAGTCTCAGATTATGTCACGAAATGTGTTTATGCCAGTTGTTGCCAGTTTCTGCCGGTTAAAACCACTTTCTGCCACTGGCATGGCAGAAACCCTTTTTTGCCGGCAAATAGCCAGCCCTGTGACAAATAATCAACAAATTAACATACTTTAGTGCAACAAAAACTAATATTAGCTTAAGGGATTATATTAATTATGTTTAAGGAAGTGCAAGTAAATTAAATTATGAATAAAAGTAACATGATACAATGCATAGCATGCTTTCCCAAACATAATTTTTAAGGGAGACTAAACGGGTCGCCAAAGGCGGCTAGTTTGTATAATTTTGCGAGTGGTTTGACGATTTATATATTTTATCGAAATTGGTCGATGGGATAATGAAGTAGTGCCCTCAATTCAGCAATAGAGCATTACTATGTATTAAAAATATTTAAATAAACATTTAAATTGTATTTTGGAATTGCAATGCATTTTATAAATAGTTTATGCATGTTTTATTTTCATATTTTATATTACGCATATCCATGATGAGTAAGTGTTACGGTGGTCCCCAACAACTAGTTTAAATTGCGTCCATGCTTTTATAAAAAGTTGTAACAATTTTAATTGAATCCAGGATACAATCATGATGAACACACAGGCATATTCACAATCTCTACTCTGTTCAGATTGAACACTTTTCTGGTATGAAATTTTGAATATTCTGAAACACTTATGTATGAAGGCTATTGCATCATAGATTGTTTAACCCTTTCAGTCTAGCATCCTATTAAGAGGACATGTCTTTTCACTGGGTACTATTTTGTCTTAGTTTTATTATTATCTTCATGTAGTAATGACAGTATCCTAATACTCTATTATAAATGTGAAAGCATGAAAATGTTTGAATGAAGTCAGTGTCAAAACAGATGATTAAATGTTTTTCTATTCATTATCCATTCATTATATTAATTTTTATTTCAAATGTGCAAATTTTTCACTTATGTTAATAAAATGTACATATTTTATTTGTTTGTAATACATACAATAAAAGTTATAAAAATAAAACATACTTTCAATGAAATATGACAATGGAATATTATGTTTGTAATACTGTAACATTTCAAAGGAAAAAAATGTGAAAATTGGTTCGACCTTGCTATAATAAGTATTGTGTGGCTCTTATAAGAAAAACCTAGTAACTGGTCTTGGCTCGATCCTGCCACCAGGACAAAATGGTCAGTTGACTTCATTTTAGGAAAGCTTGACATTTTCTTTTATCGCCAAATTTCCTCCCTTTTAATCGGTCTATCAGTGATCAGTCACTCCTACAGACAAACCTTCCTCCATACAAGTTTTCGAACAGTCATAAGTAGGGATTGACCGAATACCGAATAGTTGATTCGGTATTCGGCCTGTAAACTGAATATTCGGCTTCGGCCGAATATTTTTAGGTATTCGGCCGAATAATTGCAGATAAGTATTTTCTTAGAAGTAGAAGAATTCTCTTTTACTTAGCAGTAGAATAGGCTAAACAACGAGTTTCAATATTATGTGCATGAGGTTCAGTTGCACTACAAAAAACAAGTCAAAGGCCATTTTTAATTTAAAAAAAAAAAAAAAAAACTGTTTCCTTCCTAAAATAGTCTACATAGGTTTGAAATCAAAACAACTGTCTGCAACAGAGAAAAAAAAAAGTGCATCTTTAATTTTATTTACTTCTACATTAGTTTTCTTTATTTATTTAAATTTATTTAATGTGTATTTTCTTTAATATACACATCAAATAAGTATATCAGAGTTCATATCTGTATATCTAAGTTAAAGATGAAAATAAGCACTCGCCAGTCGCCACTCGGCGACTAAACGTGAAAAACTGGCGACTAAAAATAATGAAAGTACCGGCCAAATGCAGGATTTTCCAAAGGGATTTCGTCAAAGAATCGCGGGAAAAACCGCACGAATTTTGTCAAAAGATCGCGAAAATACCCAAATACCGTCAAAAGATCGTGAAAATACCATACATTTCGTCAAAGGATCGCAGAAAAACCCGAATTTTGTTAAAGGATAGCTCAGAAACCCAAACTTCGTCAAGTGATCGCGGAAAAAACGCAGATACCGTGAATGGATTGCAGAAAAAACGCAAATATCATCAAAAAATCGCGAAAAAACCCCGAGAATTTCGTCAAAAGATCGCGAAAAAACGCACATTTCGTCAAAAGATTATGGAAAAAAACGTAAATTTCGTTGAAAGATCGCTAAAAAACCCAAATATCGTGAATAGATCGCGGAATAAATGCAAATATCGTCAATAGATCGCGAAACAAACGCAAATATCGTCAATAGATCGCGAAAAAAAACGCAAATATCATCAATAGATCGCGAAAAAAACGCAAATATCGTCAATAGATCGTGAAAAAACGCAAATATCGTCAATAGATCGTGAAAAAAACGCAAATATCGTCAATGGATCGCAAAAAAAACCCGCAAATATCGTCAATTAATCACGAAAAAACCGCAAATATATCAATAGATCGCGAAAAAAACACGAATTTCGTCAAGGAATCGCGAAAAAAGCGAGAATTTTGTTAAAAGATCGCGAAAAAAACTCACATTTCGTCAAGGGATCGCTAAAAATCCCAAAATTCGTCAACGAATCGCGAAAAAAACGCAGAATATCGTCAATAATTCGCAGAAAAACGCAAAATATCGTCAATGGATCGCGAAAAAACGCGAATTTCGTCAAAAGATCGAAAAAAAAAACACCCGTGAATTTAGTCAAAAGATCGCGAAAAAAACTGTGAATTTTATCAAAAGATCGCGAAAAAAACCGGGAATTTTGTTAAAAGATCGCGAAAAAAAACGCGAATTTTGTCAACAGATCGCGAAAAAAACCGCACATTTTGTCGAAGGATCGCGGAAGACATCACCAATAGATCGCGGGAAAATGCGAATTTTGTTAAAGTATCATGAAAAAAAATACATAATTAGTTCCAGGAGAGACCCCCTTTTTTTACATTTCAGAAAATTTGTTGTAAATTTCAGATTTTTTTTTAAATTTTGAAAAGTACCTAAGTATAGGGGACTTATGTAATTAGCTATATAATCATGTTACATAATACTTAAAACTGTTAACTTAATTTAAAATAGATTGGAAATTAGTATCTCAAGTTTATTCAAAACAATATGAATTAAAATATTTTTATTTATTACATAAATTAATTATTTACTCTAAACTTATATATTGTTAAATTAAATATCCAGTGACATAAATGTACTTACTAGCGATTATAAATTCTGCGGCGAAATTATTCTCTCTAGCCAATAACTGGCTACTAAAAAAATCGACTTACCGGCCAGTGGCCACTAAGCAAAATTCCTTATTTTCATCTTTAATCTAAGGTGTATATTAAAGAAAATACACATATCAAATAAATATATCCCTATGCTTATCCTATAGCTTTTATAACCATTATATCAAAATCGCTCAAATTTCTTATCTTCACCACCACAATGTTAAAATATTAATCAAAATATAAATATTCCATTCATAATTTGACAAAAAATAGTTAAATGTACAAATTGATATAATACCTTTTGTATTTTGAGAACATTCCTATTCAATATGTTTATAATTAGACTTTGACAATCGGTAAATCAATGACAACATTGTTCCTTATTATTTGAATGAACTTTTGTTTTCTGACAATCCTTATCCTCAATAATACCCTGTATAGTTTAATATTTTCATAGGTTATTTTTGGGTATTGACTAGTGATAAAAAAGAAGTCATTAAATTTTTTTGTGTAATTAGATTTTAGAATAAAAATGTAACTGAATTAAATTATTGCGAATTTAATTACAATTAAAGCTTATTAAAAAAAAGTTAAGTATTCGTTTGCCAAATATCGAAGCTTCGGTATACACTTCGACCGAAGCTTCGGTATTCTGCAAAATTGCTGCTTTGGTCAATCCCTAGTCATAAGCACCAATCCTACCCAGAGTTTTTCGTATTGCAGTCACACAATATAGCAATGTTAACCATACAAAAAATATACCTGATGTGAAAACACAAGAGTGATTGCATTTCCTTTTTTTTTTTTTTTTTTTTAACTCTTATTTCATCCTAATAGTAATATTCACCTTATAAATTCTGAGATTAAATAAGCCGAAGATTACTATTTGCAAATAGAAATAATAAAAATCTAGAAACACAATTACCCTGAAAACCAGTATCCGTTCATTCATCACAAACAGTGTTGCCAATTTAGTGGATTCTAAATACAAATTATCTACCAGACTTTTGAAATAGTAATTTTCATTTTATTTAATAGACTTAAAATAGAATTTAATTTAGAATTAAAAGTCTGTCATTAAATAAAGAAATTAAAAAAAAAAAAAAAAACTCCATGCATATTTATAACACAAAAAAACACTAAATTTTCAACACTGGTCACCATTGCTGATATTTGAACTGAAATATCAATATTAGCAAAATATTGAGTTTGGATTGGAAATATTTGTAATGAAGTGTCAATACTGCAGACAGGGTTGGCAGCTTTTTGACATGTGCCAGTGTTAGTTTATGTCGGGTTTAAACCATCATGTCAAAAATCTCAAATACTACATTGATCTGTAAAATTTCACATTAAATGTCATACATAACATTTAAAATTCACTATTACTGTATATCAATAATTAGTACATAGTTAGTAAAGTATTATTGTTAAATGCAACTTTTTACAGAGTAAAATTTTTATTTATTTATTTTTTTTTTTTGGTAAAATCGTGCTTTTCTAAAGAGGAGACAGTAAGCACCCCTGAACTATAAATGTTTTCTCTTATTTAAAATCGTTTTAATTTCTCTATTACTTTTGAGAGTAGCATTACCAAGGTTTTTTTTTTTTTTTTAAGAAAAAAAAACTTAGAAAGTGCAGATTTTTTTGTATATCTAACAAGATATGCACATCAATTTTATTCTAGTCTAGGCAATAACCCTTCCATTCACAATTGAAATTGGATTATTAATCTTTTATAAAACAAGCATTTAACATTTACAAAATAAGAGAAGTAATTTAAAAAAAAAAAAAAAAAAGCTTTAAGTCAAAATCTTTTTAAAATATGCTTTCTTTAAATATATATTTAAAAAAAATTCGATTTTAAAACTGAACAAAATTGGCTCTGTTTTCTAGAAGCTAATTCGCTTAAGACCCATATTGAAAAAGTGCTTATTAGAAGGGATCAAATCATAAAACAGTACCATTATTTGGCTTTCATTTTGCATCCCAACCATCAGGGGGCAAGGGTTGACTGATGTATCAGTTGATTCAACTCTCGTTTGGGCTACAGAGAGAATTTATGGTTGCTTACCCATACTGATTGTGTATGAAGCTAAAGAATCCCCTTTCCTGTCTTCTTATTTCAGTGCTATAGGTATTATTAAATGCTATAGCTTTTCGGCTGAGCCTGCTTCAAAACTTGGCTATCTAGCAATGCTTTTGCTATTAGCTCAGCATCAATTAAGAGATAGACTATTTTCTAATGCTTCATACACTCTAAACTCAAAAGTCATTTGGGTGTAAATAAATGTGCTAAACAGGTTGTGTGCTGCAGCATGCTGCGGGGTAAAATTGATACAGATTATTTTCTTCTGAATGATTTTCAAAATGATTTTCTTCTGATTGAAAATTTCAAAAAATAAAAATATTTTATTGCAATTAATTTAAAAAAAATTTAATTATTAAATTACAATAATTTTAAATAAAACAGAAATCATTGACTTATTTAATATTGTTGTTAAAATATGTTTTAAGCCTGTTACATGTTTTAGACAGTTTAAACCAGTTTTTGACACTTGTTTCTGTGTGTGTTTATAGAATTAGTAGATTAACACAAGATGTAAATAAAACTATATTGAGATTTGACATGTTACAATTTCTTGCATGTGCACAGGAAAGAGCGCTTGCAGTTTACAAGGACCGGGGATTTTGTTACCCGGCTGTGAAAATTGCGAAATCACAGCTAGAAAGATGAGCTGTTGCGTACAGTGTGAATGCTCGAGTTCAACTGCCTCTTCAAAAGTACAATCACTCAAACCAGGAAGTGTCCTTGATTCCTTGATCAAGAACCATAACTCACAATAATTATTTTTAAACAACTGAGGAGATGAAAGTATCTTGATATGATAAACAAAATTGGATATAACACCATTTCAGATGATTCATGGTTAATTGCTAAAGAGATAATATCAATAAGGGTTTTCTTAAATAAATAAAAGTTATAACAATAAATCACTCTAAAGTGATTTTAGTTGAAGTAAATGGGTTCTCATAAATCTAAATTGATAAAATGTATGTTCACTGAACAACACTTGTCATGTCAAAAATCAGTTTTTGACGTCAAAAACCCAACCATGACTGCAGAAATATTGCTATACATTGTAATTATCACCAACAAAACATCAATATTTCAAAAAATATTTTCTTTATGTTAGAAATATTAATAGTGAAATTGCTAAATATTTTTGCTAATTTACATTTTGCAAATATTTTTACAAAAATGGCAAAAAATATTTTTCAGTTTCCCTTTTGACTTTAGAAAGCAGACTCTTACATAAAAAAAAAAAAATAATAATATGAAAGTTTTTACAAATCAATGCAAGGTTAGTTGGCATAATTTGAAATAATCTTTAAAAAACTGAGCTATAATTTCTAATAATCTCCCTCATCATGAAAAGAAATTAAAGACTTAGGATTATTAAAGTACAAAAAAATTATTTACAGGTTGACTTTTTAAAATTTCAATTTAAAATAAAATTATAATTTTTATAAGTATTGATTAGGATGTGTAAATTACCTTTATCATCATCACCTCCTGTCTCTTTATTTTTATCTGGCTCATTTTCTTCTTTGCCTACATTTTCTGACACTGAATCATCAGCTTGAAACTCACTTCCTTCAGCTTCTAATTCACTGAGATTAAATGGCATTTTCTTCTTCTTCTTCTTTTTCTTTAACATGGGATCAAATATCTAAAAGGTAATAAGATAATAACCATACAATCAATAAACATACAAAAACATCTGGAGTTTAAAAAGTTATCAGAAACAAAATCATAACACAAAATAGAACTAATAATCTATGAAGACTTAAAAAATTGAAAGAAAAAAAGAATTCAAAACATACGAATAAAAGAAAAAATAAGAATTGTAGGTACAGTAGACACTCCCATATCCGGACTGATCAAAATTAAAAATTATTTCATTATACACATGTAACTTAAAAAAATAACTAGATAGTGCCCATTCAAGGTTTGACAGCAAATAACTTAAATGTTTCATTAGAAAAATTGTTGCATTTTTAATTAGTTGGTTTTAAATTAATTACTGAAATTGTAACAAATTTCCAAGCTACAAAACTGATTCCTATTTCTTTAAGGCCATAGAGGGTGCTGTCAGTCTAATCTATTCAATGATGTGAAAGAATTTTAAGTTTATAATTTATAACCAATTACGCTTGCTTTTTATCAAAAATTTGCCTAAAAATACTGTGTAAAGCATTTATTTTTACTTCGGTATTTTTCCCTTCTTTCCTCATTTTTCTTTTTGAAAAAAAAACAAACAAAAAACAATATTTTTATTTATTTTAAACTGCCCCATGCCCAACCATTAAAAGCTGCCATGAATTTTATTTTTATCAATCTCATTCTCTAAAACCTAAATTTGAAACTTTATGCAGCTAACGATTTATAATTTTATTTTTTTTTTACTTGAATTTTATTTTACATTTTTATTTATTTTTTAAATATTAAACAATGGATATCAAGGTAATTTCTTTTATAATTCTTGTGATGCAATAAATAGTGGTTTGGCCGAATAACCAAATACCAATTATTCGGCCTAGGTATGGCCGAATAATGAACTCATTTTTGTCTAAAAACAAAATATAGTATGCACTATATGCACAATTCTTGTATATTTCACAATTAAAATGTATTTCCTTTTAAAAAAATTATTTATATGCAATTTTTTGTATTTTTTAAAACATTGCTTTATTCTGAAAAAATATTCGGCTATGTTCGGCCTAAAAAATGCCTCATTAATATAATTCGGACAAAAAAAAAAGCAAAAGTTCCTCATCAGGTAGGTACTGTCTAATTGCATTTTAGTAGATATTATTTATGTATGTTCTTGTTACATTTCAAAATAATGACAAAATTTTAAAAGTACTAGAAGGCATAAATTTCAACCTTCAGATGAAAAAAAAATAATAATAATAATAAATCTTTGCATCTTAAGGAAAACCACTGATAGAAAGGAATGTCCTCTAAAATGACGAAAAGAAACCAGTGTAGAGTTTATAAAGCTTACAATTAAAAAAAAAAAAAACATGTATTGTTTTGCTATGTCAGCAGACAGCACAAACAAAATCTTATACTATAATGCGAGCAAAAATTGTGTGTGTATGTAAATTATCTTAAAAACGGCTCTAACGATTTTGACGAAATTTTGTATTTTACCATTTTCGGGCATGATAAGACCATTGGGCTAGGTCACGTGCACGAGAAAATTCTATTAGTGGGTCATTTTGGGTTGTAATGGGTCAAGGTCAAGCTAATTATATCTAAAAAAAGGCTCAATCGATTTTGACCAAATTTCACGTCCAACCGTTTTTCGACACGAAGAAACTTTTGGGCTAGGTCACATTTTTGAGAAACTTCGATTAATGGGTCATTTTTGGGTCACTATGGGTCAAGAAAATTTTATCTAAAAAACGGCTCTAACGATTTTCACTAAACTCTATATTCTACAGTTTTGGATTACGAGTAAACTATTGGACTAAGTCACATGTTCGAGAAAATTCGATTAGTGTGTCATTTTTGGGTCACCGTGGATCAAGCTAAGTTTATCTATATAACTCCTTTAACGATTTTGACGAAATTTTGCACCCTACTGTTTTCGGGCACGAAAAGACCATTGGGATGGGTCTCGTGTTCGAGAAAATTCAATTAGTGGGTCATTTTGGGTCATAATGGGTCAGGGTCAAGTTAATTATATCTAGAGAATGGCTCAATCGTTTTTGACTAAATTTTGTATCTAACCAATTTCGGGTATGAACAGATCATTGGGATGGGTCTCGTGCTTGAGAAAATTCTATTAGTGGATCATTTGGGTCATAATTGGTCAGGGTCAAGCTAATTATATCTAGAGAACAGCTCAATCGATTTTGACGAAATTTCGTATTTTACCATTTTGGGGCATGATAAGACCATTGGGCTAGGTCATGTGTTCCAGAAAATTCGATTAGTGGGTCATTTTCGGTCGTAATGGGTCAAGGTCAAGCTAATTATATCTAAAAAACGTCTCAATCGATTTTGACCAAATTTCATATCCAGCCGTTTTTCGACACAAAGAAACTATTGGGCTAGGTCACATATTCGAGAAACTTCGATTAGTGGGTCATTTTTTGGTCACCATGGGTCAAGCTAAGTTTATCTAGATAACTTCTTTAACGATTTTGACGAAATTTTGCACCCTATTGTTTTCGGGCACGAAAAGACCATTGGGATGGGTCTCGTGTTCGAGAAAATTCCATTAGTGGGTCATTTTGGGTCATAATGGGTCAGGGTCAAGTTAATTATATCTAGAGAACGGCTCAATCGTTTTTGACTAAATTTTGTATCTAACCAATTTCGGGCACGAAAAGATCATTGGGATGGGTCTCGTGCTCGAGAAAATTCTATTAGTGGATCATTTTGGGTCATAATTGGTCAGAGTCAAGCTAATTATATCTAAAGAACGGCTCAATCGATTTTAACTAAATTTTATATCTAACCATTTTTGGGCACGAAAAGACCATTGGAATGGGTCCACATGTTCAAGAAAATTTGATTTGTGTGTCTTTTTTGGGTCACTGTGGGTCAAGCTATTTTTATCTAAAAAATGGCTCAAATGATTTTCACTAAACTCTATATTCTACAGTTTTGGATTACGAGAAGACTATTGAGCTAAGTCACATGCCCGAGAAAATTCGATTAGTGGGTCATTTTTGGGTCAGGCTAAGTTTATCTAGATAACGGCTCTAACGATTTTCACGAAATTTTGCACCCTACTGTTTTCGGGCACGAAAAGACCACTGGGATGGGTCTCGTGTTCGAGAAAATTCCATTAGTGGGTCATAATGGGTCAGGGTCTAGTTAATTATATCTAGAGAACGGCTCAATCATTTTGACTAAATTTTGTATCTAACCAATTTCGGGCACGAAAAGATCATTGGGATGGGTCTCGTGCTCGAGAAAATTCTATTAGTGGATCATTTGGGTCATAATTGGTCAGGGTCAAGCTAATTATATCTAGAGAACGGCTCAATCAATTTTGACGAAATTTTGTATTTTACCATTTTTGGGCATGATAAGACCATTGGGCTAGGTCATGTGTTCCAGAAAATTCAATTAGTGGGTCATTTTTGGTCGTAATGGGTCAAGGTCAAGCTAATTATATCTAAAAAACGGCTCAATCGATTTTGACCAAATTTCACATCCAGCCGTTTTTCAACACGAAGAAACTATTGGGCTAGGTCACATATTCGAGAAACTTCGATTAGTGGGTCATTTTTGGGTCACTATGGGTCAAGCCAATTTTATCTAAAAAACGGCTCTGACAATTTTCACTAAACTCTATATTCTACAGTTTCGGATTACGAGAAAACTATTGGCCTAAGTCACATGTTCAAGAAACTTCAATTAGTGGGTCATTTTTGTGTCACCGTGGGTCAAGCTAAATTTATCTAGATAGCTTCTTTAACGATTTTGACAAAATTTTGCATCCTACTGTTTTCGAGCATGAAAAGACCATTGGGATGGGTCTCGTGTTCGAGAAAATTCTATTAGTGGGTCATTTTGGGTCATAATGGGTCAGGGTCAAGTTAATTATATCTAGAGAATTGCTCAATCGATTTAGACTAAATTCTGTATCTAACCATTTTCGGGCACGAAAAGATCATTTGGATGGATCTCGTGCTCGAGAAAATTCTATTAGTGGATCATTTTGGGTCATAATTGGTCAGAGTCAAGCTAATTATATCTAAAGAACGGCTCAATCGATTTTAACTAAATTTTATATCTAACCATTTTTGGGCACGAAAAGACCATTGGAATGGATCCACGTGTTCGAGAAAATTTGATTTGTGTGTCATTTTTGGGTCACTGTGGGTCAAACTATTTTTATCTAAAAAAATGGCTCAAATGATTTTCACTAAACTCTATATTCTACAGTTTTGGATTACGAGAAGACCATTGAGCTAAGTCACATGCCCGAGAAAATTCGATTAGTGGGTCATTTTTGGGTCACATTGGGTCAGGCTAAGTTTATCTAGATAACGGCTCTAACGATTTTGCACCCTACTGTTTTCGGGCACGTAAAGACCATTGGGATGGGTCTCGTGTTCGAGAAAATTCGATTAGTGGGTCATTTTGAGTCATAATGGGTCAGGGTCAAGCTAATTATATCTAGAGATCGGCTCAATCGATTTTGACTACTTTTTGTATCTAACCATTTTCGGGCACGAAAAAACCATTGGAATGGGTAACGTGTTCAAGAAAATTCGATAAGTGGGTCATTTTTGGGTAACCGTGGGTCCAGCTAAGTTTATCTAGATAACGGCACTACAATTTGACGAAATTCTGTAATCTATCATTTTCGGGCACGAAAAGACCATTGGGATGGGTCACGTGTTCGAGAAAATTCGATTAGTGGGTCATTATGGGTCAGGGTCAAGCTAATTATATCTAAAAAATGGCTCAAGACATTTTCCCAAAATTTTTTAATATACGGCCGTTTCTGGTCATGAGAGAACCATTGGGCTAAGTCACATGTTCGAGAAAATTCAATTAGTGGGTCATTTTGGGTCACAATGGGCCAGGGTCAAGCTAATTGAATCTAAAAACATGCTGAAAACATTTTGACCAAATTTTATTTTACGTATACCGTTTCTGGGCATGAGAAGAGAATTGGTCTAAGTCACATGTTTGAGAAAATTCCATTAGTGGGTCATTTTGGGTCACAATGGGTCAGGGTCCAGCTAATTTTATCTAAAAAACGGCTTAAACGATTTTGACTAAATTTTGTATTCTATCATTTTCGGGCTCGAGAACACCATTGGGCTAGGTCACATGTTCAAGAGAATTCGATTAGTGTGTCATTTTGGATCACAATGGATCAGGGTCAAACTAATTGTATTTAAAAAGCCCTTCAAAACATTTTGACATAATTTTGTATAATACCGTTTTTGGGCATGACAAGAGCATTGTGCAGGGTCGCATGTTCAAGAAAATTCAATCAATGGGTCATTTTGGGTCTTAATGGATCACGATCAAGCTAACTGTATCTAAAAAACCGCTCAAAAAATTTTGACAAAACTTTGTACTACACAGTTTCTGGACAAGATAAAACCATTGGGCTGGGTCGCATGCTCAAGAAAATTCTATTAGTGGGTCATTTTGGTGATAATGGGTCGGGGTCAAGCTAACGGCATCTCAAAAAGGTTGAAAGAATTTTGACAATTTTTTTTTGTTATACCGTTTCACAGTACAAAAAGACCATTGAAGTAGCTCACATCTGTCGATGAATTTTGGTTAGTGTTTTTTTGAATCAACGTGGATCAAGCTTATTTTACCTAGAAAACGACTAATGATTTTCACTAAATTTTGTATTTTCACTAAATTTTGTATTCCATCGTTTTCAGGCTCGAGAAGAGCATTGTGATAGGTCGGATGTTCGAAAAAACTCGATTAGTGGGTCATTTTGTGTCACTATGTTTCATGGTCAAGCTAATTGCATCTAAAACAGCAAGATGATTCAGTGGGAAAAATATATCGAGATAAACAGAAAGCTAATTTTGACCAAGCTTAGCTCGGTCATTCCTGCTAGTGTATAGTGAATTTCAGATTCAGAGAAAGGAAATAAATATCTGTAAGGAAAAGCAAATTAGATATAAATTTCCAAATATTCACTATGTAGTATCTTAGGTATACTGTATTGTTACAATTTAATAGATATTATGTATGTTGTTGCTGCTACATTTAAAAATAATCACAAAATTTTAAAAGTACTTAACATAAATTTCCAGTTTCAGATGAAAGAAAATCTAAATTAAATTGCGATGCAAAACATACATACTAATTAAAAGAATTTAGTAGTTAAATTTCTTTCATTATTTAATAAAAAATAGTAACACACTTAAAAAAAAAAAACCACTTAAATTTTGTTTAATTTTTAAGCGCATTTTACTCAAAAAAAAAAAAAAAAAGTACTGCAGCATATACGACTTAAATATTTATTTTATACATACATCTATATTAGGGATTGACCGAAGCAGCAATTTTGCCGAATACCGAATACCGGAGCTTCGGTCAAAGTGTACACCGAATATTCGGTATTCGGCAACCGAATACTTAAAAATTTTTAATATACATTTTTTCATATATTAACTTTTTTAATAAACTTTAATTAAAATTAAATTCTTAGTAATTTAATTCAGTTACATTTTTATTCTTAAATCTAATTTCACCAAAAAAATTTAATGACTACTTTCCACTCACAAATTCATTAACCCATCACTTATATTTTATTATTTTATCACTAGTCAATACCCAAAATAACCTATGAAAGTATTAAACTATACAGGCTATTATTAAGGGTAAGGATTGTTAGAAAAACTAAAGTTCATTCAAATAAAAAGAAACAATATTGTCATTAAGCTGATTTACTGATTGTCTAATTATAAACGTATTTAATAGGAATGTTCCCAAATACAAAAGGTATATCAATTTATACATTTAACTATTTTCTGTCAAATTATTGATATATATTATTTATATTTTGATTAATAGTTTAACATTGTGGTGATGAAGATAACAAATTTGAGCAATTTTAATGGTTATTAAAGCTATAGGATAGGCATAGAGGCATACTTATTTGATACATTTTCTTTAATATACACCTTAGATATACAGACATGAAATCTGACGTACTTATTTGAGGTGTATGGTAAAGAAAATACACATTAAATAAATTTAAATTAAGAAAACTAAAGTAGAAATAATTAAAATTAAATTATAAGAGAAAGATGCCCACCTTCCTTACTTTTTTTTTTCTCATCGTAGATAGTTGTTTTGATTCCACCCCTATGTAGGCTATTTTAGGAAAGAAAAAGTTTTTTTTATATTAAAAATGTCCTTTGACTTGTTTTTTGTAGTACAACTGAACTCTGAACTCATGCACCTAATATTGAAACTCATCGTTTAGCCTATTCTACTTCTAATTAAAAGAGAATTCTTCTACTTCTACGAAAATACTTACCCGCAATTATTCGGCCGAATACTTAAAAGTATTCGGCCGAAGCCGAATATTCGGTTTACATGCCGAATCACCGAATACCGAATCGACTATTCGGTATTCGGTCAATCCCTAATCTATATCTAATCTATTGTAATGTTCTTTATAGTCTAATTAAAAATATTGAAATAAATATTTTTTTACATAATAAGGGATAAATATTAAACTCCCCATTATTGTTATAAAAGGTTCGAATTTGCTTAGTGCATCTTTCTTAGGACAATTTTGAATAGATTAATTTGAAATTTAACAGATTACGCTAGCTTATTACAGATACTTTTTGTTCTTATTGATACAGTATGAAAGTTTTAACGTGATTCCTAAATTACCCTTTTATAAAAAAAAGGGTACATAAAACCCATTCAGGGTATGAAAGTTAAGAAGAAAAAAACTGTTAGTTAATTTCAAGTAAAATTTCCATTATACATGATGAATATAAACTGTCAAATTAAAAAAGTTTTACTGTGTAAATATAAAAATATTTCTTACAAAATTATTCGGCCAAGGCCGAATAATGGACTTCATACTCGGCCGAAGTGGAATATTCAGCAGACAGGCCGAATAATCGTTGCATCTCTAGTTTCTACTGCACTTGTCTATTTTACTATCGACCACTTTAAAAAATAGTAACTGTTGCTAAAGGATACACCACAACATCAAAAGTGCATAAGCAATGTGTCGTGTCACACTTGTTACAGTTCATGATTTCTTAGACAAGAACTGTGACTGGAAACCTCGTCCATAGAGGGATCCATAAGTCAGGAATCTATCCAAGCAAAATCTTTTAAAATACTAGGCGAATCTCCCGTCCTAAAAGCTGCAGAATAAATCTCTTTTTCTTGTTATAAGTTTTGTATTATTAAAATTAATTATTTATTTACTCAGAAATATAAAGAGATATAACATATGCAGCATAAATAATCAAGGGTGGGAAAATTAATAATTTTACTTGCGACTGGCAAGTTAATTTTCTTACAGGGAGTATGAATTTGTAAGCAGTCTATGAAAAACTACAGGCTATAGATATGCAAAAAACTTTATTTGTTTTACTACAGTAAAACCTCTGAATAACAGACACCTTGGGAGCACATAATTTGTCTACTATTTGGAAGTTAAAAAGTATAAATACACAGGAATTGGGGATTGAAAAAGTGTCCACTAAATAGAGGTGTCTGTTATTTGGGAATGTCTGTTATGGAGGTTCTACCAGGGATGCCGCGGACGCGCTATAGCACGTAAATTACGCGAAAAATCGGAGACGGGACGCAAAAAAATAGCTCTTACGCGTCCCACGGGACGCGTAATTTCGTCAAAAAATCGCAGAAAACAGCCGATTTTCGTCGAAGAATCGCGAAAAAAGCGCAAATCTCATCAAAATATCGCGCAAAAGCAGCGATTTTCGAAAAAGGGCCGCGAAAAAATAGCGTATTTCGTCAATGCATCGCGAAAAAAAAAGCAAATTTCGTCAAAAAATCGCGGAAATAAGCGCAAATTTCATGAAAATATCGCTGAAATAAGCGCAAATTTCATCAAAATATTGCGAAAAAACACGATTTTCGTAAAAGGGCCGTGACAAATTAGCGTAATTCGTTAAAAAATAGCGAATTTCGTCAAAAAATCGCGGAAAAAAGCCGAATTTTGTCAAAAGATCGCGAAAAAATAGCGTTTTTCGTCAAAGGATCGCAAAAAAGCACAAATTTCATGAAAATATCGCGGATAAAACGCTATTTTCGTAAAAGAGCCGCGACAAATTAGCGTATTTCGTCAAAAAATCGCGGAATAAAGCCGAATTTTGTCAAAGTATCGCGGGAAAAAAAACGATTTTCGTGACAGGCTCGCGAAAAAATAGCGAATTTCAACAAAAGGATCGCGGAAAAACGGTAATTTTGTCAAAGTAACGCGGAAAAAACGTGAATTTTGTGAAAGCACCAAAAAAGATGTGCAAACTAAACTTATAGGTAGAAAATTCATAAAATGGGATTTAATTTTTTTTTTTTTGTGGAGATTCTTAAAAATACAGCATGATTTCAGTGTACTTTGATAATATATTCAGTAGGTGGACCAGTGAAAAATCCCCCCCCCCCCCCCTCATTCTTACTGCATTGAAATGTCTCCTGCCTTCAGAACATTTAAGATTTGATGCTTATTAGTGATTTAGATGTAAATTTCCCTTCCAAGGAAAATGTCAGATTCCAACACAGATCTATACTGACAAATAATCCAATGGGAAGTATAATGAAAGCCCCCATTCATTCAACAAAAAGTACACCTTTACTTACCATAAGTATTCTTTTTTTCAACAAAAATATCTTTTTCAATAAACCCGTCTTGCTCCTTTTTAAAAGAATGCAAACATTAGTGATACTTGTTAGTGGAACTTGGTATCTTCTTCTCTCAAATAAACATCATTTTATAATTAAAATTGTATCTTGCATTTTTATTTTTAAAAAAATAAAGAAAATTTCTCTTAATATTTTTTAAAAATATCTTATTTGAGTGCAAATAATACTGGTTTTAATTCATTATTTAATTATTGTTAAAACAATAATTAATGCATTTCATTTATCTTTTCTAAATAAACAAGTGTCATTTATTCATTTAAAATATAAATTATTATTGACGGGACCCGCTTTTCTAAAAAAGGGACCCAGATTTTTGGGAATCCTGGGTCCCGGGGACCCAGGTTTTTTCAAGTACAGCGGCATCGCTGTTCTACTGCAGTTAATTATACTTTGAAATTTTTCAAATTACCACAAAATAAACATGGTAGATACTAAATTTTCCTCTGTTGTATATATTTCTACTGTTTATAGTAATAATAGTAAAGAGAGTGGTCGTAATGAATGGGCCATGGGGATGAATGGGCCATTAACAAAATATGAAAAAGTATTTGCAAAAAATTATTTTAGATGCCACCAATAGATGTAGATGTAGTTATTTGTTCTAGTAAACTCATCAAATTTTCCCATTAGAGTAGGATAGTCAAGAGTCTGATTGTAAATAGGGATTGACCGAATACCGAATAGTCGATTCGGTATTCGGTGATTCGGCATGTAAACCGAATATTCGGCTTCGGCCGAATACTTAAAAGTATTCGGCCGAATAATTGCGGATAAGTATTTTCTTAGAAGTAGAAGGATTCTCTTTTACTTAGAAGTAGAATAGGCTAAATGATGAGTTTCAATATTATGTGCACGAGTTCAAAGTTCAGCTGCACTACCAAAAACAAGTCAAAGGCAATTTTTAATTACAAAAAACTCTTTCCTTCCTAAAATAGTCTATATATGGGTGAAATCAGAACAACTGTCTATGATAGAGAAAAAAATAAAATAAGGAATATGGGCATCTTTCCCTTACTATTTAATTTTAATTATTTCTACATTAGTTTTTTCAATTTAAACTTATTTAATGTGTATTTTCTTTAATATACACCTCAAATAAGTATATCAGAGTTCATCTCTGTATACTAAAGTTTATATTAAAGAAAATACACACATCAAATAAGTATACCCCTATGCCTACCTTATAGCTTAACCATTAAATTAAAATCGCTTAAATTTATCTTCATCACCACAATGATAAATATTAATCAAAATATAAATATGTATCAATAATTTCACAGAAAATAATTAAATGTACAAATTGATATGATACCTTTTGTATTTGAGAACATTCCAATTCAATATAATGTATATAATTAGACAATCAGTAAATCAGCTTAATAACAACATTGTTTATTTTTATTTGAATGAACTTTTGTTTTTCTGAGAATCCCTATCCTTAATAATAGCCTGTATAGTTAATACTTTCATTAATCTGGATATTGACTAGTGATAGAATAATAAAAAATAAGTGATGGGTTAATGAATTTGTGAGTTGAAAGAAGTCATTAAATTTTTTTGTGTAATTAGATTTAAGGATAAAAATGTAACTGAATTTAATTTTAATTAAAGTTTATTAAAAAAGCTAATGTATGCAAAAATGTGTATTAAAAATTTTTAAGTATTCGGTTGCCGAATACCGAATATTCGGTGTACACTTTGACCGAAGCTTCGGTATTCGGTATTCGGCAAAATTGCTGATTCGGTCAATCCCTAATTGTAAAGTAAATTTTTTCCCCTTTTCACTAAAATAAATAAGCGAAAAAATTATTATTTTATTGCAGATATTTGCATTAGCAAGTCTTTACATATCTGTAAATTAATTTTAGGATGTATTTAGATGTTATTTGAATTCAATGTACTAAAAAAACCTGAATATATTTCATAAGTACAGGTGGGGCTGAATGGGCCACCTTTGCCCTAATCATGAAAATATGGTTTTTCTTTCTTTTTTTCTGATTTTCTCTTTAATGTGAAACATAACTGCCTGTCATGGATTTAGATTAAATTACTGTCTACTTAGAATAAGTTTATAGTGATGTCTAAAAAATAATTTGCACATTTTCACCATAAGAAATATTAGTTATTTATTAGAAACATAAGTTAGATTATATAAATGATTAAGGTGAACTGTCCACCTGGTAACAGAAAGTTCGAGACGGGAGACGGACGTCGCAGATTTTCTTTTCTCGATTGCAGGTTATTTTTCTATCGAACCTTTATTTCGCTTTATATTATGTTTAGCTCTTTATTACTTAATACAAAAACTTAAGATTATTATTAGTAAAATTAATAAAATGCATAATAACGAAGGTAAGTGATCGTTTGATTAATTAATGCTTCAATTCTAAAATATTTTACCTGCAGATTATTTTCTGCCCCTGAAGTATCTGTTGCAGAAACTTGGCGAATTTTTTGCTACTGAGACTGTCCAGTTGTTGACCACACCTACCAGTATTTTCCCATTTGGTATAAAACAAGAATAATTGTTTATATTCTGAATCTGATGAGTAGAATAAATAATACCAAAAATTTACACTAAATAGTCAATTAATAGGCAGTTCAACTCTGTTACACCCATATCGTTTAATATTAATTTTGAAAAATATAAATTTCGTTAAATCATAATGTGTATTATCTATTATTTTTAGGCATATTTTATGTTTTCTTTCTTATAATCTCATTTTGTCATTTTTCTGCTGTAATTATGCGACCTTATAATATCACTTTTGATGTTTATAAATTTTGATAATCATTGTGTATTACTTACTATTTCAGTATGCTTTTGATCATACCATGTCAAGTGCCATTCATTTTGTCATATTTGGTGAATAAAAAGATTAATTCCACATGTTTTCATTGAATTCAATTAGTGGCCCATTCAGCCCCATGGGTGGGGATGAATGGGCAAAATTTCTATATTAAATATTTATTGGAAGATCTCAGATCTTTATATAATTCTTTCTCTTTTTTTAAACAAAACTTTACATTTGCCCCATAAACGTTTTTTAAATAGCTATTTACAAGAGGAATACAATAAACTATCTATAGAATTACTTTTTAAAAAATGATTGTAATCAATTCCACATTTTCATTTTAAGGGATTAAACTTTTACAAAAAATGTCAATATTTTCACTCTCTAATCTAAAACATGTAAAATATTCCATACATTTCTTAATAACATAATGATCCTTATTTAAAATATACTAGTCAAGAAGTAATTTTAACTTTGGAATGGTGTGCAAGAGGATGGGATTATATTACAGTAAAAAAAATAGGGCAACTGACACACAGAAGGGTTACAAAAATTCAATCTGTCGTCCAATACAATTCAATTAAACGAAATTTCATCGAAATAATCAGTTTTAAATATAAAATCTTACAGAATTAGCTTATTAATACTTATATCAAATGTAACTATAAAAGTAAAAAAACACTTCGAAATAAAACTGTGAAAATATATATTATATATTTTTTTAAAGAACAGATTTACAGAGAGACTATCTTTTGATCTTTTTATTACTTACATTTTCGTCTTCAGTCATTGTGAAATTTTAAAATCGGTAAATACAAGAAGAATAAACTAATGTTAAATATTGTCAATAAATAAATTCAAGACGGCAAAGCAAGTTGCATCACTAAATTATCCGGAATGAATAACTCTCCTTGAATGAATCCACAACTCCTTGTTTAAATACAAGGAGTAAGTATATCGTATAAGTATCAGTGAAATGTGATCACACTCATGCTTCTGGTGAAAAATACAGGAAAGTTCTCAATTTAAATGCTACGGCCGTATTCTCCCCTCATGCGGAATCGGAATATCGTACTGAATTCAGTGATTCCGGTTGTTATTCCGAAGATGAGCGATTCTCCCCTCAAAGTTCGGAATTCAGGCATTTCGAATAACCGGAATATCTCTTACTTTTTTCCGGCTGCTCAGAGGCAGGTGGAATATCCATGAACATAGAATAGAGAAGGACTTCACACGAAATAGTGTAAATATCGTGTCGCGATTTTGGTTTTGAATGAAGGGATGGCAACGGTTAGAATACAACCGTGTACATACCAGCGCCTCTAGCGGACAACGCTCATTGGCTGGATCTCATTGATCAAAGAAGTTATTGGTAGAGCAAATTGAAGCAGACGAAACCAAGTACAACCGTGCGACAAAGCGCCATCTATTAGACAAATTTTCAAGGAACGGTTTTCTTCTTCTAAAACCTATTTCGTGAGAAGTCCTTCTCTATTCTATGTTCATGGGAATATCATTCGGAAGGCCGGAATCATGTAATGGCGGATGTAAACAGTTATTCTTTATGTATTTTCATAAACTATATCTTACGTTTTAAGTAATAAATCACATTAGATATGAATAATTTTTTTATTCATACCTGTTTTGCGGTCAAAATGGGAATATTTTTCAGCAAATTGGTATGTACCCATACAACCAAAGACTGCCTCCGGACGTCCTATATGGTCCTATATAGAGCCGAGAGGTCCGATACCCGTCAGATCCTGTATAGAGCCTAATTTGGACGTTCGCAGGACGGCAGAATCTGGACGAACCATCCACGATCGTCCGGTGTTCTCCTGAGAACATCCGTGTCACCTGTACGCATGCGCAAGAAATTCTGACTTCAACTGCTCTGACCGGTTGTTGTTGAAACGAAAGATTTTTTTTAAACAACTGTGTTCTATTATTTATTTCTTTTAATGAGGATTGAATTTATCCTAAAGGTAAGTAAACTTTCGAATCTTAACTTTTTAGAGTGAACTTTCGAGTTTTGCACTAAAATATAAGGCTTTTGTCGTAATCTATACCATGAGACAGGGAAACTTTCATAGAAAACATATAAACAGTTATAAGCATTTTTCATATAAATACTCGAAATAATAATGTTGTATGATCGTAAAACAAACCTTTGTTCATTATATTTTTACTGAAATAGTATTATTTTTAAAGATAGATCATTTCGTGAGTCATCAAAACATTGTTTATGACCCATTGTTTGGGTGTTGTGTTAGATATAAAAATACATTAAACAATCATTTTGGTGATGAACAAGTAAAAATATTCATAAAGCTTTAAATTCAACTTTTAAATCTATTTAACCATTAAATTTATTTATCTTTAAAAAATCTAATAAAAATACTCGTAAAGTATATTTCATTCCAAGAATAACCTGCTTATAAAATTAATTTTGTATAAGATAAGGATTTTTAAATTTTCTAACTAAGTCTACATGTGGCCCAATAGCAAAGATCCAGTTGGGGACCCTGTGTGACGCTTTAACAGCTTCAATTTGCCTTCATTTATACATATATGGGCAATTCTTTGAGAAACAGGACATAAATAGCAAAAACTTAAATAACTCAGAATTTTATCAAAACTTGGGGTTTTGTAGTAAAAAGTATGCACTTTTCATTTATTAGCAAATTCTTTACATTTATGGTCTTAAATAAATCCAGAAAGACAAGTTTAAACAGGTATCCAGAATAGTATAATTTAGATAAATACCCATACAAAAGTATAAGATCATAAATACTACATAAAATATGTTATATTTCTATTTGTTTTTGGTCTGCTGATTTCTAAAGAGAATATTTTAGCAAGGAATATTGTTAAAATAAATATATATGAGGTTCTAATTATATTAATTAATAAATTTTAATGAAGGTAATATATGATGTAATTCCGTTACTACAATGATGTGAAAATTTTATTTATTTTAAGAATAATACTACTAAAAATTAGATATTCAGTTTTTTCTTAGTGGTTCACTGAAAGAATAAAGTAATACAAAAAATTTTGTAATATGTTTTTTAATTAGTGGTATACTTAGTGGTAACGGAATTACATAATGAGTAACGGAATTACAGTAACGGAATTACATTGTAATTTTTTATGTTGTTATTAAATTCTAGGTAATGGGAAAAGCATATTTAAACAAATTTATATAATATTTTGTTGTATTCAAGTATTTTTAATTTAAAATAAATATTCAGTGTTATTATGTTTCAGTTCTGTTTATCTAAAAGGGAAAAAAAAGCAGCTGTATTATGACTGATACAATGTAAACAATAGGTTTAGTTTTGTACAGTTTTTGTGAAGTAAAATGAACAATTAAACTTTTTAAAGTTTAGTTGTTTAAAAAAGATTAGTTATGAAACAACTAAACTTTGTAATACAACTAAACTTGTTTGCAAACACACGTTTTCCAGGTAAACATTGACTGAAAATGGCTTTAACTGCTAAAGAAAAGATGAAGAGATACAGGGAAAAATTAAAAAGTAATCCTGAAAGAATGGAAAAAATAAAAGCACAAGACAGAAAAAGAAAAAAAAATGGCAAAGTTGAATATGAGTAAGAAGAAATTAGCAAGTGAAAGAGTGAAAAACAGAAAGCGTGTTCAAGAGCATAGAATAAGAAACAAAAAATCTTCAGAAGACCACACGAATAATCAAAGTTCAGTGAAAATGCTTGTGACAAGTCTGATGACACCTCAGACACTAGGAAAAGCAAAACAACGTGTTAGTAAACATTTACCAAGATCACCAAGGAAAAAAAAGATTGTATTAGAGGAACTAGCCTATGATGTTGGATTGCTTTCAAAACAAAAAGAAGCCCAAAAAACAAATACTCTTGCATTAAGTTCTGAAATCAAAAGTAAAGTAGAAATGTTTTTTCTGGAAACATCATGGTTTTGTCCAGGAAAAAAAGACTATCTGACTATATAAAAAGGTACAAAGAAAATTAAAATTCAAAAGCAGTTCATGCTTTCAACTCTAAAAGAAGCACATAGTATGTTTTTGCAGCAAAATAATGATGTGAAAATAAGTTTTTCAAAATTTGCAGCACTGCGTCCAAGGCAACTTTTGCTACAACAAGATATCCCCCACACTACTTGCTTATGCAAGTACCACGAAAATGTAAGGCTGCTGCTAATTGCTTTAGAAAAAGTTTTACCACAAATCCCAATATCTTTCAGAGAATTTTGTTCTGTTATCACTTGTAATCAGGATAATGAAAGATGTATGTTCTCTGAATGCAACAACTGCCCTCAACTTTCTTCTCTTAAAGCTTGTGATGACTTTGAGGAAGTCAAAGATTTGGAAATAGAATGGTATCAGTGGAAAACAGATAATACCAAAGTGCTTAAAACTGTTAAAAATGGGACTGTAGAGAGATGCTTTGCTGAATTAGAAGAACAAATTCCAAATTTTCTGCATCACACATACATAAAGAGAAGACAAAGTGAATCTTTCCAATTTCAAAAATTAGATGTCCAACAGAATAGTTCTAAAGTAGTAATCCAAGTAGATTTCGCAGAGAACTATACGACGATGAACCAAAACGAAATTCAATCATCTTATTGGTCATACAACCAAATTACTCTGTTTACTGTCTGTGCTTGGGAAGGAGAAAACATACACTCCATGGTTATTGTATCTGATTATATGTCACACGATAAATACGCAGTAATAACATTTTTGAAATTAATAATTCAGGAACTAGAAACTAAACATAAACAATATGATGAGATAGTATTTTTTTCTGATGGAGCATCTAGCCAGTTTAAACAAAAGTATTTGTTGTGCGCTCTCACTCATCTAAAAAGACATATCACATGGGAGTTTTTTGCCACAAGCCATGGTAAGGGTGCCGTAGATGGGATTGGTGGGGTGGTGAAAAGAATTGTGTCGACAGCAGTGTTATACTAGGAAGAGCAAATACAAAATGCTGCAGATTTTTTCCGTGTGGCGAAATCAAGATGTGAAAAAATTATGGTGTTATACTGTGGAACAAAAGAAATAGAAAGTAATATGCAAGAGTATAATAAAATTTGGGAAAACATTTTACCCATTCCTAATGTACGTAGTCTACATTTTGCTAAAGTTGTCGGTGAATATATGCTGGAACTAAAAAAAATGTCTTTTTCAAGTGTTTCTACATGTCACAACTTTAATCCCGAGCCTTTCTGTGAGCAGCTTAGAGATGAACTTAATCTGCCAGTTTGTAGTGGACAGTGGGTTTTAGTAAAATATGTGCCTGCTTCTTCAAGCAAGAAAATAGAAATTGCACACCATTATATAGGACAAGTACTTTCCAAAGAATCCTCTCAGTTATATGTAAAGTTTTTAAAACGAAATGGGGACACCTTTATCTGGCCCTCTCAAGATGACTTTGATTATGTTGAACAGAAAGATGTTTTGATGACCCTTTCTGAACCACAAATGGATTGGCAGGGTCATTTAGTCTTTAAAGATGGCCAATTTGTAAAAAAATATAATGTAAAGTAAAATCATAGCAACATTTGTGTTGTATCTTAGTGCTAGAAATAAAATTATGAATTTAAAAAGCCTAATTTTTAGAAGATGTAATTCCGTTACCATTGATGTAATTCCGTTACTTCTATTTAAATTGAAATTAAAAATATTTACTAATGAGTATATTCTGAGCAATAAGCGTTTCTTAGAGTATAACATCTAGTTAATAGAACCACATAAAACAAACAATGATAGCATGGTTAGATTCATAGGAATTTAAATTTGACCAAACAACACTTTTGTCTTTGTCTTTTTTCTGTAATTCCATTACCAAGTATTTAAAAATTTCTATATTATTTGAGAAATTTTTCAAATGCACGTACTTTTAGTTCTGTGTCTGTAGTTATTATTTCTGCAAAAAATTAGAACTTTATAAAATAATAAACAGTCTTAATTCTAATAAAAACTTATAAATTTGTTCTGATCTGTAATTCCGTTACCAAAGAATTACCCATATACTGTATTAAAAAAGTATATATAGCTGGTTTTTAGCTTGCTTTTTTTGGATGGGGGGAGTTCAGTGAGACACACAGCACCCCTGAAAAAAAGATAAAGTACACTGTTTTAATTCTTCATTTTAAAAAATGTGTCACAGTTGCTTTCTATTGGGTTTTTATGTTGCATTTCTGTGTTGTTTGTTGTTTTGATGTGTTTAAAATCTGTCGTATTTTCAAAGAAAAGATTTTTAGAATAGCTTATTTCATCTGTTTTTCATTATAAATAACATTTTAGCCTTGTCTGTGTTCCCTCTAAGTCATTATTTAAAGACGCTGCACCTGTCTTTTTAAAATTGGCAAAATACACCTTGCTTTCTTTTTTTAATATAGTGAAATGTACCCCTATTTTTGCAAAAATATCTCATAAAACTCTTCGACGAATCGCAGTATTGCAGTATTTCAAAATCCGTGTGCCCTAGAGCTTTCAAAAATTATAGAACTTCCTTATTTCTTTAGGAAAACAGGTTATTCAATCATCGTAATCCAATTGAATGTTCCAATTGAACGTGATTTTTAAATTTTTAATCCATAAAATGATTTAAAGTTAATGTTTCTTTGTTTACCATACATAAAAATCTTTTTTTTTTTTTTTTTTTTTTTTTTAACAATCACTACTATACTAAACATGTTAATGCAATTTCTCTTGAAAAAATAGTTCAAAATATAAGAAACACTCTATATCTCAAGTTGAAACATCATGTAGGTGCAAATATTTGCACCTGTTTAGTAATAAATGTTTTTGAATCATGTAATAATCACATTGTTTTATTTATTTTATTTAAAGTATTCTTCCCTGTATTTATTTTCTGTTTACAGTAGTAAACACTAGGCCTGGTAGCAAAATTTTTTTAAATTCTTGCTCCATCCCATATATTTATTAGTTCTGCAAGCCCAGTAGCAGAAACAGTGCAGCACGGCAGCGGGCATTGTAGATTATATTAAACTTTGCAGATTAATCCACCAAGTTAAAAAGAAATGCTGGGGTTAAAAAATAGCTGAAATTTGCTTAAGTTGCTAGATTTATTGTATTTATTGTGTCCTTATATTATATTTTCTTTATAAAGGGAAATTTTGATTGCTTTAAGTGTTTTTGTCATTTCTTATGATAGTAGGCTTATTGAGTCGCAGATAAATTTTAGTTTGCTGCAGACTGACGCAGAAAATTCTGCTTCTGTGTCTGCAAGTGTACATGATCTTAAAACTGAAAGTAAATAATACCATTTTTCAGACATAGCATTTTTATTTTTTAATTTTTATTGGTACTTTTGTAATAATTTTAACTGGATGTCTAAACTCATTATTAATTTCAGTACTTCTCTTTTATCCCATCAATCACTTTTCTTAAAAAAAAATTATTGCCAAAAAATTTCAATAACTAATAAATAAAAAGTAAGAATGTTATCATTGAAGTTAAAAAAAAAAAAAAAAAAAAAAAATCAGAAAAGCTCTGCTTACTAATTTGCTAACTATCAATTTTAAACGATATATTTTATAATATACTATTATTGAAAACTGAAATAAAAATCTTTGATATTTAATACATTATTTTTCTTAACTGTCCCTCTCGTCTGGTGAATGTTTAAGCGATATCAATTGAAACAAATCTATTATATGAAACTATGCATCATAAAATTTGTTCAATAGTTTTTCCTCTTTTAATATCATTTTGTTGCTGTTTAAGAACATAATTGTTATTTTAATCAACAAAATATCTAATAAATCAGTAAAACATCATTAAAAACAGATATAAACACATTTGACATCAAGTAAATGTGCCGCTACGATCATGTAATTTTGGCATTCAATTTTATAGTTTGATGGTAGCTTTTTCGGTACTCCTCCATTATCTTGTCGACTGCTTTCAATAAAAATAACTTTGGCTAAAATAGGATTAAATGCCAAAGATATATGATTGTAGCGTTACATTCACTTGATGTCAGATGTTATTTTAATCCATAATGATGTGTTTATGTCATCTTATATGTGATATCTTGTATGTGTTTGTCATCAGGGAATTTTTAATTTGACCTTTTTCTGTATTTTTAATGGTGTTTTATTGGTTTACTAATTATTTCATTAATTAACATAAGAGTAAAGCTTTTAAATGGTGGCACTATGATATTAAATGAGAAAGAGCTTGAAAAATTTGTGATTCATAGTTACCTACAATAGATCCATTTCAACTGACCATTACAAACATTCACTAGCCGATAGAGGTAATTAAGAAAATAATGTAAACAAATAAATATCCAAGATTTCTTTTTCTGTTTTAAGATATTGTTAATTTATTGTTTAACATTATTGATAGCTGAAACTTTAGTGAGTGAGTCTTTTCCAAATTTTTTGTTTTTGTTTTATTTTGGTTTTTTTTGTGCAGGGGAGAGGGGGGGGGGGGGGTGTCCAATGGCTTCATTCTTCCATTTGTTTACTGTGTATTACAAATTTTAAAATTGGAGTTTGTTACGATAGAATAGTTTTTTTTTTTTTAATTTTAATGAAAAGGGTCAAATATCCAAGATTCCTTTTTCTGTTTTCATTAATTTTATTGTTTAAAATTATTGATAAGCTGACACTTTAAAAAGTGGGGCTTTTCCAATGCGCTAATTATTTCAACCCTGATCGTGAAAGGGATTTTTATTGAAAATAACCATGCGATATTTCTAAGATATTTGTAATTTTATGCCAGAAGTTTAATATGAGTTTTATTTTATTACTTTATTGAATAACAGTTATTTATTCACTTATTTTAAGTATATATTTGTGATTTAATAAAATAGTTTGAAAAAGTCTGTAATTTTCAAATGTTATATTTTTAAAATGCTCACTGTACTATCAATTTTTTCTTTAATTTTTCAAAGGTTTCAATTCACGTGATTTTCCTTTTGTGCCAACTAATATGCTTGGCGACAGCAGGGTTGTAATTTTAACCGGTCAAAATTGATTTTGACCAGGACACTGGATAAAAGTGGTTTTAACCGTCCAAAAGTGGTCAGAAATGGTCAAAAGTGGTCAGAAATGGTCAAAACTGCTAAAAATGGTCTTAATTTTAATAATTTTTTCTTTCCAATTAAAAGTAACTTAATAAGTAATAAAAGTAACAGGCAGTTAAAAAAATAATACACTGATAAGTTAAGGAGGCTCATTAGTAAAATATGCTTATGCAATACAATAAGAAAGCTAGATCCATAATTGCCCTTTCATTGTTAATTGCGTATCAACAGGGAAAAAGTCATTCTTCCTTTCAGCTGTTGATACAAGGGTATCTAAAAAAACTGCCCAGTATTGTTTAAAACTAGCAGCTGATGATAAAGAAGAGGTAGAAAACAAGTTTGTAAAGTAAGAAGTTTTGTAAGTGACAATGAAAACAAGATTAAACGCATGAGAGATGATTTTAAAAATGCATATACAGACGAACTGTTTATTTCTTATGGATGTGCTGCACATTATTTGAATCTTGTGGCACAAGATATTACAAACACAAACAAAGTTAGTTCAATAATGAAGATGTTATTGAAATGAAAAATTGCAGATGAGCATAATGACATTGATGCTAACATTGTTAAAATCATTAACAATGTAGGCATATACAAAGAAGTAAAATATTTACAAAATCAATTTATTTCCCTTGCTATAGATAAATTTGAAAAAGAAGATGCTACTATATCTGATGCATGTGACGAATGGTTAAGATTGCTAAAAGAGAAAGATCTTGAAACTTATTCTAAAATGATAGTCTCAATTTAATGAAAATGTTACCCCAGTTCATTTTCTGGCTTATTATGCTTAATCCTGCCGACATGGGTCATGGGTAAAAGTATTTATGAAGAGCAGCAAGAAATAGCAAGGCAATGGTTACACAATAATATTTATCCTACCTTTTTGCCTCTTGTGATTGCATTTCAAGCAGAACCCTTACCATATCCAAAATCCTGTTTTTCTGAAAGTGTAAAAGATACAATTGGGCCTGATATCTGGTGCGTAGCAATGAAGAAGGTTAAAGGAATTGATATAAAATTTGTTGAATTCACATTACATATAATGAATTGTTGTGCCAGATCGTCATCAATTGAAAGATTGTTTTCTAAATTTGGAATAATCCAAAATAAATTACGAAACCATCTAAGTTTAGAGACAATCGCAAAATTTGTTACTTGTAATCATTTTTTAAATTCAATACAAATTACATAAAAACGTAAAAAAGCTTGTGTAAAAAAATAATTAAAACATTTGTGATGCATGAGTATCTTGGTGTTATGTTATTTATGTTATGACTTTTTAAATTTGGTATTTGCTGATGTTATGTTACTTATATTATGACATTTTTAACAAATGTTAACTTAGTTTTTAACATATGCTAGTAAAACATATTTGATTAGTAGTAAATAAATTGAATAGTCAATTTCAGTGGTCAAAATGGTCAAAATTGATTTTGACCAGGACGGTTAAAACCGGTTTAAACCACTGGTTAAAACCGCCATGGTTAAAACCGAGACAACCCTGCGACAGTGGTGTCTGTATAACGGAAAAGTACCTCCATTTGTTTTTTAGGCATTGCATACAGTTTAAGATACAATAGTTTTTATTATTATTATTTTTTTTTTAATGAAAAGTTGTCAATGGGTAGAGCTTTTTATTTATTTTTTTTTTTTTTTTAAACCTCGCACAATATTATTATTTTATGACTTTATTTATAAAATTATATACACAGACATGAAAATTAATGGTTCAAATTTTAATATAATAGGTATCACTAAAGTGAAGAATTTCTTTTAAGCAAACAATAATGTTGATTATTTTCTCACAGCTTGTTAGTTTCTCTCCTGCATAATGCAAAAGATGGGATAATTAATCTGTTAGTCACAATGCTTGTTTGTAACGAGCAAAGTCATATAATTTTATTTTACTTAAACTTGCAGAAGTTTTTCTAAATACTATATTAAGTAATCAAAATAAATATTCCTATATTTAATATATTCCTGCTTAGATTTCCTTACTGTTGCTAGTTTATTTTACAATTTGATTCAAATTAAATTTGAAACCATTTTTTCTATTACATTCAGGGTTGTAGTGGGTAGCTGCCCGCCCGGGCTGGGTTTTATATAAAAAACCCACTTAAAAAGCCCGGGTTTTTTTAAGAGTATTTCTGGAAAGGAACAAATGATGTATTTGTTCATGGTTATTTTGTTTTTTTTTATTCACTTCTTTGAATCTTAGAAAATATATTTGTACTAATTTACTTGCACTTTTAGATTGGGAACCCTATAACTTTAAAATGTTTTAGCTTTTAATTTAAAACGTAAATTTAAGCTTTTCAGTTAGCTTCAAGAGTATTATATTTACTAAACTTATTATATTTATTAGATTATTTTAATGTACTTTTTACTGCTGAATCCGAAAATGACCTTCATTTTTAACCATCACTTAAGGAAAATAAAATAAAATAAAAGTTTTACATCTGTTTTATAGTATCAGATGTTTGCTATATTTTAACTTTGACATTTACGATTTTCAAAAAAATTATAACGTGATGGTTAAAAATGAAGGTCATTTCAGATTCAGTGCTAAAAAGTACATAAAAACCAATTATCAAAAGTTAAAAAACTCAGCCGTCTCCTCTATTTTATAGTATTTGATTTTTGTTATTTTTTAACTTTGACAATTTATGATTTGCAAAACATCCTGAGATGATGGTTAAAAATTAAGGTAATTCCCAGATTCAGTGCTAAAAAATACATAAAAGTTAAAAAAACATAACCATCGCAATCTTGTGTTAACTAATCTAAAACTTTTTCTTAAACTTCTTGGCAGTAATCTATCCGAAATTTTTTGTGTTATCCTGTAAAATAAGTATGAATGGTAACCACCGAAAATCATAATATTAGATTGTCATCAGATTTACATAAGTATATATGTAAAATTTAGTCTTGATCGGATATTTGAAACTTGAAAGTGAGTTAAATTTCGAGTACAAATTTTGAACTGGGAAAACATACATACGATCGTTGAAGTTAAATAAAATAACATAATATTTGTTAAAAGAAATAGTCTCAAATCCTTACAAAATAAAACATATGTTAAAATACAATAATTTTAGACAATCTGAAACTTAATAAAAGTTAACTCAATCATAACACTTTACTATTTTTTTCAAAGGGCTGATACACATGAAAAGTTCTTTGAATACTTTTAAGTACTTAGGATATGACCCCTCAAAGCATGGCCAAACTCATTTGTGTTCAGATGCAGAAAAGTGATATAAGTCATGCATTTTTAAAATTTCATAACTCAGTCAATTTTAGTGTTATATGAACGGGACTTTTTTTGTCTGTCTTGTCAGTGTAATAGGAAAGTTTTACTAAATATAACTTATAGCACCTTGGGCTCTATAAACACTTAAATTCATAATTTAAGAAATGTTTTTATTGACCCAAATCGCTTTTAAAATATTTCTTTGCCTCAAATGAAAACATTTTTGTAATATTTAAACTATATGTGTATGACTAACGGTTTAGGAATTAGCCATTGGACGCCATTGAGAGTGGACACCCTGTATATACATAAGAAACATTTTTGTTGTAAGATATTTTTTATCAACATTTGCTAATCTTATGATAATTTCAAAGGTGCAAGTTTTTTTTAAGTTATATTTATATTTTATTATTAAATAACACAATTGATAGCTTTGCAATTTAAAATTTGTTATTTAAATTAAAGGGATCATATAATATATATGTATTTTAAGAACAGAGAAAAATATTGAGATCCTTATTAATACTATGAAGTCATTCCCATCTATTAGACTATGAAGTGTTTGTTTACAAAGATTGTATTTGAGATCAGGATTGCCACTTGTTTCGGCAATCAAATTTCTTGCGCTTTCCTAAGCAAAAAATTAAATTTTCCCTGAGTAACTCCTCTGAGAATTTTCAAAATTTCAACGGATAAATTTTGCAAAGTACCAAAATTTAGTAGCCAATTTACCCGGGGAAAATTACCCATTTAACCCGGGTTTTTTAATAGAACCCGCCCGGGCTGGGTTTTTAACAAAAAACCCGGGTTTTTTACAACCCTGATTACATTGTACTTTACTTGACAAACATTTTAATCTTATAAAGCTTAAAAGCCTTATCTTTCTAAAAACTGATTCATTATCTGTATTATATAAAACTAAATATATTTAAAAACATTAATATGTTTGTTTACATCTTGAATTTATTTAAACATAATTTAAAAAAAATCCATTGATTTAAATCACGATTAAAACTAAATTGATTTAAAATAAATGAACCCTGCGATGGAATAATGAAGTACTTTAATTTCTTTGAATTTGTTTAGATCGAATGTAAAGATAATAGAAGCTGCTTAATGCCACGTGTGATCATTTATATTAAATTTTATTTTGAATTGTTTTGACTTTTGTATCTTCAGTTATTTTATTTATTTTTTGTAGGCACAAACTGTAGGATCCAAAAAGTCCCAGCATGGATAAATGAAGGTTAAAAAGATACTGCAAACATCCAGCATTCAAAGCTCAGTTCTACATAAAATGTTAAAGAAATTAAATTTCAAAATTGGTAAGTTTTTAAGTATTTCTGAATAAGGGTCCATAACAATAAAAATTCATATCAAGCCTATGCATATTTGTATCTCCCTGTTATATATTCTTTAATTATACTTTTCTGCAGCAAAATTATAATTGATATTTTTTATTGATTTTTTTTAATTGATTATAATTAAATTACAATTGATTTTTTTTATTGACATAACTGCAATTTTAATGTAATCAAATGATAATCATAAAAAAACATTTAACTATTTTTAGTTCAAATGTATCTATATATTAATTAAATTAAACTTTACAAAGAAAATATAAACAATTTTTTGCAACAAATTTAGTCGAAAACAACTTTTATAACTAAGTGAAAATCCATGTTTTATAATTTTCATTAATAAATATATTGAGAAAATTAATTATTATTTATTAACATGTATATTGAGAATCTAAAACTTAAAGTAAAATGTAGTTTTGGTTTGGGTTTAGACTTAGCAGTTATATCAAAACTAAATATGTGGGAATTGAAAATTATATATTATATGCGTTCAATTGTGCTGTCATTTTGGTGAGAAACCAGGTTTGCTGGCTTTTTTTTTTTTGGGGGGGGGGGGGTTAACCACTTTTAAGAAGCTGGCTTTTATTGAAAAAAAGCCGGTTTTTATTTTTTAAAGTTGGTTTACAGCTAATTCGTTTTAAATTTGGATCAATTAATTTATAATACGTTTATAAATATTTTCTACTGAGTAAATTATAAATTTCTATTAAATTTTCTCAAATAAATAAGTCTTTATAACTGCTAGAAAGCAACTGTGAAGGCATTATGTCTGAAAAAATAAATATTGAAAAGAATATAAGAGACTCCAAAAAAATAAATAAAATTTCTCTAAATAAAATTTTCAGAACCGGTTTAGAAAGTGAAAGTAACTTTATAAAAAAATTCTGAGACCAAAATCTATGATTTATATTTAAGAAAAAATGAAACAGAGCAAATGTTGTTTGGTCAGTTTCTAACCGAAATGTTAATACTGACATCATACTAAAGCGTCTTTTGTAAGCCAGGGGGAGGGGGGGGGGGTTAATTTGCTAATTTTTTATAAAAATTACCAATTTTTGTAGAATGAAAGATTTAAAAATAACATTTATAATAATGCCAGAACCACGACAATTTGTTCCTTTAAAATTGCATCCTTTATATACTTCACAAACAATACTATGTAGATGGGATCTATAACACAATCCAAATTTATTTTTAAACTGCAGAGATTATTGATTAAAACTCTTTGTTTTTTTTTTTTTTTTTTTTTTTTTTTTTTTTTTTTTTTTTTTAAACTAGTTTTGGAAAATAGTCAAATGCAACTGAAAAATAATTTGAACAGAGACATGATATACTGCAAACATTGGTGTTAAATTAAATTGGAAAAGTTACTCTCAAAATTCTGAGACTGAAAGGCTAAACTTTTAAAAGCTGGCTTTTTCTTCTTTTTTACATTCATGTAAAGTGAAAATCACTTTGTTTAGATTAAAAAAGCTTTTAATATTTTATATTTTTTAAATTAATTTTAATTGTGATCTTGATGACGTAACTTACAAATAAACTGTTTAAGATAAAAGTTCCAATCAAGGGGGAAATAGAAGATGCACGTTAACTGGGAGCCTTAATGAAGCATAATAAATTTGATTATGTGAATAACCTTAAATATGGCAAATCAATTCAAATTTTCTTACATATGTTAATTCTCAAGTAATTTTTTATGCATACATTTTTTTTTTTTTTTATTTAAGTAAAAAGATTGGGAACTTTTATGTTTGCCAGGTGCAAATCCTGCCAACCGCAATTTTTTTCTCGTCAGTGACAGCTTTTATTTTTTGCTATGGAAATTAGAAATAATACTTTGATCATGAAATTAAATATTTTGCTTTGTGGTCTTCTTTATAAATTTTTGTTTTTATAAAACTTCTTTAAAAAGACAGTGTGAGAATTTTTTTATTTTTTCTGTATTTTAACTGATATTAGTAAAAGGCATGTATGTAATTTAATGAAAATTATGTATTTTAAATTAAATAAGTGAAGGGTTTATATTTAAAATTAAATGAATTCAACACAAAGTAGGGCTATAAAAGGAATTTTTGTCAATTTATCACCTGATATACTAACATAAAAGTAGTACCAATACCAAGTTAGAAATTAAAAATTCTCTTATATTCTTTTACACAAAATTTTGTTTAACTCCTCTAGCCATAATGATATTTTACTCTGAATTTTTATGTTTTGAAAATTATTTGTTTCAGATGCTGTTGAGAAAGAAACTTATATCAAGGGCACACATTGAAAGAGTATTAAAGGCATAGTTACAACATGTATAAGAACGTAAATGTTATGTAAAAAAAAGTCTATAAATGTAAATTAAAGTACTTTAAATGTATTTGTTGGTGTTGTTATTTTACAGTATTTTTTTCTTTCTTAACAGTGATTTAAAACGTATGTACTTCAGCAATTGCATTGTTTAAAACTTAAAATTCATGCATTCTAAAGCAGCGAGTAAAATAATTGTATAATTGTTTAAAAATATTACATCCATACTGCAATAGAAGATGTAAATAGATTTAGTTACAGGAGTTTATTAAGTATTTTGTAAAGAATATCATGATGTGAAGTGATTTTAATGTATTTTTTATGTGTTTAATGGCAAGCTTTTCATTTATTTACTATAAAAAATAATAAGGAATTCAATGGATCTCAGACATAGAACAACTAAATTGAATGTACTATTTATTATTTCATTAAAACCAAAACTTGACAGAACAAGTTATCAGGTAAGAAGTTTTAGATATAATGGTATAAATATTATGAAACTTTTATGATCTTGTGTGTTTTTACTTCAAGCTAAAGGGAAGAGAAAATATACCTAATTCTACCCTACCTAAAAATAGAAGTTTTTATTGCACTTGAAAAGAATGCCTATTTAATTGCTTTCATATTTAAAATCTGACATCATAAAATGTTATCATTATTTTCTTTTGATTTATCCTAAAAATTAAATACTAAAAATTTTTGGTTTGTTTAAAGTAAATGTAATATATATAATTGATTATTAACAGAACTTATTAATATATTATTAACAGTAAATATTGAGCTAAATGCTTACATAATTTTAAAAAATGTAATGTATTTCTCTTGAATTTTAATTTAAAGAAATGTAATTAGTTCAGAAAAAATATATAACAAATACAAAACATATTTGTTACTTGAGAATGAAGTATTTTCATTCTGAGTTTTCATTATTTCTTCGTCATGGAGTAGGTAATGTTCTTTATCTGTTTTTATAAATCATGAAAAAAAAAAAAAAGAGTATGAGAAAATTGATGCTGCTGAAGAATCGATAAAAATTCTGAGAATTTTTTTGTTAAAATGTCATTTAGTGCATACTCAAATTTTTCATTTTAAATGAAAACTTCTTGCACATTCACAACTTCAATTTTGAAACTAAATACATGAAATTTTTAAACAAGTTTACTACATTTTTCAATTCTCTCAAATGAGACACGTCTTAAATTGTGGTTGTCTAAATACACGTACACACATGAAGTTTGCAGACATTATTTTAATACGAAATTTTATTTCTTTTAAGTAGGGTCTGTATTAAGTTGTAACCGATGTTTTTGATGGTGGCCTTTCCCCTGTTGTATCTCAAAAATCTGATTAAAATAAAAATTTTGACAGTGTTAAAAAGCAAAGATTTTACCCTCTTATTTATTTATTTTTTTAGAAATATTAAAATTGCTATTTAACTTTATTTTTACCTATACTAAATAAAAAAAACTGCAAATTTGATGTATTTACGAATTTAAATGACTGTGGAAAAGTATGAGGAATATCAAAAGAATGAAATTAAATTTATTTAATGCATATATAACAATTGGTGTTGAATTCAGAGGGTGGCCCAGGAGGGAATCCTCCTCTTCCCCATATAGAAGGTTTGAGATTTATCCCTTTTAATGAACGGAAGTGCAATTTGACCCCCCAGAACTCTAAAATACACCCCCCTCCCCTGCCTGGAGCCACAGAAATCCCTCCCTGAGAGGTCTCAATTCAATACCGATAACAATATTTAACAATTTTTTAAACTGTTCTAAGAAAATGAGGAATTTTTTATGCATTCAGCTATTACTGATAAAATTTGTTACTTTTTCAAAAATTTCAATTCGGTTACTTTTTCATCACTAATTTTAATGCAGATTTTGCTTAGGAGTAAAATTCATTTGTTAGAAAAGTATATTAAGTCTAGACCAATAGACCCTTGCAAGGCTTTCGCACTGTTATCTTTACTGTAAATTAAGTGCATTTTTCCTAAATTTATATTTGCAATTTTTTTTTTAAACCAAACAAATTGTACTAATGTCAAAAGCTTTTCGTATAAAATCCAACTCAACTTTGTGTATTTACCTAAAAAAAGGGGTGTTGAAATCAGAAAAAATGTGTATGATGATATTAATCTAAAAGTATAAAGAAAATTAAGTTTGTTATATTAGATATGGGCGAAGAATCCTATCCAATGATACCCCATTCATCGTATGCTACTTATTAGTTGAAAAAAAGAGATGTTGATAACAGAAATAATAAATAATTTTTCTCTTGAAATGAACTAGTATTTTCTTCATATTCATTTTTCATGCATATTTTTAGTATAATTTATTTATATTGAAGGATTCCTATATTTGCGAAAAACAACAGGAAAAATAATCATACAAAAAGAAATCTATTAAAATATATTTTTCAATAATATAAATATAAGATTTTAAAAATCAAAAAATGAAGGGGGGTTGCAATTGCCCCACCTGTCCTTTCTAAATGATGCTTCTGATTTTTATTAATTCTATTTTACACTGACATTTCTATTAAAAAATAGTGGTAACCTGGACAACAATTGTCCAGGCTACCACTATTTTTTAATAGAAATCTTTCAGTGTGCGCTGTCGCTCAGTTTAAGATAAAATTAATAGAAATCTGAAGCCTCATCTAGGAAAAACAGGGTGGGGCAATGGCCCTCCCTTCCTATTTTATTTTTTTATATAAAGCGTCCGCTACTGATCCGAAGAGCATCCTATGAATGCCGCATGCCGGACGAGCAGAGGATGCAAATTCTATTTGTTTTATCTGGTCCTATGAGCGTCCTACTGTCATCCTATGAATGGTTGAAAATGACGTCCGAAGGACGTGATTAGGTGTCTCTTTCTGCTCCCCCGCGGACGTCCGCCGGATAACGATGGGATATTGTAGGACGTCCGACGGACGAGGCAATATACTGCATAGGACGTCTTTCGTATGTCTTCAGGACGTGTTTGTGTTGTATGGGTAATAAATTTTATTTTCTAGGTAAAAGTTTGCTTTATTTTGTAATATGGTAAAAAGAAATTATATTTTAGATTCTGTCTCCTTTTCACCCCGTATACTTTTTTGTTTACAGATTTGTTGATGAAGTAAATTATATATTTCATCCAATTTAAATATTGATGTGTCACCAGAATTGTTTAAATGACTTGTTAATATTTTGTAGTATTTGTTTAACATATCCATCTTTCTTATATAATTTGAAGATTTTAAGGTTTTTTTTTTTTTTTTTTAACTGAACTTAATATTTCTGAATGACCTTTGTAGCTACGTATAACTTAAAAACCTGTGCTTCAAGTATGTATACATACTCGTGTAATATTGTGTGTTGTTTTTTATTATTATTATTCAAATGTACTCCAATAAATTACAAAGTAGCCTCATGTTTTTACATTTCAGTGCTTAATAAGCCTTGTGTCCGACAGTTTTGCAGTTTTAAGAACTTTCATGTGATATTTTACAAATGAATTTAAAGTCTATGGGCTACAATAGCAGTTGCATTGCACTGTCTAAAGTATTTGTTTAAAATCTGAAATTAATAGTATCAAAGAGGGTTGAAAATTTGATTAGTGAATTAAAATGCCCTCATGACGTAGAAGCTTTGTAAGTTTTGAACTAAAGAAAGCTATACAGCCTTGCTATAAGGCCTTTTTGCATTATCAGTAATAGCCGCAAAGATTTTCCTAGTATACATGGTCCTATATCATTCTTTTTTTAATACATGACTATTTCTTTGTGTGAAAAAGTGTGATAACTAAAATTTGAGATTCTGCCTTTTCTCAAAACAAATTTTCTGAGTTCTCGAATTGCATCAATATAATTGGTCTGTTAGTTGTTTTATACTTTTAAATGTTCATGTTGCGTGTTGATGATTGCAGACAGAGGATTTTTATTATTTATAAAATCACTAATTGTTATATCTACATTAATTTCTTGTAAAATTCAGGCAAGAATTATTTATGCAATTTGTTATTGGATTACTAAAATCTTTTCTTACTTCCACATGGTATGTTTCTCTATTTTTGATTTGGTTTTGTCTATAGTTTCTTGTTAGTAACTTATGCTTAACTTGCTGTATACTCATTAAATAATAATTTTCTGTATTATGTGATGAAATAATGCCACCTGCTCTTATTTTGCAAGTTTTTTTATATACAGGGCCAGCCAAGTATAGGATCTGGTGGTGTTATATTGTTTTGAGGCTTTTTTTTTTCTTTAAACTTGTCATTAGTAGTTCAGTTATTCTTTTTATGATTTTACAATATTTAATGTTTAATGGAATCTTATATTTTTTAAGAAACAGAAAAATATTTCTTAGATGATGAAACACTTGTATTGCAGTTGTAATATTTCTTATTTTCTTTTTCAGTTGAAATGTAACCTGTAAATTGAATCTTCAATTTTTTGTCCACTGTGAAGTATGTGCAAGGTCTATAGGATCCAAATGACAAGAATTACGACTTATAGTGTCCAGCTGGTACCACTTTTAAAAGCATTAAGAGGTGTTATTTGTTCTCTGCTTTTGAGTGTGTATCCAGCTAGATTGAAATTTGGAAAGTGTGGAGTTTTGATGCCAATGGACAACATTGATTTATGACTCTTGGCTGTTTGCAAGTTGTTTTTTAAGCCAAGGATGTTTAAGGATTGTCACCAAACTCCTGTTCAAGTAAGAAATAAGACTAAAAAAAGCATTTATTATTGGAATTTTAATCGTGCTATTGTATAATATATAATTCAAAATTTATCTTCTTTGTTTACAGTTACAAAGATTAAATATTTGGTAAGTGTTTGTTTTTTTAAATTGGTATTTTTTGCATTGAATTTAAATAATAAATTTTAATATTTAACTGTATTTTACAGATATATATATGAGTATGTATCACTCAACTATTGCTCCCCCTCCCCTTTCCACTTTTTAAAAGTTCTTTTGCAAATTTAAAATATGAATAATTAATTAATTTATGTACTTACTTACTTTAACATCAGTTGCATTTAATTTTTATATGTAAAACATAAGCACAGCAAGAGGCTATTTCAGTCCCATGAAAACACCCGTTCACTAATGTTAATCCAATGGGAGAATTTTTTAAAGATATCTCGTTTGCATTTGAACATTTTAAAATTATTTATTTTTGAATAGCTGAGGTAAATCTCCACAAAGGCTGTTTTTTACTTTTGCTATATTGATTGCAGGTTTTTCTTATGAAGAGGCTTTCATTTCTGAAAGCGGTTCTGAAAGTGAAAGTGGCTTAATTAAAAATACTTGTAAACAAAATCGAAAAATGGTCTATGTTGTATAGATCTACCTCAGCTATCCAATGCCAAAAATATTCAAATGCAAACGAGATATCTGAAATTTCTCCCATTGGATTAACATTAGCAAACAGGTGTTTTCGCGTGGCTGAAGTAGCCTCTTAAGAGCTCACACTATCACAGGAAGAAAGGAAAACACTAATGTTTATATGGGGTCTTTATTTTCAAATTTCTCATTTGAATTTTAATATTTTTGAGCATAGGGTAGTTGAGGACGATCTATAACAGGCTAGTTTTTACTTTTTTGATTTTGGTTATAGTTTTTTTTTTTTTTTTTTTTTTTTTATTAGGATAGTTTCAATTTCAGAACCGGTTCCAAAAGTGAAAGTAATTGTTTTTAAATCTGAAACCAAACTCGAAAAAATAAAAACTAGCCTGGTTATAGATCGTCCTCAGCTATTTTTGAAAATAATGCCCCCATAGATTTAACATTAACATTTTCCTGTGACTAGTGTGGGCTCTTAAAAAGGTTACTTCAATCACATGAAATCACCTATTTGCTAATGTTAATCCAATGGGAGAATTTTTTAAAGATATCTCATTTGCATTTGAATATTTTTAAATGATTTTTTTTATTATTATTGCAATGGATAGCTGAGGTAGATCTACACAACAAAGACCATTTTTTGATTTATTTTACAGGTATTTTTAATTAGGCCACTTTCACTTTTGGAACCGCTTCTGAAATTGAAACTATCCTAATACCAAAAAAAAAAAAGAAAAAGAAAACTGTAACCAAAATTGAAAAAGTAAAAACTAGCGCAGTTAGAGATCGTCCTCAGCAATCCTATGCAAAACAATTATTCAAAAATATTAAAATCAAAGGGAGTAATTTGAAAATAATGTCCCCATAGGATTAACATTAATGTTCTCATTTTTTCTCATAACTGAAGTAGCCTCTTAAGAGCCTACACTAGTCACGGACAGAAACACTCAAGCTAATGTTATTCTTATGAGAGGATAGTTTACAGATTTCTCAACTTTTATTATACATTTGTAGTTTTTTGATTTACTTTTTTTATATATAAGGATAAATTCACTTGTGGAACCAGTTCTGAAAATGAAACTACCCTTATAAAAAATAAAAAGAAATGTGCTCGGTTAAATTGATGGCACTGAGCTCACAGGCTATTCACACTAATTGTATATTATACTCTTATTTTTTCAAAGAATAATGTCCCTTGAAAAATACTTCAATTTTGTTGTAAGTGAGGAAAAAATGGGAAATCACCTTTAGAATATCGATTTATAAAGTTTTCATATTAAGTGCAATATTTTTCAGTTTCTAATTTATATTACTTTTAAAAATATTTATCAACAATAAGTCGACTATTTTGAAAACATTAGATATACATAAAAAATATCGGATATTTTTGATATATTCAAAAATATATTTACGGACCCACCCTGGGTATAATTTTCATAATTTTTTTCGTTAACATATACATGTATGGGTATAATTTTAGATTTATGCGATGTCAATTATTTTACAAAGTACAAGTGCAAGAAGAGCAGATACTGCCATTTCTGCTATTAACTAATGAATTGACATTTGCAGTTTTTATTGTTTTATAATTACTAATTATAATTTCATTAATTATAAAAAATTATGGTACTTTTCGGTTAGCCGGGCGCCAGTGTTTATATATACATATGTATGTATATGTAGATATACATACATATGTATATATAACACTGGCGCCCGGCTAACCGAAAAGTACCAAAATTAAATTATGCTTCTTAGTGTCATCAAATTAAAGGTTTAATTGTTTTGGAAACCTATAACTCTTGATAGACATTCAGTACCTTAAATCAAGATTGAAAATCAGATTTTTTTTTTCTATTTTACACTTTACTTTGGAGTATATTTTGTTATACTGAAATAGTTGAGTTATTTTTCTTATAAACATTCATATAAGTTAAGTATTGATATTAAATACAGTAGAACCTCGCTAATCCAAACTAATTGGGACCAGCAGCTGTTCGTATTACAAAAAATTCGGATTACCCAAGATTTCGATAAAAATAGAAGCAAAATAAAAATGTGTGCTAAAAAAGTTATAAGTAGTAGTACAGTAAACATCCTGTAATCCGGAATCCTAAGGTACGGCATGACTTTCGGAAAAGAATAGTATTATTTGTTTAATCACTCCTGATGTCTATAATAATCCAATGGAACTTCAGAATGAGGAATTATGTAACAACTCATTACAAATGGTTCAAAATCGCGATTCTATAAATACCTGAGTCACCATGTCGAGTAAGAAGGAAGAAAAAACATTTCTGTAAATAATTTGCGAAACAAAACTGTTGAAAGGAAAAATATATTTTTATCATCTAAATTAAATACTTTTTGCATTTTAGAAAAGAATTTTATAATGACTAGCAAACAAACTGATATTCAAGATTTCTTTTACGACGGCTTCTATGAGTAGACCTACAGTGCACGTTTTTATTTTATATTCGCTTACATATATTGTACTTTTACATTATTCAGTATTTTTTAAAATTCTTTTCAAGCTATTTAAAGAATGAAAAACATGCTTTACTGCCTTTTTTTGTTTAATTCTAACTTCTACATGATATTCATTCTGTAATTCAGAGTATAAATATAGAAATTTCATAATCCGGTATACTTCAAATCCAGTAATTTTCGAATATAAAATCGGTTCGTATTAACCGGAATTTTGGATCAGCAGGGTTCTACTGTATTTATATTTACCAATATCTATGTACTCATAGATGACTACAAGTAAAAATATAGTATGATTACGTATTTAACCCCTTGAGGACAAGCGACCGGTATTCAATTACATATCCTAGGATTTTTCTCCAGGAAAGGTTTTTCATCAATTTATTAAAAAAAAAAAAAAATTGTTTAATTGTTCAAAAATATAATTTTTCTGTTGACTATTTGAGACGATAAAAATTAATGTAAAGAAAAGTATTAAAAGCCATAATTAATATACCACATAGTTATTCCAAGAATTTATATATAAAAAAAAAAAAGCAAGCCCATTCTTCACCATAAGATTAAAAAAAAGTGGAACAAAAACACATATCAGCAGTAACATTGGAAATGACCATCGTTTGTACACAAATTACAAACAATTGAACTAGGGCTTCCGTAATTTAGAATACGACTGACAATACTTCTGATATCGCAGATTAAATTGTAATGCACATTCCATGATGTCATTCCATTTGCAGAAAGCAATCTGTTAATTGTTGAATATTTTGCTGAGCTATATTTTTAAAACTATGAACAAAAATCCAAATTTGACTTTTACGTTCTCGTCACCCTGATCCTCATATGAGGCTCCTACTTCGAATTGCAATATTTGAAAGAAAAAAAATATTTTTGTTAATTCCAACACCTAATAGCGATAGAATATGTTGATACATTTACTATTATGACTTTACTTATGCTTCAGCATTTAATAATAATAATATTAATAAAAGTTTTATTAATTATTAGTAAACCGTTGGCGTTTCTTTTAATTTCAAACATATGTTTCACTCTAAAGGTCAAAATTAGCACTAGCCACTGGCCACAGGGCCAGTAAATGAGAAAAAGTGGCTAGTGAAAAATTGTCTATCATCGGCCACTTTTTTACAAGGAGAGAATAAAATTTTCTTTCATTTCATCAAGGATTCTACTTTTTTGGTTCCAATATATTTATATTAACATATTTATTTGGGCTATTCACTTTTAGATGAATACTTATAGAAATTTTACTGTTTACTATTTTTAAATAAAAAAGTGGCCACTTAAAAAACTAATTCTACCGGCCAGTGGCCGCTAATGAAATTTCCCAATTTTGACCTATATTTCACTCTTTAAATTTAAATTAGGGACTCCTTTTTCGAATTAGTAATTTGTGATAAGAAATAAAAAATACTACTACATTTTTCATGTTTCTTTAATCTGGTTGTAATACGACATTTTCCAAACGTCTTAAAAAATTCTTCCTTAGACTATTTTTATATGAAAAACGTGCAACATAACTACATTCGTTAAATTTCAGTAAACTGTAACTTCTGTGATTTCGATAGCTACTTTTAATTTTGTTACAGTAAAAGTAATTTTTCCCAAAATTGGAAAAAAAAAATTGGTGCCGAGAGGGTTAAGAGAAAAACACCCTGAGTTCTTGATTAAAAATATATTGTAACTCTAATTTCCTATTTAAAAATTGTTTAACATGACTTGTATTATCAACTCTAAATATTTGTTCTTCTAATTAGGAATACATATATATAAAAAAGAGTTTTTTTTTATTATAGATACGATGTTGTATAGAAACTAATTTAAAGAAAAGAAATAACAGACATAATTAATATAGCATGCAACATTTCAAGACATGATAAAAGGATTATTCCCTTTTTCAGTAGAATTTATTTTATTTATTTTTTTGTAAGAAAGAGGGGGGGGGGGGGGAATATTCGTGTAACATGTACACAAAGAATGCATATTTCTGCTATTGCTATTTATTCACTTTAGCTCTGAAGAAAGGAAGTTTTATTTTGAAATCTATAAATAGCTATGTGTTAAATTAATAATACATGCTGTGCTTTCCTTTGCATTGTTTTTTACATGTCATATAATAATCATAATACAAAAGTATTTTTATTTGTTTTACCAGTCATTAGAGCTTTTGGGGGGGGGGGAGTAATTTCTAAATCATTCTTTCCTCTGGCTGCACCGGTGCTTTTAAATGACTTAGATAATAATATAAATGATTTTATTAATCGTTAAACAAATTAAAATCATAACTAATTTGAATGACTGAATAACTAAGTTGTAAAGTCAGTGCTTCCAAGACTGATATAAAAAGCTCATTTTTTTATGTGCTGACAATTTGATGATATATATATAACCAAAATGTTTATTAAAATACATCAATATCTAGATTTATCAAATGAAAGTTAAATGAAAGAAAATTAATGTTCACGTAGATACTACTATACAATATTATAATAAATTTCCAGTGCATACATTGAATACAAAATGCTGTCTTGACTAGTTGGGCTTTTCATTATGTTAGTTTTTACATGTCCATGTACTTACTAAACCTGTTGTATGTACATGTAAAAAAATGAAATTATTTTGTGATGAGTATCTGACAGATATTTTAACTAACATCTTCGAGTTTCTCTGAAAAACTACTAAGATACAGTGGTTCGCTACGCTGTACGTTACAGAAAAATCTGAGGAATGTATACCATCATACAGCTATAAGGTAAGAGTTTATAAAAAGAAAAGCTGATGATACAAAAAGCAAAGTATGCGGGTGCATCCATTCATTACTCTTGTGACCATTAGAGTAAATTTTCAGAAATATTTCCAATTATTTTATTATTAGGATAAAACATTACATAAAAAGTTAAATGCCATTATGTATCATTCACATAAAATATATCTAATTTAATTTGTTACAAAATTTTGATATATTATATAGACAAGTAAAGTGTTTTTTGTTACCAGTTAGATACATTTTATGTGTGTAGAACACTATGGTATTTAACTTGTTATACTATCTATTTTATCCTATTTATATTTTGTAATAAAATAATTGTAAGTATTTCTGAAAATTTGCTCTAATGGTCATAGAGTAACAGTGCACATAATGTTGATATAATGTATGCTCTCATATAAAGTTGTTCAGATTTTTTTTAATGAAATATTTTTATTTTTTACAAAAATATTACTTACGATGAAATTTTAGAAATCATCTTTATTTTCCATCTTCAATGAATTTATTAGTTAATAAGGCAGCATTATAAATAAGCTCCCCCCCCCCCCTCCAAAAAAAAAAAAAAAGAAAGAAAAGTAAAAAAAAATAAAGTAGTTTTATTGCTTTAAAAACATGAAGAATTTTAAATGAATAGCAAGCAATTATAATGACGATGAAAAAAAAAAAAAAAAAAGATAAAAATTCAGCATTTATAAAATTATATTTTAATCTTAAAATAGTCTTCTTTTTCAACTCGAAATGATAAAAACTTTAAATTATAATAAAGCTTAATAGTCACTTCAATAAATTCTAATGTGAAAAGTAACATGAGTTACATGTATAATATTGATTATCATAATTTTTTACAATCAAATCATCGTTGTCCTTGAATTAATCAGAACTAATTATCTAATTTAATCCTTAAAATATTTTTTTCTCTATTCTGCTGCAATGAAAAAAAAAAAAAAAAAAAAAAAAAAGGAGAAGGAGGGGGGGGGGGGAAGCAATGATTGAGTTTTGACTATTAATGTCTTTTTTTTTTCAGTAATGAGAATTATTGGTACTTTTTAGTTATCCCGTCAACCAAATTACTGTTTCCAAATTGTAAGATTAAATGCCAATAATGGCCAATAAAACCATTAATTTGACGTTTTAAATGTTTTACTAATTTATTTGCTCTTTTGTTATTAAAAATAAAAATTATGTCAATGTGTATAATTTGGCGATTTATATAATTTGGCGAAATTGGTCGACGGAATAACTAAGAAGTACTAAATTATTATATTAAATAAGGGTCAGGTTCTTTTATATTTAAGTCAAGAGTAGGCACTACCATACTATTCTTTATTTACATGGACTATATCTGAATATCCATAAAGGAACAACTTTTTACTAATAAACTTTTATAGGATAAATATAAGTTTTTATTAAAGTTTTATCAGTTGTAATTGTATTCAGTTCTTGTTTTTATTATAAAGAAAGAAAAAAAAACTTGGATGATTAAAAAAAAAAAAAAAAAAAAAAAAAAAAAAAAAAATCATTTAATATAGCTAATTTTCAACCAAACAGTAAATAAATATATTTAAAAAAGTGCAATTTAAGTGTATCTAACAATTGTCAATGAGATGCTTTGTTCCCAATTAGAGCACAGGTTGACATATTTTGCCAAGACAGGATCTTTAATGTAAACATTTGGTATATTACAAAGTTGATAGATATTGTTTGCAAATTTTTGGCTTTGCAAAAAATTGCCATACCTGAAGAAAGCTATGACACAGACACACACGCACAATATATACGTACCAAATGTATATACACACACACACGAACTTACACATATATATTATTTTTTTGTTCAATGTATCTAAATAATAATTCTAAGCAAAATTATGTATGGTGCTATCTATATTGTATAGGCAGCCCTTCCTGGAGTACCTAAAACCTGATATGATGGAACAAAACATATTGCATTAAAGTGAATAACAATGCATGATGTGTAAAAATCAAAATAATAAAAGTCTGAAGAGATAAAAATATTTTAGAATGCAACTGTTTCTAGATTGCAAAATAGGAGTTCTTTTTTTAACAAAATTCATGAAAGAGGATGAGAAACATTAGCAGAAAGGCCTGTGTATATCTGTTACCACAGTTTCTCGTTTTTTATTCTGATGATTAAAATTGGTCTCCTATTATGAAACCTTAAAACTGCTCAATGAAATTTATTTTGACTACTTGGGCTTTCCATTACATTAGTTTTTACACATTCCTGTACTTACTAAACCTATTTTATAAACATAAAAAAAAGAAGAAGTTATTCCTTTTATGATTCGTAACTGCCATCAAGCGAAGAACTTAACTGCACCATTGTATTACAGATGATTACAATTGCATTAGCAAGAATAAAATGTGTTATGGAATTTGAAAAACTACAAATACAAAAAATGAAGGATATATGTAATCTAGAATACAAAATTTTTTAATATTACACAGAACAGATATTTAATCCTACAATGTGTATACTTAATCATATATTTAATCCTACATTATCCGCATCTGTATGTTATTTCTATGAGAAATGTGCATCAAGATGACATACACTAATATTCTACAAAAGTATGCTAATAGTAAAATAGATTTCAAATTTAAGTTGAAATTTTGTATATCCAATATCATGAATTATTTGTCAATCAAAATACAAAATTAATAAAAATTATAACAAATAAATCAGTGTAAATCATTGATACTTAATTCATCCGATTTAAATATTTCATCTTTAACGTAAGAATAACTACACCAGAAAAAAAAAAAAAAAAAAAAAAAAAAAAAACTACTGAAAGTTAAAAATAGAAAAACAAAAACAATCAGTAATATTTTTTTTTCAGCGAGCGATCCCCCAACACCCTCAATCTTTTTTAGAAATATTTCATACAGCACTGAAAAGTATGTTTTTTTTCTTTAGGTATTCACTCAGTTACGCAAATTTATTCGAAAATTATTATTCTGATTAAAAGCTCCTCGCTAGCCAAAGCCATCAGCTAAGCGAAAAAAAACAAAAAAACGTGACGTATATTTTCATTCTGATTGGTTCTTCACACCTCAAAGGAATTTGTGATGTCACTTCCTTTCAAAAGCCACGGAATAAATATCGATTATTCCGAATCCGGAATCTCGCTAGGGGAGAATCGCTCTTTCCATTCGATCCGGAATAATCGCCATATTCCGGGTGAACTGAATTCCGATTCCGTTCCGCTCCGGAATAAGGGGAGAATACGGCCGCAGTGCCATCGAAATCATTCTATGTTGTAGACAGGGACGTAGCTACAGGGGGGGGGGAGGGGGGGGTGCGACACCCCCCCCCACTTCGGTAAACTCATATACATTCGGTAATTTCACTTTCGTTCAAAAACTGCATCCTTCGGCTCTGATTTTTTTCTTTTTTTTTTAAGAATTTTTAAAAACATATTACAAAATTTATTACAAAACAGAAAACAATGTCAAAACATATTTAAATTATTAAATATTTTCTAATTAGAAACTTCCTTTCTCTTTGCTCCTTGGGTGTAAGAAGAGGAGGGGTCCATGATACAGTATCCCTTTAGAAGATTAAATATACCTTCTTCCTATTTCTATGCAGTATCCCTGTAAGCTAGGGGTAGAGAATATCTTCGCTTCGTTCAAGAAAGGAATCTGGAGAAAAAAAGCCTTGAGGGTAAATGCGTAGAATCCTTGACCAATGCAAATGAAATTAGAAGGCCAGACTTCTTGTTCGTTAAAATTCGTTTTGCTGGACTCTGAAAGCTATGGGGGGTGGATATTTCGCGGGTTTTTTGGGGGACAGGATGTCGCCAGATGTTTACTGTTGTATTCTCTGTTTTTCAAAGCAAAAAAAAAGAGAGAACCGGGAATTTTTTCCGATTTTTTCTTATCAAAAATTAAAACGGTGTAATAAAATTACATCAGCTACTAAGGATGAACCGAATAGTGATTATGACCGAATACCGAATATTCGGCCGACAGGTGAACCGGATACCGAATATTCGACAAGTCGAGTAGTAACTATTCGGCCAAATACCAAATATGCGGTTGGTCGAATATTTTAAAATTTTATTAATTAAAAAATTTCATATTTCATTGCTTCTTCTGGTGAATTAAACCAAGTAAATAATTTTTTTTTTTAATTCTAAAGATAAACAACTCAGCAAAAATAACTTTTCTACCGAATAGTCGGCCTACAGGCGAACCGTATACCGAATATTCGGCTAGCCGAATTAACTGTTAGGCCGAATACCGAATATTCGGTCATCCGAGTAGTAACTATTCGGCCAAATACCAAGTACTCGGCTGGTCGAATATTTTTATATTTCAAAGATTAAAGGCATTAAAATGTTAAATTTAAAAATAATTTTACATAATATTTAATGCAGAAACTTACATCTTGATAAACAAGAACTTTTTACAAGTAAACTTTATACATGAAAAAATCTGCTTTGAGGTATTTAAGAAGAGAATTTTAAAATTTTATTAATTAAAAAAGTTTGATATTTCATAGCTTCTTCTGGTGAATTAAACCAAGCGAATATATATGTAGATATTTTTAATTCTAAAACAAACAACTCAGCAAAAATAACTTTTCTACTGTCTTTGATTTAGCAGGGAAGTTTTTAAAGGCATCTTAGATCAGTGTTTCGAATGGGCGATTATTTTTAGAAATTATAAACGTACACATTGTTTCTACAAAAATTGTAACAAACTTTCAACAGAGGTAATGTGGTCAAGACAAAAAAATTTTGAACAAGAAACAACACCTCACTCCATTTATTCCATCAAAATTACAGTATATTCAGTCAAAAATTCTTGGTGTGCATGTGCAAGTACAAGCCGAAACTGAATTTTCGTTCACAACTTTATCAGTAAATGAAAATATTTTTGCAAGATTTGTTTTATATTAATTTAGTTTGTATTAAATGTGATGATATCATTGAAAATGACTGAATTTTGGCCAGTGACACAGTATAAATACTATAAATTGCATTCTGAATAAAGGAATGTCTACCTCATAGTTGTTTAAATATGAAAAGTGGCAATTTACAGCACTTCTCATCATGATATTATATTTGACAGAAATCAAAGCAAGTTTGTTAAACATATAGCCATGATATCTTCGTTAGGGTTAACAAATGAAAATCCAAGTTTGACCTCGAATGAGATGAGATACACTTTATTTATAACTGAAAAAGTGGATTGTGATTATGGTTTTCTGAGCAAAATTTGTTCTTCTTGATGTGTATTATCAACCCTGAAAGTTTCTCTGTTTTGATTAGAAGCTCCCTTTTTTTGTGAAAAAGCAAGAAACAGATTATTTACAAGAAAAGGTTCAGGAACTTGCATTTTTACATTGTTAATTCCTATGAAAATCCCCATTAATGGTTAATTTTCTTAAGTAATACTTTACAAAAAGCAAATAATGTAAAAACATTCTCTTAATATGATTAACTCTTAAATATGATTCTGTTTCTAATTATTATGAATATCTTTATAAGATGACAGTTAAAAACTGAAATTGTGTAAGATTTTTAAAAATGTTTATTAAGTATTTGGTTTGGCCGAATATCTTGATATTCGGCCTAACCGAATATTCGGTAACATGGCCGAAAAGGCAGATTACAGAATAGATACCGAATATTCGGTACATCCCTATTTGCTACTATATGTAATGGTATATTGTATCTTCGAAAAATTAAAAGTTTCTTAAAAAAATTATTTAAAAAAAAACGCGGGAAAAAAATCCTTAAGGGTGTTTTCAAATCAAAACAGCTACTTTCTGAGACATTTCTGAATTCATTTTTGTTCGGAAATTGGCAGGTGTTGTTATTCAGAAACTATGTAGTCAAAAGACGTTTTCCATTTTTTGATAAGCGCAAAAGATTTTGCAGAAAATATTGTCAAAGTTGGCGTTTTGAACCGAATTTCAGACACGGCAGCTTGAGAAAGGCAATAAACGTCGTCATGTGACCACAATCGCTTATAACGCGATAAGTAATTTTATCAAAAAATGTAAAACAGTCATGCCTGCCAATATGCTTAAAAATGAGACAGAAAATTTTGCGTTGTTCAGTAGAAAGCTCGAGAACCGCTTTAAAGAAAAATAAAGATAGAGAACTATAAAATAATGGATTTTTTCCTTTGTAACTTAATATAAATCGACTATTTGTTTTAAGATCTGGATCTGTTCTTGCCACGGGTTAGTGGAGGGTATACGTAGATATACGCCTATACCCTCTCTCTGGATTTTTTAAAGAAACTCCGCATACCTTCTGTTTCTCAAATAAAGCATTAGCGTATACTGTATCCATGAATGTTCATGACTTTAGCCTATACCCTTTTTTTTTTTTTTTTACGACTGCAACACTGGTCCTTGTCATTCAGTTCGAAAATATATTTTTTATTTATGATTTTGAACTTGTTTTAAAATCATCAGTTGCATTGATATATAAAGACAAGTGCATTGGTGATAAGCATTAATCTTTCTTCTAATTGGCGTTTTGAGACATACATTTACTTTCTGCTGCAAAAACTGAAATCAATTTTTTTCTTTGTTTTCTGAAATGAAGGGATCTCAAAGTTAATTTAAATTAATTTAAAAAAAATTCTTTGACTTGAATCAGGCTAATTCATCTAACAAATCAACGGTACAGCTCACAAAAAAATGCAAGCAAAGTAATTTTGCAGAAAATAAAATAATTTTCCACACTGTCTCCCCTCTCTCCCCTTCCCCTTCTCCATCGAAAAAAATCTTTGTGTTCAACACTCTTTTTTTTTATTATTGCAAATTAAAATAACAATATTTAACTTTTTTATACTTATGCTCAATTGCTCAACATGATATTTGACTATTTCAATTCTGAATGCTTTCTATGTTACGAGTTCCAGCTTAAAAATTCAACAGAAAAAATATCCTACAAATAAAGTGCAGCTTTGATTAGCCACATTTTGTGGTTTTTTTAAAAACTATTTAAAGCTGTTCTGAAATCGTAACTTACATCTTTTTTTACACTTTCGTGAAGAAATTTTAATTTTTAAATGCACGAAATTTGCAGATATTCTTTCTTATTCGTAAAGGAATAGCGTTTCTCTTTTTTCCTATAAAGGTAACTGATCTTTCAGAAAATGGTGCCAAAGTTGACGTTTGATACAGATTTTTTTTAAACGTGACAATAGGCGAAAGATCATTATGAGGTAGCAATTGATTATAACTTAATATGTAATACATTTATCAGAAAATTTAAAAGTGCTATTTGATTTCAAAGCACGTCATGCCTCATGCCTGCTGATTACATGCTTCTGGATGAAATGTCTGCTTAAATGTGTCAGAAAATTTAACATTCTTGAGAGGAGTGAAAATGTTTTTTAAGAAGAAGTGTTTTTTTTTTTTTTTTTTGTTTGTTTTTTTTTTTTTGTTTTTTCATAAACGTGGCATTTAATACGAAGTTAGAAAACTGTTTAGTTATTTCAAATCTGAATCCGTGCATTTTGTACTCCGTGCATTTGGGGTGTATTTGATAATTTTGATCATATGTGACAGAAAAATGCACAATATAAGAATAGGAGGGTTTGGATTTTATTTTTTATTTTCTTTTATTCCTTTCTCTTTTTTTCTATAAATATTTATCCAAGTAAAAACGTTTTGTAAAAAAATTCTTCTGTCCGGCTTTATGCAACATTGTCTACTAAATATTTCCGTCGTCCTCTGTAGTTTGTTTTGGTTCTTTGATCTGCTTTGGGGGACAGACAGTTGAAATTTTCTCATTGAAGTAATCCGCAACAATTATCCTTATTCTAATTACCAGAGAAAATAAAACTACTAATTAACCAATTAACTCATACTTTTTTATTTAATTTTTATTAATTTTCTTATTTTATCTTACGTTTTTACTTGGATAAATATTTATGGAAAAAGAGAAATAAATAAAATAAAATAAAAAATAAAATCCAAATCCTCCTATTCTTATATTGTGCATTTTTCTGTCACATATGATCAAAATTATCAAATGTACCATACACGGATTAAGATTTGAAATAACTAAATAATTTTCTAACTTCGAATTAAATGCCACGTTTATGAAGAAAAAATACTTGTTCTTAAAAGGTATTTTTACTTCTCTCAGGAATGTTAAATTTTCTGACACATTTAAGTAGACATTTTTTTAATCCAGAAGCATGAATCAGCAGGCATGCTGCGGCATGAAGTGCTTTGAAATCAAATAGCCTTTTTTTAATTTTCTGATAAATGGATTACATACAAAATTATAATCAATTGCTACCTCATAATTATATTTAGCCCATTGTGACGTTTTAAAAAAATCTGTTACAAACGTCAGCTTTGGCACCATTTTGGCAAAACATAAATTAGGCCTTACCAGGCCTAATGTTTTTTGTACCGAGCCGGGACTGGTTTCATTCTTCCAAGTCTTCACGGGCCAAAATTTTTAGTCCCGGTTTTCACCCAACCTGTATGAAAATCATTGTCTCAGCGTGGCCTGGTAGCAAAATACAGCGAAATTAAAATATAGTAATACGTGTGAAAAAAGAATGACGAATCCTGTTTTAAACTGAAAAATGTGTTGATCCATGCAAAATTAATATTATAATATGTGAGAAAAGAAAGTATACAGTCGAACCTCGTTAACGCGAACAGTCAAGGGGAAACTTTTTTGTTCGTGTTAAAAGTAGTTCGTGTTAACGAGATTTGACAGTAATACATTTACACCTATTAAAAAGGGAACTTGTCTATAATGCATTTTTTTACTTTACTGTGCGATTCCGTCTTAGAAGATTTTACTGTATATCATTTTTTAGATTTTTAAGTCTCCAATACATGGAATACGGATTAACAAAATTAATGATAATCGAAACATTTCCATATAACAAATAGAATTTATTTAAAATAAACGGTCAAGTGCGAGTATTACTCGCGCACAGAGGGTTCCGTAGAATAAATATATGAATATGTAATTGTATTATAAAAAAAAAAACCCGTTTCTAAAATAATACTAAGACTTTGTAAAAAACTATACAATATAGGGTTGGGTATAACAGTATATATTAGAAAAGTGCAAATGGATCTATCATGAAAATTCAAAGAGATATGGAACCTAAATAATATCAATATAGCTTTTCTGTATAACTCATTTTTTAATATTATCCTAATCTGTTTATGATGAACTTAATTCGGTATTGACAATAAAAGCAGTGCATATTTAAACTTCATTTGGCATTTCATAAAACTAAATTCAGCCTACAAATAACCTTTATTTCTACAGTGTAGCTAAAACAAAACCTTTGTTCAAAGTTTAAATTTGGCATTGTGCTAAGCGCGCTTCGAAAGGAGGTCGCAAAGTTGCAACGCCGCCTTGGTCAGTGCCGTGTTTTTCGAGATAGGTTTTTAATTAAAAGTCACTTGAGGCGTATTGAGAGATACACTCAATGCAAACTAGTCGCGAATCCCACAGTATTTGTGTGATTCAATTAAACTAATTAAACCTTTCGAGGAAGGTAGCCTTAAAAAAAGGACATCTAATTTTAATTCCAAAACAGGCAAACGGCATCAAGAATATTTAATTAAAATTTTCCTTTTATCATGTACTTGAAAATAAGCAAGTTTGTATTTTCTAATAAATTCGTTTATAAATTCCGGTGTCAGTCCATTATTTCATAAGTTTATATACAGAATTACTCCGCGCCGGAAAGGGTTAAGCGGTCACAGGACTCTTAAAGCTTCAAAATTTTAGAAATTAAAATTTTTTTAGATGTTAAACTCCTATCTTTTCGGAACATTTTGATATAATTGTTTCATTGAAATTCCCATTAGAACAGAAGTTATGGCTTTTAGAATTATACTCGCACAATAGCTGAAGCGGCGTTTGCGAAACTTTGAAGCCATTTTTCTCCAAATGTCGTTTTTTGGGCATAAGGCGCAGGATACCTCAAAAACTTCTGTATATTTTTTCATAAAATTTTCAAAACATATATTTCATGTTAGTCTGTATAAACTGAACCGAAAATTTCCTTTTTATTTTCAAAATATATTTTTTAGGTGATTATACTGTTGAAAATTTCAAAATTTTGTATTAGCTAAATGCAACATTGCATTAAAAATATAAAAATGCTTTAAATACAAATTTATTTAAGTTCAGAGTAATTATAACAATATGAAGTATAAGTAAGCACTAAAATTTTCATTCTAGTTGCAATATTTATTTTGTAACCCTGCAAACTGTTATGCCAATTTTCTGTTCGAGAAATGTCTAACAGTTTCAAGCCCCCTATAAATACTAATTCTGCATCTTGCATTTTTTAAATACATGAAATGAAAGAACATACTTATATCTTTCATCCCAATTAAAATTGTGTTTTAAAATGATATACATTTTAAGACATTAAATGTTGAAAATGGTTTTTTTCTTCCAATTTTTAGAGTCCTGAGACCCCTGAAATTAGTATGTTTTTAACAATTTGACATTTATTGCTTTTATACTGTTACTGGACATTACATCACACATATATATTATTAAAAGTTGTTAATTAGGCATAGAGTACGCCGCTCCTGTCATTGTGCATGTCCAAACTGGCCGTATCTTTAAGGGTTAATATCTCAGCTAATTACCGATGATTTTTTTCGAAATTCATTATCAACAATGCTTTTTTACTTCTTCTACGATAGGTACATCCAGCGATGCTGAACAATTTTTCTGAATGCCCATAAATCGAAATTTGTGTGTAACAGAAAAATGCAATTTTCTCAAAAACTATGTGACCTATGGTGATCGCTATAATTTTCCGGCAAGGTTTAAATTAATTTCTACTACCTCCAATTTTTTCATAATTTTAGTTTCAGTAGATTCGGAATTAGATGGGGGTAACATATTTTTGCGCTACATTTTCGACAATATCTTTGAAAATATAATATCTAAAATTAAAAGGAATGTATTTTTGAGTTCAGCGTTACGAAAGCTTTCACACGATATGCAAAGAAAATATTTTTTTTCAAGTACCATAATTAGCCCCTCTACATTTTTACTAAATATATTTATGAATGTTTATTAATCTGAAAATATGTGGGACAATAGTCTTTATTACTTCCCCGAATTTGAACTTGCAGCGTTCCATAGTTTACGAGTAAAATGGCTGTGAGAGACAGACAGATAGACACGGGAGTGATCTTATAATGGTTCCGTTTTTACTTTTTAAGTACGGAACCCTAGAAAAACAAATATCGCAGCCTACGGTATTTCTAGAAAAAAAAAAAAAGAGAGAGAGAAAAGCTAAGGTTAAGTATTTTTGATCAGAATTCCTCGTACAGACAAATTTTTAACCAAATCGACATAAAAGTCAATGTTTTGTAAAAATTCACTCGGGCTGTGCCAGGCTCGGGTCGAGATTTTCATTTTTTTTCCGGGTCAGGATGGTCTCAGGCTGAACTTTTAGCTGCTATAACGCCGGGCCAGGCCAATAATTTTTTTCGACAGGCCTGGCCGAGTTTAGGCCTACCTTTTATAATGGGCTGGGTCGAATTTTTTTCTATGAGTCGGCTGGCCCGGGCCTGAAAATTTCTACCCGTACAGACTTCTCACTTAAAATTGAAAAAGTATTGCAAATTTCAAACTTTGAGTTATAAATTAAAAAAAAAAGAATAATTTTTTAAATATTTTCTATTGAATTTATTTTTATTGTAATAATAAGTAATCAATCTAAACCTGCCTTTTTACACCTCACCCCAAATTACTGCTTTTACCTTTGCCCCCTCCCCCACTCACTGGAGTATCGAGCACGAAAAGCTTAAACCTTAAGTGATGAGGTGATTTATATATATATATATATATATATCGTAGTGAGATGGTGTGTATGCAACTCCAAAATTTGATTTCTTGTCTTGTGCACTCCACAAAATTTAGCGAATTAAAATAAGAAAATCTCCTGTGAATTTTGCATTATTTACTTGAATAAGAACAACTGAAAAAGTACTGTAAGTGTACATACATATAAATAAACGTATCTAAATACCACAAAAAATTTTCTTCATAATTGAAATTTCTTTCGGTTGAAAAACACCTCACCTGATCAGTTAAGGGTTAAAATCTTTAAAATTACTTTTTTCCTCTGCTTTATTCGTAATTGTGCAATACGATAAATAAATCAGCAGTTATCTACTTCACTCCTTCCATTCATAATTTCTACTACCCTCCCCCCCCCCCCCCCAGTTTGTAAAATTTTAAATGGTTGAAATTTAGTTTTTTGTTAAAATTTTTGGTCTGTTTATATTGCTGAAATAATAAATAAATGTCTAACCCCCCCCCCCCCCCCCTCGCCCAAAAGAAAATAATGCAAAAAATATATATATATATAAAATTTATTATGAACATTCGGTAAATTCGATCTCCACACCCCCCCAAGCGAAATGCTCTAGCTACGCCACTGGTTGTAGATGCGTTTGAAAGTTTTAGATATTCAAATTAGGCTTAATTTTTACTTTGTCATACAACACAGAACACAAATGTCTCATGAAATCTGAAATAATGCAAAAAAATTATCATTCTGAACAAATTAAAAATACATGTAATTCAATGTGCTTACATTAGTTTTCCTGAAGCGAGAAGTTTCATCTTTTCTCCACCAGATAGCGTGTTCGAGCGCTTGAATCGGCTACATTTCTATTCCCACTACATTTCTGTTGTAGAGCACTTCAGAGACGTTCTGATTGGCTTAAATATCTAGACCAGAACTGTCCAACGCTGCGCCCGTGGGCGCCATGGCGCTCTTTGGAGACTTTTCGGAACCCTTTAGTATGTTAATAAGTTTCTGTAAAGATAAAAATCCATTTTAAAAGAATGTTTTCTTTTCTAAATAAATAATATCTGCATACATTTTTTAAAAAGTTATTAAAACAATTAAGGTTTATGGCTGCTTTCCCTTCTAAACCTTTTACATAGCGCATCCCCTCCCTTCGCTCGCACGCTCTTAAAAAACAAAAAATTGCTACACTGTTAAAAATATCCTGAAAAATTACCTCTGTTTTTAAAGGCTATCTATTTTCTGACGAATGAGAAAGCTTCATAAACGTCTATGGAGCGTTCTCATTGGTCAGAAAATAGATAGCCTTTAAAAACAGAGGTAATTTTTCACGATATTTTTATTATATGTTTTATATTTTAATTTACCTAAGAAAATGCTTTCATTAGCGTATTTTTTCATTGCGGTTCATTAAGTATTAGTCTAGATTTAGGCCTTTAAAAAAAAAAAAAAATACGTTATTATTCCAACGTTATATCCGTTATTAGGCTAAATAAAATAGAAAACATAAATATTTTCTTTAATGAAAGTAGATTAATTTATAGGTCAGATTTTTATTTGCAACTTTTTATTAGAGAATCTATTGAAATTTACGTCAGAAACTCAATGGTCTGCAATGATTCCTTGTCATTTCAAATCCCAAATGTTTGGATTGAATTGTTAGATAATTTGAAAATAAAATAGGGCAACGTGAAACATGTTAAAATATTACGCGCGTGATTTTTATTTATTTATTTTTAATTTTCATTTGTAATAGTTTATTGTCATTTTCCATATTAGTATTTATTTGTTTTTCTGATGATGATTGAGTAAATTCAATCGAAACATGTCAAATTATTAAGATCTTTTAATGTATTTTATTAACATTTGACGTCCTTTTGAGCAATTAAATGTTTAATATATATTTTGAGTGTGTTTTTAGAATATATATTTTTAAAATATTTTTAATGGACGTATAAGAGAACTTCTGTTTATAATTTAATACGTTATTATTCATCAATTTTTTTTTTTTTTTTTTTTTTTTTTTTTTTTAGTATAGCAAGTAAGTATTTCAAAAAACATCCTCCAATAAAAATTTTTATATCGCCGCCACGCTCTTATTATTATTCTTAACTAAGGAAGAATGCATAACTATAAGATTACTTATAGTTTTTATTTACATTATTTACAGCAGCTGCTAAACGCAGCTCTCAGAACAAAACCACATCTTACAACTGCTCAGAATATTCTCGGCTACATGCAAAACCTCACAAATCTCAAACTCTCTCTTTATGGTGCTGCCATCTTTTAATACAGATCGCTACTAATTGTTGGTTTGCGATATGACACCCCTCCCCTCATAGTTCAAACGAACTACAGACAATCTTGCTCTTTGGCTTCTTCGAACTGGAGCACTTTTCTTACAGCCCTCGTCATCAGTTTTAGTCAAATTGTCTTTTACAGTTTTATCTGTCGTAACGTCATTTTTATTACTCACAACTGTACCTGCCACAATATCATGCGAAGGCTGAGATTGGCTTGGTTCTATAGTATCATCATTATTAAGCTGTTCATTTATTTTTCCATTAATTCCCGAAAAACGGTTTTGGTTAACCCTTTCATACCTATCATAATTACTGTAATTTTTACCTGAGTCCCATATTTTCAACTTTGTCTGACATTAGTTTATCATTTCGATTTATCTCTATAACTCTCTCTGGTATTTCATCACTTATCTCTTCCAACTGATCAACGTGACGCTTACACATTATTCCGTCACATCTATTTACTAAAACCCATCTACTCCCCAATAATTTCATAATTTTTCCTTTTACCCATTTCTCCCCTTTTCCAAAATTTTTAACAAAAAATAAATCATGAAGCTTATATTTGTGCAGAGGTTGCTGTATTTTAGGTTTTGATGGTACTACTAACGCTCGTATTCACGAATAACTTCGACCCGGAGTTATGCAGAAAACCCGGGTTGAAAACTCAAATGGCATTCACCGTCAACCCCACTGAACCGGTTCGAGGTTGAAATCTAACGCCGGGTTCAGTAACTCAACCTTGGTCTACAGCAGGTTCAACCCAGGATTTTTCAACCGAGCATGCGTATTTAACGAAAAACAAGCGGTGAGAGTGAGGAGAGGGAGAGGATCGCCATTTTACAATGGCGGCAGACGTGCTGATAGAATGTGCTGTGTAAAATATAGAAGTTCTACTATTAAATAAAACGGAATAACATAATGCAAAGGTATGTAATCTCATATATATGTAATTATCTTCAATATTTTTATCTGATTTGTTTATATTTATGTATATAGCCTCTATATATTGAATACATGTTAAATTGTTTGTTTACATAAATACGCGTGGTCGCGAAAAATTTATTTGCCTTAAAAATAGCCAATATTACTTAAACAGCCGAATAATTGCTTCTAAAGTAACAACTGTCGCGTTTAAGGTCATTTATTTTTTGCAATTTTGATGTTAAAAAATTCACAAATGTATTTTAACAGGGCCGAAATAAACGCCATACTTGCATAAGTTCTAATTAAAATGTGAGACTCAGGCTAATTTGCATTTTTGTTTATAAGTAAAAAAATACACAGATTATCTTAGAATATCCATAGATTCTCTGTAGATTTTTGATCAGTACTTATAGAATGTTTTGAAATTAAATTTTGGGTCTATTGTGTAAAAGATATATTATTGTTTATGTACAAACTGAGATAAATATAAATCAGATCTATAAATTAGATATTTTAACTTAAAATTTAAACAATTTGAGTTTTATTACTTTATTGATTTTTTTTACGATTGTTTGTGAGCTTCTACGTATGTTTCCCAATTTTTGTGGAATTTGAAATATTTATTTTTATTGCATTTATTTTTCAACTGTATTTTAATTTCAAAATTATACATAATATAAAATATTGCATTAGTACTATTTTATACGAAAATAATAATAGTAATAATAAATCCTAAAATGAATAACTTTTCAATGTTACCTCCTGAAATTGTGACTTTTTTTAGAGATCACTTATAATTTTTGCTTCTTAATTGACAGCTAAATTAAAATAAATTACTAAAGGGTTGAAATACGCTGGTAAAAAAAAAAAAAAAAAAAAAAAAAAAAAAAAAAAACTTTCCTTTTTTTAAAATAACCCCACACCAAAAATATTTCTATCAGCCCTTGCAGTAATGGTGACTATTTTTAAGGTAAATAAATTCTTCGTGATCATGAGTATTTATGAAAGCAAACAATTCAACATGTAATGAAGGAGATATAATGTATAAATATAAACAAACCAGTCAAAAAATTTATAGATAATATATATATATATGTGTATGTATGAGATTACATATATTCTTCTATTTTTGGTAATATGTACTTTAAACTTTCTTTTTATTTCTATATCTTACACAGCATCTTGAGAAATGTTTAATTTACTTAAATTAAAGAATGACACCAAAAAAGAGAAAAAAATAGAGGGAATGGGTAGGGTGGTACAAATGGGAACTTGTTTTTCTCCACTGATTCACAAACAACAGACAGCTATTTTATTTATTAGATAATGTAAAATTATATGAAATTATTAATAATTAATTTGAGTTGTTTTGTTAGATTACAAGCTATCAATTATTCTGCCTATTTAGTCTAGAAATCTATCATTAATCAGTCATAAAAAAAGTGTCGCACTTTTAATTTCTATTCTAAATGAGATTCGTATTACATCTAATGAAGTGATATCTAAATGAGTTAAAAGTATGAAATTAAGAAGCTGGAAAAAATATAGAAAATAAAATAACATTTTCTAAATAAATGCATTTTTTCAAATGCAACACTGCAACCAAAAACAAGTGTCTTCGTGCATGTAATAATATTTCGTAATTATTAGGCTAATTTATCAAAAAAATAGTCAAAGATAATCAAGTGAATAGCTTTGATCTTGTAAATGTGATCAATACAAAAACCCTTAACGGGTTAAAAGTTTGTGACACAGCACTTTATCTTTAGCTCTAAGAATTTTAAATTTGGAACTTAAAAATAATGATATCAAATTTTGAGTGACGCAATGCTATTAATTTACCTATACATATATATATCAATATTTATTCATTGATGCTTTATCATTTACACCTCATAAATTCGAATTATGAATTTTAAAAGATTTGATATGAAAATTTAAGTGACGCCTTGATGTTGCTTAAAACGATTAGTTTTAAAATTCAATTTAAATTTTCTTTTGGCTAAATACATTTACACATCTAAACAATACTTTTCATTTTCAAATGCACTGTTGAATATATTACTTTCACTGAATCTATATAATGCACTGAATTGTATTCATTTGAATAAATTGATTTATCTTTTGTACCACGTTATACAAAAATCAAAAGTAAAATTTATGTAAATAGTTTTTTGGTCATATTATCCATTTGCATACATTTAACTTAGTTTGGATACAATGACGCAAAAAACTATTTACATAAATTTTACTTTTGGTTTTTGTATAGCGTGGCACAAAAGATAAATCAATTTATTCAAATGAATACAATTCAGTGCATTATATAGATTCAGTGAAAGTAATATATTCAACAGTGCATTTGAAAATGAAAAGTATTGTTTAGATGTGTAAATGTATTTAGCCAAAGGAAAATTTAAATTGAATTTTAAAACCAATCGTTTTAAGCAACATCAAGGCGTCACTTAAATTTTCATATCAAATCTTTTAAAATTCATAATTCGAATTTATGAGGTGTAAATGATAAAGCATCAATGAATAAATTTTGATATATATATGTAAAGGTAAATTAATAGCATTGCGTCACTCAAAATTTGATATCATTATTTTTAAGTTCCAAATTTAAAATTCTTAGAGCTAAAGATAAAGTGCTGTGTCACAAACTTTTAACCCGTTAAGGGTTTTTGTATTGATATCATTACTTTTTTTAGGTTAGTGATAAAAAGATAAAACCACAAAAAAAAAAAAAATTAAAGACCAATGCAATAAATTCATAGTCGTGATTTCCATTGACCTTTACAATCCTCCATCTAAAACGAATCAAAGTGTCACAAGAATTTATGAAAACAATTTGTGTGTGCATATTCCAAGATTTCATTAACTAAAATCAAGTTAAAGAAATCTTTTAAAATTTGAACTTTTTAACGCTATAGATTACTCATAAATATGATACAAATAGAAATAATTTATCTAACTGAAACTGTTTTAGGCAACATTTCAATTATCAAGTGTAAAATAAGCGATATTTGGAAATTTAAGCGTTCCATGTTGTTAAGATTTTACGTTTCCTTTTCACATGTTTCTATGAAAACGCAGACAGTTATTATAAAACAATTTCATTTTTACTTTATATTTTTAATGTTTTGAACTCTTGCATTGTAATACACCAAAAGTGTTAACATTTGTCAACATGGTATGAAATATGCTAAAATTGACGACATATATATATTTTATATATAAATACATGTAAAATAAAACTTTTTCACATTATGATCCACCTTAGGTTTATTATACAGCTATAAATAAATAAAACGAATCAAAGTGTCCAAGAATTTATGAAAACAATGTGTGTGCATTATTCAAGATTTCATTAACTAAAATCAAGTTAAAGAAATCTTTTAAAATTTGAACTATTTAACACTATAGGTTACTCATAAACATGATTCAAATAGAAATAAGTTATCTAACTGAAACTGTTTTAGCCAACATTTCAATAATTAAGTGTAAAACAATAAATATTTGGAAATTTAAGCATTCCATATTTTTAAGAATTTATATTTCCTTTTTACATGTTTCTATGAAAAAGCAGACAGTTTTTATAAAGATATTTCATTTTTGCTTTATATTCTTAATGTTTTGAACTTTTGCGCTGTAATACACCAAAAGTCTTAAAATTTTTCAACATTGTATGAAATATGTTGAAATTGATAGGAAAAATTCTTATTTTTTTAAAAATACATGTAAAAACTTTTTCACATTAAGATCCACCTTTGGTTTATTAAACAACCATAAATAAATAAAACAAATCAAAGTGTCACAAGAATTTATGAAAACAATTTGTGTGTGCATATTCCAAGATTTCATTAACTAAAATCGAGTTAAAGAAATCTTTTAAAATTTGAACTTTTTAAACCGTGAAAATAGAAAAATAATTTATCTAACTGAAACTGTTTTAGCCAAAATTTTAATCAGTAAGTGTAAAACAAGCGATATTTGTAAATTTAAGCGTTCCATGTTTTTAAGATTTTACGTTTCCTTTTTACATGTTTCTATGAAAAGCACACAATTACTATACAGATATTTCATTTCTGCTTTATATTGTTAATTGCTTGAACTCTTGCATTGCAATACACAAAAAGGTCTTAAATTTTTTCAACATTGTATGAAATATATTGAAATTGATGAGTTTTGTACCGTGCATTTGAAAATAATAATTTCAGCTAAGCATTGACGTTTGTTTGGTTATGCTTAATGCAAACCTATGCTTTGCTCAAGCACCAATGAAACTTTAACAATAACTTATATACACAGGAATATTTCATTCAGTAAAATTATTGCTAATGTATTTATACCTACTTCTGCATGCTATATGTGATTATTCCAAGAAATTATGTCTGGAATAAAAAAAATCATGATCCATGTAGCGTTTCCAACTGTTCAAATGGTAAAAATGATCAAAAAATTGGATGCTAGACAGCCAGTAAATTTTCTTGTGAAATAATTTGACATAAATCTGAGCAGTGTATTTATGACATGAAAATAAAATAACACAATATCATGCTGAAAGTGATTCAAATGCAGAAATAAACATAAATGGGATATAAATGTTTAAATTTTCTTGAGCAACAATGTAATAATGGACTAGAAATCATAATGAATGCTTATAATAAAGTGAAATACAGTAAACTCTGTGAACTCCGCAAAATGCATAATCTGCAAACATCTATGGACTTTACCCACGAATGGCAACAGCCACGTCTCTGCGGGAATTTCCCCTCCGCAAAAGACTGTTTATTGGACGAAGGGGAAGCAGCGGGAAAATGTTCGTCACGCCTATTGGTGTTTCTCCTCTGTTTACCCGCAGCTGACGTCACATGGATAAAGTCCATTATCTGCACTACGTGGAACGTAAGTAATGAAACTCATTTTAACATTTAAGTTCATAGATGAATTTAAATGATGTGTTAATTTTCACTAAATAACAATTTTTCCTTGAAATAAACTGTGATTTAAGAAAATTCATACATTTTGTACCCAGCACTCGAAAATAACAATTAGAGCTTGACCTTTGTTTCTTTGATTAGGCTTAATGCAAACCTATGCTTTGCTCAAGCTCCGATGAAACTTTAACAATAACTGATTATATCTCAACAAAGTTCTAGTTTCTTTTTAAATACACATGAATATTTCCTTTAGTAAAATTTCTGCTAATGTACCTATACACACTCAGAAATGAATACTCAGATTTCACGAAATTTTCTTTGTTTTTGACGAAACGGTTTCCTGGAATATGCTCCGAGCGAACATTTCGGCAAATTGATGAAATTACTTCCTTCACTTGTTTGACGATATAAATTTCCTCAAAAGTTGCGTCAAAAAAGGGCTGGTGGCGCCATCTATTGAACAGTTTGGAAGCTCCTCTACCAAGGGAAGAAAAAATCACTTCTCGTTTTCCTCGGCGTGATTTGAACCCCCGGACTTTGGGGTGGGAGAAACTTGCTCTACCGACCAGGCTATTGGGGACTTATATGAATGTGCTTTTAGACTGATCTAGTGAAATCTGCCGCGTGATTATATTTTTATAAGATAGATTGTAATTTTATCGGTGCTGAAAGTTTTAAGGAAGGCTAATTTATTATTATGTTTTTCTCATGGTCAATGAATAATTATAATATGGCTTGATTAAATCATTTATTAGTGAAATTTTCTTTGCTCAATGAATGGTTAGAATATGGTCTGGTTAATTTGTTGCACACAAATAACGAACTGTGAAGTGCATATTGCGTGAGATTTTATCACGTTGAATAGATGGATAAGATTTTAACACTTTACTATTTATAAAAGTGAGAGGGATCAATTATGTTTATTTTTAATCTGATTAAAAACATAATATACTTCTTAAATAAATTTAAAAAAAAGATATCCCGGATCTTTGAAATTTTATGGATTAAATTTTCTTTTTGGATGTTTTTGAACACAGGAAATATATTCTTTTCGAATTAAAACATAACGAACAACAACATAAGTAATAATAATAATAATAATAAGCATTCCTAAAAATTTTAACAGCTAAAAAAATAACTTATGAAGAAACAATAACTACCTATATTTCAGTATTTTCTGAAAAGCACTAAAAAGTGCTGTTTTAAAAATAAATTATTACGGGACTAATACGAACAAGCAAATATCTGCTTGCTAAAATCGCAGGATTTGAGGAGGTACAGCAACGGTTTCCTTAAAATGCATTGAGTCTGACCGTGATTGAGGAAAAGCTTTCGTCAAATATCTGAGAGTTTACCTTTCCTTAAAAGTCACGTGATGGTGATAGGAAATGATCGTCAAAAACGACGAAATACAGCTTGAGGATTGCTAAATCGTCAAAAGTGAGAATTCTATTTCTGAGAGTGTACCTACTTTTGAATGCCATATATGTGATTATTCTAAGGCATTATGTCTGGACTAACAAGAATCACGATTCATGTAGTGGTTTTACATAGTTCAATAGGTACAAATGATCAAAAAATTGGTTGCTAGATCATCAGTGAATATCTTGTGAAATAATTTGCCATAAGTCTGAGAAGTGTGTTTATGACATCAAAATAAAATAACAATATCATGCTCAGGGGTAGGAAAATGCATCATTTTACTAGCCACTGGCGAGTGAATTTTCTGACAGGATGAGTGAATTTTTAGGTAGTTATTGAAAACTGCAAACTATACAGGTATGCCAAAAACGGTTTTTTAATATGTAGTTAGCTATATTTTTCAACTTTTCTAATTACTGCGATGTAAACATGGTACAAAATTCTATTTTATATTAAACTTTCATCTCTTGTTTATATTTCTCAATTTTATAAGAAAGAAATACATGAAAATGCATTACAGTAATCAGTGACCTGGAGCCGGGAAATTTTTGATGCTCCAGCTCCGCTCCAAGATAAAATACTGTGGCTCCGGCTCCGGGAACTGCTCCAACTCGGCACCGACTTCGCACTTCTGAGTTGCAGCTTTTGATTTACACATTTAATTTTTTGCTTACAAATTCTTTCTTTCTTTACCTTCATTGAAGATCTGACAAAATGCACTTTTCTTCTCAACAAACTTGAAATGCTTGTTCAGAAAATATGACATCTTTTAGCTTTTGCTTTTAAAATAGAAAGTTTGGTGGAATTTTAAACACAAAAATCTTAAATTTCTTCTACGCTTTTCAAACAACCAAAATTGTACGTGTAAACAACAGGCAGTCATATTTGTTTTCAAATAGTGTTGCCACTTAGCTCAAGTAGAAGTGAAGTAGTGTTACCATATTTTTGTGAGAAGTTTTGCATCTTTAATTTAAAAAAACCCTTAAAAAATGATATAATTAAAATACTGAATAATGATGTAATTAAAATATTTTAAACCTGGACATTTAAAATACTGAAAAAAAGATTAAAAAAATAATAATAAACTAAAGGAGCCCTGGAGCAGAGTAAATTTTAGAGCTTTAGCTCCAGGGAAAATACAGCTCCGGAGCGCTCCGGCTCCGGTTCCAGCACCAGGTCTCTGACAGTAATAGTAACCAACTATTTTGAGTTGCGTAATTTTGTCATAAATTTTTTTAACTGTATATTGCATTTTACTGGCTGTTGAAATAAATCCTTGGCTGGTAAGATTTTCTAGAAATTCTCCATCCCTGGTCATAAACATAATAGAAATAACTTATCTAACAGACACTTTTTTATCCAACATTTCAGGTGTCTGACTATGTACAGAGCAATTGAGTTATTTAATTATTTTTTAAACGTATTTTTATTAAGATTATGACTAGAAAATGTGAAAAAAAGCAAAAAAATATTTCCTTCATTGATAAAATTTTGGTTAATGGGGGAATTTATAGTAAAATTTAGTGACATTTGGCCCAAAATGCTCTAAAGAAAATTTGGTACTTTTCGGTTAGCCGGGCGCCAGTGTTATATATACATGGATATGTATATATATATACATCTATATACATATACAAATATGTGCATACACATGCATATATGTGTATATATACAATATATGTATATAGACATATATATGTATGTATATCCATGTATTTACAACACTGGCACCCGGCTAACCGAAAAGTACCGAAAATTTTACTGTATGTTAGTTTCCTTTGTACATTTCATATTTATGACATTGGTGAAGGCAATGAACTAAAATCTAAGAAACGTTTTAAATGTTTCAAAACTTATAGCATATTGCACTTGTTTACGTGTTAATTTTCATAAAATTCATCAATGTCATTCCACAAAAACATCCATACAACAAAAAATATTTATTTTAAATTTAAATCTTTAGTTCATTGCCTTCACAATAGTGTAAACAACATATTTTAAATTTCATAGTGATATTCCAATAATTTTCTGAGGAATAATGTTTTGCGTATGGAATTTTCACCGAAAATTACATTATCCAAAAAATGCATTTAAAGTTTAGATTTTTGTTTTACTACAAGAATTTCAGTAATTATACATCTAAACTTCACTGTTTTTATAAGTCACTCATTTCTTTAAAAGTACTGACCCTTTTTTAATCTCTAGAAGGCCTTATTTTGCCCCCCCCCCCCAGTTTTTTAACAAAGCAAAGCATGACATTTCATATCAAAGATGCGACCGTTATCACAAACACCATATTCTTCAGTTTTAAGTGACTTGGATTGTTTGTGGCGTATTCAATACCTTTTAATTTCATGTACAATTCAATATTATACAATTTTACAGGTAAATAATAAAAAAACAGAGCTCGTCTTCTGTATCTAGGCTAGTCAGTGATGATTTGGCACCCAGAAGCAGAATTTTCAGTATCAATCTGCAGCAAACCGAAATTTATCTGCGACCCAACAATACTGAACCAAGCTACTATAATAAATACTCACTGTAACCCATAAAATAAGAAAAATTTACATTTTACAAAGAAAATTAATAACAAACACAATAACTCCTAAAACAAAGTAAACTTGTGATCTTTTTTTTAAGCTCAATATTTATTTTTAAGCTGGTAGATTGATCTGCAAGGTCTAAAATAATCTGCAGAGCTGCACAGTTTCCGCTATGGAGATTTGGTACACGATCACTTTCTACGCCATGTCATTCATATCATTCCACAAAAACACCCATAAGACAAAAAATATTTGTTCTAAATTTATACCTACTTTAAATTTCATAATGATATTCCAATAACTTTTTGAGAAATCATGTTTTGCGTATGGAATTTTTACCGAAAATAACTTTTCCAAAAAATGCATTTAAAGTTTAGATTTATGCTTTACTACAAGAATTTACAGTACTATACATCCAAACTTCACTGTTTTTACAAGTGATACTCATTTTTTTTTTTTTAAGTACTGACCCTTTCTTTATCTTTAGAAGGTCATATCCCCCCCCCCCCCTCTCGGTTCTTCAACAAAGCAAAAGACGATGTTTCTCATCGATGTAACCGTTATCGAAAACACAATGTTCTTCAGCTTTAAGAGACTTGGATTGTTTATGGTTTATTCAATACTTTTTAATTTCATGTATAATCCAATATTATGTAATTTTACAGGTAAATAATGAAAAAAAAAAATAGAATTCGTCTTCTGTATCTAAGCCAGTCGGTGCCGATTTGACATGAAATCACTTTCTACGCCAAGGTTGTCAATCCAAAATTCAGACATGGTACAGGCTCAGCAAAAAAAAAAGCTGAACTTTCACGGCCTAATGGAATTTTGACGAAATTCACATTTTTTCACAGCGTTCAGATGAAATTTGCGCTTTTTCTGCGATACATTGACGAAATTAACGTTTTTCCCCGACCACTTGACGAAAATCGCGTTTTTCTGCAATCTTTCGAAGAAATTCGTGTTTTTTCTGCAATATTTCGAAGAAATTCATGCATTTCACGTTTTCCACGATCTTTTGCCAAAAAGCGCGCATTTTTCATGATATTTCGCCAAAGATCCATTTTTTTATCATCCGGCAAAAATCGCATTTTTTTGCGATTCTTTGACGAAATTTACATTCTTTTTTCGCGATCCTTCGACGAATTTCGCGTTTTTTCCACGACCTTTCAAAGCAATTCGCTATTACATGATCTTTCACCAAAATTCGCGTATTTTGCACGATCTTTCGCCGAAATTCGCATATTTTACAAGATCCTTTGGCGAAATACGCTTTTTTCTGCAATCCTTTGATGAAAATCGCGTTTTTCCAGCGATCCTTTGGTGGAAGTCGCATTTTTTCCCGCGATCCTTTGAAGAAATTTGCATTTTCCCGCGAGCGGTTGAAGAAATTTGCTTAATTTGGCAAGGTTCATACTCGCGTTTTTGTTGTATTACATCCATTCCCGCTAATCCCCCCCCCCCCTCTATTAAAAATGTCAACAAATTTTAATGCATATTTGCATCGATCCCAGAGATAATAAAATTCACTGCCGAAAAAGCGGAATTCCGCGTCTTCGCGGAAAAGTAACATGTCTGAAAATTATATGTGTTTGCCAAATTACTTATACATTTATCGACAAGCTTGACAGAGCAGCCCAGAGGTAGAATTACACCCAAAAATAGAATGTTCATGAAATTTCAATCAAAATTTATATTATTATGTAAAAGTGAATAAAACGTACCCTATAAACAAAACAATGCTAAGCAGCACATACTTCAGGGGGAGGGCGGGGGTGGTGCCAAATGAAGATATTGATTGTTTATAGTTTCATACAAAAATGTATGTATATATATGAAGTAACAAGATACTCGCAAGCTCATTTTAAACTTATGGGAGCGTTCTTTTCAAATTTGTGAAATTGAAAGTAATTTAAAAAAAAATCTGCAACCAAAATCGAAAAAGTAAACACTAATCTAGTTAGAATTCAATCTCAGCCATTTTAAGTAAGAAAAATAATCATTTAAAACTATTAATATGCAAGGGAGAAATTTTTAAATGTACGCTCCCATAGGTTTAACGTCAGCAATTCCAGTTTCTTCTCATGACTAGTGCAGATTCCTAACCTTCAAGTTAATGTTAATCCTATGAGAGCGTTGTTTACATATTCCTTGCTAGCAAAAATACATTTTGACAACATGATTGTAAAAAACGAACTTTGAAGCATGATATGTAAAAAAACTCAAAAGAAAATTATTTAAAGCTTTCTTTTAAGAATATTAATTTTAGAATTAAATAAAAACAAGTATCTTACCTTTGCTAAAAAAAGCTATTATATCTCTTATTTACCTATAACCTTTAGTTACTAAATAAACAAAAAGAACATGAAGAAAATTTTTACTTTTAGAATTTAAACAACTAGTCGGGATAATATGATTCATTTTGAGCTAATCGTGTGCTCTGAACAAATTATTCACGTGTCTTCCGATTGGCGTTATTAGCAATAGGTCGTTTCCTGCCAGCCATAATCTGCAAATATCACAAATTTTCTTTCAAAATAGCCTTACACGATGTCTCTTTCCCCTTCATTTTGATTTCAAATAGCAATCAAGTAAGTTGAACATCCATTGCACATATCATCGGAGTTGAAAATTAGTTTGTTTCAAGTTGGGAAATTTTTTAATCCCCCCCCCCCCCTAATAAATATCTTTCGCTTCGCACCGACGAATCGATAAGGAAATGACGAATTTAACCACAAAATCCATCATTATAGCGAATTTCTGCCCGTTAACAAGTAAACAAACAAACGTGGTTTAGGATTCAGTTCAACAAGATTCAATCTTATTGATTCAATAAACGATTCAAGACGCAAGAAATTCAAAATAATTTTTTTGAAAATTGAAAAAGAAAATTATAAATAACAATTATATTGAATATATATAATTTAAAAAAATTTCCCCTGTTTTAAAAATGAATCTAAATATTTTTTCGACAAAAAGCAGTAATATGGAATAATTTCTTCATAACAAAAGAGAAAGATAATATCAATCATAATTTCATTTAATATATTTAATATTTTAAAACACATAATAATTAACATTTAAAATTTTAATATTTAAAAAAAAAAAAGATTTACTGCCTACATTCAGATTGTTAACTCAACTTAGAATACCTAAAATGACTTTGCAAATTTTGTTTCTGATTTTATACCCACAGCAGATGGATTAAGACTCCTCCTACATACGAAGTGACGTCAAACCTATTCACCATTCACATACGAGAAAAGTAAAAAAAAGCGATTTTTTAAAATAACGATTTTTAAAATAAAACGAGTTTTCCCAGAAAAAAGAAAAGTGTTATTCACCTCGTATTAATCAGATTTATATTATATATCAATTTGAAGAAAATCGTTAGAACCGTTTTCGAGATTTTCAAATTAGGAACTTCCTTGATACCATACCAACGTTTTCACTTTAAAAATGGCTATTTAGATCTCAAAATATACTGCACGTAGAAATGTAAAAATTTCAGTATACGATTAGATTGCAGATATAAGACTGTTCTAGAAAATTCAGAACAATAGGACCTATATCTGCTGAGTTATTAAAAGGCGGCTTTTCGCGTTTTCTTTGATGTCGAGTTAGCTGTACATATGAGTTCCGTCGTCTACGAATTCTACGATACGATACGATACGATACGATTTTAGGCTTAAGGCTGCGTCACTCGGAATACTACCGTCTTCCATGATAATAGAAAAATTCTCATACAAATGGCTGGAAGGGAAGGGATGGGGATAGGTCCTAAAAGCTGGTCGATAAAAATTCAACTTTCTGTATTATTTCACATTTATTTGTCCAGATAGTATTCAGAATACATTTATCATGATTTAGGAAATGCCTTATTCGATTATATGTGTTGAATGGAAATTCATACACTATACACTAGTAGTCTTAAAAAGTTTAAAATATTTGTGTTCCTTAAAATAATATCTTATAAAATATCTCCACTGCACGCAGTTTAAACTTAAAGGAAGTATAGAGTTTTATTTAGCGACTAGTTAAATGAAAAATGTTTATCAATCGCTCGGAAGTGAATACTATATGCGCCTATGGAGCGCCTCTGCGGCTTGGTACCTGGTGCCAGGGCACCGCTAGGATCCCCTGTTCCGCTTTTTCTGCAGTTCTGTTAATATTATTTCACTACTTTTTCCTGTCAACCTGGAATATTAATTACTATCTAATTTAATTAGAATTAAACATTTTAATTAGCTCGCTGAAAATCCAAACAATAAAATTAATACATCTGGGATACTATCTATATTAATAAAAGAAATAGTATAGATAAAGTACAACAGACTACATTCTTAATTTTTTTCCTTTTTTCTCCATTTTAATATTTTTATTATCAGAAATTGTTTAATTGTTAACTAGAGCTATTAATAATAGAAATCATCATAATTGCTGTTGAAATAAAATTTTAGTTTTTATTCAAATCAAGTTTCATTAGTTTTGGCCCAAATCAAGTTCCATTTTTTAGCGACTATGCGAAAATTTATTTTGAAAAAGAACCTTTTAACATTTATTTTAGCAGTTGACACGTTTCATATCATTAACCTAACTCATTAATAAATTTAAAAAAAAATATTAAAACTTTCAAGAAAAATTAAGTTGATCCATATTTAGTGATTACAGGTTTTCATTTTGTGGGAATTAAAAAAAAAAAAAAAACAAAACAAAGCAAAAAAAACACTACATTGAATCTTTCTTTTCTTTTTTTCTTTCTTTCTTTTTTTTTTTTTTAATTGGCGTTTTTCTTCCAAAACATAAACAAACGAAGTCTCGATGCGAAACCGAACAAGGCATGTGATTTTTTTAACCAATAAACACATTTCGTTCAACCTAGGTCGAGAAACCCCGAGTTGGATAACTTTTCATCCGAAGTAAACGGTGAATACGAGTTTTCAACTCCCGGTTGAAAATACCAACCTGGGGTTACTGAACCCGCGGTTTAACCCTAGGTCGAAGTTATTCATGAATACGAGCGTAAGTGAAGGGCTGTTCGAACTGGCCTTCCAAACATTAATTCAGCAGGAGTTTTACCAGTCACCGAATGAGGAGTGGAATGATTTTCTAACAAAAATCGTGAAATTGACAATGTTATGTCACTTTTATCAAGCTTTTTAAGACAATTTTTCACAGTTTGCACATACCTTTCCGCTTGTCCGTTCGTAGACGGATGATAAGGAGGAACAGGCGTATGCTTAATTCCATTATTTTTAAGAAATTCCTCAAATTCATCACTTGTGAACGCGGGACCATTATCACTGACCAATTCAACAGGTAATCCAAATGTAGCAAAAATTCTCCTTAATACCTTAATTGTAGTTTTACTATCAGACCTGGGTACTACCTCTACCTCCAACCATTTAGTATAAGAATCGACTACTATTAAAAACATTTTAACTTCGAAAGGACCGGCATGATCTATATGGATCCTTTCCCAGGGCAGTTCAGATTTCCATTTCAAGGGTTCCATTTTGGGACAATCCCTCGCAAACACCTGACATCTATTACAAGAATTTACCATTTGTTCAATTTCTTTATCCATATTTGGCCACCAAACTACCCCCCTAGCTTTCGCTTTCATGCTCGATATACCCTGATGAACGGAATGCAGTAATTTTAATATATATTCACGGCCTTCCTCTGGAATGATCACTCTATGTCCCCACAATGATAATTTTCTAGAAGGAAATTTCCTCCCTTCTACGAAAATATGGTTGATATTCTTCTGGTTTTAACTTTCGCGGCCACCCATGTAACACCCACTCTAAAATTTCTTTAGTTACAGGATTATCAATTGTCCACTTTGCAATTGTTTTAGAAGTAACAGGCCAATTATCATTATTTGAAACGAACATTATTTCCGCAGGATTACTCACTATATTTACAGTTTCTGGGAGAGGTAATCTACTTAATGCGTCAGCATTTTTATTATTTTTACCTTCGCGATACTCAATTGTATAATCATACCCAGCTAACATTAACGACCACCTCAGCATTCTAGGTGATAATGTATCAGGTACCTTTTTAACAGATTCAAATAATCGAATTAAAGGTTTATGATCTGTTATAATTTTAAATTTTTTTCCAGCTAAATATTGGTGAAATTTAGTGACACCAAACATTACAGATAAAGCTTCTTTATCAATCATAGCATAATTTCTTTCAGTTTTATTTAAAGTTCTCGAAGCATAAGCAATAGGTTTCTCTTTACCTTCAAAAATGTGGCTGAAAACTGACCCTATACCATATTCAGAAGCATCACAGTTTAAAACTATATCTTTGTTTACATCATATAATTCTAAAACAGGAGATGTACATAATAATTGTTTAACTTTTTGAAACGCTTTTTCATGCTGTTCTGACCACGTCCACTTTACATTATTATCTAATAATCTATGTAAAGGTTCTAAAACATCTGAAATATTAGGTAGGAAGTTTCTATAATAAGAAATTAAGCCTAAAAATGAACGCAATTGTGACACATTATTTGGAATAGGAGCATTCAAAATAGCATTAACTTTTTCTGGAATAGGTCTAATTACTTCCTGGGATATTTTATGTCCTAAATATGAAACTTCCGAAACCATAAATTTTAATATTTCCTTATTTAATCTTATACCATGCTCAGAAAAGCATTTCAGAACACTTTCAACTCTTTCAGAATGTCCTGATTCATTACTAGCACTAATAATAACATCATCTAAAAATACACCAACATATTCAATTTTTTTTAAAAATATGTTCAATTTTTTTGGAACATACCAGGAGCACATTTTACCCCAAATGCTAATAGTAACACATTAAACAAACCTTTATGTGTATTTATAGTCAAAATATTGCTACTTTCGTTATCTACAGTTTGTTGTAAACATGCATCTTTTAAATCAAAAACAGTAAAAAATTTACCATCTGATAATTTAGAAAATAATTCTTCCATTCTAGGAAGAGGATAATTATCATTTTCAGTATTATCATTAACTGTTGCTCTATAATCACCACATATTCTAACAGAACCATTAGGCTTAGGAACAATTACTATAGGACTAGCCCATTCTCAATGATCAACAGGTTTCAAAATACCCTCATTAGTTAATCGTCCCAATTCTACATCAGTAGCTTTTCTCAAAGCAAAAGGAACAGGTCGAGACTTAAGAAAAACTGGTTTTGCATCTTTTTTCAATTTTATTGACACGGCAGGACCCTTGATTGTTCCGATCCCGTCAGCAAAAACATTAGGAAAATTTCTAATTAAATCATCTTTCGAAATGCTTTTAATCATATTTACATTAGGCCAAAATAATTTTGATTCTTTTAACCAAGTTTTTCCGATTAGACTCGGACCCTCCTCTTTAATTACCAATATTCTTAAATCAGGAATACAATAATCATTAACAACAGCATTTACTTTTAATTCCCCCAAAACAGTTAAAGAGTCTTTAGTATAAGTTTGTAGCTTAATATTAGATTTAATTAAAGGCAGCTTACCTAAGAACAATTTGTTAGCAACACTTTTACTTACGATAGTATGAGCCGCACCACTATCAATTTCAAATTGTATTTTTACACCATTTATTTTAACCGATTTTATCCATGACACCTTATTGGAGTTGTCGTCCATGAAATTTAAACAATATTCTTCCTGAACAGTTTTAATTTTTCTGTTCTTAAAAGGTTTCTCACTTTTCATAAGGAAAGGGCATGTTTACAAACAAACACTTCCGTCAACCAATCTACCAACTACATTTTTTGTCATAACGATCATTGTAGGAATAGCCTTGGCGATGTAGGCCAGTCATATCAGAGACTGTCAAACGTAGACCATTCAAATTTCCCTAGCTCATGTGTACAGGTAGGAGTCATAATGAATGAACAGGTTTTTCTTGCTGACCAACAGTAATTCAACCAACAGTGACGTCAGCTGCCCTTTCCTTATTCTAAATTTTCTATTACGACAACAAATTTTTAAATACCCCAATCGATGGCAGAAATGGCATTCTACAGATTTAAAAGGGCAAAACTTGGGATTATGATTTTTAGAACATCTGTAACACGGTTTCTCAGGCGCAAATTTATCTTCTTTAGGCTTAGGTGCATGAGCGATCTTCTCCACTTTCGTTTTCTCTCCTTTAGAAACACGCACTTGATTGACAGTCGTAGTATCTCCGATGTGTAGGGATTTCACTCCAGCCTCAGCTATCTCAAATGACTCAGCTATTTCTATCGCTGTTTGAAAAGTTAAATCTTTAGAATCCAGTAATTTTGGCTGTATCTTCTCATCCTGTATCCCAAATACCAACTGATCACAGGAGGCGATCATTAAGCGTATTTCCGAAGTTGCAATATTCGGATAACCGATGCAAATCTCGTACGAAATCGGCTATATTCTCTCCTTGCTTCCTTAGTCGTTTCTGGAACTTAAATCGTTCCGCAATTTCACTAGGGTGTGGTGAAAAATGATCCTTAGCTTTCTTTAAAAGATCCTCGTAACTGATTTCTTTCAGCGTATTCGGAACAATAATATCTCATAAAATAGCAAAAGTTGTTGTTCCAACTGAGCTTAGTAAAATATTCTTCTTCATTTCATCATTTTTGATGCTATTCGCTGAGAAATAAAAATCTATTTTTTCGACGTAAATAGTCCAAGGAACATTCGCATTATATTCAGTGGTGAGATTCAAATAATTTAACAACCGGTTCGCTGCCCGAATGACTTTTTATGTACAAAAATGAAAGAAAAATGAAGCATCACACATAGATTATGAAACACTTTCCAATATTATAAGTACATTGTTAAAAATCTTAACAACCGTAGCGTGCTCTCCCCCCCCCCCCCAATATTGAATTGAAAGTATATGCTATTTGGTATTTTACTTTCTGCGCAATTTGATTTATGGAGTTTATGCGCACCGAAAGCGAGCGAAACCGCGAAGAAACACTCAAGTTTTTACTGTTTTTGTCGAAATTTCGCACATTTCATTTTGCAAAAAATATTTCTACCCGTCCGAATGTTTCAAAATTTTTGTAGATGATGTAAATCTGACCTATTGAGAATCTCAATACCATCACGATTTGAGATACTCTTAAAAGATGTATTCAAATGCGGTCGTTTAATTACTTTTAACGTAGAAAAACATCGTCTCCGTCAGGTGGAAATGACCTGCATTTTTCGGTGTATTTGTAAGGGTTGAAATTCCTATTTCTTAAAACCGACTATCCCATCGATAAGAAGATGGTTTCAGAGTTACAAACATATTATTGGTTTGTCAGTACCTCTAAAATTTCGCCCTGAAGGAGTGAAACCCGACGAAACACTCAGATTTTTACTGATTTCGTCGAAATTTTCCCACATTTTATTTTGAAAGGAATTTTTCTACCCGTTCAAACATTTCAAAGTTTTTGTAGGTGATGTAAATCTGGTCTATTGAGATGCTCTAAAAAGATTGTGTTAAAATACGGACGTTTAGTAATTTTTAGCGTAGAAAAAATATCGTCTTCCTGAGGTGCGAAGTGACCTGCGTTTACCGGTGTATTTGAAAGGGTTAAAATTCATATTTGTTTTAAGCCAATTTTGCCATCGAATAGAAGAGGGACACATATTTTACTTTGTGACTTTAAGAACACATATTTGGTTTGTCGGTACCTCCAAAATTCCGACCTGGCGGGGTGTTGCAATAAGGGAAAAAAGGTTTTTCGGAAAAACGACCCCTTTTGAAAATTGTTTTTCAAGCGGTTAACTGCGATATATTTTTTAATTGATTGCGGCATTTGAGACGTAGATCTTTCAGAATATGTCTTTCATTTTTAACCCCTTCGGCACGAGCGTCTTTTACAGAATGTTTAATCTTTTATCACCGGTTTTTAAAAACAGAAATTTTTGTCTAATTGAATCAAAAAATGTTCGGATTAAATAAGGGAAAATTTTCAATAAATATTTACTGATGAGAATAATCACTGATTCTGAGCCCCTTACGCGGCACGAATACCGGTCGCTCGTCCCCAAGGGGTTAACTTTACTAAGCGGTTTGGCCGATGTAAGTTAATAAGTAATGACAAAATACCCCCGAAATTTCTGCTTTTCGTTCTTCATTTTCCACTGATGCGTAAATAAGACTTCTGTGCGTGCGACAGTGTCTTTTCTTTCTCGCAAGGACCGAGTTGAGTTTTTAATGAGAGTGAGTTGTGATTTTTAATTAATAACTCACCTAATTATTAGAATTTTAAAATTCTGTGACTCAGATGCATCAGGAGACATTTTGAGCTAGCTTCACAAAAATTTTCAGTCTCGCACGTGCCGTAGATTTTGCTAGCCATTGCACACACAGACACAGCTAAACCTTCTTTTATTAGTTTAGCTAAGTAGTTAGTGTAATTTTTAATTACCTTGCCATATAACTAGGATTAGCCTAGGGCTGTCAATTTAGCTACCAAAATTCTTCAAAATTTCGTTTTTTTTAAATTGAATTTTCTCTTACAGGATTGATGAAGAAAAATATATTATTGTTCCAAATGAAATATTATTTTATTAAACGAAATTAATCAGGACTTATCATAGAGTATACCTAGAAAACAATGTTGTGCAGATAAATATTTAAAGAAAGCAAATTAATATAAATGCGATTTTCGCATTTCAAGTTTCATTTTAACAACCGGTTCGCCGAACTCAACACGAATTAACAACCGGTTCTACCGGACCGGTGCGAACCGGCTGAATCCCACCACTGATTATATTCCTCTAAGCGTCCCAGAAAAATTATTTCTTTATCGGCCATTTTTCGTGCCACTTTTTCTTTTTCTCTTTCGAAAAAAAAAAAAGAAATTTTTTTTCACAACATTTCAATTTGGGTTAAATCCCATTTTCGTCGCCACTTTTGTATCGCCGCCACGCTTTTATTATTATTCTTAACTAAGGAAGAATTCATAACTATAAGATTACTTATAGTTTTTATTTACATTATTTACTGCAGCTGCTAAACGCAGCTCTCAGAACAAAACACATCTTACAACTGCTCAGAATATTCTCGGCTACATGCAAAGCCTAAAAATCTCAAACTCTCTCTTTATGGTGCTGCCATCTTTTAATACAGATCGCTACTAATTGTTGGTTTGCGATATGACAAAAATATAGTGTTACTTTCGTTAATATGCATTTTTTTAATTACCTTTTTTCATAAAAATTAGTTTAAAAAACGTAAATTTCTCTACAAGTAATTTAAAATTTTGTAAATTACTATATTATGTTACAGTTGCTACCTTTAATCTAAACTTCCTTTCCAGTTACTTTTGTAAGTTAAACTTTAAAAAAAGGTGGAGTTATAATCTTTAACAATCTGGTTCCATATAAATTTCGCCTTTATTCAGGTTTATAAGGCATGTTAAAACTAGATACTCTTTTTTAAACATACCATCCATAAAAGTATTAATAAATCGCCTTTTTTAACTTTATTTCTGAAAATTCAATATTTATAACGCATATTTAGATATAAAAAATAGCTTAATGTAAAAAAATACGCCATAAACTTCATATGTATTGATAAAAATTAATTTTTAAGCTCATTCTAGCCATAGCACTTAATGGTAAATGACCACAGCTGACGTACAAACCTCGCGGTTCAGGTGTTTCAATTTACTTCAGATGGCTGCCATGATTTCGCATGCTTTTGAATGGGAATTGCTGGTCTATGTATCTTAAAAGCCTTTGATTATCCCTTCGAATTTTCTTACGCAGAACTCCTCAATCGTCGAGACCTAATGGCTACCACTATGAGTTGTATGCGCATCGTGTAAGATTATTACTATCCAGAGACTGATTATCGCAGGGGAAAATATCCGTCAGTATTTCCGAACAGAAATTTTTCTCCCTATTTTTGCAAGAAATTTTGCATTTAAATAAGGCAACGATTACTACACAAAAATGCTGGTGGAAATATTCCCCTGCGGTAATCAGCCTCTGACACTACAACAGGGAGATAATATTATTGTATGATTTAATTCATTTGAATAATGGCGCCCTTCCTTGTTTTTGACCAGATAAAGGGCGCTCCTGTTTACTGAAAAGTTGGACAGGCTTGATCTAAACCAGGGGGGTGCCATTTCCCTTTACTTCTGGTATCAAGGTTTCGGTACGCATGACGTCACTGTGCGTGCTAAGGAGGATTCTTCCAACAGAAAATAACCTATTTTTTTTATTTAAAATAGAATTTCTGCTAAAAAAATAGTATCTTCGGTCAGAAGAGAGCCTGTTTCTTCAAAATGAAACATTTTTCTTTAGCGAAGGTACTTTTTTCCTAGGATTTCCTAGGAAACGATTTAGAGGGGATTTTCCCCCCTCTAATTTTTTCGAAATAACTGTGTATTGTATTGTTTTGTTTTTTTGCTAAGATAGGGAGTTTTTATTCTTCTTATATTCAGTCGATCTTTGAAAAGGACGAAGGCGTGAAATAAACATTTATTGTTATGTTCTTTGACACCCAGGGCAGTTTGCCCTCACACGAAGCTGTAATTACTTCTCTAAAAGAGATTTCTGGTCACTTTTCCTAAATACGTGGCAAATACTTCCTAGCTTTTGTTATTGAAACATTTCTTGGAGAAGCTTTAAAACAACTTACACTTTGCATTGATTTGTCTGAAAATACCTAGTACTTGTGCTATTATAACATGGACTAACCGTCTGAATAAAACGCAAAAATGCCTTATATCATCAATTTCTGAAGAAATCTGATATTGGAAAAAGATGGATTATTTTATGCAAAAGAACAGAAAATAGCTTTAATGCTGAAAATTCCCGAATTTGTTCCCTTTCTTTTTCAAACATGTGATTACGTGAGAAATTTCAAAGCAGAACTTTTGAGTTACGCTCCTGTTAAAAGATTGCATGAAAATGTGCCAACTTTAAAATTACCAGAAACATGTGCTGTGGATTTAAAAGGGGAAACTTGACTTAGAATTGATTCTCTTTGTAGCAGTTCATCTCCATGTTTACAAGAAACACCTAATCATACTAGGTTTTATAAGAGAAATGTTAAAAAAAAAAACGCGCGCTCGAGACATTCTAAGATATTTCTCAGAGAAAAAAAATCTGATGCCTCTACTAACACAGAAAGTTCGAGAAATTTTAATGACAGTAAACTGTTGCGCGAATTAAAAATGCGTTAAACGTCAGCTGCAAATTATGAAGAGTAAGCTTAAAAAGCTGAAAAAAGAAAAAAGAATTGAAAAGAAAAAATAATTCTCAAATTAAGGATAAAGAAATAGAAAAAATATGCTCCCCTATAATAAAAACATTTGTGAAAACTAGGACTTTTATTCGATTGAGGCATATTAATAAAATATATTCAGAAATAAAAAAGAGATACGCTGCCAGAAATTCAAAAATATAGAGTAAGTCAACTTTGATTGCATGATAAAACAGTAACGAGAAATAGCAAATAAGGGAGCACGCATTAAAATACATCTTCAAAATACACTCTGTGATGAAATCAAATGCTTGATATGAAAGCATATTCTGAGAGTAAAAATATAAAATGTATTAATTATTAAAATAATTTTATCTAATTTTATCACCACTCAGCAAAAAAAAAAAAATTATATAACTCTTTTGGAAGATATAGGGTAGATGTGCCAGTAATGGATACCCTTAAGGAATTTCTTTTAAAATTACTTTTTTATTAATAGTTATAATTATTATATTCCAGTTTTTTCAATGTTATATTAACCTATCAACAATATTTAACCATTCTTATAGTCTCATTTCCCAATATGAATCGAAATGTAATTTTAAATAACAGAAATATATCAAAACACCAAAAAGCGCAGTAATGGATACCCTCTGGCCCGGTAATGGACACCCTCCTTTTCAGTAATGGACACCCCATAAAAAGTAATAAATATAATTGTTTTTATGACTGTATTTAGAACCAGAATTTAATGAATACATACTAATGAAACAAAATAGTTATTTTCAAATAAATTTAACAATTAGAATACCAGTAAATAATAAAATATTTGTAATAATCATTTACTGTTTGCATCAATTATTGTAATTACCAGAAGATCGATGTTTTAATTATTTTAGATGGATAGTTTAAAATACTAAATATTCAGCAATTACAGCTACCAAATTATTGAAACAGTGGGGGATTTAAAATATAATTTAAAAGAAAAAGTTTTGGAATATTAGTGTTTAGTTTTACTATTTTTAATAATTAGTCTTCCCGAGACTACTTGATATATCCTTTATAATAATTAATATAATTTATACGAAAGAAATTATATTGTGAGTTGAATATTTTAAATACTAAATAAAATAATTTCAAAATAAAACTGTAGAACTGATGTTTGAGGCCACTGATCTGCAGATTTACTAGTTTCATGAATATTACCTATAACTTTCATTAATATTACTTTTTTTTTGTCAGAGGTGAATAAGGAAACATTTAAGACCGAAAATAGATTTTTAATAGCTTCTGTAACTTAATTGTTTTTATTTAACCGGAGAGGGATTAAATCCTATGAGCCCCTCTTTGACTGTGTTCTTAAACAATATTTTCTGCTTCCTGGCTGGTTTGATTGTCAGATTATAAAATATGCAAGGTACATAATACTTCATTTAAAAGAGAATAAAATATTGAAATTTTATTAATCACATAAAATAACTTAAAGGCAGCTATTTATAGAAGTTTTGGTGTTATTACATTTTAGTAAGTATAATTTAAAAATTAAATTTGATTATTTAGGTTTGCAGTTAAGTCACAATATTTTATTCACTATAAACATTACTGAAATTGAAATTGCATTTTTAGCAATGTGTACATGGGGTGTCCATTACTGGAAAATGACAAATTAACCATTCCAGTAATGGGCACCCCCCACTTAAAACCTTAAAAATAAATGAAATTTTGTAAATGGCCGTTAGTATATAAAATTCTAAGTTTTCTATTGCTATTGAAACAAAATCATTCAAATTTTGCAAGAAAATAAATAATATATAAATTAATTAAACAAAGCCAGCTCTTAGCCTCTTCATTAAGATTTTCACAGAAAAACAGCGAAACTTTGAAACATTATTTTCTGCTTCCAGATTGATTTGATTAAAAGTGTCAACAATAACCAAGTTTTATAAAACATGCAAGGGGGAATTATATATAAAAAAATAATTAAAGCTAAATATTTATTAGTTATTTTTTTAGGAACCAAAAATATCAAGGGGTGTTCATTACTGGCACGTCTACCCTATATAAAAGTATATTGCCCTAAATTTCAATTTTAACTTTTTCATATAGCATAAATCTTTCAATTTTAGAAAGTTGGCAATTTAAAAATTAAAATTTCTATTCTTATTTGTATTTTAGATCTTCATAAATACTCCTGTCTTCATGTTTATTATAAAAAAAAATATCAGTTTAATATTTAATCACACTAGCTGCATGAAATCTGAAGGAAACAATAGTACATTTAAAATTGAGTTTTAAAAAGCTGAAGAGATGTAATTTTAAATTTTAAGTATGACACTTTATTTGGATGTAAAAATTTCGTTTAAACATTAAATCCACTTTCACGCAATAATTTGCCTTAATTTCTTTTAATTATGTATGCATATTTATATTTATTATTATTATTATATAGCATTAAAATATTATTTTAAATAAATTTTTGGTAATGTATTTATAAATTATATTAAACTAAATTTCAAAAATTATTTGCACCAAATCATATAATTATATCGTATAAATATTTCCGTTTAAAAATATTAAATATTCATATATTTATGGAGAATTATATTTGCTGACACAATAAATTACTACTGTGAATACAACAAACAGACGTCATTCCTGGTTATGTCGTTATATTCTAAATTATTTACACATTAATATTTACAAAGGTTATTTAAAAAGATTACTAATACATCTTAAATTCAATCTGATTGTCGTTAGCACATCCATCTCACTTTTTTATACATCTCTTTCCAACATTCTTCAGCATAAATCCCTCATCCACCGCCAAAACATATTCTAGTGTTCTTTTCTTTTCCAACTCACTTCAGTTCCCGCTCGCAATGAGCGTCTGTCGTACCAAAGGTTAGCTCTAGTGCGCATGCGTTGTCACCAATCGTTAGAGTATCTGGCGGAGTTGCGATTCAAGAATGAAATAAACAGGACTTAGTGGTGTAAATTACTTCCGACAAAATTATTTATTAAAGTTTCTATTTTATTTGTCTTTTAAATCTAATTATTCAAAACTTAATCTTGTGTAATCTTGCTATGAAGTTGAAGCGTAAAATAATATTTTTAAAACCTTTTTTATGTTTTTTTTTTTTATCAAAGACAAATCGAAATTATAATAACATTAGAATTACCTTAGATTTCAAATTGAATACCAATCGAATATTATAAATATACTGCATTAAAAATTATTAACAAAATATTATCTACAGTCGTGTAACTATTAAATTTGCTGCTTTTGTAGGCTTTTAAGATTTTATTTAAAAAAAAAATAGCATTTTACACTTTTAAAAAAAGTAAGTGAACTTTTTCATATTGAATCATAAACGAAACTTAATGAAAAAGACAGCAAATTTAACAATTAAATTTCGAAGAGCTAAAAAGAGATAATAGTTTAAATTTTAGATGTGATGTTTGTCCTATGTATAAAGAATACATTTTAATCGTTAAACGTCTTTTCAAACAAAAATTTTTACTGTTATTTTTTAATTAAAAATAGCGGGTTTCTAATGCAAAGTCAATTGGGAAACTCATCCGAGCACTCAGAGTGACGTCAAGCAGCGAGTTGCTCCCTGTTGGCTACGGGGTGAAATGGCGCAACCTTTAGATATAGTAACTTTGATCTAGACGCGCTTTTCTCAAACTGTGCTACGCGAAACACTTAGTGCTCCGCGAAAAGGTAGAATATGTTTAAAATTAAAAACATTTTTATTAAACCTATTTTTAGCGTGAAAATTAAAAATATTTTTCAAGAAAAAAATTTAACAAAAAAATTTTAATAGTATGACCTGTCGCGCTCTCGGTATTTAACAAAAAATCGGGTATAAATCATTTATCAGCGATCAGGTGAAACGTTGACTACATAGAAAAGGTAGTCGGCATTCAATGTGTCAGTTTCTCGTCCGCCAGTCGACAAAACAAATTTAAGGCAAAAAGCAACACCAAAGAACACGGAGCTAGGCAGAAACTGGATTCATCCGGGTCACTCTCTGAATTCAACACTAAAAACTTATTTTTACTCACTTCTTAAATCAATTGTATTTTAGTTAACATTCAGTCGAGAACCGAGAAATTATAAAGTTCATTATATGTAATTTATTATTTTTAAAGAGCAACTTTTTGTAGCTTCTCAGATTTTTCGTATTGATGACAAAATATCTGTCTTCTTAAGGTTTCTTCAAATACTAAATTAGTGACATAGGGAATAACGTTGATTTCCATTCAATGAATCGCTGAGTGGAGACGGGGCACTTAAAAAAAATCACATCTTCTGCCAAGACAATTAGAATAGACTTGGAAGCATCAACATCTAAGAGATATGTACTCCTATGGTTTTATTCGATGTCTGAGGGGATACAGCATCCCAAATATATTAAGATATTTAGTGCTTTTATTTAAAAAGAATAAAATAAAGTCATGTCCGCGGACTAAGGCAAACATTGCATAATCGGGAAAGTCAGAGAACTAAACAAAATTTGTATTATTTATTTGCACTTCAGTTTTATTAGTTTTTAATTTTTTATAATCTCTCTGTTCTAAAACAAAGTAACTAACGCTGTCACCGCCGCTGTGAATGAATTTTTTGTGACTAGAGTTCTTTTTTAGCTAAAATTAAGAAAAATTACTGCATATAAAAATAGGAAATTTGGTGATATAGGGAAGTCGCAATCATCTGATCTCCTTTTCATTCGCCAATCACAACTGCCCGGTTGACCTCCAGTCGTGCTCATAATTCTTTCAACTGCCAATCATAACTGCAGTTCAACGATTTGAGCACCAACCTCCAATAGTTCATGTTACCTCCTAATTTTCATGTTACTTTCTAACTGCAAAGTAGAAGAAGGAAGAAGATATAGGTGTTACTGCTACTGTACAAGCTGATTTCTCGGAAGAATCATTGGCTTCGGATGCAACAGAATTTCTTGAATTATCGAATAAATTGCATAGCTTCACATCCTTGGATACAAGTTCTACAATTAAAAAAGCTTTAAAACAAAAGCATCATGATTCTTATTTGGATATTGTGTTCGCTGAGATCACTGATAATAAACCCCAGTGCGTAATTTGCGGTAATGTTTTGCAGAACAATTCAATGTTTCCAGAAAAAATGCATCGTCACTTTCAGGGGTCCATCCAGAAAGCAAGGGTAAAACAACCGATTTTTTCAGAACGAAACATAAAAAACGTAGGAAAGCACAGAAATGTATATCGTATCATTCAAAAACGCTGACAAAAAAACTTTAATGGCATCTTACTTAATCAGTTACCGAATTACACAAGCTGGCGAAGACCATACTGTTGCTGAAATCCTTATCAAGTCTTGTGTAAAAGACATTATCGATTGCATTTTTGACGAAAATGCTGCAAAAACGACAGACACAATTCCTTTGTCAAATGACACAATTCGCAGCGAATCGGGGACTTAGTAGAGAATGTGAAAGCTATTTTAATTTCTCGCATAAAATCCACTAAAATTTCGCTTCAAATGAATGAATCAACCGATGTTGTTGGTTTGGAAATGTTAAAGGTATTTGTGCGCTATCCATATTTGGACTCTTTTCAAGAGGATTTACATTTATTTTTTTGCAAGCCATTACTGACTACCACAAGCGGCACCGAAATATTTTAATAATTAGATGAGTTTTTCGCGGAGAATAGAATCCTATGGGACAACTGTGTTGATGTGTGCACAGATGGAGTGAAACTTATGACTGGTAAGATATCTGGTGCAATCTTAAAAATTAAAGAAAAGCCAAAGGGGTGCAGCAGTAGCCACTGAGTACTTCACCAACATGCTCTTACAATGAAGAAAATGCCACCTATTATAAAAGAAAATATGAATGATATGAATGCTTGCTTGATTTGACATCAGATACAGTGTAAGATAAAATTTGAAACTGAGAAATCAATCTCAGATTTTTGGTGTAAGCTAACAGATTAATTTAAAACCCTATCAGATAAAGCGAAGTTCATTCTCTTGCCTTTCGCAACCACATTTTTATGCGAAACAGAATTCTCCGCATACGTCGCTACTAAAACAAAATACAGATCACGTATCATTGCTGAGCAAGATATTCAACTACAACTATTCGAAATTCAGCCAGATATAATCTCATTGTTAAAATTAAAACAGCTTCATACTTCTCATTAAATTTCTATTTCACGAAACCCAGTAAAAATTTGTAACAAGTGTAATAACGCCAAATTAATAAACTAACAATTTCGGTTCTGCAATATTTGCCTTGAATTTATTTTCAATTTTTTTCCACGCGTGTGTTTTCTGTTTACAATGTGAAATTAGTGCAGAAAAAATTTAAACTGTGAAGTCTAATGTTCTGCAAGATTAAAGGACGAAATAATTTCTTTGTATCTTCAATGCTATCTTGTCGTTCTATTTACTAAATACAGTATATACTTACGAGATAAATTCAGTGCTTCTCGTTGAATTTCCAAGTTCAAAGGTGCTCCGTCACTGAAAAAGTTTGAGAACATCTGATCTAGACCATACTGACTTTTAATGTCTTGGAAGCGGTGATCGGTTAATTAAAATTTAGCTGTAAGCTTTTCGAAGCGAATGCGTAGTAGTTATGTAATATGTCGTTTGTCTCTAGTAATGTATAATACCAGTTCGTATCTATTTAAGCAGTGGAAAGTTTTAAATAATGGAAAGTTTCTATTTTTCAATATTTAATTAAGTTAAAATTAATTTGAATGAAAAAATGGAAAGTTTCTATTTTCATTATTTAATTTAGTTCTAAAAGATATTTTTAAACAATAGTAACAATTTGTATAATGTAAATATTTTAAGTATTTGTTATAATGACTGCAGTTTTAACGAATTTCATGCATTTTAAAGATTGCTACAAAGCGTGATTCATGCATCCAGTGATTTGTTTTGTTTTGTTTTTATGGTCGCAAAGCGCTCATGCTTTGGTGATCGGGTCTTTAATGAATTTCATGCATTTTTTGAGGTTGCTACACGACGAGTTTGATGCATCCAGCGATGCTTTCTTTTTTCCTTGACGAGAAGAACCCATACATGTGTTAGTTATCGCGGATTTAACGAATTTCATACATTTGGAGATTGCTACATCGAGTTTGATCTATTCAGTGTTATTTTTTATGGGCACGAAGCGTTGATACGTGCGTTAGTGATCGGGTACAAGATAAAAATTACTTACAAAGTTTACAAACCTTTGCACAAACAATAGTGGCGTTGTTAAACGCGCATCAGACACGCTATTTGCTTTATTGCTTTGTAGGTTTAAAAAATATATATGTAAAACTATTTATAGAAGAATTTTTTAAATTATTCAGAATCATGATTAAATTGTGTTATAAATAAATCGTGTGCGCCAAAAACACGCGTTGCATGATGATCACCGCTTCAAAGACGTTAAAAGTCAGTATGGTCTGGATTTCTGAATCTAGTGAGCCAATCATAACGGCTCTAAAGTACGCTAGAACAGAAGTCTATAGGGAATATAAATATTGCCATCTTTTTAGCTTAATTCAATTTAAATTGTGCCTAGTGAAGGGGAAGATTCTGCGATGCCCCGATAAGAGAGTGGCAACATATGAGATAACATTTGATTGATTGAAAAGATTTTGGACAAAAACGAATCACCAAAGCGCCTTAACGAGTCTGCCATTCTCGCCAAGCTAATGTGTGTTAAATTGCCTTATTCGACTAATCGAACTCGCCCAAGCGAGTATTGCCATGTTTTGGATTATAGAGTCGTGAACTTATGTTACAATTACTAGTCGTAGATACTTAAGCTGACAATAACATTTTATTAGATTTTACCATAGGAAATGGAACAAAACAGCCCTCGTAAATTCAATAGTATATCATGATTATTAAAAATAGACATTAATGATAATTTACCTTTAGGTTTAATCTTAAAATTAGCAAATGACTAAAACACAATATGTGTTGGTTTCAGTTTCATATCTAAATTTAACATTTTAAAAGTGGATAAGGATAGGACATTTGTCTCTGCCTCTGTATCGAATTTTAACATAGCATTAACACCATTAAAATATATATTCTGCAACCCTGAATTTGATAACGTACTTAATTTCTACTGCTTCAGCAAACAAATTATTATTTGTAATTGCATATATTTCTGCATTTTTACTCAATTTACATCTTGTAGCAAAATTATTTAGTTTTTTTTTCATATTCTAAATGTTTTTCCATATGGGGAGCATTGTATTTTTTTACTGCATTAAAATAGCCGTTAACTAATTCACAGTCTTTAGCTACCTTACAGTTTGACCTTTAAGATTCATTTTCTTTAATGTTCTAGAGTTTTAAAATTTGGTATTACTTAGTTCAGTTTGATTATTTCGCACAATATACATTTTAAAAGTATTAAACATACTGATACCTTCATCACCAAGCAAGTTCAGAAGAATCGCAATTTATCATCCCACCAGTGTCGAGAGGTTCTGCTCTCAAAGCTGGTAGATGGGAGGTGCTGGGTTCGAATACAATCGCGTCCGTTGGCTTAATTGTTCGGAGTTTTCCGTGGTTTTCTTCGAACCTTGGATATCCTTGCGCGGGTTAGGTACCCTTAGAAAGACCCCACGGAGGGCACTCCCCCTTCGGGCCTATATCCCTTGTGTAGATAATCGGCCAATATAAACAATACCAACACACACCGCAATTTCATTTTTATCAAGCTTTTCACTTCTTTCAATCATAAAATTTTCCAACTTTTACCGCCAGTTTTTCCAGTTCCCGGCAACTTTAATACTAGAACCACCGGGAAAAACGTATATCTATAACCCCAGAAGCGGTCATTTTGACCGATGTGAATTACCATGCTCAACTATTGTTTACTTGCCATTTTTTACTCTTAGTATCGTTTATTGCTATTATTACCATCATTGCTCATATAATAATATATATATATCATAATTTTAATTATATATATATATATATATTATTATGTTATAATTATATTATATTAAGATATGTACTATCCTCTTGAGACCCGAAGTTGAAATAACACTGCAAATATTCATTCATTGCTTTTGCACAAATAAAATGACACCATAGATGCCAGAAAAAAATATTTTTCTGAAATTGATACTTTAGGGGGCTGGTAATTTGGGTTCACAGATACGAATTAAAAATTACTATCCCCCCCCCCCCAAATATCAATTTAATTAGCAGTAACCAAAATTCACACACTAAAAAAATTAAGGTATCTAAATAAGTGAATAATCTACAAGACCTCAAATTTTTTTTATTGTAAAGTTTTTAAGTTAAATAATTATAAAAATTACCTGCTTTCTGCACTGCACTGTCTTGAAAGCATTTTGCAAACTCAGGTGTAAATAAAATTTATTTTATGAGGAAATCAGCATTGGTGCTGTTATTTATTGGTTTTGTTTTAAAGCAAAAATATTCATCTATATACTGAAGTGGGGTCAAAACGAAAAAAAAAAAAAAAATCAACCAGCTTAGTTTTTATAAAGAAAAGAATCAAGTTACTCATTTGGGTACTCAGAACTGAAGAGGATATATATCATTTATATTTTTCATTTTAAAAATAATGTTATAGTAAAAAATATTTTTCATGAGAAATCGAAATTGCTAAAAACAAAATTAAACTTGCTGAAAACAAACATTTATATTTATTCCTTGAGCAATACAATATTTCTATCACATTTAAAATAAAGGCACAAATCAGTTTCTGAAGGGAATTATTAACAATTCCTGGTGAATAGTAATTAACTTAATAAAAAAAAAATGTGCAGTTAACGTATACATAACTCATAAGTACTTGTATTTCTTTACATTTGTTTTTCCCAGCGAAAACATATTTTTTTATGGCTAAAATAAAAGTAAGATTGTCCTCCAAATGTTGAGAATGTACTGTATGTATGTCAACAATATAAACATTGTCTTTCACACAGTTTTCGCAAAAATCTTTTTCACCACTTTCACGGTGCATTTTCCGCAAGTTAGTTTCCTGCAAACTTCACACTTGTCCACAGTTTTATTCCCTTTGCAACTATAACTTTCACACTGCTTCCTCTTTCCTTGATCACAAGTGTCTGAGGATGTATTGGGTATTGAAATATTGGACACTTTCATGGAATTCACGTATGACTCACGCTGTGGAATTTTTTTCCGGTTACCTTCTTATATAATATCCAAGAATCGATGCCCGCTGAACCTGCTGAATTTTTAACTTGAGTACGACTTCATACAGTAAAACATAACACATCAATTTTATTTAAATTTAGTTATTCTATTTCTGGCTAGGGGTGTTATCGGCGTAAAAGAGCATTTATTTGAAATTGTCTTATTTTTAACTTTGAGTACGGTTACCATCTGAGGAAACATTAAACATCCATACTAAAATTTTAGTTATGCAATTTTCTGCTAAGGGAATATGAATAAAAAAACCTAGCATATAATTTTTTTTTATCAAAACATGAATTTGACCATGACAGGAGATTTGAAGATTTGAGCAATTTTTTTTTCGTAAGAAGTGAGTTTAAATTGTGTCCAAAAAGCTAGATGAAGAGATAGTAGTTATATATAGTGATACATTGGCACTTTTCCCGTTTGAGACACAGTTCGAAATATCTCACGAAATTGCTCGGTTCCGGAACACGGCATCCTCTGTCGGACTTACGGTCACCCCTCCGTGCCGAAACCAGGATGATTCAGGAACACCTGAAGGAACTCGCTAAACTGCAATCAGGCATTACAGCCTTGAACACCGATATCCGCTTATAAGTCTTTGTCTCGATGAGAACAAACACTGGAGAATTTGCAGCAGAAGATTCGAAAGATTACACCTTGGGCTAATGGTGAGAATAAAACCCGTGGAATGTCAACATTATCACTCAGATATGGAGAGTATGCTACTCTTTTTTAACCATTGTCTTCGTAATCAAAACAGAACTTTAAGAGGCTATAGAACTGAGATCCAGAAGAGAGATTCTTCCACATATAGGTAAATCATGGATTCTACAAAAAATACAAAGTCTAATTTCACTCTATTTTTCTCAAACTGACCGTGCACTGAAGTGTTAAGCTTATCTCAAACGTACAGTTTACCCTTTTCATAACATTTATAAAACTTACGGAATTAGAAACTGAGAATTTATCTTCCTCAGGATGAATGTCATTTAACAGCGTTTAATTTTCTATTAGAAGTAAATCTGTATGGTATTTTTTCATTTATTTAATCCACGAATTCTCCAATTAGACGATGCAAAAATTACAACCAAAATATTTTAGTATTAAAAGGTAAACCATAGTACCCTAAATGGAACGTATACGTAACACCCATAATGAAGGGGTTATTACAGTCAGTCAGTTTATATTTCTTTGCTCGATCATTTAAATTTCTGAATCTGAAATAAGGTTTAGTTATAAACAACTTTGATGTTCATTTTCTGTATGGTGATGAAATAAAACACAAGAATGGCAGAAAGCACTTTTCTTGGAAACTGTATGAACAAACTATATATATATATATATATATATATACAGTGGAACTTCAGTTATACGTTACCTGAGTTGTACGTTTCACTCAGTTATACGTTTAAAGTCACTGGTCCCGATCATTTGCTGTGAAAATTTAGCTGAGTTATACGTTTCCCTTAGTTATGCGTTTGTTTTTGCGTTCCAGGATGAAATTTTATCTTACTTATACGTTTTGCAGAAAATATTTTTTTCCGAACCTTTTCTACTCCTTGCCGAATTTTTTCTTTATGGTTTTTGGGATTTTAACTGGGCATGTGCAGAAATGGAGCATATGAGAAGAAAAGTAGGGAAGGGGGGACAGAAAGGGACAGAAACACTCAGCCAGGGTGCCAACCAAATAGGCAAAGGCAAAAAGGGGGGGAGGGAGGACAGGGGTGTTGGCCGTAGCAGCAGGGACCCCACTTTCCAGTCCCCTCTCATGTTTCTCTTTTCCACCCTAGCCATGTGACCGCCTGCCTTCGTCTAGAATTCCTATAATACAGACTGACGTCATCCTCGCCATTGTGGGTCCGGAAACAAAAAACCAAACTGAAACCAGTTATCGTTTGTAAATGGGGAACAATGGCAGGTACTTTTAAATATGCAATCCCAGGTCTGGCGGTAGACAAATGCCGAGGTCCCAATACAGCGGTTATTTCGGGCAACAACATGGATATACGTCCGACAGTGTGCTGTGTCGTAGATCACTTGACATTTCAACGTGTGGCTTAAAAATGAGTCGGAAATAGGCAGCTCTCTCGATAGAGGAAAAGTTAAAAATTATTTTGAAGGCGGGAGGCCAATTCTGGTGAGAGACTTTGTCTCAACGTATTGGAATACCATACCCTACCCTCAACAAAATTTTAAGCAAAAAATAAAAAATAAAAGATGCTTTAAGGGTGTTCTCAAATCCAAAAGGGCAACTTTCTCACATAAGTTTTAATTTATTTTTGTTCGGAAATGCACGAAACTAGCTAGTGTTGTTGTTCAGAAACAATGTCATTGAGCTGTTTTTTTCATTTTTTTGCAAACGCAATAGATCTTTCAGAAAAGAGTGTGAAAGTGGGCGTTTTGAATCGAATTTCCGTGCGAAGGAAGAAAGAGCATTTAAGAGCGGGTGAAAAACGGGTTTGTCACGTGATTAAAAAGGCTTATAACTCAATAGGCAATTCATTGATCAAAAATTGGAAAAAACAGTTCAATTCCAAATCGTTTCCATGGCCACGCTTTCCAATTTTATACCTTTCCGTTAAAAAATGAATTTGTAAATGTGTCAAAACGTTTTGAGCTTGTTGAGCAGAGCAGTTAAGAACAGCCTTAACTGAAGCCGGGCCAAGCTCTTCCAAACGAACACGCCTGCAAGAAGTACGATTTTCCGAATTAGAAAAACCTCTATGATTATGATTTCAGTATAAGCGTTCGGCTGACATATCGGTAATCTGAAATTTGTTGCAAGAAAAGACCCTCGAGTTAGAAGTATTCAAAGCTTCTCAGGGTTGTCTTACAGGATTCAAGGACCGTTATGACATTACTGGTCGCTCCATATGCGACGAGTAGAATGCCGTGGATGATCGCACAGTTGATCACTTCAAAGATCAGGAGCTTCCAAAATTAATTCAAGGCTGTTGGGCAAAAGATGCTTACATCACAGACAAGACCGGAATCATGTCAGGACCGGCATGCAAAGTCAACGACCTTTGACGGTACCTATAAGCTACGACATTTAGTAATTAAAAATACAAAAAGCCCCATTGTTATAAAAATGTAATCACGGTCTTCACAGATTATGAGGCAAATGTATAAGCGTGGATGACGCGGGCAGGCATGGAAAGTTGGATAAAGAAACTAGACGCACATATAGGAAGAGAAAAATACAAAGTCACTCTATTTATGAAACATTGTGCTGCTCACTCGCCCTCAAGTTAGCTCGAGAACATCCGAGCGAAGTTTTCACCGGCCAACAGCACTAGAAAATTCCAGTTCTAAGTTTTGTACATAATTGCAAATTGTAAAGTACATTATCGCAAGAGGCTACTTTAGTATATATGTCATGTCTTGATGCAGTACAAGAGCACACCAAAATAATTGTTCTTAAGATAAGAAACAGTTTCCAACGGAAATGTTTTTGATGAATGATTTACACGATTTCATTCATTTCTTTTAAATACTCTGTGTGTAAATAGTATTTTTTATAAAGCTTTTATGATAAAATAACATTTCATTGTGCACTTTTCTAATGTATCCTTTTTTTTTTTTTTAACTCTCTTCCATTTCCACAAATTTATGTTATGGTGCATAATATTTATGAAACTTCTGTTTTCGAAGAAAAAGGTAACTGAAACTGGTCGTGAAACAAAATTTAAACGATATCTATTTAAAAAAAGTCCTGGAAGATCATTAATTGAATTGTACGTTTTACTGAGTTATACGTTTTGTTACCCAGTCCCGGGCAAAACGTATAACTGGAGTTTCACTGTATATATATAATCACTAACAAATACATGTACGAAGAAATGAACGTTTTTTATAATCATCATCCTCCTTTAATCTGCAGTATTCTTTAACTGAAGTATAAAGCAGCAGTAGAGTTGAGTCTGTAGTGCTACTTATATTAATACCACTGTGACATTCTCTTATAACTGAGAGAGAAATCCTCTTACAGCTGGATAGAAAACGGATGGTGGACCTCTCGAGGTTCCGTGGGAATAGGAGTAGCGACATGCTAAAGGAACACCAACGAAGTGACAGGCCGAAACTGTATATGATAGCTTCAGGTTATGCAGTGGAAAGAGACCAAAGTGGTGATAGGTTGAACCGCCTATGATGGTTGCAGATTTATGCAGTGAAGAGGGCCCATTCAAAGAGGTGATAGTTTTAACCGACTATGATGGCTGCAGAGTTATGCAGTAGAAGACCTCTCACAGAAGTAGTAACGTAATCTGGGCTACGAATGAGAAAGCGATTGGGAGATCCGTGTAAAAGGGCCAACTCGCACACGCCTGAAAACAGTGTGATTGGAAGGAGAATTTTTATCCTGAAGCCTCCAACAGCGAATTGAAAAGTTAATGCAAAAAATTCAGGACTTGTTAATCAGTGATTTTGATTCAGACTATGAGGTCGGCTTGGTCATCTAAGGAAGAATAATTTTATGGAGCTGTCTCTCTGTATTCTACGGTCCGGTGGTGCTGGACTTTAGGGCGTTAGACCCTCTTATTAAACGTGATTGTTCAGTAAATCATCTTATAAACACTAACTTAATATTTAAATAAAGGAACTTTCTCATTTTTGATTGTACAAGGTGGCCATAATTAAACTGACAGTACTCAGAGTGTTCTGTAGCGCGATCTAATTGAGAGAATGAAGCCAAATTTTGTTAGAAGATTAAACAAGACGAGGAACGAAGAATTCCGCGGAAAAAAAAGTTCCAAAAGTCACGGATAGGGGAATATGTGGCTCTGTTTAACAGAAAAGGGAGTTTTAAAAAATGCAGATTAAATACTGAAATACAATTATCTTTTATTTAGCACATTTAACGATTTTAGTATTGATTCTGCATTTTCTAAAACTCTCTATTCTGTTACATAGCGCCACATATTCCCCTAGCGGTGACTTTTGGAACTAATTTTTTTTCACGGAATCCTTCGTCCCCCGTTTTGTTTAATCTTCTTACAAAATTTGGCGTCATTTTCTCAATTAGATCGCGCTACAGACCACTCTGAGTACTGTCTGTTTAATCTTGTATACAATTTCATGTGCAATGCAGACCTTTGAGGATATTTTATGTAATCAAGACCAACAATTTTTCTTATTTCAAAATAAAATGTTTTTAATGTTTTCTATGTTAGCTGCCATTTACCGACTCGTCGCTACCTCTTGACTTACCATTGAAATCGTTTCACCATTATCTCGTGAGTGCGATTATAATGAAACAGAGTCCAATGAGAAAGCACCGGCGAGTAATGAGGTGGGAATATGCACGATGAGCCTGATACTTGCAGGAATCTTGTAGGGTGTATGAGAAACTTCGCATGTCGTGTGTGTGAATGGTTTCTCTTTTAAATTACTTTAGCAAACTTATAAGTTGAGGTTTTTTTATAAGCTTTGTAACTTTGGAGATGTGAATATAATCGTTCAATTGGGACGGTCTTAGTTTGATTAGATCGTTTATTAAAGAACCTTATTTAAAGTTCAACAGTTCTGTTGTAGTGAAGATATGTGTCTCAAATATTTGCGCCGAACAAATTTGTGACCTGGATCTTCTCAGTTATTTTTACTATGATTTGGACTGAATTTCGTGATTTTATCGATATATATTCGGAAAAGACAATGTTTAAACATGTAAAACTTAATTATGTAATGTTCATTCAGGGGTGTTTAAATTGTGGTTTATGGGATCTCAATGGCACCAAGCATTGCCGTATTGTAAAGTAATATCATCTTAAGAACAAAAAATGTTCTTAAAACACCATCAAAAATTTTAAATGCGCTAGGCCTTTCGAAAGATCTGAGTCATTTCAGTCGTGCTGCTGCTTTCATAGTAGAAGGACGTCTTCTTAGCGCCTGACGAAGAAAGACTCAGATCTTTCGAAAGGCCTAGCGCATTTAAAATTTTTGATGGTGTTTTAAGAAGATTTTTTGTTCTTATTCATTCACACCAGTTTTAACTTATTTTCTTTAATATCATCTTATTAAAATTGCTAAAATTGTGTTAATAAATAAGGAGAAGATTACTATGCTAAAATAGTGATGCCATCGAGATCTCGCTGACGGCAATTTGACAGCCCTGAGTAAACAGAGATTTATTTCATCAATTCATACTAATAATAGAGCTGTCATATAGTATCAAAAATAATATTTACTTCACTTTTTTATTGTTCCGGATAATAAGCTATTAATTTCATTGATATATTTACCTGTATGCACCTTGTCTTTCCTCCCTTTTTAATACCGTCGAAGTCGAAAACTTTAAAGTTGGCAAACCTACTTCCATTTCAAATGCAAAAAAGATATTCAAGTATGCTAAAGGCCTTACCATTTCAACTGTATAGCTACAGTCTACAAATATTACGGCAGGATATATTCCCTTTAGCTGAACTCGCTTGTAGTTAAATTTAATTTTTATTACAATTGCATTGAATAAATACTTTAAAACTCATATTTAAAAAAATAATTTTATTTCTTATTCTGAAAAAGAAAAATTTAAAACAAAGAAAATTGTTACAATATTATGACAATCCTTTTAAAGTAACAGAATAAAAAAAGTAACTTTATTCATATATTTTCATAATTTGCATACGAATGTTACATTCAACAAACATTTCTAACAAATCTTCAATATGTCTCTAGTAATGTGCATTTCTTTGTAGGATTCATGACGCTTCCATCGGGACAGTAGAATGCTTCTGAATATCCCCTAGAATTCTGCATTATTGCTATAATTCTGAAAAAAAAGTAGTATATTACTGGCATTTTTGGTTAAATACGAAAAATGAAATAAAAATATTTTTCCATTTCTTTTCATGTTCCTAATTTTTACGAACATGTTTTAAGAACTCTCCGCATCTCCGGAGATATTAGCGGTACTTATCTTTCCTATCCCATTTCAAGGAACTAGGTGCTTACTAGTTTCAATTAGCTGATCAAAACTGCCCTCTTGACCTCGAACCCCCTAGCACATTCTTCTCAGCTAACAATCACAACTACACTCCAACATTTGTTTGAAATCCAGCTGTTGATTTGTGACGTCAGTTGGAACTATTCTATATAGTTAGTAGTTGCAAATGACAAACTGGAAACGACAACTGCGGTCATGACTGGCAAAACGACGACTGACAGATTGTCGATTTTTATGCACTCTGTTGTAGAAAATAACCCAGGCGGAACTCATGAATGTTGAACGAATGAATCATCTACGATTGGATTGGTCTGTGATTAACATGTCTTCGATACGATTGGTCTACGTCGCCATGATAACGCTTGCAATTATCACTAAAGCAAAAATGTAATAGGTAGGTTGGTTATTTGTAAATACGCCTTTTCCTTGTAGAATTTTTCTCCATCTTCCCAACTCTCCGAGTAATTGACATAATCTCTGATATACTCAAAGGGAAGAGTTTTGAACTGCATTTCGATTGAGATATGACACTGATCAATGGCGGTAGAGAAACATCAATTTTAGTCATGTGATTCAATCCAACCCTATCTCCCAGAAAAAAATCGAAGAGATCGAGTAATAAATGAGTACTTAGTGGAAAGATTATGAGCAGTTTGTTTATATCCTCGAATAACTCGGTGAGGTAGTTAGGAATATTCTGAAGAGTTAGAGATTAACTCAAGTTCGTCGAGGAGAAATCACGAATACAACCAGTTATCTTGGTGCCATTGCGTGGTACCACTGGTCTCTGATTAAGAAAAGGATACTTTTTATCTCAGTACCACTACTCCAATAGATTGACAGAGCAAAATAACTCTAAAATTGCGATTTCTTTTATACTGTTAGGGTTAGGATATTTAAATTTGGCAATTTTTATATTTAAGATCTAAAATACTCTCAAAGAATGGTTTCTGAAAAATTCGAAATTTAAAAAGGTAAATGAACTGAAAATGCTCTAAGCTCACGATTGCTTAAAAAATATCGAACCGATATAAAAAATTTTTGTAGTATAAGTAATGGTCTCATATTGAAAATAGGTTAATTTTTATTTCGGTACCACTGCTCCCACGTGAGTGCAAAAGCAAACGATATCCGAAATTATGATTACTTTGGAATCCTTAGGGCTAGAACTTTGAAATTTCACATGGTACTTTTAAGATCTAAATTCTCGCTCTGAACAATTTCTAAAAAATTTAAAATTTAAAAGGGTAAAATAAGCGGAAAACTTTCTAAAATCACATTGGAACGGCCAAACTAATTTAAACACTTTGGAACTACCAAACCAATTCCAAAAAAATTCCTTTCAGGGTAATAATGGTGACAGTCTTTGCATATAAAAGTAAACTATTCTATAACTTTGTACCGCTTCAACCAAGAGGTTCAAGATAAAAAAAAATTCTAACATTACGATTTATTTGAAAGTGTTGATAGTAGAAACATGAACTTTGACATGACTGTTAATTAGAAATTTAAAAAGATGAAAAGACTAGAAATTGTTTTATAATCACGATTGCTCAGAAACTATCTGGAATAAAAACTTTATACAATATTTGATGTGAAGGGTTTTATTAGTACAAGATGCTCCTAAAGAACAGATAAAAAAAAAAAAAAAAAAAAAAAAAAAAAAAAAAAAGAATTTAAAATGGCTCAAATGGGAGAAAAACTTTTTACAATCATATTTTTCCTATGAGTTTTTTGAAACTTAGGCCTGGTAGTTTCAGGTTCAAATTAGGCATATAAAAATTCTGTAGGATATAAATGCGCGAGAACGATAATTACAAGTTGGAAATTGCTCGTCAAACGTGGCAAATGAGGTGCGTTCGTACTATAACTAGCTTTATAATTATTTTTTGCACCCCATATTGTACTGAATGTATATTTTTTTGCGCTTCATAAGTGCATAGTCTGTAACATCATTAAAATGCACTTACAATAATTTTTTCCCCATTCCCCGTAATGTAACGGAAAACTTTTGACTGTCCCTGTAATTAAACTATACATTCGATTTTGATAAAATTTGAAATGGCTCGACAAAATTTTGCAGCAATTATATATTTAAAATTTCAGACCATTCGGAAGGCTGTAAAATCATTAAAATGCATTTGCTATAATTTTTTCCCATTGGCCGTAATGTAACGGAAAACTTTTGGGTGTCCCTGTAATTAAACTATACATCCGATTTTCATAAAATTGGAAATGGCTCGACAAAATTTTGCAGCAATTATATATTAAAAATTCCAGACCATTCGGAAGTCTGTAACATCATTAAAATTCACTTGCAATAATTTTTCCCATTGGCCGTAATGTAAAGAAAAACTTTTGACTGTCCCTGTAATTAAACTATACATCCGATTTTCATAAAATTGGAAATGACTCGACAAAATTTTGCAGCAATTATATATTAAAAATTTCAGATCATTCGGTCGGGTAGTTTTTGCTCTGTTATATGCGGACGGACAGACGGGCGGACGGACAGACGGACGGACAGACAGACGGACTGAACGACGACTATAGGTGCTACGTATTTATATAATTACGAACGCACCTAAAAATGGGTCATATATAAGAAAAACATTTTCAATTATATTTTTACTTTGATTTCTCTGAAACTCTAAGGCCTAAAAACTTCAAATTTTGAACAGAGGTTAACATCTAAAATGTACCTGAAGACGATAAACTTTTCCTTTTAATCCAAATTATAAAAAAATTAAAAAAGAATGTACTTCTCCCCACCCCCCTTTTTTTTTCGTTATGCCGGTGTTAAATGAAATTTTGCCAAGATTCGCCTCAGTTTTTCTAAACAATGGGTTAAAATGCAAGTAGCAGTGACTGCTATAATTAATTAAAATAATAGTAAGATTAGAAAAAAATGATAGCCAACTATGTAAAGAAGTACTTCATATTTAATCTTTTGTAGTACAAAAATAACGGTTAAACATACTAAACCGATGTGTTCCAACTTATTATTTACAGACAGTTTGGTTTTTATACTACTCAGCAAACACAGAGCTATCGGTAAGCAATCGGCCGACAGCCGCTTGCCACTACCGGCGGTATTGGCACGATACCGGTTGCCGCTACCGGTTCCGTATCTTTTTTGATACGCCGCACGAATGTGGCCCGATTCATGAGGCACGCAGCCGGTCCGGTATCGGTAGAAAACTATGCCGACAGCACGCCGATTGCTATCCATATGAATGCCGGCCACAGCCCGATACCAGCATAAATTGAAAAAAAAATCTGATTTGATGGCACCATCGTGGAATGTACATTTGAAAGAAACGCGTTTCCGCGCTAGAAAGGCGGGGTTTGATCCGACTTACCCAAGGACAGAAAGCAGACACCTTAACCACTTAGCCACTGAGACCTGATAAGGGGGGGGGGGGGATTCAATGAGGTAATAAGAGGAAGGCATATCGATAAGTAATGGTTGTCGTTGAAGGTAAGTGGTAGATGGGGAAAATTAGAATTTTGAAGTGTTTTTATTTTATTTTTTATTTATTTGTAATTTTCTTACGCGCTTGTATTTAAAAGTTAATTTAATATTTAAATGAATGAAATAAATATCTTAGCGAATTCGTTAAAACAAACGAATTTAAGAATAAATTTAAGAATAATTAAGATAGATATAGAATAATTAAGAATATATATAAATTTAAGAATAATTAACTATTAAAAAATTTCTGAGGTTTCAGTTAATAAAATTTTCTTTTTAGGATTTATAATGTAATTACATGCGTTGCGTTAATTTATAAAATATGTATTTTTAACATGGAAAAAGTTATTTTATTAAATAAAAAGTTGGTAAGTAATAACTTTTAATTAGAATAGGAATTCATTTCATGTCGTTTTGATGATTTAAAGTAGAACATATATTTAATGAGTATGTTGCAATATTAATTTGTTACTTATCAATAGTTTTAACTTGAAAATAAAATAAAAATATGAGTTTACATATTTTTTTTCTTTTGGAAGATAACTTTAAATGGGGTATATTTTTTATCTTTCTTATAAATGTAAGAATGCTTATTAAATAAAATAAGTGAATTTCAGAGGTTTTTCTCTTAATACAATTTTCTCTTTAGGAATTATAATGTAATTAAATGTGTTAATTCAAGAAATATATATTTGTAACATAGAAAAACTAATTTTAATTAAAAAAAAGTTGGTAATTAATTACTTTTAATTAGAATAAAAGTTGATTTTTTTGTCATTTGATGATTTAATGTACAATATATTTTTAGTGATTATATAGCAATAATGATTCTTTTACTTATCAACATTTTTTAATCATCAATTTTAATCATCAAATAAAATAGAAATATTAATTTATCTTTTTTTTTCTAGAAGTAGGAGATTTCTGAATCTTTCTTTAAAATTTTAATGCTAAAAAGTTGGGTAGTTTTTTTTAATTATATTTTTACAGCTTGTAAAATAATTTTAAACACTTTTTTAATAATTTGATTTTTAAATAAAATAAGAAACATAGCTATTGCTTTTAAAATGAATATAAAAGCTAGAAAATAAGTTAAATTGATTTATGAAGTTTTTTTCTACGATTAAATTTACAATGAATAATAATTTTAAGGAGCGATTTAAAAAACACTTTTGATGATTCAAATAATTGTAAGTATTTTTTAAAATGAATTCAATAACAACTTTTTTTGAATAAATAAATATAGGCTATTTTTGACATTTTTTTTTTATCACTGTTAGAATTTTATATGAAATACATGCAATATCTTATTAAAACTCAAACTCAAACTAAATTAAGGAAAAGAAAAAAAAATGTCGGCTAAGACTAAAAATTCCGAAATTGGACCGATGTTGGTAAATCTAATCGGGTCACTATCAGAAATCACATATCGGTCCTGCGTCACTTGCCGGTGTAAGTCGCTTGCCGATATATAACCATAAGGGGACCGATTACGGCAACCGGCAGTCGAAAAAGCAGATTCTTAAGTTTCAGTTGCCGACATGCTGCCGACACTTCACCAAAACCACTATGCGCATGCCGATACTTAACCGACAGAGCCGGCTGCGGTACGATCGTGTGCCGAAAGGTATGTGTTTGCGGGGTAGTTAATCAAGGTATACAACTATTATAAAAAAAGAAACATCTGCTTATAGGAAGTAGTCTTAGAAATTGATTTTAAAAGTTCTTTGATTGTAGAATATCTGATGGAAAGAGTTTCCAAGTATACAGTCCATCCCAAAATTTCTGAGACTGGTTAAATTACCATCAAATAGATGACGCTGCGTGTAAGCAGGTGATGTCGAAAGCACGACTACGCTTCGTCTTGTAAAGTGGTACAATGTCACGTTGCTATCTGTTGTCGATATTTTCATTTTCATCAACATAGGTCGAAATTTTCATTTTAGTTCTTAATTTCTAGGGTTCCGTACTTAAAATGTAAAAACAGAACCACTATAAAATCCCTCCCGTGTCTGTCTGTCCGTCTGCCACAGTCATTTTACTAGTAAACTATGGAGCGTAGAAAGTTCAAATTGCCTGATGTAATAAGGGCTATTGACCTACATATTTATAGATTACTAACCTTTCACAGATATATTTAGGAAAAATGGAGAGGGATAATTAAGTTACTTGAAAAATAAATCTTTTCTTTGTGTATCGTGTGGGAATCGTATGAAAGCATGCGTAACACCGAAATCAAAAATACATTTTTTTTAATTTTAGGTATTATAATTTCAGAGATATAGTTGAAAATGTAATGCAAAAATATGTTACTTCTCCTCTATTTCCGAATCTACTGAAACTAAAATTATGAAAAAAATAGGGGTAGTACAAGTTATTTTAAATTTTGCAAGAAAACTATAGCGATTACCATAGGTCACATAGCTTTTGAGAAAATTGCATTTTCCGTTACACACAAATTTCGAATTGCGGGCGTTTAGCAAAGGAGTTGAGGAGCGCTGGAGGTACCTATCGTCGCAGAAGTATAAAAGAATTGTTGATAGTGATTTTCGAAAACAGTTGTCGGTAATTAGCCGAGATATTAACCCTTAAATACACGGACATACGTTTGGACATACATAAAGACACGAGCGGCTACTCTATTCGTCATCGGCTTTTAAAGCCTAGATAACAACTTTTAATGATATATTTGTGTAATACAATGCCCAACTAATACATATATGTATTGTACGGAACCCTCTGTGAGCGAGTAATACTCGCACTTGATCGGTTATTGGTTTATGGGATCAGTGAGGGAAATTTTGGGACAGACTGCGTAGACCCAACGCCCCCTATGTTCATAAAAGGGGGATATAGAGAATGAACATAGGGGGTGTTGGTAGACCCCATTTCACCCCTTTTTTAAAGGTAGATGGCTGGAAATGGGTCAAAATGGAAATTTTCTAATAAATGTAAGTATTTAATAAAATGTTTTTATTGCTAAGATTTATCTTTTGTCGATATAAGAATGACGTAGAACATAACATATTTTAGTTACATTTAATTTATCAAAACAGAATAAGTTTTTCCTCGTGTTAGTATAGGGATACAAATAGAATTTTGCACATTTCAACACCATGCGCACAAAGCAGTTCACTTTTCTAGTTTTTAATAAATTTCAAAACTTTATTATTTGAATACAAAATTGATATCTTTCTTATAAAAATACATTTTGGCGTAGTTTTGTTTGCAATCGAAAAATAAAATATTGAATAGAAGAAACATATTAGAGTTTTCAAGAAAAAATGATTTTCTCCTAATATGTTCTGAACATCGGGCAGTATGCTCTGTCGCTCGAAATGCATTGCTTGGTTTTCATAATTTTCACTAAACTTTCTTAATTCTTTTTCTTCGTTTTAGATTAGGGTTCCTCTGTTATATCAAAAAATATATGTATCAATTTTAAGGATGAAATATTTTTTTACTCACGAAAATAGGTATAAAATGTAAAGACGGAAGATGAAAACTATTTATTGGGACAAAAGAAATCGATTACGCTTTTTGAAAGTTTTTTTTATGTTTTTGATAATCCCGGATTTTCTAAGTGTTCGCTCACTTTTGTGAGCTACTCTATATTTATATATGAGGACGCGAGTTTCAAAACTCGCCTTATCCAAAATTAAAGAAATCGAGTTTTCTCTATCAATCTATTCTATGGATGAACCTGCGTCGAAAAAACACTACAATCTGTAAGGAAAAAAAAAAAAAAAAAAAAAAAAAAACTAGTTTTATCGTGTATTTCTGGCATTGTAAAATCTTGGTTTACAATGAAAACCTTTGGAAGCAGTCAGAGGGTTTTCGCGATTTCACGAAATTTGATCTTCTGGATAAGGCGAGTTTTGAAACACTCACATCTTCATATATATATATATGTATATATATGCGGATATCATATATAAACAAATACAGAGTGATGATACACACAAACACACTGTGCTTAACGAGTAATCCTCCTTGGAGAGTGTAACAAATAATATTTAAAACTTTTTAAATGAAAAGTAAGTATTTAGTCTGCGTACCTAAATTCTGAAGGGGGATGCATAACATTGCCTCTATGTCGCATTTCTTCTTCTAGATTACTTTTTGAGCAAAACATCTGTAAAATGAAATAAAAAATAAATATTTATAACGAATATTACACTTACTACTATTACATGTATTTTATAATACTCAGACATTTATATAAAAGTACCTGGTTAGCACTCATATAAAGAATTTGTTTTGCACTGTAAGGTAAACCTGGTAACATAAAGTCTTCTTGCTCAGAATAATACTTTTCAATAATCTAAAAAAAATAAAAATTTTTTGTAAAGTAACTAATTTATTTCAATTCACAGCGATAAAAAAAATGCTCATATCACAGTGCATGGTAGTTAGGGATTACAATCCAGAGACTAATTTCCAATCCTGGGATTTCGGGATTGCTTAGATTCAATACCGGGATCCCGGGATAATCCTGGGATTACGAAGATTAGAATTTCTCTAATGTCACCAATTTTTACAGTAGCTAAATATCTTAATCTTATAGAAAAGATAAAGCAAAAATACAGTCTAAACTACATATGAAAATATACCAAGTTAAAAATTTATGACTTTAATTAATTATCAAAAAATATAGGATAAATTACAGAAACTGAAAATTAACCCTTTATGTACTGAATTATGAATTCATGAAAATTTTATCCTCTAAAGCATTTTTCGTGAATTGTTTAAACTACATTAGAAGATTTACTTAATCACTTAATAAATTTTAGAAGGATTCTAGAAGGATTGAAGGATTTAGAAGGATTAATTAAATTTGAATTTATAGGGATTTTGTGCAGTATTTATAACCCCACTCAAATCTTTTATTTTAAATATTTTTCTTAGTATTTTGTAGAATTAGGAAATGTACTAATATAATATTCTTACAATAGAAATATAGAAGTATTTTCGAATTGAAATATTATGCCCTCCTCCCCCCCCCCCCCCCCAACGCCAAGAAAGCTGAAAAGATGCAAAGGCAAAATAAATTATCCTTTTAAAAATATTTTTGTCTTGTGTAACCAATAATATTTTTGGAATAAGATAAAGTAATGCATCTATAACTGATTCTAAATTATATTACAACTAATCGATGTACTAAATGAATTTTACAACAAGTTATTTTAATGGTACTTATAAGTACCGTCAGTAGATAAAGGGTTAAAACAAATATGCTGTTGATGTTTGACAATGTAACAAAAAACATGAAATGTCTATGTTTCACCTTCTAGATAATTTCTTTTATTTCCTGTTAAACAAGTTTTTGAATGGTTTAATATTTACAATGTTAAAAAATAATTAATGTCACTAATTAAATTTTGAATTATCCTCATAACCACGTAATTAAAGATTACAATTCTAGGATATCGCAAACTCAAGATTTTCCTGAAAATGAAGCTTTTCCCCCTTAAAATAAAAGAACTTAACACACATACGTACAACAATAAAAAATTAGATAGATGTATAGTTTAAATTTCTAAATAGAGATAGTTGTTAAAATTCGAAAACGTTGCATTACATAAAAAATTATTACATGTCCAGAAAAAAAAGATTACTTTGTATAGCTCACTGTTTCTTAACTAATCAGTTTTATTTTGAAAATATGATCTAAGAAATATCAAGACATCTACAAAATCATCTCCAAGTCGACTTCTAATTTTGTTAGCAAAAAAACCTACTGCTGAAATTGCTTGTTCTGCTTATACGCTCGTGGGAGGAATTGTCAGCAAATATTGATAAGCTAATTTTAAATGATGGCCGCAAACTCCTCCACTTTCAAAAAGTGAAATATCATTTTTAATTTTTATTGATAAATCCATTTGCTTTTGTGTTTCAGGTTCTACAGTTAGCATGCTTTTCCTATTTCTTCTTTCAATTTTTCCTTATATGTCTCATAATGTTTGATAATGTCTGATATGCCCTTATAATCTGATATATAATCAACCTCACTTCAAAATTACTAAATCAAGGGTCTTCCTTAAAAGTAACCCAGATAGAATGAACATTAGCAAGTTTGATTTTTTCTGACATTATCTTTCCGTGACAAATTTGAATTGAGAAATTCGCAGCAAATTTCCCGCAAGGAATACCATCTCGCACTTACATGAGTAGTTTGTTGTGAAACTGATGGCAAGACTGTCTTTAATTCACGAAAGTGACGAAAGCAAAAAACCCCTCTGTTGAGAGAACAGACAATCAGCGCATACGCAGAAATTGCAGCGATTTTATTCGGTTGGCACCACTTTTTTTTTAAAAGCTATACTTTTCAAATAACAAAAAAGGCTCGTATTGAAAAGTACCAAAGCGTTATAAGTAAGCGAACAAACTTAATGCTGGAATCAAACGTAAATTAACACAGTTGCGCCACCTTGTGGACGGAGTGATAATTCACATACGCAGGCTTTTAGTGTGGCGCGTATTTTCTAAATCTTCAGTCGCTCATGGAAATGAATTTTGTTTGCCACATTTACTGCAAAATAATGGCGTAGCGACAGTGGCATCCAGACGTACTTGACACCACGAAGTTTTCTTCGCCTTATCAGAAAAACTTCAGTTATTAATCAAGGTGAAAAAAACTTTATAATTTTAGTGATGTCAGTAAGAAAACAGTTAGGTATCTACCTGTGGTTCACACTCCATCGACTACGTGGCGCATGACCTTGATTGATGTGACCTCGCTTTTAATCTTGCGGTTACTTCTCCCATTTAAGATAGGACGCTTACTTATATCGCTTTGAAAAGTACAAATATTACCTTAATTTTTTATGGTGATGAAAAGTATGCATGCACCTTCTGACGGTGTGTTCGGATACATAGACCTGATCAGGTCTATGGACCCCTCCGAAGGAGTTAAACTTATAGTGTAACAGTTGTAAACAGATAGTGGGGAATGGAAAGATTACTACCTTGCAGTAAGTTTGCAGTATTTTTGATAACTTATTTTCCGTTAATTTGCAATAAATTTGATACAGCATGAATTTAACTTGCACGACAAGTTAGCTGTAAGTTCAAAGTATGGTGACTACGATGTTTGCGTTATCTTGCTGCAATCTTGTTATGAACGTTCAGTGTTGTCATGCTGAGCTTTCAGCAATTTTGCAGGTTTTCAAAGCAAGACTGCTGCAAATTTTCTGAAAATTAAAAATGCTATCTGGGATATTTTTACATAAAAAAAAGACAATTCCGAAAATCCCGGGATTTTCGGGATTAAAAATAAAGCGAGATCCCAGGATACGGGATCCCGGGATTGTAATCTCTAAAGATTGTGCACAGCGTCCGTTCTTATGGCACGTCACTATATTTACACGAATGAAATGAAAGTTATTTTTGTTTTACTTAATACGACTAAAGTTTTTCTAAATACTTACTTACACGACTCGGGAAAATTTACATTTCGTAATTTTCACAAAAATAACTATTTTGGCTTAAATGAATTTGAATATGATGGAGAACAATACTTGAAACATTTTTGCAACTAGAATTATACATCTAAAATTAATGATTTAGGAATTAAACACTTACAAGGTCAAGAATGAGAAAAGTTATGCCTTATCCCTCATTATTTCGAAAATGCGTTGGAAATTTAAAAAACTGCCTGAAATATGTAAACCATTTCAAGGAAACTTATGTTAAAAATTTTGGATTTGATGGGTAAGGAAGAGGGCGCTGGAGTTTCAACTTTAAAATTTCAAATAGGTAGGGGTGTCTTGTAGCATATCGTTGGAAAGGTCTCTTCAAGGTTAAATGTCTGATAAAGAAACTATTATCCTACGATACTTCTTAAGGAAGTTATGACTAATTAAAGTTATCCGATAATTTCAAATAAAAGAAAAAATGCCTAATCTAACTTATCCCAAAAGATACTGCTTCGCGGCAGTAATAGAGCAATTGCAGAAGTTCATTCATGGCTGCCTTAAATGTGGCTGGAGAGATATTATTACAGCCTTCCATAATTCACTACTTCAACTTTTGGACGAAACAGGATACAGTATTCTAAATTATCACGTTAAAGTGCTTCCACAGAAAAAAAAGTCACTAAGTAACAGATATGGACGACGCAGAGTCTTCATTAAAAATTAACCTTTCATGCCTTATCATATCCATGGATTTGGATAATTCTGATCGAAGAAATCTTTGGCATCTTTTTTTAGGGTTCCGTTCTTAAAAAGTAAAAAATGGAACCATTATAAGATCACTCCTGTGTCCGTCTGTCACAGCCATTTTACTCATAAACTATGGAACGTGGAAAGTTCAAATTGGGGGAAGTAATAAAGGCTATTGACCCACATATTTACAGATTATTAAACATTCACAAATATATTTAGAAAAAATGTAGAGGGGTCAATTAAGTTAAATGAAAATAAAATCTTTTCTTTGTATATCATTTGGGGTATCTTGCAAAAGCTTTCGTAATGCTGAACTCAAAAATACATTTCTTTTAATTTTAGGTATTATATTTTCAGAGATATCGTCGAAAATGTAGTGCAAAAATATGTCCCCCCCCCCCTCTATTTCCGAATCTACTAAAACTAAAATTATGAAAATATTAGAGGTTGTAGACGTTAATTTAAACCTTGAAGGAAAACTATAGCGATTACACTAGGTCACATAGTTTTCGAGAAAAGCGCTTTTTTCCGTTACGCACAAATTTCGATTTGCGGGCATTCAGCAACGGTGTTGAGGAGCGCTAGAGGTACCTATCGTAGCAGAAGTATAAAAGCATTATTGATAATGATTTTCAACAAAAATCGTCATTAATTAGCCGCGATATTAATCCTTAAAGACACGGACGGTTTGGGCATACATAATGACAGGGGCGGTGTACTCTATGGTCAATCGGCTTTTAAAGCCTAGATAAGAACTTTTAATGATATGCCATTAGTTTCCATTGTGTGGATCTCTCAATACGCCTCAAGTGTCTTTAAAAGTTAATTAAAAACCTATCTGGAAAAATGCGGCACGGACCAAGGTGGAGTTGCAACTTTGCAACCTCCTTTCGAAACGCGCTTAGCACAATGCCAAGTTTAAACTTTGAACAAGGGTTTTGTGTTAGCTACACTGTAGAAAGAAATGATTATTAATACGCTGAATTTAGTTTTATGAAATGCCAAATGAAGTTTAAATATGCACTACTTTTACTGTCAGCACCGAATTAAGTTCATCATAAACAGTTTAAGATAAGATAAAAAAAAAGAGTTTTACAAAATTGCAATATTTGATATTATTTAGACTTCATGGTATACCCATTCATATGTTCCACTATATACAACTATACCCATCCCAACGTTGTATAGTTTTTACAAAGTCTTATTTTTCTTTCAGTAACGATTTTTTTAATAATACAATTAATAATTCATATATTTACTGCACAAAACCCTCTGGGCGCGAGTAATACTCGCACTTGACCTTTCTTTTTTAATGAGAGGGCAGTCATCCTGTTGGAAGAGATCTTTTGCTTGGAAATAATCTGATCTGCAGAAATAGCCTCCGAATTTTCAATAACTTATGTGATTATTGGATCGTTTGCGAATAGTAACATTATAAGATGAGGATTGATAGTTAAATTTTTGGCCAGAAAAAAGGAGTGATGGTAAAATCTTCTGCAATTCCTTCCTACACATTATGGATATTAAGTCTTGGTATCCCTATATACTTGTAGGTTAGATTCTCACCTGAATGGAAAGTTGCTACGTCCCCATTCTCCAGATTTGGCGTGTGATGGTATTCTGGGGGGATACCTGTAGGGTTATTGAAAATTTACAGCAATGTTCTGAAGATTATATTATTTCCAAAGAAAAGGTCGTCTTTGAACAGGACGGATAGCTCGCTCATTGCAACGACAAAAAAACTTATCAGAGATTACCTCGATCAGAATTATCGGAATCGATGAGTGGGGAAACGAGGATAATCAGAATAAATTTATTAATTGTTTTGAGCAGTGTATTTTTCATTCTTGTTCGTACAAAAGCAGCATTTAAATTTTAAAAATTCCGAAAAATATTTTTTATATACTTGTATAAAACTCAGAATAGCGGAACCGTACGAGAATTTTTCCTCACCTATCTTCTACCACACACACACCTTTGGCATCACTGGTCTTAGTCATTGATGAATTATGAACACCAAGTATTAGGTTGTACCAAAAGCAATTTTGTTTTTACAATCAAATCTTTGTTGCAATATTTCAACGTAAAACAAACATATTATAAAATCAAAATATAAACCATGAAATTCTATGGCTTCTTTCCATCTTCTTGCAAGTTGAACAATGACATTTTGATACCAATCTTTGGATTTATATATAAAAAAAAATGTTAAAAAACCGATTCCAGATCGTCCATATTAGAGAAGTGCCTTCCCCGAAAAATAATGCCATAAAACGGAACATGTGATAGTCCGAACTAGCAAGGACTATATGGAGGATGAGGTAAAAGTTCAATTACTTCAAGCACCTCTAATTTATTGCGAAACATGTGCGGTCTTGCATTGTCTTGTTGGATAAGAACTCTAACTCTGTTGATCAATTCAAGGTATTTGCTTTATAAAGAAGCATACATCCTGTCCAGCTGTTCACAGTAAATTTCAGAGTCGACGGATCAACTATGTGGAATGATTTCAAAATGAATGACTGGCTCAAAATCCCACCAGACACTGATCATGAACTTCTTTTCAAACTGCCCTTGTTTTGTAGCAGGTTGGGCTGACTGGCCGACATACAACCATTTGTTTCAGAAGTCTGGATTTCATAGATCCATTTCTCATCACATATCATTATGCGTTTGAAAAACCGCAATTCCTGTGGATTTTTCCAGCACATTTGGTGGCAGCACAGACAATCACCTCATCGAGTTTACGGATGAAATTCTAGGATTAGTTAAATCTTGATTCGCATATTAAACGCAATCGGTCTGCCAAGTCATATCTGGGTCGAAAACACCCAAAAAACCTATTTTAGTGGCTGACGCGTAGGTTTACGATTGTGTTTTCCTGTTCCCAGTTCTCCATGTTTTCATACCTTTTGGTGCAGGAAAACACAATGGTAAACCTACGAGTCAGCCGCTAACATCGGGTTTTCACGTGTTTACCACCAAGATATGACTTTCCAGACCGATTACGTTTTAATATGCGAATCAAGATTTAACTAATCCTAGAATTTCATCCGTGAACTCGATGAGGTGATTGTCTGTGCTGCCGGCTCCCGGTCTAAAGAGTCCTTGTACATTTTCTGTAATTTATGTAAAGCACAGCATATGGTGTTCTTGGTCAGCCCTATCTCGTCTGAAAGTTTCCCTGTGCTGGTGGGTGAATTCATCTCCACTTTTTGCTACAAATCCTACAGATTAATAAGTGATGGCCTCCCACTTCTGGGTTTCATTTCAAGAGACAAGTCACCTACACCTCCCTTAAAATGTTTGAACCAGTTTTGGGCTGTACGATCGCCGATCGTATCACCCTCTTCAACTTTTAGAATTTTACGAGCTGCTTCAACAGTTTTATGACTCATTTTACAATAATGTCTTGAGATGGTTAATATTTCAGTATTTGTATGAGCCATTATATAACCAAGAAGTAGATAAAACAACAGGTATAGTGTAACAGAATATAGAGGAATAAGTACTCTTTAATATTACATTTTGTATCGGTCATTAATTATAAGATAGTGCCATCTATAACCTTTCATATAAAGGTATTCAAAAAACGAAAATACTTTTGATATACTTTAATATTTAAACAGTTGTATCAGTTGTTATTTAAAATACAGAATTAACCTTAAAACAAGTTAGAAATCAACAGGAACTATTTAAAATAGCTATATTTCCGAAAAAAGTTTTGTATATATGAATTTTAACTCATAAATATTTTAAGAGATATCGATTTAATAGAAGCTTCAAATATGCAAATCCAAAATTACTGTACATTCTGTCAAGAGAATTTACGATTAAAAATAAAAATTAATTTAGCATTAGGATTTCCCAACTTTCAACTTTCATTTTTCCTAAGCTATCTGACCGAATATTTCCCATTTAGTATCAGTGTGTAAAATGTACCGTAAAAATAAATATGTTCTCAAAATTGGTATTTCTCATTGAAAATTTCGAAGTTTGCTACAATTTCTGTATGAAACTGAGACCCCCCTCCCCCCAACCCCCACCCCCCCCCCAAAAAAAAACAAACAAATTAATTTTCGTTTTTCACTAGATTAGGATTAATGATAACTTTTTTTTTGGGGGGGGGGGCGGTGGAGAGGGGTATTGTATATATAATTATTTCTAGTGATTGGCGGATAATAGAAAACAGGGGTTTAAATGACGACAGATAATAGGTTATAACTTATCTCAATGTAAGTGTTTATTAACAGAATGATTTATGCATTGATATAACCATATAATTATAGGCTTAATTATAGCTATAGACTTTGATATAAATGCGTTTTAATAGAGCATTACATTAATATAAAACATTACTTTGTCAATCACTGCTGTTGCTACATTATCTGGTATACTTTCTACATCATACTTTGATCCATTCAACTAGAATAAATAAAAAAAATGATGGAATACATTATAAAAACATTAAAATAAAATAAGCATAATTCAAAAAAAAAAAATAAAGCAGGAGATTATTTTCTCACACTCTTTTAAAAAAATACACAACCTTAAAAACAATAAAATATAAAGCGTACTGATATTTTTGGAAAAAATAAAACATAATTGCCCCAGGGAATATTTTTTAACAAATTTTCAGTAATTTATAGTTTCTAACAGATATATTGATTGACGAAATTCCTCAATGTGTACAAACACTGACAAATAATATAGACGAATTGTGGTCCATTATAAATTTGTACATGAAAACGTGTACTTCCTGTGTGATCTCAAATAAGCTTTACTAGGATTGATGATTCTGTCGATTACAGCAGGAAAACTCAAGAGAATGATTTCAGCAAATTATAACAGCAATGAATGAAATTTTACAAATATTGATATGAAATTAATTCCCCAAAATCTACGAATATGTGTACCAACATTGACAAATAACATAGACAGATTGTCATACATTATAAATTTGTACTTGAAAACGTGCACTTTTTTTGTGATTTTAAATAAGCTTTATTAGGATTGATGATTGTGTCGATTATAACACGGCAGCTCAAGAGAATGCCTTCAGGAACTTATAACAGCAATTAATGAAGTTTAAAAAATACTTAAGAAATTTCTCAAATTCTAAAAAGACATATGGCATCCTTACAGATATCCTTATACAGGGTGATCATAAAAAAACTTTCCCAATATATGCACCCCTAGCGACCTAACCGTTCAACCAATCGAAAGGAAATTTCAGATTTTGTTATTTGAAGGCATGCGCTCGAGATCGTGATGATTTAAAACAACAGATCTCTCACGGTGACAGTGAAAAAATATTGAAATTTTCGAATGGCAACACCCTTTTTTTTCCTGCGCAAATTCATCAGCGCATTGAAAAACCATAAGTGGCGTTGGAACGTTATACATATGACTAAAATTGCCGGTATAATATCGTGGCATTCAATCCTAATCAGTTCCTATGTAACGTAATATTCAGCATTCTAAAACAAATGATTACCTTTTTATTTTCACTATGTCTACACAAACACAACTTAAAAACACATTTTAAAACAAATCTTACAACATTACTCAGTTCACAAGCGAAAAGAAAAAATCGCTTACTAAAAAGCATATCTTGTAGCCACTTCTTCGTTCTTCGCAATGGTCTTTTTTGCAAGTGTTTTACGCCAGCAATTTTCACTGTACGTGTATCATTCCAACGCCATTTATGGTTTTTCAATGGGCTGATGAATTTGCGGATGAAAAAAATGGGTGTTGTCATTGGAAAATTTCGAAATTTTTTCACTGTAACCGTAACCGTGAGAGCTCTATTGTTTCTGGCATTATCCTGGCGTTAGGATATATAATGATCTCCATTTGACTGTTTTCTCTTATTCCAATTCTCGACATAGTATTCAAGAGTCTCGATAACACCCAAGGATACTTCGGTAGTATTATTAAAAGAATTCCGTCGATCCGTTTTGAAATATAATTACATGCGTCAGTAAATCGACCGAAGTCAACACGACAGCTAGGGAACCTAGAAATGAGAGAGGTGACATAGATGCTAAGACTGTGCTTAGACAGACGCGTTTTTCCAAACTATGGAAAATCTAGACATTTTCTACTCCAGAACATGACGAAACTCACCTGGACGAGTTTGATTTTACAACTGAGACAAGTTAACGAGTATTAGCTTGGCGATCAAGACCGGGACCCAGATAGATTTTCGCTGTTAGAGAAATGAGATTGACCAATCAGAAGCCTGCATTTTTGCAAACAGCGAAAAGTTCGCAAAAATGTAGGCTTCTGATTGGTTAATCTCGTTTCGCAAACACCGAAAAGTCTGTCTGGATCCCGGTCCATAGCAGGTTTGCCAAAACGTTTGGCGATTCGCTTTTGTGCAGAATCGCTTCAACCAATGAAATATTATACACCTTATGTCGCCTTTGTCATATCTAGGTTTCCTAACGATAGCAGTTTAGTTTGCGTTTGTTTACACGCTGTTGCTGCCATACACCAACGTGCAAATAACGCCCATTTTTGTGCCATGTACGTTAGTCTATTATACACTGGTGGACAAAACTTAAGGACCACTGTTATTTTCAACGATTACAGGTAGAAATAGATCCGCAGCAGTACGGGTAAATTTGCATGAATGCAGGATGTACTCTGTTTTGTGAAACTTATGCTAATTTTGTACTTCCGCTTTTGTCGATCACATGAAAGCGGAGATAAGAGATTTTAAGCAATCGGCGGGTACTGTGAGTTGTCATTTGATGTAAAAATCTTGATGTTGTCATTTGATGTTTGAAGGAAATGGAGTGAAGCTTGAACATTGAAATTTTGAACATGTCTTCTAGGCATCATTTAGGTGATATTACTCGTGGTAGAATAATCGAAAAGTTGGAAGAAGGACGCAAAATGAGAGATGTTGCCCGTGAATTCAACATCGCGCGCAGTATTGTTTCTAGGCTATGGGCGGCATTCCAAAAGGGTGGAATCTGTACTAGGCGCACGGGAGGAGGTCCTTCTAGCAGTACGACGTCCCAAGAAGATCGTTTCGCGACAGTAAGCACTACCAACCTTGCGCCATATCAGTTTACGTCTACAATCAGACGATAGATTGAATCTACTCTCATCTGAGAAGAGCACGGTAGAACAGTCGTCATCAGTCCAATTGCGATGCATATGTCACCACAGTAAACGAACGCTACGTTGGCGTCTCGAGAGTGGGACACACACAACAGATCTTCGGGCGTACAGTCCACCCTTTTCAAGCGTTTTGAAACAGCTTTCAGGGATAATTTAGTTCCTGTGGCAGCACAAAGTTGATTTTTTAATTGACCAGCTGTGCTGCGTCGGTTCCTTTTTGCCGAAATAACAGATTCGGCCAGATTCGGCCGGGTGGGGAGGCCTACCAATTGGCTTGAGTACAACAAGCCCCACCCAGATCGTTATATTGTTATTTGGGCAATGGGTGGGGCTTATTGTGCTCAAGCCAATTGGTAGGCCTCCCCACTCGGCCGAATCTGGCCGAATCAGTTATTTCGGCAAAAAGGAACCGACGCAGCACAGCTGGTCAATTAGCAAATCAACTTTGTGCTGCCACAGGAACTAAAATATCGCGTAAAACTGCTGCAAGACGTTTGAAAAGGATGGACTATACGCCCGAAGATCTGTTGTGTGTGTTCCACTCTCGAGACGCCAACGTAGCGCACGTTTACTGTGGTGCCGTATGCATCGCAATTGGACTGATGACGACTGTTCTACCGTGCTCTTCTCAGACGAGAGTAGATTCAGTCTATCGTCTGATTGTAGACGTAAACTGATATGGAGCAAGGTTGGTAGTGCTTACTGTCGCGAAAATATTCTAGAAAGAGATCGATATGCGACTTCAAGTATCATGGTGTAGGCAGGCATCATGTTCAATGGCCGCACGGATCTCTATGTGCTTGACCAAGGGTCCATGACCGGTAGACAGTACATTGAAGACGTCCTACCACATGTTCGATTTTTTCGAGGTGCTGTCGGCTAAAAGTTTTGTTTTAAGGACGATAACGCACCTTTTCATCGCACACAGTCTGTACAAGATTGTCTTGAGGCCGAAGATATCCATCGCATAGACTAGCCAGCACGTTCCCCTGACCTGAATCCCATTGAAAATGTATGGGATGCCTTGGGAAGACGTATTGCTGCTCAACAATTTACTCCCACAAACAAGGAAACCCTCATCCGTGCAGTGAAGGAGGAATGGGGCAACTTGCCTCAACAGCTACTGAATCATGTTGTTCCGAGCATGCTACGCCTTGTTGAAAGTTGTCTCGCATTACACAGTGGCCACATCTCTTATTGATATGGCACTGACGATTGTTAACTGTTAGTATTTTGCTTTCTTTGTATTGTACAGTCATGTTTTCGGACAATATTTAAGTTTCAGATAAAGAACCTCTGGTAATACCCTCTATACGTCCTTCCAACAAAATTTTTGTATTAAATCCTTTGTAATATCCTGTTAATACTATTGTTTGCTTCTTGACCCACAATCTCATGTAGATTCGCATTTACGTGTACGTTTCTTCTTGGTCCTTAAGTTTTGTCCACCAATGTATAGGGTATGCCAAAAAGGTTGAAACGATCTTTAATTTTTTTTACCTGTATGAAGATAAGTAGGTAATGCAATTTGTAAAAGAGTTCAAAGTAAAGTAGGAAATAAGATTACGTTAATGAGATAGTCCTTCTTTTAATTTTCAAAAAGTTACATTTTTTAAACTTTTATATGATCCCCATCTAGATTCAAAATTGGTCAATTACAAGAATTTCCTTTTTTCTTCAACAAGATTGTTACAAAAATCTGCATACTACATCTTCTAAGAATTTTTATTTACTAAAGAGAAAATATACTTATACACTGCTCAAAACGGTTAAAGGATATTGAGGTTGCGGACGGATCTTGCGACTGTTGATTTGTTTAGATGATTTATACATGATCTACAGAAATGGTAGGTTATATGAGAAAAAATACTCATGTTTGGCAGAATAAAATGCATTATATTGAACATTTGGGTATAAAAGAAAAAACACTATTTGCGCATATAAGAAAAAACTAATAAAAAAAGGTGTTTGATCAAAGAAAATCTTTTTTAGTAGGGGGTATAGTTTCTCCAGACGGCTGGGAACGATGAACATCTTTGAGGCATGAAGTCACTAAGGCTGTTAATGAGTAGCTGGGATATTCTGTCCCACTCTTCCAGAAAAGCTCTTTCCAGTCCTTGGAGAGTTTGTGGGGGTGGTAGGCGGACAGCAACTCGTCTGCCTAGAATGTCCCAAACATGCTCTATTGGGTTCATGCCCGGAGAACAAGCTGGACATTCCAGTCGTATGATTCCTTCCTCAAAAAGGAAATCACCCATCAAGTGAGCATGATGTGGTCTGCTTTTGTCGTCCTTTAATATGAAGTCACCTACAATTGCTGCAGCGTAAGGGACTACAATAGGTCTGAGGATATCATCCCTATATCGCTGACCAGTCAGAGCTCCATTTCGAATGATGTGGAGGTCGATGCACCCACAAATGGAGAGGCCAGCATAGACACTACCTCCACCCCCCCCACCGCCAAATCTGACACTTCTTTGCACGAACGCAGGATTGTTTCTAGTGCCACTTTCCCTCCAGATGAAAATACGCTATTATCAGGATGAACAGAAAAACGGGACTCTTCTGAGAAAACAATATTGCGCCATTCAATTTCTCCTCCAGTTCACAAGCTCTGTTGCCCACTCCCTGCGGGCGCCACGGTGACTTTCTGTTGACGTGACACATACCATTGGTCTGCGGGCATATAGACCTACAGCGTGGAGTTGGTTTTGGAGAGTTTGAGTCGAGACTGTGGTGGCAGTAGTCGAGCGAAGGTGTTGTTGAAGATGAGTGGTATTCATATTTCGGTGTCTCCGAACCATTAGCGTTAAATATCGATCTTCATTGGGCGTTGTTGTACATTTACGACCTTGCCATGGTCTTTAGCCTGCATTTTCAGTCTCCAAAAAGCGGTTCCAGATCCTGGAAATCCCACTTTGTGAAATTCCAATGGCTTCTGCTACGTCGGCTTGCGTTTGACTCCCATCTAACCGACCGATAACTCTCCAAGCTTCTTATTGGGTTAAATAACTTCGTTGAGACATCGCACGCATCGAAACAAAGCAGTTACTGAATATCGATCGTTGTTTTCTGCTTTGTCTTTCAGTAAGTTGAAAGCCAAATTTCATTCGCTGCCTCTAAAGCTTCGTTTTTGATCCCAAACTCAAAATTTGCATATTTCGAAGTTTGAAAATGATAAACATTTGCATTTGTGGTGACTCTTTTCTTTTATTTTCTGCAAAAAAATTTCGCTTACACCGTTATTTTATATAAGACTTATAATATCGTTTAATTGTTTTGAGCAGTGTATTTAAGTTTTGCATGGCTCTCTGAAGGCATGCTGGAATTTTTTGCGATTTTAATATAATAAAAAATGTTAGACGCCGCTGATGAAACTGTTACGTTCTACAGTGATCCATCTGTTTTTGATCCAAAATGGCGAATATTTCCTCAATTTCCAATTTTTCTCCTATGTAGGGCATTCTTTCCACCTAGTTTTATAGTGTTACTTTTCAGCAATCCTTTACGTTCATTTTCCAAAATAAATAGTACAAAAATTTGCACTTACATTCCCGTTCAGTATCGCAAACTTGAATCTTGAATATTGATCTCGTATACACTGTTCTTTATCGAAAAGAGTATCATTAATTTCTGGAATAGTTGCTAGAAAAAAGATCAGATTTAAAAATCATTTGAGAAATATTTTTATACACATATCTTTCTAGGATACTTCTCACTAAGGAAGTGCATGAAGTGTTACGCGCCGATTTTTTCGAGAGTGGTATCGTTGGAAAGATCTCGTCGTGAGGAGTAAAAACTGGAACTACTCATCGCAAATCAGCCGTTTTCGAGATATTTGACAATTTCTGTCACGCAATTTGTTTATTTATCACAATGTATTTATGGTGTAATATTTGTTATGTCGTTAACTTTTATACGGGGGCTCGGACAGCATCTGTCCGAGAATACATGCTATGCCGGACAGATGCTGTCCGAGCCCCTGTGTAAAGGTGAAATTTATAATTTTTGTTGTTTAATGGCTTTCTGCACATTTCTATATAGAAGACCAGAACCATCAGTGAATACTACAAATGTTCAGCATCAACAAACACACACAGTACACGAAACGATAAATTTACAAGGCTACCATTGGGGCTATTTTTTAATTCATCTTGCACCACTTTCTCAAATAAAAATCTTTCAGATGTACAGTCGTGGAAAAAAAAAAGTAAACACCCCCTACTAACTCCTCAACAAATTATCGTAGAAGAAAGTTACTGATACCGAACGATTGGAAATAAAGTCTACTTTTAAATTATATAGACAAAATTTGGTTAGGGGGCTATCTACATATTAAAACGAACCGTAACTTTGTTGTTTTCAATAGCAGCACACAATTCTGACAGCATAAATGAACTCTACACCCTTCAATTAGCCTAAAAGCAAATTTTTATGTAATTCGTACCATACGTTTCTGAGAAATTAATTATTTTAAAACGAGCATATTTTAAGGGCTGTATACAAATTGAAGTTCGGAACTCGATTGTTAACCGAGAGAGCCCTCATCTTGATCAAGGCACCTTAAGAAGTCAATGAAGGCTGCTAGATTACACGACAGCAAAAGAAATTTCAAAATATCTAGTCACTCCTATTATAGACGGCCCCTTAAACCATCATTTTGCCGTTTTTTAAGCATAATTTGAAAACTACTTGGAAGAAAAATGTGAAATTTTGGATTTCCATAAAGAAGGACTTAATAAATTTAATTCCATCAAAAAAATTGTAGGTTGCAATTCATAATTTTTTCGAGTATTAATTTCATAAATCATAATTCATATCATAAAGTTATAAAAATTGCAATTTCAGCGTATTTATGTTTGGGTATATCAGTATTATTGCTACACAAAAAATTAGCACATTAGGAGCATAATTTCTGGAGATATAAATAAAAATATGAAAATGTAATTTCACATTAGAAGCACTGAATTTTGAATGTTTATAATTCAAAAACTTATCATTCAAAAGACTTGAAATTTGGTTTCTGGGCTTGCTTGAACCGAAGATTTGAAATATCTCGTTAAAATTGGGTATTGTCATTGAAAAAAAATGAAGTTTGGATTCGTTTTAATATGTAGATGGTCCCCTAAGCAAATTTTACATACATCATTCAAAAGTAGACTTTATTTCCAATCGTTCGGTTCCAGTAACTTTCTTCTACGATAATTTGTTGAGGAGTTAGTAGGGGTGTTTACTTTTTTTCCCACGACTGTACTTCGACAACATGTGCAAGAGAAATGCGCTATAAAATTTATTTTTTCAAAATCAATGGTGCGAATAGAATATAAAAATAGTCACCCATGGCAGCCCTGCATTTACAGCCATTAAATAATCTTCATTTTTTTCAAAGTTTTTTTTTTTTTTTTTGGCATATTTAATTTCTAAATGTAAGTAACATAATTAAGTTAACTGGAAGCCATTAAACAGCAAAATTATAAATTCAATGGTATCAGAAATATAACAACATAAATCCATTGTAGTAAATAAACAAATTGTGTGACATAAATCAGTGGCGCAGCCAGGGTGGGGGTTTTGAGGCACTGGATACCACTTTTTTCTAAGAGTTTTCTTCCTTTTATTTTATTGAAAAAGTTTTGCAATTAAATTATACGAACTTTACTATATTAAAATAGTGGTATATTGAGCTTCAAAACCCCTAGCCTGGCTGCGCCACTGCATAAATTGCCCGATATAGCGGAAACATATGATTTGTGACGGGTTGTTTCTTTGAGTTTTTTACTCCCCATGAGGAGATATTTGCAACGATACTACTCTCGTCAAAATCGGCGCGTAACACTTCTTGCACTTCCCTAGTCAGTAATATAAGAAGAGAATAAAATTAATAAAATAAAATGTCAAAAGTATGGTCAACGAATACAAACTGATCTTCTATATACAACGCAAATACTTATATTTGTTTTTTTACATGGAAATGCAATGTAAGATAAAGAACGGAAATTTTAATTGATAAAACATGAATTTTTAATTCATAGTATTTCTCCTTTTAAATGCAGTACAAAAATCGTCTTTTTTTAAATTTTTTAAAAAATTTTAAAAACTTTTTTATTTGTAAATATTACAGTGAAAAATTGAAAAATAACTTACTCAACTTTGGAATCAAATAATGTCCCAACTCATGACCTTCTAATAATCCTTGCTGAGCACGATTTATCAAACTGTAAATATAATTACATAGTTTATCAAAAGCCAAGGAGAACTATTGAAAAGAAGTTCTAATTAAACATTTTATAGGCTATTTGTATTTTACATTACTCGTTGCCATTTCAATCATTTCTTGTTTCTTATTGTATTTTTTTTTCAATTTTATTATAATATAAATCCTCTAAAGGCGCATCCCACACTAAGGCGGCATGTAAGACATGTCGCTTGAATTCAGGGGAAAAACTGGTTTAAAACAGGTTTCAATCAACTTTCTTATTTGTTTCGACCGTTTTTTTTCTCCCAAATGTTGTGCGACATGTTTCTTGTCTTCTCAGTGTGGGATGCGCCTAACATACATCAAATGTAGTGTTTCAATCTCTGAAGCGCTTCATATTTGGGAAACCATGGTATACTAAAGATTGTTACTAAACTCAGAAAGAGTAAATTTATCAGTGTTTTACATAAATGTCAAGATTCATGCAATGAATATTTTTAATGATTACCGTAAAATAACGAAAGTAAGCCTCCCTCCTAATATAAGCCCCCTCCCCTCATATATGTGAATTTTTCCTATTATGAAAAAGTACCATTTATATGCCCACCCCTTCAAGTTTTATTTTCTGATGCTTTCAATCCTTCTTTTTTTTCAGGAAATTTCTGAAGATTTTTGTTTCCATATCTCCTAAATGAATATATGCAATATGCCTAAATGAATATGCAATTTAGGGAATTTTAAATCCAAATTTTTTTAATTTGATCTGATTTTATTTTGCAAATTGTATAAATCCTGTGAAATTTCAAACATTTTAAATATACCCACCCATCCTCCCAATTTTGCTATCCTATTCATCAAACTTCCAATTATAAGCCCCCTTAAAATCATTAGATTTTCCTGTCTGCTAAAGGGCGGCTATTATAATATGCATTTGACCTGAAAACCAATTTTTGCTTATGCTGTACTTTAGTGTTTAATATACAAAGTGTATCAAAATGATTGCCCTAATTGTAAATGATAAAATCTGCGTTGTAAAGAGTGATAAGAAAAATTAACTCGAACATAATTGAGAAAAAAGCTCAACGTTTTATTTGAATAACTTTATACTGTTTCTAGCTGCTTTCTATTTAGTCACACGAAGTCATATAATATTAATGTTTTCTGCGCAATTTTGAAAGAAAAATTGCACGGTTCTTTATTCTTTTCTGAAGTAATTGTTCCATGCAACAATTGTTCGGGTATGTTACAGATATGGTTGGTGCCACAACTTGATACAGGTGCTCGTTATAAGCGATTTCAAGCCTTTTTAACAATGTTTAACTTGAAATGTCCTACCGTCTGGATTATGTCCATGTAAAACTAGCAGAGTCACAAAAATATTTGTAAACTACGTAAATAAAACTTTGATCTTCATTCTGCATTGTTTCAAATTGCTTCTTCGTGCCGTGGTTTGCAATGAAGTTATTGCCAGTTGTAATCACGATTATCAATATTTGACTCATCCTATAGTTCATATTTCCATGAACTCAGATTAAAAATAAAGTTAAAAAAAATAATATTGAAATAATTGAGCTGAAAATGAGCATTTCTACAAAATGTTATCTTTTTAATCAACTTCAAATAGTGGTGCCCACACAGTCCAGTGGTTATCATGAGGACTACAAAATGAGGAGATGTTCGATGCAGCGCGGTTTGTGGAAGATTTTTAGGTTTTCCCCCTTGTTTAAAAAAAAAAAAATATTTTGGATAACTTTTCTTTCAAAACTTTCCTGAAGACATATCCTTCTTGTAGTCATATGACCATAAATGACCGGCTCCTAAGAAAATGCCCCCCCCCCCTCCCTCAAACAGAGATCATATAATACTAATTTATATGTGTGTTTAATCAATATATAGAAGGAAAGGTTCAAAATTATTTTCAAAATTTGTCTTCTTTTCCTTTACAAAAGTACTTACTGTAAAAAAGACAAATTTTTCTTAATCTAAAAAACATAATATAATTATGAGCAAAAATATACAATAACCTCTTTATTTTATGAACCTGAAAAACCAATATTTTTTTCGAGATTTAAAAAAGCATTTATAAAAACAAAATTTCATTTGCTACGTCAGATTTTCGGAAAGGTCATCATGTATTAAACATTATCATGTATTTCTCGACAAAGAACAAGAGATTTTTAGATGGCATCAATTCTCAAGCGAACATTTTCATGTTCAAGAAATATTGTTTTTTAGGCAAACATAATAAATTAACTGCATTACATTAATATTATAATTAATATTACTTATACAGGCAGTTTCTCCTGGAACCATGTATAAATTTAGTTATACAGTTAGAAAATGTTTGATTGTGAGTTAATAACATCCTAAAAACCTATATTTCAATTTGAGAAAACTGATTAATATACTATAAAAACTACTACTCGGAAACGTTTTTGAAAATCAGTAGCAGCAAAAGAAATGTTGTTTTTATAAATGCTTCTTTCTTCTCCAACTCTCGAAAATATATTGGTTTCTGAGATATAGACAGATAAAGAATGCTTTTCGGAATCATGGATAACTCAGAAAAAGTTATTGTATATTTTCGCGCGTGGTTATATTATATTTTCGTAGATTAAGAAATATTTATCTTTTTTTTACAATGTACACACAAAGTTTTTTTCACTCGATTTCTATTAATAATGTAAATACAAGTTTGTTGGTACAGGTGATTAACAATTAAATGATAGAGTGCTGTGCATTTTATGCATTCAATGTTCTGTAACAAAAATATCTATTATGCTTAGTTTATTTCCATGCAAGATATCCTGCAGGAAAAATACCTATTGAGCTTAGTTTATTTCCATGCTAGATATTCTGCAACAAAAGTATCTATTAGGTTTAGTTTATTTCCGTGCAAGATATTCAGGAACAAAAATATCTATTGTGCTTAATTTACTTCCATGCAAGATATTCTGTAACAAAAATATCTATTGCGCTTAGTTTATTTCCATGCAAGATATTATGAAACCATGTAATTTGTTAAAAATAATAATTTTAGATTTTTTTAAAAACAAGCGATTTTTCGTTAACAGATATATTGGAATTGACACTACTTACCCTATATGCCCTGGAATATAATATGGAGGCAAAAGCATTCCATAATTAATAACTGCAATAAAAAATTTAAGAGTCAGTATAAATTTTAGAAAACAAACTTTAAAATATTTCATGTAATATGCACTTCAATAAAATTTAATTATCTGATAGTCCAGGCAATAGAGACCGTATAGGGGCTCTACCTAGAAAGATTCATGGTAGTTCTGGAAAAAGGCTTACTATATGTTTTTTGGGTCGCTGAATCCGAATTTTTAACTTCCCACCAAAATTTCACCCAGCAACCCACCCACCCCCAAATTTTGGTAAAATGCTCCCCCCCCCCCAAAAAAAAAAGGTTTTTATTAAAAAAATCAATTTTTTTTTATTGTTTTAGGGGAAAAGTATCTAGAAATTCAGAAAGTAGACAAAATTTGCAACAAATTAGATATATGACATTATGACTTAGGATGAAGGGGAAGGGGGATCTGCCTCGGAACATGCGCGTGGTGCTGCGTGAACTAAGTTGCGCAATTCCACTTAACCACTCACACGTTTACATTCGCCCTCCCATCTCCCCTCCGAACTTTCTCTATAAAGTTTACTTTAAGTTTTTTGGGTCGCTGAATCCGAATTTTTAACTTCCCCCCAAAATCCCCCACCCGAAAACCCCTCCAAATAGTTGTTTTTAACTTAAATTTCTTATTGTTTTAGGGGAAAAGCATTACGAAATTCAGAAACTAGACAAAATTTGCAACAAATAGGATATATGACATAGAATTAACAGCACACAACGTGCTGGCAATTTTAAGCAACTACTGTATTTTTCATGTTTATATAGTCAGGAAACCAAAGAAAGATACAGCACATTCACTGTGATCAAGTTTGTGCGCGAGTTGAACAGTACTTTGTACTGTAAAAATGTCATTTTTTTCCTTTTTTCTTCTTTTTTTTTACAGTGTATGACTACAAATGTACCAGAGTTAGACAAAACAAAGTTAATTACGCGCCAAACTGCATTCCATTAAATAATGTCAATTGAAAAGACGAACGTTCCACGCTATTTGGCTAGCCAACACATTACCTTCCCAAAATCAAGATATTTAAATGCATTTGGAAATTTGTTAAATAAGTGTTTAAATAATGCCTAAAACTCAATGAATTTAAACCTAAAAGAAGGATTACCGTATTACTTTTTATCTGTAAGCGTATACAATATATACAAATTGCGTGATGCAGTAGTTATTTAATTTTACATGGCTTCACCGGCTGGAAAAGTTTAAAGGATACTATTTGATTATCCTGCCGATCAATTTCGACGAATTATATAAACTGCCTAACTACTCGCCAAATTATACAAATTTACAAAATTTTTATTTTAAACAACGAAAGGATAAATAAATTTGCAAACATTAATAAAATTACAATTAGAAGTCAAATTAAAAATCACTTTATAATGCAACAAACACGTGCACCGTGTTTAATTTCAAGTGAATGTAAAATTTACGATCAGCCATTATTGGCATTTAATCTTATAGTTTGGCGATAGTTTTTTTTGTCGACGGGATAATCAAGTAGTACCATTTTAAGTTTGCTTTAAAAGTAGCTGGCTAATTAAAAATGCATTAAACATTTTTATATTTAGTTATTTCCATGGCAACAATAACCATCACTTCTTGTTTCTGACACTAACGATATCGAAGTCAAATTGCCAATGTTCAGAATCGGACATTAATTTTCAGTTTAGAACAAATTTAATAAAATAAAAAAAGCAATTTAACAAACTACAACGACTATTTGGAAAATGATTTTTTCAAAGACTAAAATTTAAGACATAAAAAATCGCACTTAGTTGATCATACCCCTCATAGCATGCATGGTCACGGTGACGTCGTTGTGACGTCACTGTAAGTCACTGTGGTCACGTCACATCTGTGACCAAAATGCCACCACTCAGTGATGTCACATTGTGACTGAGATGTGAACTTCTTAGAAAACTTTAAAAAATTACGAAAATTCTTTAAAACATGTTATTTACTGTAAAATTATATTTTTCTGGCAATAAAAAAAAAATGTGACGTCACTGTTATGTCACTGCTATGTAACGTACGTCACGTCACATATGTGACAAAAAAAACCACTATATTGTAAGTCACAGTGTGACAAAAATATGAACTTCAAAAATCTTTGAAAATGAAGAGAAATATTTTAAGCAGTCACGAGTTATAGCGGCATAAGGGATGAAAATATATTAGTGGATAGCAAATGGTAAATTCTGTCACTAAAGGGGAGGGGGGGGGGGGCATAATAAATAAAGTGCACGATACAAGCATTAATAAACTAAATTTTCAGGCTATATTTTATCCATTTGATATCTAAGACAGTGAATGTATACTTTTTCATGATTTCAATTTTATCTAGCATTTGGATAATATATTTAGAATTAGGATTATTAAATTTATACACTTTACATATTTAGTTTGCTGGGAGGAAATTTCTTTCTTTCTTTCTTTTTTTACCGACCAGGATTATTCGAAACACTTCTGTGGTTTCAAACTAAAAAATTTCTATTACAGTTAAATCTGCACCTTTTAATGAGCACGTAGAAAGAGTCTTCAGAGTTTAGTCATCTATGCATTTCTTGCTTTAGAATATTTTTATAATTTGTATTCAAGTCATAAATTCTACTTCTTTCAGACTTTTTAAATAAAATTAGCATTTTCCGAAAATAAAAGAAATATACAAAATTTGTGCAAAACAAACTTTACTTAAAAAAAAAAGAAAAAAAAAGGGGGGGGGGGAGGGTCGTTATTACCATTAAATTTATTTTTACACCTTTTAAAAATTTAAACAATGTTTTATCTAATAAACTCTAATTATGAATATTATTATTATAATTATTTAGATAAACGGAACTTTACAATACATTTAACTTGAATTATATGGTACGGATAAAAAGAAAAGGTTAAATATATTGGACATGCCTTCAAATACAAAATTTTAATTAACGATACTTTCAGAAAATTACTGCGCATTCAAGTTCAATATTTCTTGTATACAAAAACAAATAATCTGTAACAGAACATCTGCTTAAAAATCGTCTGCCCACAGAAAAATAAATATGAGAAGACGCGGGAAATTATTCACTGTTTTTAGAACATCACCAAGTCTACAACACTTTAAGATAAGGAAATGACCATTTTAGGATACACGGATATTAATGGAACGTATATGTAAGTGTTATTTAATTTAAATATTTTGTTCCCGATTTGTATATTATGAGTTAAATAGTTTTATGTTATATTTGTAAGAGACTGATCTTTAGCGATATTTTTCAATTCGATAGCTGTAAAGAAAAATATCTTAATCTGCCATCGCTTCAAAAAAAAAAAAAAAAAAAAAAAAAAAAAAAAAAAAAAAAAAAAATCTGCGCAGAGACTGATTCAGGCTTAAGTTCATACTGGAATTAATATAAACATTAATTTACTCTTACTTGAGATTGAAAATGTATGGAACGACAATGATTTGGAATTATTTTATCGGCTTCTTACTATTTTTTGATTACTAACACTTATAGTTATTATTATTTTGGGGTTAAATATGATGTTCGATTATCATGAGATTACGAAACTGTTTCAGATTAGAAATTAACATTATACTGGGAAAATATATTTTTACATATTACAGTAGTGAAACATTTGAAAGAATTTTCTTTTAGTGCTAATAATATTTTAAATTATCTTTTAAAATCCTAAATCTTCAAACCAATGTTTTCAGATTTAACATTTGCCAAAATTATAAAATAATAGTAATTCCTTATACAATACGGAAATATTTTTGAGATATTGTTAAATCTAATAATGCATTTAATTTATTTATTGTATTTTGCTGTTGTTTAATAGTACAATTATAAATACTAATTATTATTTTTAGTGTTTTTCAAATTGGTATATTTATTTTTTTAAATTGTATGTAAGCATTTTTTCTGCTTGTGATTTTAATCAAACATTTAATTATAGACATTTTGAATCGGTTATTAAATTTTCTTCTATTGTAAATTCATTTTCTACGTTTATGATACGCGTAATTATTGGCACTAAAAAGTAAAATATGATATTTAAGCATTGAAATAAAGTGTTTTTCATGCCTGATAGGAAGTTATAGATTAAACTGCTTCAGTATATATTTTTTAAAAGTTCATATAATACAGGATACATAATATAGGACATACGTTGAAAAGTGCTTATCACTTAGGTTTGTCTCTCCGTCTGTCTGTCTAGCAGTCTGTCCGCACTCTAACTCCCGAAAATGTACTCGGATTGCCCTGAAATTTTTGGATATTATTGACGTTTACCATAGCACCGTACCTATTTGTAATGAAGTTTGTAGCATACTTTGTTCATTTACAGGGCCAGCCAAAAGTTCTCCGTTACATTACGGCCTATGGGAAAAAAATCGTTTCAAATGATTTTTAATGATTTTACGCACGCTTTCAAACATAATAAAATTTATATGCATTTATGAAGGGCACTAAAATATGCATTCTGTTGACTATGCGATGCACAGAATAGCTATTGTTCATTTACAGGTCTAAAAAAGGAATTCAAATACATAATGATATAGGGGTGGAGGGAATTGTTTGCAGCATACTTTAATTATGTTAATCTATTTCATATATAATGAAATTGATGTATGTCGCTTAGGTTTGCATACTATTAATTATTTCATGTATAATACGAATAATACGTATATAGCATTTACAGAGACACCCAAAATATTTCAGATACTATATTGTATCCGAAGTACTGTTCGTTAGCGATGATTGCTGGAAATGTATTTTTATTTATGATATGCGCTTTTATGATTCATTATATTTATGCATAGTATCGTGTATATAAATGCTATAATTCCTATACAAGGCTACACAAAAGTATTCGTAAGGATTACTGGGTATGGGCGCAAATTGCTTAAAGGTGGTTTTTAAATGAGTTATGTTTTTTTTTCGCTGAACTGCATTTGATTTACCAATAAATGTTTGTAGAATATGGATAAAATGATACACAGGGTCACGCAAGGAAATGAATACATGGCCGTCTATAAATGATAATTTCTGGAAATGTGATTTCAGCAGTTTTAAGAGTGTCTTAGTTTGAATTAAATTTTAACTAAATAGTGGCGTGTAATAAAGATTCTAGGTAAACTACAGGGTTGTACAAAAGTATTCAAGTATCTTTCCTTACATTAGTATAAATTGCTGAAAAAGAATTTCAACCTGTTAGGCGTTTTCTTGCTAAACTAAATTTTCCCATTATATAGTATATATACACTTAAAAAAATGGGTACTCAAAATTGAGTAAGAAGTACTCAATTTTAAATGCGTCACATACTCAAAATAGCTCCGATCCAAATGTACTCAAAGTTGAGAAACACATGTATTCATTTTTTATTCCATGGTTGTGATCAAATATGAATCGTTATGCACTGCCCCCCCCCCCCCACAAAAACCTCCCCCTAAAATTTAAAGTAAAAATGTACTGACGTTTATTTCCCGTTCAAAGTTCTTAACAAGAAATGTTTAATTGATTATTTATTAAGAAAAATAGCAAAATTCTTAACAAGATACTCAAATCGAATATTTTTATGACAAGAGCATTATTTCTAAGCACTTTTAAATTATTTTTTAAATGCTGTGCATAATTTAATATTTACATTAATAAACATCATTTATGCCGCTATAAATGAAATGAACCATTACAGGGTACAAGACTATTCGTTTGTTTGGGTTTTATAACATGTGATGTTTCAAAATAGAGAAAGCATAGGTTCATTTTTGATCCAAAAATATTCAATTCGATATGAGTACTTCGGTTTACTCATTTTTGAGTACTTCATTTTTTTCAGTGTATCAACCTACAGATCAAATACAGGGCTGTTCAAAAAAATTGGAAAACATATTTGGCTATGGACGGTAACTGTTGAAATCAGTTTTTCAAATGTTTTATGCGTTTACTGAAACGTTTACTTAGTTATCTTATTTACGTCATTTCCTTAAATTACGATGTCTTGTTAAAGCATTCAGAAAGTGTTGGAAAGTATTTTATAATCTATGCTTAACGCATGATTTTTCTTACTCGTTTTTTTTTTTCTATTTCCTAGATCAGTCTTTTCCTATAAAACATACCAAATCTATTTAGCTCATATTCACAAAATACAATATACACGGGAATAAAAAATTTAAATAAATATCGCTTATCATGCCGCTTTATAAATAATAGTTGTATTAATATCCGTTAGTCTCCATGTTCATATTTAATAAAGCAATGACAAATAACAACAAATTAAAAAAACTTACACATTCTAAATATCAAGCTTGAACTCAATATCAAGCATAGAACTTAAAAAAATAGGGCAGTTGATAAGCATTGTTTTTTAAGTGGAAAATTTTTAAATGTTTTAGAAGAATAGGACTCCAAAATAGCGATATTTTGCTAAAAAGTACGGTAAAAAGATAAGATTTTATATTTACAGCAAAAGTTTATTTTAAAATTCATCGCTGTATTAATACTTGGAAATTTTTCCAGAGAGAATCATTCGCCTTATATACAATATTTCAAATGAAAATCAAATATCAAATTAATTGCTTAAAAGGCGCAAAGGAGTGAAAAAGATTCCATGCCGGGACTCGAACCCGGGCCATCAGTATAGCACACTGACATTCTACCGACTAAACCACATGGAACAACGCCCAGCCTGTAAAATTTCTCACTATTACATGTTGGCAAGGCTACAAACGCAGCACAAGATGGAATATTTATCGTGAGCCACCGACATGAGGTAAACACGAAACTTAATTAAATCCAGCATCGATTGAAACTATATTAATAATTGAAAAATTTTCCAGGGAGAAACATTCGCCTTGCATACAACATTTCAAATTAAAATTGACTTTTAAGCAATTAATTTGAAATTTGATTTTCATTTGAAATATTGTATGCCAGGCGAATGGTTCTCTCTGGAAAAATTTCCAAGTATTAATATAATTTCAATCGATGCTGAATTTAATTAAGTTTAGTGTTTGCATCATGTTGGTGGCTCACGCTAAATATTCCATCTTGTGCTGCGTTTGTAGCCTTGCCAACATGTAATAGTGACAAATTTTTCAGCCTGGGTATCGTTCCATGTGATTTAGTCGAAAGAATGTCAGTGCGCTGTACTGATGGCCCGGGTTCGAGTCCCAGCATGGAATCATTTTCACTATTTGCGTCTTTTAAGCAATTAATTTGACATTTGATTTTCATTTGAAATCACAGTGTTTATGACAAGTTCGTCACAAATGACACATATTTCACAAATTGGTCACAGTGTGACTTCAAAGCATTGTCGCTTTCGTCACAGGTTCGTCACAAAGTTAATGCCAGAATAGTCACAAATGACACACTTTTCACAAATTTGTCACACCGTGACTTCACAGAGTGGTCACAATGTGACGTCACAAACGACCTCTAAAACGGCCATAACGACCTCGCATTCTAGTCACTATGACGTCACATAGACGTCACGTGACGTCACATCGACGGTCACAAAATCACAGTGTGACTTCACAACGACGTCGCCGTGACGTCACCATGCCTTACGGGACATTACGTACGCCATGAATTAAACATTAATAGTGTTATTACAAGTAAAAATTTCAAGCGAGAAAAATTGCCTGCGACTCGTACGTATTATCCACCTGAAACTTACGGATTATCCAAGCATTTCATTGGCTGTTCGGGAAAAGGCTTTTCATCGTCAGGACACATTTTAAATGAAATTTCATTCTTAAACTTCTAAACATCCGACAATATTACTTTTTACACCGTTGGATAGGGAAAAAAAATGGACTTTTCAATGCAATTTGTTTGAAAGCTGTATCTCAATTTGTTTCTGAGTTATTAAATTTTTTTGTAGTTTTTATTACTTTTTTGTCATAGGGGTAACAGAAGGTATCATCTCTGTTCAAAGTAAAGCGAAATACAGATTACTGTATAGACCAATCAGAAAACGAATAAAATGCGGATTAAACCAATGAAAACCTTCAGATATGCTTTTGATTTCCTACCCTGACAGTGAAAAATAACCATTTTTCCAAATGGTTAATAAACTTAAATTTTGTTTTAAACCGTATACTTATGATAGTAAAATTTTAATATATACACATATAAAGGTATATATGACAAAACTGTAGTAATAAAATATATTTATTTAAGTTAAACTTAATCTAACTAACTTCATATGAAGAGTAGAAAAAGATTTCACTTAAAAATTATTTATCATAAAAAAAAGTATCATTCAAAATTTTATTGTGCCGCAAACCAGCATTAAATCACCAAGCCAATTAAATTTTCATTATTTTTTTACGAACGCTAAATCGAGGTTCTGCCGATTATCTTTATAAACATGTTATATGTCATGAGAAGAATATTCTATATATTCCTCATGAGAAGAATATTATACAATTTTTTCAAATATTTCTGAGCATGCGCTTATGGAAACTTCCTTGATATCATCCTATCAATTTTTCAGATGCATTTTTCTTAACTTGACGCAAAAGATAAATAGCCAAATCTTATTTCAATTGCAATATTTTATCTGAGTAATTTTTTAAGCATCACGAACATTCCCTCTCACGTTTAAATTAAATATTTTCGTTTTTTTAATATTATCACTCATTAAAACGGATTTTTTCTTTTAAATAAAAATAGTAACAGTGTTTTCTTTTATTTTTCGAAGTGTAATAGCCGTTTCAATTTTTTTTTTAATCAACGAGGAAATTCGCCAAGAATTAAAATGGTAACCTCATCGTCCAAAATAACAGAACTTTCCGTCATAATTCTATAACTAATCTACGTAGAATAATGTGATATAGCTTAAAACCTTCCTTGAAACGATACCTAGCTAACAGTATAAGTTTCGTCAAAACCCATACAGTAGAACTCGAAATATAGATGTTCGGAACAAAATTTCCGTTTGGATTTTATACATTTAATAGATTAGTGAAGATATTGCGGCAAGAGAAATTAAAATATGTTCGTGGATACTGTAAACCACGAAAGAACAATGTATGAGAGAAATACCAACAAAATATATTTTTATGATATAATTTATTAGTTTGTTATAGCTAGGGGCCGGTGACACCGAAAGTCCCGAAATCAAAAAATTTTTAATGGAAATCGATAGTAAAGAGTCATACGAACAAAATGAGCCAGGTATGACTAGGTTTGACAAGTCGAAAATGTGTTTAATTAATTATTATTAAAAAACTACAATGTTTTATCGTTATCGCAGATATTGATAACTCTTAGAGAATTTTATAGAAAACTTTGTGCTCAATCAGTAGAACTTGCTATGACAAACTTTAATCTGCTAGAAGAGCCAGCCTTTCATACCTATTTAAAAGAGACGGTCGTTGATAAAATTTCAAGTTTATTTTGCTTTAAATTTTTACCGGTAGTGTCTTTATTTCGCGTCTAGATGTTGCACAGTGGAGAATTTGACCCAAAAACCTGGCCAAAAATGCAAAAATTAAAATTTCGCCAACAATTGCAAAAATCATATTTTTTAATAGCTAACTAATTGGTGCCTCGATCTATGTCTATTTTAGGAGCCTGAGATATATCCAGTGGCTCCTGGCCTCAGCTGAAGAGGAAGTTTCTGAGAAGACGTGGTTTTTTGTTGTTTTTTGGCATTGTTGTTATGGTTAAATATAATTTTTTTTGTGGCTCAATGAATTGCTGAATTGAACCTAAACAGGGCTTACGCATTTAAAAAAGGTCAGAGCTTAGTGTTCAACTATGCGTTAATTTAAATAGTTTTGTTTTTAATGTAATAAAAAAACATTAAATTTGTAAAAGGGTTATTTTTAAAGCGTTTTTGGCTCTGATTTATACATATCGAAAGCTTTTTAAATATGTGCCGCGCTTTGTCCAGTCAAGTTTGAATTATAATCGTATTATAGTCTTGGGTGTCTATTTCTGCAAAAAAATCTTCCGCATATTGTTGCCATTTTTTTTATAATTTTTTTTTTCGGGATGACTATTTAAATGTTCTGTTTTGCGGCCACCGAATTGAAGAGATAAGAACTATATATTTACTGTCGTATTGCAGGTTTTTTAGCTCACAGGATATTACCGGAGAGCTTTTGCACCTACATATTCTGTCTTTATGTCTGTACGTACGTAGGTACGTACATACGCATGCAACTCGATATCTTTTGATAGAAATATCCGATCGCCTTCAAATTGTATATACTTATTTATTGAAAAATGGTTCCATAATTAGTTCTTGGGGCTCATGTGTGTAACGTAAGGAGAGAAAGGAGGGAATTAACCCTTTCGAGGGCGGTGTCCTTAAAAAGGGACATATAATTTTCATTCCAAAACTGAAAAGCGGCACCAAGAAAATTTAATTAGAAATTTCCTTTTATAATGTACGTGAAAATAGGCAACTTCATATTTTCTAATAACTCCGTTTATCAACTAAAAAGAGCAAGCCATTCAGTAGCGAGACCCTGCAACTTCTTCTTCCAGCAAGGTCTGATGATAATCCCGATAAAAGCCAAGAAGAGAGGGATGAAGAAGATGAAGAGTTCTGAAGAATCATTTTGAAACTGTTAATATATTAAATACATTAAAAAAACTAGCAATCTATACTATATCGACTCCAATTTACTGAACCTACTATTAAATATAACACTATTAAACATAAATTAAATGCAATAATTAAATGTAATTTAAATGTAATTAGCATTATTAAATGTAAATAATAAGTTTTATATATAGTAAAATTAAATACATTTAATTAAACATTAATAGTGAATAAGACAGACCTATCAACAATTATTTTCCTCTTAAAAACAGTAAATAGTTAAGGTTACAATTCGCTCAACTTCCAAACTCCCTTCAGTAATGTTAAGACAATGAACATGTGATTTATTTGTATTTTTAAAATATCTACTTAGTAAATTAATATTTTAACTTCTTTTTTCTTTGTGCTCTTCTTAAATGATGACTCTTTTTTTTCTTAATTGTCAAAATATTTATAAAATGTATATTTATTATTATGTGAAGTGTTAAAATCTTACACTTCGTCAGCTTTTAAGATAGAAAATATTAAATTAAGCTATGGATTTGTATGTATACTTCATAGTATGCTAAAAGTTAGTTCAGTGAAACACATAGCACAGTTAAAAATGTCCATTCAGCCATTTCCGTGAATAAACGGAAATGTACTTGAGAAAACTTTTGTGCAGACCTCTATATGATCTATAGAATGTATCCACACCAAGTAATATTTAAAAAAAAAATGTTCTATTTTAAAACGCCTATCACAACTACAAACGCACTTCCAGAAATTATTGGTCATAGACTTCAATAGTTAAATTCATTCTTCAGCCATATTCTTTTGTGTGTCCCTGTAAATGAACGATATATTCTATGCACACCATATTCTACAATAAGTGCCTTAGTACACCATAGTGATGTATATAAATTTCAGCACGTTTAAAAGTGTGATATCATTAAAATACAGAGCAAACGATTTTTCCCCAAAGACCATAATGTAAGGGAATTCTTTTGGGTGTCTCTGTAAATCAACCGTACATAGGCTATCGACTTCATTTACAATACCAAACATGCCATAGTGATACCCAATAACATCTAAGAATTTCAAGCCAATCGGACTATATTTACATCGAAAAATATTTTTGACCAGGATTTCGGGTCAAATACCCCACTGTGCGTTGGTCAAGTGTCAGCAAAGGCATATGGGGACGTTTGAAGGACGCCCTCCTGCTCTGTGAATTTCGGTGGTGTTCTAATAAAGTTTATCATGCCAAGTATTTTCTCAAAGAGCACAAAATTTTCCATAAAAGGCTCCAATAGCGATCAATATTCGCGATAACGGTGAAACATTATAGCTTTTTTATAATAATTAATTTAATTAAACATATTTTCAGCTTGTCAAACCTAAGAAATGAAGTTGAAACTAGTGAGAATGAATAAGAATTAAAATATCTTCTTAAAACACCATCAAAAACTTATAAATGCGCTAGGCCTTTCGAAAGATCTGAGTCTTTCTTCGTCAGCCGCAAAGAAGACATGCTTCTACTATGAAAGCAGCAGCAAGACTGAAATGAGAGATAAGGGAAGGGAAAACGGGCTACAGAAACAGCCAATAGGAAATTAGAAATAAACAACCTATAGGAAAGCAGAAGATCACAGAAGAGTATAATCAAAACAAAAGAACACAGAGTAGAAGGGGAATAAGGAGGCAAATTGGAAAAAAAAGTACAAGAAAATAAAATTAAAATGTAATAAAATGAAAACACACGCATATATTAAAACATGGAAACACATGAAATTAATTAAATAAATAAATAAATAAAATATAAAAAACAGACTAATATTAATTAATACAAAAAATAAATTATATGGTAGTACAGAAAAGGTTTTTCCAAGCTGCAGAGAGCTTTGTGGAATCAGATTTATCATTCACGATTAAGATAAATAGCTAAATTTTCAAGAAAGTCCAATTCAGAGATACTATTGACATTAAAGATAATTTTAGCATTTTGAAAATTAAAACTATGACCGGAATCCCAAGAATGCTTGGCGATGGAAGTTTTTGATGGTGTTTTAAGAAGATATTTTAGTTCTTGTCAAACCTTGTCATGCCTAGCTTATTTTGTTCGTATGACTTTTTACTATTGATTTACATAAATTTTTTTTCAATTCCGTGATCACGGGGCTTTCGATGTCACCGGCTCCCGGATTATTTTCTAAGACAGTGAAAATAAACTTTTCGTTCGTGCAAGGAAGTGCCAGATTTAGCAGTGGGGGAGTGATGGTTACTATGACCGGTACTGGTGACATCTACATTGATGAACGCACCGACCTCCACATCATTCGAAATGGAGCCTCTGACCGGTCAGCGATATAGGGATGAGATCCTCAGACCTGTTGTAGTCCCTCACGCTGCAGCAATTAGAAATGATTTCATGTTCATGGACGACAATTGAAGGGCACATCGTGCTCACTTGGTGGATGATTTCCTTTTCGAGGAAGGAATCGTACACTGTTAAAAATTTGCAGCATTCTGGCAGGTTATTTGACCGTTTTGTTTCCGAAAACGGTTACACAACCGTAATTTTAACACTATTCTGACCATATTATTGGCCATTTTATGGTCAGAATATAGTTAAATTATGGTTATGAAACCGTTTTTTTCAAAAAACGGTCGAATGACCTGCCAGAATGCTGCAAAAGTTTTAACAGTGTACGAATGGAATGGCCAGCGTGCTCTCCGGACATGACGATAATAGAGCATGTTTGGGATATTCTAGGCAGACGAGTTGCTGCCCGCCTACCCCCCCCCTCACCCCCACAACCCCCCCAAGAGACTGGCTGTTAAAATCTAACGTCCACCCAACCAATCAGGGATCTCTTTGCCTGCTGTGAACCCCACCAGAGTAAGATCGGCAAGATCAGAGGTCAGAATAAGATGGCCAAAATACGCAGGAACTCCAAATGCTTGTTTGACTCGTTTTCCAATGTTTTGTGATCAACTCATAAAACTGCTACAGAAAGCAGTGGAGAAAGCAGTAATCTAGGCTTATCAGTTCAATGAAAGGGGGGGGGGGGATATAAAGAAAACTTACTAAGACAAAATTGAAAAAGACAGGGGAATTTTTCGTTTTAAGCAGGTTTTTGTCATAACAGGTAGCGCAATTCTAATACAATGAAATCTGCTTAGACGGAATCACATGGGACCAAACGAATTCCGTTTTAGACAGGTTCCGGTCTTACAATAAAGGTGCAGATTCCCAAAATCTCGAAGGGCCCAGTGGCTTCTAAGTCCAAAAAATCCAATGACCACATTGTGAAACAAATGAATAAAAAAAATAGTGTTTATAAGGGGGAAAAAAAAACCTCAGGAGTTGAAAGTAAAAAATTTGAAATTGGATGTATGACATGTATGTACATGGGTAATGATATTAAATGAGACGAAGGATTACTAGGTTTTGAATATTTAGCAACATGCAATGAGCTGACCGCCTCTGAAAAAAAACATGTAATTTTTTTCTTTTTGATCTTAGTTCAGTTTATATATGTTTTTGCACTAAACATGTAACAATTTGTTCGCGTGACCTTAATTGATTTATGTACTTGAAACTATAGTATATAATTTATTTAATATATATTTCAACATTAAAACAAAAACTCAATATTTTAATTTTTAATATTTGATATAAAAAGGTTAATTCTAAATTACAATCTAAAGTGTGTAATATGACTGAATGAATTTATTATTGCTGTTGCGATTCATTACTATGAATTTTCAAATTAATAAACAATAGTGCCAATTTTGAGTAATATTTCAAATGAAAATATGACTATTTCGATAAATGCAAAAGCTATTTAAAAAAAAAAATATATATATCAAAATTGGTGTTTTGAAGCAATTTTTCAGCATAGACAAAGCGAAAAAAAGGTCCCCATGAGACATTAATCACACATGACATAAACCAAAATGAAATTGCAATGCATTTATCGAACAATAAAAAACGACATTCCATTCCAAAGTACAATCTGCTAATTTCATGCTTTATGTTTAAGAATGAGTTTGCAAATGTCAGAAAATTTGTCACTGTTAAACGAATTTTTTTAGGAAAGGGGGAGGGTATGTTTGGTTGGGTTGATTTTTGACGGCCGATTTATCTACTCGAGGGATAGGCCCGAGGGAGAGTGCCCTATGTGGGAATCTTTCTAAGGGAGCCTAACCCGTATTTACGCTTGGAAATCCAAGGTTCGATGAAAACCACGAAAACTCCGAACGATTAGGCCGACGGGCGCGATTGAATTCGAACCCAGCATCCCCCATCTACTAGCTTCGTGAGCAGAACCTCTCGGCCACTGGTGGGGCGGGGGGTGGAGATTAAGTACAATCTACTTTTAAGTATACTGTTGTACAGGGCTTGCCTTCACCTTAAAGTTAAAATAAAACGGAATTTAGATCTCGTTAGGTGCAGGGCATAGTGCAAACCTTTTTAAGACCCAATTTATTTAATTCTTTATTATGTTTTTCATGTAGAAAAAAACGTTTTTTAGTTTCATCGGAGCTCCCTATAATTGCGGGGCCAGGCTGCATTACACCTGCCACATCCCTTTGCTGGTGTCCTTTTTTTTTGTATTATAGAATATGTGAAAATATACCCATAACAGTATGTGTTTACCTAAAAGTGCGAATTACATGAAAAAATATTTTTATATATTAAATACTCGTAAGAATCGTTAAAACATTTGCAATTCTAGACTTCGGGGAACCTTTTTCAAAAAAGCAATGAACACATTAATTTCAAAATTTTTATGCCTTCTGAAAATTCATCATAAAAGAATAATAAGCATCAAATACATATTAAAAATAAAGTAAAATATATATTGTGGCGAATTTTGAAAATCATTGAAATATTTTTACGATTTATCTTCGCAATTTTTATGCTGTTCTAAAAAGATTTTTTATGTGTAAAGAAACAAAATAAACTTAATAACCATTAAAATTTTCAATCGGGAAAAGAATAAATAAAGGAAAATTTTCAAAATCCATACGATACAATACAGTGTTCACATATTCAAGATTAAAAAGATGACGTGACATTAGCAGCAATAGTAAAAGGCAAGTTCTGGGATATTTACTCATTGATAATTTAAAATGCCTTATCACATATGAACAGCTACTTTGAAATTTTCATTTAAGGATGTTCTCAAATCCAAATTTGTCTACTTTCTGACGCATTTTTTAATTCATTTTGTTCGCAAATGCATGAAATTGGCAGTTGCTCTTACTCAAAAACTATGCAATCAAATAGTTTTTTTTTCCTTTTTTTTAAATCTATTTTTGATCATTTTCTAGCATGTCCAATTTCTATTTTTTCTATTTCATTACATTTTTCATTATTATTTAATTATTTATTTTTCAGCCTGGAACAAAATTTATTTTACCAATGACCACCTGTTTTCGTTCTCTGACTGACACCCAGAAATCCCAAATGACTGAAATGTTTTGCTCCATGTTTAACTTTTTGCCTTTTCAATTTGTAGTTACATTAATAGTATGATGAAATTATAAATATTAGTGTCTTTATTTGGAAAAACGCGCGAAAATATAATTTGATAAAATTACAACTTTATTAAAACGTGGTAACTTGACTTTGAGTTGTCATCTTTCACAATTTGTCCACCCGTCAAAAGAAAAACAAACTGGCCGTGCCATTTTACTAAAATCGTTTTGAGCCCACTCAATATTTTTGAAAATTTGGAGTCACTGTTATGTGTGATTCATGTCTCATGGGGACCTTTTTTTCGCTTTGTCTGTGCTGAAAAATTGCTTCAAAACACCAATTTTGATATATATATTTTTTTAAATAGCTTTTGCATTTATCGAAATAGTCATATTTTCATTTGAAATATTACTCAAAATTGGCACTATTGTTTATTAATTTGAAAATTCATAGTAATGAATCGCAACAGCAATAATAAATTCATTCAGTCATATTACACACTTTAGATTCTAATTTAGAATTAACCTTTTTATATCAAATATTAAAAATTAAAATATTGAATTTTTGTTTTAATGTTGAAATATTTATTAAATAAATTATATACTATAGTTTCAAGTACATAAATCAATTAAGGTCACGCGAACAAATTGTTACATGTTCAGTGCAAAAACATATATAAACTGAACTAAGATCAAAAAGAAAATAATTACATGTTTTTTTTCAGAGGCGGTCAGCTCATTACATGTTGCTAAATATTCTTCGTCTCCTTTAATATCATTACCCATGTACAGTCGTGGAAAAAAAAAAAAGTAAACACCCCTACTAACTTCTCAACAAATTATCGTAGAAGAAAGTTACTGGTACCGAACGATTGGAAATAAAGTCTACTTTTAAATGATGTATATAAAATTTGCTTAGGGGGCCATCTACACATTAAAACGAATCATAACTTTGTTTTTTTCAATAGCAGTACACAATTCTGACAGCATAAATGAACTCTACACCTTTCAATTAGCCTATAAACAAATTTTTATGCAATTCGTGCCATAAGTTTCCGAGAAATTAATTATTTTAAAACGAGCGTATTTTAAGGGTTGTATCCAAATTGAAGTTTCGAACTCGATTGTTAACCGAAAGAGCCGCCTTCTTGATCAAGGCACGTTTAAGCCTCAATGAAACCTGTTTGATTACAGGATAGAAGAATAAATTTCAAAAATTTACTCACTGCTATCATAGACGGCCCCTTAAACCATAATTTTGCCGTTTTTTAAGCATAATCTAAAAACTACTTGGAAGAAAAAGGTGAAATTTGGGATTTCCATAAAGCAGGACTTAATAAATCTAAATCCATCAAAAAAATTGTAGGCTGCAATTCATAATTTTTTCGAATATTAATTTCATAATTCATAATTCATATCATAAAATTATAAAAATTGCAAATTCAACGTATTTATGTTTGGGTATATTAGTATTATTGCTACACAAAAAATTAGCTCATTAGGAACATAATTTCAGGAGATATAAATAAAAATATGAAAATGTAATTTAACATTAGAAGTACTAAATTTTGAATGTCTATAATTCAATAATTTATCATATGAATGACTTGAAATTTGGTTTCTAGGCATATTTTGAACCGAAGATTTGAAATATATCGTTAAATTTGGGTACTGCCATTGAAAAAAATGAAGTTTGGAGTCGTTTTAATATGTATATGGCCCTCTAAGCAAATTTTATACACACCATTTAAAAGTAGACGTTATTTCCAATCGTCCGGTACCAGTAACTTTCGTCTACGATAATTTGTTGAGGAGTTAGTAGGGGGTGTTTACTTTTTTTTTTCCCCGACTGTACATACATGTCATACATCCAATTTCAAAATTTTCACTTTGAACTCCTGAGGGTTTTTTTTTTAGTTCCCCCCCCCCCCCCCCCCTTATAAACACTATTTTATTTTTCATTCATTTGTTTCACAATGTGGTCACTGGATTTTTTGGGTTTAGAAGCCACTGGGCCCTTCGAGATTTTGGGAATCTGCACCTTTATTGTAAGACCGGAATCTGTCTAAAACGGAATTCGTTTGGTCCCATGTGATTCCGTCTAAGCAGATTTCATTGTATTAGAATTGCGCTACCTGTTATGACAAAAACCTGCTTAAAACGAAAAATTCCCGTCTTTTTCAATTTTTTCTTAGTAAGTTTTTCTTTATATCACCCCCCCCCCCCCTTTCATTGAACTGATAAGCCTAGATTACTGCTTTCTCCACTGCTTTCTGTAGCAGTTTTATGAGTTGATCACAAAACATTGGAAAACGAGTCAAACAAGCATTTGGAGTTCCTGCGTAGTTTGGCCATCTTATTCTGACCTCTGAGCTTGCCGATCTTACTCTGGTGGGGTTCACAGCAGGCAAAGAGATCCCTGATTGGTTGGGTGGACGTTAGATTTTAACAGCCAGTCCCCAAGAGCTTGAAAGAGCTCATATGGAGGAGAAGGAGAGAATACCCCAGCTCCTCATTAATAGCCTCATTGATTCCGTGCCTCAAAGGTCTTCAACGTTGCTGGCCATCTGGGGAAACCATACCCACTACTAAAAACGATTTTCTTTGAAGGAAACACCCTTTTATATTCGTTTTTTCGCATATGCACAAATTGTGTTTTCTTTTTAGGTGCGTCCGTAATTATATAAATACGTAGCACTTATGGTCGTCGTTCAGTCCGTCCGTCTGTCTGTCCGCATGTAACAGAGCAAAAACTACCCAACCGAAGGGTCTGAAATTTTAAATATATGATTGCTGCAAAATTTTGTCGAGCCATTTCAAATTTTATGAAAATCGGATGTATAGTTTAATTACAGGGACAGTCAAAAGTTTTTCTTTACATTATAGCCAATGCGAAAAGTTATTGCAAGTGCATTTTAATGATGTTACAGCCTTCCGAATGGTCTGAAATCTTAAATATATAATTGTTGCAAAATTTTGTCGAGCCATTTCAAATTTTATGAAAATCGGATGTATAGTTTAATGACAGGGACAGTCAAATGTGTTCAGTTACATTACGGGGAATGGGAAAAAATTGCTGGAAGTGCATTTTATTGATGTTACAGACTATGCACTTTATGAAGTGCAAAAAATTATACATTCAGTACAATATGGGGTGCAAAAAAATAATTATAAAACTAGTTATAGTACCTCATTTGCCACGTTTGACGAGCAATTTCCAACTTGTTTTCCTTTGGCACGCAAATGCTCAATACAATGCATTTTTTTTGCCAAGCATGTGTAATTTTAATGTCAAAAACTGTTGTAAGTTTTCGTAAAAACTCAAACAAATATCACTTCACCCTTTCTTATCATATAAATAAAAACATACATTTATTTTACTTAAATAGGTGTCACAAATAAAATCAAAATATGTTGACATGTTTCGGTTCAATAGTAAAAACCGTATTCATAACACACACATAATCAATCACCCAGTGTCATTCATTTCTATTGATTATGTGTGTGTTATGAATACGGTTTTTACTATTGAACCGAAACATGTCAACATATTTTGATTTTTATTTGTGACACCTATTTAAGTAAAATAAATGTATGTTTTTATTTATATGTGTAATTTTTTTCTCATATAAACTACCACATCTGTCGATCATGTATCAATCATCTAAACAATTTCCCAGCCGCAAGACCCATCCACAACCTCAATATCCTTTAACTGTTTTGAGCAGTGTACATAAGAATCAATTATCAAAAGCTAAAAAACATTACACAATCTAAATTTTGCAGACTAGTGTAATTAATTCTTATATTAGCTGAAAAAAATTGTTTGACGTATTTCTTTCATTACTTTGTAAAATTTCACGTTTTTATTAAAATAATTAAATTAAGTATAAAAATAAAAGCAGTTTTTAAAATACTCTTTTATAAGTATTCAATGTTCATCTTGAAAATCACGCCTAATTTTTTTTACTACATTTCATGTTTTTTTTTCAGAAAATTTCCGTTAAAATATATTAATTTGTCCAGTGGGCACCGAATTCGATTATGAGAGCATCACTGCTTTTTTTACGCTTGGTAGAAAGCTCAACAAAATAACTTTATAAAAATATATACACAATATTTGTGCTGTTACTTTTTTAAGATGGGGCATCAGGAAAGAAAAGAATGAAACCTTTTTTAAACTATCTTTTTAGGTACTGATTTCTCAACGTATCATCACAAATTAATTAACCATTAATTTATAAAAACTTATTATTATTTTTTTAATAATATTACACTCTTTATCTAATTTTGTATTTCTACTTTTATGCCTTTAAAATGTTTCATTGTTGCACTTTCACAGCCATTTGGTCTACTTTGGCTAGCGTTTTTTTTGTGCATTGTTGTTTCAAGTCATATACAATCGTACGAGTTACAGAGAATATTCGGCGCTTTATCACCTCTGTCGGACAAACGAAAATATACCTTCAGATTAATGTAATAATTCATAATTAGGTTAAAAAAATATTAAAATGTTATGTTGTCATTAGAAACACACTTGTGAACGTAATTTTTAAAATTCTAGCGCATCAGGAAGTGGGTTAAAAATCTATTTATAAATTCCATTTTTACATACAAAAATCAGGTTGAGTTAACTAACAGTTTGATAATAATAAAGTAAAGTGTTTACCAAGGAAATCGCCCAAATAAGAGGCTTGTACTTCAAATTCAGTACTGCAAATGAAATAAATGTCATATTATTGCAAAACTGAACAATTGACGATTACTTATTAAATGTACATTTAAGTATACAGTACAAAGTCTAAAGTCCGGAATCCTCGGGACTTTACCAAGTCCGAACTTCGGATTTTTCAGAATTTTGGATCATCAAAAGTATTGTTTTTCCAATAAAAAGAAAAAAATAATTTCACTACTTAAAAATGCAAAATATGACGTTCATATATTAAGAATTGGATATAACAGTGCTTAATTCTAAATTAAACAACCATTTTCATTAAATAAATCATAACAAAATAAAAAGAAAATCTTTCTTTAAGGCTGTTCTCAAATCCATAAGGGCAACTTTATGACATAAGTTTTAATTTATTTTTGTTCGGAAATGCATGAAACTAGAAGGTGTTGTTATTCAGAAACTATGTAATCGAACTGTTTTTTCCGTTTTTTTACAAACATAATATATCTTTCAGAAAATAGTATCAAAGCGAGCGTTTTGAACCGAATTTCCGCGCGAAAGAAAAATAACCACTCAAGGGAGGGCGAAAAACGTTTTTGTCACGTGACCAAATCGCTTACAACTCAATAGGTAATTTATTGATCAAAAAATAGAAAACACAGTTTGATTCCAAATCGCTTCCATAGTCAGGCCTTCCAATTTTATATATTTCCGTTAAAAAATGAATTTGTAAATGTTTCAAAATGTGTTGCGCTTGTTGAGCAGAGCAGTTGAGAACAGACTTAAGGGAACATACAATTTAAGAACAGATTCTAACTTACTTAACTATAGAACATTTCAGTTAACGTGCGCTACTTTATTTACGTAAGGTTTCTCATTAAGAAGTTTTTCTTTTCTGTACATAAACATGATTTCTGGTTCAGTAATAAAATTTCTTTGCTCTAGACCCCCCCCCCCCCCCTTTTTTTTGTTTGTTTGTTTCAACAATTTTGTTTTTCCCTCCTTTCTGGAATATTACTGCTGGAAAGTCCGAATTTTGGGTGTCCGAACCTTAGACTTTGTACTGTAATAGTTTCTTTTTATAAATTCATCTAAAAAGATACTAGGGAAGCGCTTGTGGATCTAGCACAAAATTCAGCGGAGCGATTTACTTTGCAAGCATTCATTCGATGCGTCAAGCATATTGATAATTTCTAATTTTGGAATGAACATTACAGTTAAGTTTATTGTCGAAAGAAAGTATGCCTTCAAGCATTTCAACAAATCGACTTTTCATACTTAAACTGACCGTATAAGATTTTGAATCTTTTTCTCAAAACACAGTACACCCACCCTTGTCATATAAATGGTACAAGGTGAATATCACATACCTTTTTAAAGAAATAAAAAAGAAAGGAAAATCAAAATTAACCATTTTTTAAACCTTGCACACTATTAAGGAACAATCGAGAATTCTAGGCGTAAAGTTTGGTGCGTGGTACGGGAGTTCTAATCGTAAAATTACAAAAATTAATATAATTTGTAATCCTGGATAAATTATATCGTATTCCTGATCCAGTCAGTAAGACTAAGAGGGTTAAGTTTACCATAAAACCTTGATGAACCATTGCTTCACTGTATTAGCACATGGAGAAGTAGTGTTGCCATATCCAAAATTTAAAAAAGAAACTCGACAGGGAGAAAAAAAGTGGGACAGTGACTTCGAACTCGAGACCTAAAAATTCAGTAAAACGCATGAAAAAGAAATCTGTCTTTAGCGGAATCCTGTCTTAAACATAAAAACTTCATTGTCTATACAGGAATTATAATTATAACTGCTAAGACGAAAGCCTGTTTAAAACGGAATGTGTCTCCTGTCCCTTGCAATTCCGTTTTATCAGGTTTTATTATAATAAATAAACACAGCAATCATATACAGTAAAACCTGTGAAAGCGGAATTAGTAGGGACGAAAACAAAATTCTAATTTAGCAGGTATAATTGTAGTATTCCTATCGTAGGGATAATTTTACTTTAAAAACAGAATTCCGTTATAAACAGGCTTAAACAGAGTTTACTGTACAAAGCACAGTAAAAGCTGTGAAAAGAGAATCACTAGAAACCTCAAAAATCCTTTTTAGACAGGTAGATTCGTAATGTTTTTTTTTTTTTTTTTTTTTTTTTTTTTTTTTTTTTTTTGTAAGGGAATCTAAAAATTTTCCGTTATAAATAGGTTCTGTCTTCACAGGTTTTATTGTATTATGCTCCACTCGATGCAGACTTACAAATGGTATGGTACTAAAAGATTTTTTTTTTTACTTTTCATCATAAAAAATCGGAACTTTTGGCGTCCCGCCTAGTAGTTATGCGGGACAGACATTGGAGCCGCTGAAAATTGGGACATTGCGTACAAATCCGGACACCTGGAAACACTATGGAGAAGGGTCAACTAGTCGAAACTTCTCATGTTCAAATTAAGTAAATAACTGCGCGCGATGGTTTCAATATAAACTTTTAGAGTATTTGTGCCAGATTTGATTTTAACGCAAAACTTGCCGGTCATAGCAGCGTACAATGTCCTGAATTTGACGGCCATCGGCCTAAAAGTTTAGAAGGGGTAGTGTGACAAATAAACCATTGAAATGGACGAATATGAGCTTCTCTCATTCAGCTCAAAAATTTGCCAAAAGGAAATTTTAGAAAGCATTAGTTTATAAAATGCAGTCTGCAACTTCAACTGTCAACAGTTTCTTAATCCAGTTTAAAATTATGAATGCAATATAGAAATCATTTTGGCATTTCAGACAGAATTTCTTTTAGTGACTTGTCATTCAAAAAGACGCATTTTTTTTCAAAGTATCATTTCATTCCATTTTAATTCCATTTTAATTATCCTAATCTGTTTTTTAATTCTTTTGAAGTACATATAATTATACAAGTTGAGTCAAAAATCTTTAGACAGCTTTTTATTTTCGAAATGAAAAGAAAAAAAAAAAACCAATTTGATTACCTGAGCGAAAAAAACCTATGAAAAGACCTATTATTTACGCTATGTCTGGAGTGCGAAAGCCATCTTAAAATCCACCAAACAGGATCAAGATCAAAATTTTCAAATAAATAGGATGACATATTGCATGCAACATACACCGTCAGGTTTCCAGAAATTAATTGCTTCATTCAGCTTTTTCATAGTAGAAATGCGTTTTTCTGTTTATAACGTCAGAAAACGTAGTTAATTCCTTAAAACGCAAAGTGTCATACTGCGGTACGTTTTGGTTGTAGAAGAACGGAATTTTTATTGTTTTACTCTTAAGAACACGAAGAAACGTTTTCTAGAGGTAACTTGGAGGCCTAGGAATTGCATAAAAATTTAAATTTTGTAACTCTTTTCAACATAATCAATTTTGATGTCAATAAGTTTTCCTTTGATGAAGAAAGCATTTATATTTATTTTTGCAATTCGTACTATATCTCTAAAACCAATGGTTAAGAAATCAGCTATTGGTCAAAAATTAGAAGAGACAACATGTATATTTCTTGTCAAAAACTGTTGTAAGTTTTCGTAAAAACTCAAACAAATTTTACTTCACCCTTTCTTATCATATAAATAAAAACACACATTTATTTTACTTAAATAGGTGTCACAAATAAAAATCAAAATATGTTGACATGTTTCGGTTCAATAGTAAAAACCGTATTCATAACACACACATAATCAATAGAAAATCATGTTTTTCTATTGATTATGTGTGTGTTATGAATACGGTTTTTACTATTGAACCGAAACATGTCAACATATTTTGATTTTTATTTGTGACACCTATTTAAGTAAAATAAATGTATGTTTTTATTTATGTATATTTCTTGTTAAACAGAATGACTTTAAATGTTTTGAATTACTTTTGGATAACTTTGTATTTTAAAATCATTAGAAATTTGTACAATTTAATTTTGGAAGATTTTAGAGAGCTTTTATAAAAATATTTTATAATCGTTGTTATTAAACTAATTTTTGCTACAAAGTTAACAGTCTTTTTTTTTAAGTAAAGAAATGAATTGTAAAATGTTTAAAAACTAAGAAGAGGGACCAAAAATTAGATACATTTTTATTCACACATAATTTACAAAATTTCTATATTTCTTATTATCTTGTATTTATTTGGCATTTTAATTTACAAATCTACCTTTTTACTGTCACTGTCCGGGCGATTTTTTTGTGAAGTATTTATTATATGGGAAATTTTGTACAAACCTATAGCAATGGCACACAATACGCTTCAATTCACTTCCGATCTATTTTGAATTTTAGTTTAAAATTTTTAGTGGTTTCTTTTAATTTTATTCGATTGCGTCTCACAGTCTTAATGTATCAAGGAAATTAATTTATACGCTTGTGTGAAATGCATTGATTCCTGTACTGAGATTTAAATACATAAGAAATTACATGTATCTAAGAAAGTACAACTTTTAAATATAGTTTAAAAACTTGAGTTCTTTTCTACTACAAAATAATCGACAGGCTCGCAATGCGAAATAAAATTAATACCGTTATGATATTTTAAATTGTTATTTTACTTACAAATGATATGCATGGAAAGCTTTCAGGTTTGATGACATTTTGAACGTGAGAGGAAACCTGCTCATGCACCTTCCAAATTTTAGAACATTGTTGAAGAAACTTTCATGTGTGGGATAAAACTGAAAAATCAAAGAAATTAAATAAAATCTATAAATAAATAAATATATATATATGTGTATGTGTGTTTATATATATACATATGATTGTGTGTATGTATTTATGTTTGTATATATACAGGGTGATCAGAAAGTCAGTATACATTTGAAAAATTAATAATTCACGGAATAATGTAGGTAAAGAGGTAAAAACTGACACACATGCTTGGAATGACATGGGGTTTTATTGTAATCACAAAAAAAGTTTAAAAAAATGGCCGACAGCTGGCGCTTCATGGGATAAAAAAAGCAATAATTAGCATAACAAATTATGACAAATATAGCATATCTGTAGTTATGGTGAGAAATTGGCGCTGGATGTTGTCTTTTAGCATCCCTATTGATGTCGGTCGATCGTGATAGACTTGCGACTTCATGTAACCGCAGAGCCAAAAATCACACGGACTGAGATCTGGGGACCTGGGAGCCCACGCATGAGGAAAATGGCGGCTCAGCACGCGATCATTTCCAAACGATGACGTGCGCAAGAGATCTTTCACACGTCTAGCAATATGGGATGTAGTGCCATCCTGCATAAAAATTGTACTTTCAAGTAGGTGTTTATCTTATATTAGAAGTCTGTGGTGTTTATCAGCCAGGCAAGGGATGATGTGATTCTGTAACATATCGGCGTACCTCTCACCCGTCACGGTAACAGTTACAAAACCAGAATCACGCATTTCCTGGAAGAAAAAGTCCCGATAACGGTAGATATGGTAAATCCACACCACGCCGTGACTTTAACATTACAGTTCCTTTTATACACGATTCTCAGGCAGCACCACTGACGTTTTGTTGTACAGCGCCATTTGTCGGCCATTTTTTTCAACTTTTTTGTGGTTACAATAAAACCCCATGTCATTCCAAGCATGTGTGTCAATTTTTACCTCTCTACCTACATTATTCAGTGAATTATTAATTTTTCAAATGTATACTGACTTTCTGATCATCTTGTATATGAGGATTTGAGTTTAAAAACCTTATCCAGAAAATCAAATTTTGGGAAATCATATAGAGATAGAGAAAATTCGATTTTTGAAATTTTGTATAAGGCGAGTTTTGAAACTCATTTCCTCATATGTAGAGTGAAAGATCCATTTAAAATTCTTGTTAAAATAATAAAAAAAGAAAGTGAGGAAGTCAATTAAGCTTCTTGATCTGATAATAAAAAGAAGGCATATAAATGAATGAAAAGGAAAGAGCCATTTATGCTTTGTGACAAAAAAAAAATAAAAAAAAATAGAATGAATAAAATACAATAATTACTAAGAAATGTCACAGAAAGAAGCTTTTTTTGAGATCATAAAGAAGAAAATAAAAATAAAAAATTATTGCTTTTTGTTTATGATGAGAATATAAATAAATAACAAATAAAAAATATAGAAACAAAATAACTGAAAAAATGCGCAAAAGCCATTTTAACGTCTTATTAAGATAATAAGAAAATAAATAAATGAATGAGAAGCACAGAATCGCATAAGTTTTTTTAAGGCAGTAACAAAAAAAAAAAAAAGAAAAAAAGAAACAAATAAATCAAAAGTAAAGAATCATTAATTTTTTTTGTTAAGATAATATAAAAAAATAAATTAATAAAACAAAAAGTGAAGCAGCTGTTTAATGTTTTTGTTATAATAATAATAATAATAATAATAATAATAATAATAAGAAAGAAAGGAAATAAAATTTCTACTGCACGTCTTTTTTGCGATCTATTGTATTACATGATGAAAAATTGAATGTTTTTGCAGATATTAGGGAAGAACTTGGCAGTCGATCAAATTCCGATTTTTAGGTGGATTTCGTAAGAAATACTACTACCTATTACATGCTCCTCTATGTTGCAATTTCGAAAAAACTTTTGCAGATCTATGCCGATCATGACCACTAGAACCCCAAAACACCCCCCAGTTCAAAACTTTATCTATCCATCTGTCTATCTATCAAAATGTGTCACTGTTTTACGGACACGATAACGTCCACAATTCTGTGCAAATCTCTTCCAAACATACACAAAATCAAGGGGCAGAAAATCTCGGTCAAGCTCGTTAACGGACAAAATCGGACCAAGGGGGTTGAAATAGGGAGGAAATTTGTGAAAACCGAAAAAAATCCAATAACTTTTTAGTTATAATACGTATCAAATCAGTTTAAAGTTATTATTTTTATGAAAAAGGCCAAAAATTTATGCACCACAGATTTTTGATACAATTAAAAATGGGCTCAAGAGGCGAAAAAAATAGGGTCTTAGGGAGAAAAAAAAATCATAACTTCGCCAATACTCAAGACATCAAGCTTCGCTTAACTTATTATAAATCTTCTTAATACTATCTACAACTTTTATATTGACAAGTTTTTGTTAGAAACAACTCTTACCGCAAAAAATAAATAAATAAAAATAAATAAAATAAAAATAAATAAAAAATAAAAACTAAAAAGAAGGGGGAGGGGGTTGAAGAGGAAAAAAAATTCATAACTTCGTCAAATCTCAAGATATCAAATCCGCTTAAATTTATTATAAATTTTCTCAATAACAACAACTTCGTTTTGACAAGTTTTTGATAGGACCAACCCTTACAGCAAAATCAATTAAACAAAAATAGAGGTTCAAGAAAATTTTTTCGAATTAACATGATTCTGATTAAAAAAAGCTCTTACAGAAAAATTAAATTAAAATCTCGTCAAAAGCGGCCAGATAAAATTGTTAAACTGGGTTTATCTCTAATCTTGATTTAGTTTTTATTGGTGAAATTAGCACTTAACTTCGAAATCTACCACCGCCTGTAGGCCCAGCCGGAAAGGATTTTTTAAAAAAACATAACGTGGAAGACTGCTGTAATTGGCAAAATCTCTTGCAGGAGTTCGAAATCTACCACCGCCTGTAGGCCGAGCCGGTAAAGATTTTTTAAAAAACGTAACGTGGAAGACTGCTATAATTTGCGAAATCTCTTGCAGGAGTTCAGTTGGCGTCTAATACTTTGAAATTTGTGTTATAAAACTGACGATAATGATAATAGCATATTTTAAACTACTGTTTCTTGAAATATGTGTTTAGCGAGTTCTTCTCTAATATCAGCAACGCCTCAATTGAAATTTTTGCTTACATAAGTACTTAAAAAAGAGAAAAAATGAATTGGTACGAGTCTCCTATTTTCAGTCAAACTTCCCTTAAACGAAGTCCCTATATTTAACGAAATTTTCTGCTGAACCTTGACTTTAAACATCATTAACATGTAAATTAATCTCCATATTACGAAAAATATAGTCTATATAACGAAGTTTTTTCCATTTCGTGCGCGTACACCATTCAAGCGGAGAGGTTGTTGTTGCGATGGATGTATGAATTTATTTCAGCGGATTGTATAAAAATGAAATTATTTATTTATTTAAACACTAGGGGGCTCGGCCCCCTACGAGCTACGCTCGCCAACCTCCGTTCAGACACCGCATTTTCTAAAAGCACGCTAATTTGATTGGCTTTAAAAAGATTTTGAAAGATCGGATTATAATTTAAAAAACAGTGGCGATCTCCCTATAAGCGGGTTTCTTTCATTTCTCTTTGATTGGGGAATTTCAAGAAAAAATCAGGTGCTGTTAAAAGATACAATGGATGTTTTCGTCTTTGATTAAATAAAATCATTAAACATTTCAAAATAAGCTAATATAAAATGAATTAAGTAAACAGAGTCTTTGTCTCCCGGTATTTTTTAACAAAGCGAAAAGAAAGTTCTTTCTGACGTAATTTCCAAACTTTTCTTTCTCTTTTTAATATTCACGTGAAAATACTTTTGTTAGAAATGAAATATTATTTGCGCTGTCCCGGCAAAAATAGTGGAAAAGATCATCTCGAAATATCAAATAAATGTATCGAGCAATTTTTAAATGTAAACTGTTTTGCAATCTTATTTTTTGTTCATTTTACATAAGAAGTGTAATGTGACGTAATTTCTCCTATTTAAGACTTCTAACGCATGTTAATGAATTTATTATTTTACAATATCCTTTCTCTGTTAAAATTCATGTGTAAATATAGTTCTTATGAAGTAATTTTCAATAATTTCCTGCTTATTATACGCAATTATTTAATTCTAATTTGAAAGTATCTTTTCTGTTTATAATAGTCACGTGTAAATAAATTTTTAATTTGAAGCAAGCATTATTGTTTGCGTTGTTTATACAGTTGACAACAGGTTAAATTAGTACAATTTTCTAAAATAAGTAAAAAATATCTCTCGAAATGCTGAAAATTTCAGAGTTGGGCAAAATACATCGAAAAACCATTTTCGATACAAAATACATTGTTTTTTCAACTTAAAATACAAAATAATTTCCAAATTTCAAAAATTCAAAATACATGTATTTTGAAAATACATTTAAAATACAAAATACATTTAAAAAAATAAAAACGACTGTGCTTTAAATTGCACTAGTCAAATGCAAATCTGGTTTGCAAAAGTGATTAAATTTTTAGAAATTATAAATTTCTAAATAAAGAAGCAAAATTAATTAAAACTTGTGACGGACCCGGCAGTACCGCCACGTGTCGTCATAGTCATTACACAAGCCTTATAGGATAAAATCCTTTTATTGAAACTAAAATAGGGGGGTGGTCTGATGAAGCCGATTCAGATTTTTCCTAAACGGTCATGCACACCAGGTAGCCTGAAATGCCGCCCGTGGCAGCCAACATATTTTATTCACAGGTACAGGGCAAACTCACTAAGCTTGGCTTAAAAACAGTTCTTACCCAACGGCACTCTCTCTCTGACTTCAAAACTCGCTATGTTGAGTTGTCCCTCCGGTCTAAACCGCCTCCAAGGAACTGACTCCACTCATCCAGACTTCGCCTTTTATACTCTTGCAGACTGAGCCAAATGCCCTAAAAATTTGCATAAGCACTCGCGGACGCAGCTAACTGTAGACACCAGGGACCACAATCATACTTCGGAAAAATAAAATACAGATGTCGCTCTACACGCTACAAATGTTAAAACATTGGCGTCACGTTCTCATTCAAATAAGGTGCTTCTATAACGACGGAGTAACGATACCTTACAAACTCACCGAAAGATAACAGAAACAAAACTGAAAGATTGGAGCAACAATGTGCTTAAAAGTGTATGAAAGTTGCAAGAATAACTAATAATGAATAAACTACATTTTAAAGGTAGTTACTCAGTAGAAATAACTGTATGAATTGATTGTGGTAGAGGTCTTCATGGGGCCGAGCTTGGTCTGAAATCTGTACCCGGCCCGGTCCGCGGTCCAAGCCGGCAGAATTAGAACAATTTTTTCAACGGGCCAGGCCGAGAAGCAAAATAACCGGGCCGGGCCGATAAAAGAAATTAAGCGGGGCTACCGGCCCGCTATAAAATTTTAATCAAAGCCGATAAAATATGAGCCATTTTCAATGAATGTGACTTTCGCGAGAATAAGTAATAACTATAAATATCCATCACGAGCCGATGCTACTTTGACAACATCAATACAGAAATGTAACATGTCCAGCGTAGAGATCAGCATCGGACAGTTACATGGTGTCTGAGCCATGGCTTATTAGTTTTTTTTCAGCAGACTCGGGCTGGGCCGAGATGAGGCTTGCATTTTTTTTTCTACATAGTCGAGCAGAGCCGGAACTGGATTTTATTGTTCTCATATGTGCTGTGTAGGGAAGGCAATATGTTTTGCAAAAATATTAATAGCGATAATGAACTTCTCTTAACGGAATCTTTGGAAATATACCTCAAGGTGGTTCTCAAATACACTGCTCAACAATGAGTAATTTCCTGACACATTTTCTGACTCATTTTTTACTGTAAAGGCTTAAAATTGACAGGCCTGACTATTGAAGGGATTTGGAATCGAATAGAGTTTTTCTTTTTTTTTATAAATAAATTACTTATCGAGATATAAGAGATTCTTGTCACGTGACTGCAGGTTTTTCTCCTTTCCCGTGCTATGGATTCCGGAAATTCGATTCAAAACTTCAACTTTGACATTATTTTCTCAGAGATATATTGCTTTTATCAAAAAATGATAACGTTATTCGATTACATAGTTTCTGAATAAGAACACCTGCCAATGAGTTTCCGAAAAGAAATGAATTCAGAAATGTATCAGAAAGCTCCTTTGGATTTGAGAAAAGCCTTATTAAATGGCAGAAAAATAGTTTCAGAAATCTGCTTTTTATTATACAGCTTCAAAAATTATCCTACTTTTAACCCTCCTTTTTTCTTTTATTCTAAACGACATTAATTTTTTAATGAATCTTTATTCGAATGTTGAAACGTCTAAGACTCTAAGTAATCACTAATGTTGCTATTGTGTATTTTCTGTCTTGAGAATACATAGTAATTTTAAAATATACTGTAAAATTATCCCGTAATTATGTATGCAGTATTCTTTAAAAGACCGTAATTGTATGTTTAGAAAAATCTGATTTTTTTTGTAGAAATTGAGTCAGGCCTCATTTAATTGATTTTTCCACGGGTCGGGCTTGTTTTCACTGATTTTTGTACGGGCCGGGCCGTGAACTGTAAAAATATAAACGGGCCGGGCTCAGGCCAAACTTTTAATTTTTTCATCAGGCCGGGCAAGATTGATTTTGTGCGGGCCGGACCCGGTCCTGGGAATTCCGACCCGTGCAGACCTCTAGATTGTGGATCCGATAAGGAATCTATTTCACCAGGCATAGGATAGCACCGCCCGCTACTGAGTGTTCTAAGCCAAAATTGAGACAGTATTGATTTTCAAAAAAAGCATAAAAAGTTTGGTGCAATTCTATTCAATAAGTGGTAGAGGTGCCTATATTACATGAGATAGAAAAATCTCGAAAATCCTAAAAAACACAGCACAGAAAAAAATTATCTGTAGGACGATATACACTAAAATGTCATCGATACTAACTGAATATGATGAAGTTTGATAAAATTCCCTGCTCTATTTCTTGAGATATAGCTCTCACGGCACAGCTGCCAACTTCAGATTTTAAAAAATCAGCACTACGAACCAGAAAATTTATATTAAAAAGGTACCTTTAATCTGCGTGGTACTTATTTCATTTAAATTTGGTTTACAAATATGATCATTTTGACATGGCAGAAAAAAACAAACAAAGAAACAAACAAAATAAACGAGAATTTTACGTACATGTTACGGTAATCATAAAAACACAGCATAACAATGCCACCTCTTGAGCGATGCACCCCAAATTTTATCAGCATTAATTTATTTGAAGATCTAAAATAGTCTGAAATTGGATTAAATTTTGTCCATTAGTTTTTTGGATATATTTATCGCGAAAATCATGAAAAACCCAGCATAGTAACGCCACCTGTTGAGAGACATACACTAAAAGTTAATCGGCAAGTATTTCTGTTCAGGCCTATATGCAGTTAAATGAAATTCTGTATATTGGTTATTACAATATAGCTATTATGGAATAAAATAATTAAGCATAGCACTGCCACCTGTTAGGCAATATAAACCCAAAGCTAAGTTATACCTAGGTCTACCTTAATCTGAAGTTTGATTATCATTAAACTCCATGCATTAGTTCTTGAGATTGCAGGGCCACAAAAATTATGTTTCACACAGACTAACAGACACACACACATTTCCCAAAAATAGTTAAATCGCGTTCAAAACATCCCGAAACGTGTAAATCAAGCAAAAACGAAAGTCGGAAATTTTCTCGATTCCAATACTTTCTTCTTATTTATTAGAAGAATGTAAAAACAAATTAGTCTAGTATCAGCCTTTTCAATCAGTCTTTCTTAGTATATGTCTACAAAAGAACATATTTTATAATAATCTATATGCGCAATGACTCCGAATAAAATTGTTTAAATGTATTTTTTTCTTTTTATATAATACGCGTGTGTTTAAGAGCTCCCAAGTACGCAAGATTTTTTAGGCCTTCCACTAATAAAATATTTGGAGCACAACTTTTCTATTATGGTGCATTTTAGAAATAATGCATACGAAATTAAAAATATATATTACTGAATGCAAAAATATAAGTGAAAAAATTAGATAATTTTTAACACAAGTTGAATTATTATTATTAACAAAAGTACGAATTCTTCGTATAAAGTAGTTTTAAAATTAAAACACTCAGGTAAAATATCAAACCATATATAAGCGTGCGTAAAGAAATAAGAAATCATTTGCACTTACTATGAAAGTCTTGAAACTTTTAATATAGAGCAGAAAAAATATGAAAGCTCTTACATTCGTAAATAGATAACACTTATAAAATATTCATAAAAAGTAGGAATAATTTGAATGCCAAATTTGCAAAGTCATAAATTTCCTTTTTTCATAGTCAAATCGTTCCTTTAAAAGTTCATTGTAGCAAATTTTCTTGCGGTTACTGTCTAGCAAAATTTATATTAATGAATGAACCATGCGAATTTTTAAGAAATTCTTTTTCCATATTTTAAAATAAAACTGCTAAACCAAGAAAAAAAAATTGAGCTCCTTATATGTGTGGTCATTGGGAAGCTGTCGGTAATAGAGTGCTGCACCTGCGCAACTCTGAAAGATCCTTCCGGTCTATCACAGTTACATGTTTTTTTTCTGGTACTTCCCACAGCAACATTAAGATATATAAAAGTTATTTTTGTAACTAATCAAGAAAAATACATTTGCTGTATCAAAACATCATATTTATCAAACTCCTTGTCTCAGCAATAGTCGAAAAGTGTGTTTATATTAACTTCCAGAACAGAATTTGAAAACTAATCAAAACAGATAGTCGTGTATTTCCTTTTAATGAATCGCAGCTTTTCTCTCTGCGGTTTAAACATGGCAGTTTGAAATTTGGAAAAAAATGCATTTTGAGTATTTTCAAAATACAAAATACATTGTAAAAACATCAGAAAATACATTACAAAAATACTTTGATCTTATCGTTTTAAAATACAAAATACAAGATACAAATGTATTTTGAAAATGTATTTCAAATACATGTATTTTCGATACTGCCCAACTCTGGAAAATTTGAATTTAAAATAGAAATAAATCCTCAAAAAATGAGTCAAATTAAAAAAATAAATAAATTCTGCACACGGGGAAATTATAACGTATAAAATGATCTAAAAATTATTAAATTCCGATGCATAGTTTTTGTTCCTATAAAAATTTTTTAATGGAACGATTTTGTCCAACTTTAGCATTAAATATCTCTTAAAATAATTCTTTGATTTGAAAACGTCTGCATCAGCGTATTTATTAAACATTTCTCTATAATACCGCCGATTTTCATATTTTTGTATGCAATATTTTTCTTAATATTAGCGGAGAAAGACCTACAAAAAATTCAAAACCGGCGGCGGCGGCGGCGGCAGTGACAGCGTAAGTTACTTTTTTTTAGAATAGAGAGATTTCCATTCAAAAAAAAGAAATGCTAAAAACCTTCGATACAACGCGAAGGGGGTTCCAGTTTCAAGAAAATGTTACAGATGAATTCTTCGGATACTTACAAAAGTGCGAAAATTTTTATGAACAATATATTTTTTATAAGAAATTTATACAACGCATTATTACAGACTTTTTTAAAGTTAAGGATTTGGAATACTGAGAAAAAAGAGAAAAGCTACGCTAACGCTTCGCTTTAATTTTTATTTACTTCTCTTTATTTTTTTTAGACATTAATCTTACATACATAGACATAAAAAAAGTTACTTCCCGAATTAAAGTACAGGCATCCCCCGACTTACATAAGTAATGCGTTCCGTAAACTTTTGCGTAAGTCGAATTTTACGCAAGTCGAATTTGTAAATTCCTTAGGTAAAATTTCGTCAGAAACTGCAATATTTATTATATATGTATAACATATACATTATTTACACAGTATTATTTTATAAATAATGTAGCATGCAGCAGTATTTACTTGGATATAAAATTTAAAAAAAATGAAAAAATATATAAACAAACTGAAAGAACATTTTCAAATAAAAAGTATCTTGTGGAATATGGGATTTATAAATTTAACATTGATGAATTAATTTATATCAATTTTGAATTTACTTCAAACGAAGAGCTCTGAAGCTGGAAGAAACTCGTTCCTCGTCACCGAAACTTTAAAATTAGGTTTCGTTATGGTTTGAATTCAGCTAACAAAATTGTAACGGTTAAACAGAGTTTTGTTTTTTGGTTCAATCAGATTTGTGTCTGTTTTGTTCAAGATTTGATTGTACAGTAGAACCCTCTTTTATCCGAAACTCTTTTAACCGAAACTCTCGGTTAACCGAAATCCATTTTTAAAGTCACATTCCATGCAAAATCCATTTTGAAAGCTTTTTATTTTTATTTTTTTAATCACATTTCTTGTGTGCACGCGGCCCTTACCGAACTATGAATTCATATAAATATTTTCGATCCCCTTTCTTAGAGTTCCTTTGAATTTAACTTGAGCTCCCGTAAGCTGCGGAGTGGAACGAAGAAAACGAACAAATTAGCAATTCTGAACCTTTTGAATGTTTTGCAAAAGGTTTGGCATGACTGGAGCAGCAGAAAGACTGTGAACTGCTTAACTAATAACTGCTTAACTAATAGTATTAAAAAACTCCGTGACAGAGCTTCAAAGCAAAGCCAATCAAAACTGCGACAAAAAAAAAAAAAAAAAAAAACAACAACAACAACAACAAAAAAATACAATTTTTTAAACCCTTATGATATATGTAAAAGGTACTTAATTTCAAAATTAAAATTCCGGTAATTTATTCTTATTTCTGTTTTGCTATTGCTTTACTTTTATTAAGCACTTGTTACCATAATAAGAAATATTGCATATACAGTAAAACCCGGATATAACGCTCTTCCGGGGGACCGGGTTAGAAGAGCGTTAAAAGCAGGAAAGCGTTAAATGCGGGAGAAGGTTTTCGGTATTTTAAATTTGAGAATATTAGATTATCTGCTTTAAATAATGCGGGGAATCATTTTTGTGTATTATTTAAAATAGAAACTCCACAGCATAGGTACAAAAACGTTTCCTTCATTTAAAATATCACAAATTTACATAGTGTTTACAAAGTGTATTATTATATCAAATCAGAATAAGTAAAAGAATTGTTAGCATTAAAACAAAAGCTGAAAAATATATTTAATATTTCTAATAGGAACCTTTATCCTTATATTAAATATAAAATAAAATTATGAGAGAAACTAATAATAATATTTTGGGTTTTTTTTTTTTTTAAATGTAACATTTGTATTCTTGAGCACCGCTATGAGGACTATAAACTTTCACTTACTGTTTATTCTGTTTTAGAGAAAAACTCTTCGAGTTTCGTCTGACGGGTGGACGAACGACCATATAAAAGAGCGTTTTCTGCTTTGTTTATGTGTCTTAATATAACTTCATGTGAAGCGGCCGTATCTACTGAAGCGGTGTACAGGCGGATAGTGCTAAAAGCTTCCATTACTTCAGCTATCGTTGGGATGCGCTCTTGAACATCGCCATCAGTAACTTCATCAGGGTCCTCTACTTCTGCGGCATCCTGTACAATATCCCCTATAAAGTCGTTAATGCTCCTAACGTTGCTTGTGATAACGTCTTTATCAATGTTAAGATAATTCTGAAGGCTGTGTGCGTTTTCTGCAAGATGCTCGCAAACAGCTTGCCAGTCCTCATCTATAGAATCCGACCCCTCTTCGGCCGCATACATATCATCGTCGACGTCCGTTTTGAAGCCTGCCTTTTAAAAACAATTTTGAATTATTTTAGGTTCGATTGCATCCAAGCAGTACTAAGGTCGTCGAGGAGAGTTACAGAAGATCGACTACTTTTAATTTCCATTTTATCTTTCATGTAGAAATCGTTCCACTATACGTTTGCGATAATGTTGTTTTAAAACCTTTATGATCCCTTGATCCATCGGTTGAAGTACGCTTGTGGTGTTTGCAGGTAAAAATTCCAGAGACACGTTTGAAATATCTGGTATTTCTTGGGGATGCGCTGCGCAATTGTTTACGAATAGTATGAGATGCCTATTTCTTCCGCATCTCGACATCAAAATCAGAAATATATTTAACGAACTGGGGACCCGCCATCCAAGCCTTACGTTGATGTGCATAGTCACAGGGCAGCCGTTTGATATGTTCTTGAAACACCGAGGTTTGGCCGATTTTCCAATCACCAGAGGCTTGCGTTTGTCGCTCCCATCGGCGTTGGAACAAACAAGCACAGTCACACGCTCCTTACTGAGCTTCCCTCCATGGCACTGCTCATCTTTTAACGTCAAGGATTTATCAGGCATCGCTTTAAAAAATAAGCTAAATTCGTCGGCGTTATAAATATCATAACTGGCATAGTTTTTGATAAGCCTTGGAAGACTGTTACTTTTCCAAAATTCTGCATTTTCTATGTTCACGGCGGCGAATTCTCCACAAATCTTCTTATACACAATGCCGTGGCGGGTTCTAAATCGGTCTAACCACCCATTAGATGGAGTAAAATCTTCAATTCTTAGCTTTTGGGCTACTTCTGCAGCTTTTTCTTTATGGATCCGCTGATAGGTACGTTACAGTACAGTGTCTTGACTCAAGAAACCAATCCTGTTTTCACTCTCTTTTTCTTTGAGCCACCAATCGCAGCATTTTTTTCAATATCTTTTCTGTTTTGAAGAAGAGTCCGAAGAGACGACGGCGCGATATTCATAGATAACGCAAAATATTTCTGGCTCAGAATAGGTGATTTTTTTTAGATTTTTTTTTATAATTTCTAATTTTTTCGAAAGTGTCAGCGTCTTTCTTTTCATACTCCCATGTTGTACCTAATTGGAGTCGGCAGCGATGCTACTTACTTATGTGTAGATGAAAAAAGCGAAAACAGTTTGTGTGAAGTAGCAGACAGACAGGTGCTGCTGAGATGGACGGCATAAATTCTTTTGTTCTCTGATCAAATGAGAAAAAAACCGCCGCGCCGGCTGATTTATTTATTTATTTATTTATTTTTTGCATAATCTTTGGGCGTTGGCTGGCTGCCATTTCCACGTATCTTCTCTTTCTCTCTCTCTCTCTCTTTCTTTGTACGGGCGAGAAAATTACAACTTTTCATGTAAACCAAAGCACCAAAGCGTAATATCCGGGATTTCTTTGTTCAAAGGACCAATAAAGAGCGCGTTAAAAGCGGGAAAGCGTTAAAAGCGGGAAAGCGTTAAAAGCGGGGAGCTTTAAAAGCAAGGAATTTTTACATTGATTTCTTATATTCTTACTGATATTCTTATAGGTATGGTTCAAGGGATCGAGACAAATGAGCATAAAAGGCGGGAAAGCGTTTTAAGCGGTGAGCGTTATATACGAGTTTTACTGTATTTCTCCTTAATCTTAATATTGAAGCATTCTCGATTATCCGAAATTTTCGATTTTCCGAAAGAGAGTCGGTCCCAATTACTTCGGATAATCGAGGTTCTACTGTATAGGGTAACTCCGGGAGAGTCGCCGCATACGGGATAGATGCCGCACCCCTTGTATTTCTTGTAATTATCGATAGATGGTCGTTAAACGCACAGTATAGGTGCTCAATGAGATTATTTTAACCAGTGTATAGCGTGAATCCCATTTTGATGTTTACTTGTACAGTCCTTAATTTGACGTAAGTGCATGATTTCACTGTCCAAACTTTTAAATTTGTTATGTTTAAATATTTTTTATACACTAATTACTAAATGCATGCATGATTTCGAAGTCAAAACTAAGTGTAGGGTTTGTATAGAGTACTGTGTGTATGGTTACGCCATTCCCCTTAGCGATGGCGGTTAACCGTGATGGCCAACGTCTACACCATGCAAAATGGGATACATGCTGCACTGCTATTCCGGTATACATGCCGCAGTTTCTTTTGTACGGGATGATTAAGTGTTATTAACTTTTCCTTTTCTTTTTGCACTGAGTAACCATGTTAGGCATGTTATCAAGTTTACTAAAACCAATGGAGAAAAAGGGGAAAATAAAAAGTAAGAAGGGCAAGAAAGATGCAGGGGAAAATAAAAAGTAAGAAGGACAAGAAAGATGCAAGTCAAGATCATAATAATGAAAAATTGGATTACGCGTAACGCAGACGCTCTTTACAAGGAATGTTTAGAAACCTACTCCAAAAAAGAGGAAGTGTAATTGGTTTCGTTGCATCATGGATGTAAATGTAGTTACATAAAGACTACTTTTTCGACACTTTTTCTGTAGATTGTAGTCGAAAAAACAGGTCTCTTAACCCATTCGGGACCATAGGTGCATATAAGCACCTTCATAAAGAGCTTACAAAATTTGTTTCTGGCACAAGTAGAAAAGAAAAGTAATATTTTCTTTGTTTAATTAGAGGATTTTCATGATTACTGAAGTAAAGGTAGCTTTTTTTCAAAAAGTGGTACCAACCGAATAAAATTTGTGTAAAAACCACCGGTCCCGAAAGGGTTAACAAATAAATTATGTCAATACAATTTTACCTTTTTTCTTTTTCGTTTCTAATACATTGATGTTATGTTGTTGCTGAAATAGCAATTAAAATTTAATGTAAAAAAAAAAATAAGTCGATAATTTTAATAGTGAAAGTAGGCAACAATTATTAATTTGAATCTACTAAAACGTTTCATTGTTCTCATTTAGTTTCATTTTGTTTTTACATCGTTAATTATAGTCCAGATATGAATATATTTTTTAAATATTTTTATTTATAATTTCATTCTGTTCTTATTACAAGCGCGGCATAACTACCACACAAGGGCGGCGTCTCAGCCTGAATGTACGGGTGACGCGCCGCAGTGTAATGCTTTAGAAAAAAATTGTTAAAAAATATTAATAATTTGTTTTGAGAGTTTTTATCGCAGTGCACGCGTTGTATATTTAACATTAACTAGCACAGCATGATTTTATTTATTTTATGTCCACCATCGGACTTTATACACAAATTCAAAAAAATGTGCGGCATAAATCCCGGAATTACCCTATCCCAATAAAAATATAACTATATCTAATATATAAAAGTATATTATAGTTGTGGTTTTTATCTGCATATTTTATTTATAAAGCAATTATCAAAAGTATGCAAATGCGTATCAAACGCGCTAGTATGTTCATAAATGTAATTTTCGAGATTTCTTACGTAAGTGCGAATTTACTTAAATCGAGTATTACGTAATCGAGGGATGCCTGTACATTTTTCTAATATTTCCATTTTATGTGTCTTTTTCATTTTATGCATGTGTGTTTTATTATACAAATTTCATGAATTAGAGTTGATTTCTATTTAATGAATTTTCCTTATAACGAACTGTTTAGGTGTAATGATGAGACTTCGTTAATTGGAAGTTTCACTGGTCAAACGCCTCTTTAAAGAAATCCCTATTTAACGAAGTTTTCTACTTAACGAAATTTTCTGCTGAACCTTGACTTTGAGCACCATTAACATGCAAATTAATCTTCATATTACTAAAAATATATTCGATATAACGAAGTTTGTTCCACTTTCTTGCCTGTACAACATTCAAACGGAGAGGTTGCTGTTGCGATGAGTGTATGAAATTATTTCAGCGGATTGTACGAAAATGAAATAATTTATTTATTAATTCATTTTCATTTAAAAGAAGAAATGCTAAAAGCCTTCGATACAATAAGTAGGGGATTCGAGTTTCACGAAAATGTTACAGAAAAATCGTTCGAATATTTACAAAAGTGCGAAAATTTTTATGAACAGTGTATTTTTTATAAGAAACACGTACGAAGTAATATTACAGACTTTTTTAAGGGGTCTTAGGACTCCAAAAGCTTCAAAATGTTCGAAATTTTAATTTTTTAGATGTTAAACTTTTATCTTTCTTGAACATTTTCATGTAATTCTTTTTTTCAAATTCCCATTAGACCAGAAGTTATGGCTTTTACAATTATACCAGCTCAATAGCTGAAGTGGCGTTTCCGAAACTTTGAAGTCATTTTTCTCCAAATGAAGTTTTTGGCCATAACGCACAGGATATCTCAAAATCTTCTAAATATTTTTTCATGACATTTTCAAAAGATGTGTTTCGTGTTAGTCTGTATAGACGGAACCTAAAAGTTTCTTTTTATTTTTAAAAGAAATATTTTTTTTTAGGTGATTATACTGTTAAAATTTTCAAAATTTTGATTAACTAAATACAAGTTTGTATTAAAAATATAAAAATGCTTTAAATACAAATTTATATAGATTCATGCTAATTATTACAATCTGAAGTATAATTTGGCACAAAAGATTTCATTCTAGTTGCAAAATTTATTTTGTAATTCTGCGCGTAAGCTGTTATACTTATTTTCTGCTCCACAAATGTCTGACATTTTGAATCCCACTATAAATATTAATTCTGCATCTTGCAATTTTTTAAATGCATGAAATGAACGAACATACTTATATCTTTCATTACAATAATTTTTTTTAATTATATATGTTTTAAGATATTAAATGTTGAAAATAGTATTTTTTTTCTTCCAATTTTAAGAGTCCTAAGACCCCTTAAAGTTAAGAATTTGGAACACTGAGAAAAAAGAAAAAAGGTACGCTACGCTTCAGTTTTTGTTTACTCTCTCTTTATTATATGTTTTTCAGACATTATTCTAATTAAATTTTTGTCATATGTCTACATTGCATAAAAAAAGTTACTGCCCGAATTAAAATACATTTTCTAATATTTCCATTTTAAGTGTATTTTTCATTTTATGCATGTAAAATTTTATTATACAAATTTCATGAATTTGAGTTGATTTCTATTTAACGAATTTCCTTCATAACGAAGTGTTTAAGTGTAACGATGAGACTTCGTTAAATAGAAGTTTCACTGTTCTTCTATCATTAAACGTATGCAAAATCAAGATGTGACCAACCTCATTTGCTCCTTGTTGCAAAAATAAATAAAATGTGAGTAAAATAATAAAAATGTAGAAAAAGCCAATTTTGTCCGCGAAAAAATTTGTTTAACCATTACAATGAATCTAAATAAGATCTAACATTGAATTGTTATAATAAATATTTTAAGAAATTGTAATGCAAAATTATTAAAAGGAACTTTTATCTTCGCCAATGAAAGGACCACTTTCTTAACTCTTATCATCTCTTGTTCTTTTCTTCATCTGTAGAAAGTTACAATAATTTAAAATAATTAAATACATAATCAGAAAAATCATTATGTACTAGAAAAATTCTTTTGAAATTGTTGAATACGACAGAACTTTAAGGGATTTTTCTTTAGATACAATGTTTATTTGTAATTTTCTGAAAGTCTTGAATACGACAGATCTTCGAGGGAATTTTCTTTAGGTATCTATGCTCATTTGTAACCTTTGTTTATTTGCAATGTTCTGATAATGTTGAACACGACAGAGCTTTGAGGGAATTATCTTTAGGTATCTATGTTTATTTGTAATTTTTTGAAAATGGTAAATACGTCAGACCTTTAAGTATTTCTTTAGGTATCTACATTTATTTGCAATCGCAGGAATGCCGTAAACGCTATAAAAAGGTTAATTAAAAAATTTGTAAGCATTCGAAGGTTAATTTAATTTATTTTTAACATTCGACTATTAAATGAAATTTTTTATAGTATCAGATTGTTGACTTATCCAAAGAATTATCTTTCCAATGTACAGGATGACCAATATCACTGCATATTATCTCAAGTCTGCATTTGAAGACTGACATCTTTCTGAAACGATATTATGCAATTCGTATCAAATACTACCTATAACAATGTAGATTTATCACAAAAGTAAATCTTTAATATATAGCTATGTAATAGTAACTTTTCTTAGCTATCATAATCCGAAATTGTAGATACAGATTAAAAATATATACAATTCGCATTCATATATGCAGCTTTCATAAAATGCTATAATTGAGCATTTCTTGCAAGCATACATATTATGGATATGATGCTATAGGTGTTTCTGAGGTATTATAGGCATGAAATAGATTAGAGATCGACCTAAAATTTGGTTTCATTTTCGTTTTCGGCTAAAGGTCAGAGTTTCGTCGAAAACGAATTTTCGGCGAAAATGCTGTAGAAAATTTGGCCGGACCGAAACTCGATCGAAACTATCTGTGTTCCAAAACTCTCGTTTTTTCTTTCGAAAATTTTCGACATTACTCTTTGATTTGAGCTGTATCGGCATAAATGAGACTCTCTTTATTTATTGCTATGAACCTCACTGTCTATCAGTCAAGACTGACTCAAGATGTAAGTGAAAATTATAAAGCAAGTAATGCATATATGTCTAAACATTGTAGACGTCTTTTCACGTGTTCATTAACCCTTTGAGGGGCAAGCAAATATGTTTCTAAATATTGAATTCTCACCGGAATAATCGAAAAATTTTATTTTTAAATAAGGAAAAGCAATTTTTCAACGATTTTCCTCCTAAGTAAAAAATTTAATTAAAATTTTCTGGTGAGAATCTTGTTTAAATTAGGTGGGATATATTTTATCCCACCGCCCCTCAACACTGTAAAAAAATACTGCAGTTTTCCGTTAGGAATCGGAAAAATAGTTGCCCTTATCGTACCGGAATAATTTCCGACCCAGCTCGGAATAAAATCAGTAAAATACCGTTTTACTGACTATTTCCTTGATTTTACGGATTTTATTCCGAGCTGAGTCGGAGATTATTCCGGTACGATAAGGGCAACTATTTTTCCGATTCCTACCGGAAAACTGGCATTATTTTTTTTATAGTGAAGGTGTTAAAAGCTGTAGACTTAACAGTAATAGAAAATTTTTAGTTTGAAACAGTAGAAGTGATTCGAATACTCTTTGAGAAAGTTCTAGTATAACATATGATGATTTACAAAAATCATTATAAAAGATAAATCGAGATATGTACACCTAAAACATTTTTTAATTAGAGGAATTTCGTATAATTAGAAAATCATTTCTGTATGAATTAATTACATTTTATTTTATATGAAAATAAAAAGTTTTGGTCAAAGGCACAGAGAGCCAACTTGGGTCACACGTATAATTAATTAATAATTATGTATATTTATATATGTAATAACTACTAAATTTTTTTGACATTTTCGTTTTCATTTTTATTTTCGACCGAAAATAGGAAGAGCGCCGAAATTCAGTTACGGTTTCGATCTCAAAAATCTGTTTTGGTTGAACCTTAAAATAGACATTGTGACACATTATAATTATGCTATAGATATGGTGATAGATAACACATTACAGGTATGCTATTCATTTGTATAGCGTTTTACCAAATGAACTTAGAAAAAAAAAACTGAATAGTTTACCTTTTCGTAAATTTCATTCACATACGTATCATTCGGGAAGACTTGACTCAGAGAGTACACATTAAATGTTATCATATTTTTCAGCTGAAATTCAACAAAAAGTAATAAAAATATAAAGTATGTCATCACATTTTAAAAAATAAGAAAACAGTTTTTTTAATGCAGTAATCTCAGCGGGAAATTGACTAACAGAACAAATACGTTGTCATTCAAAAATTATGAAGTGAGCATAAACAGTTACTTTCAAACAATCAAAATAAATGAACCATTAGAATTTTTAGAAATTATTAAATATTTGAATTTTTAAAGTTAATATAAAATCAACATTTTAATTAATTACGAAGCAATCAATTTCCGAGTTTTTGAGTCCTAAAAAGGGACCGTTTTAGTGCCAGAAAGATCCAAAATTTCATAAAATTCAAAGCATCATAACTCGGTGAATTTTGGACGTAGAAGAATAGAATTCTTACTATTGTACTTATCAGAGTTTAATTTTTTTTAAAAATTTAACTTATAGTACCCAGGGACCTTACAAAAATTTAAAAGAAAAAAATAATTTGAAAATTAATAGCACGACAATTTCATCCACATTATTTTAATTCATACTATATTTTGAACAATTTCCAATTTACATTGCCTACGTATTTGTACCAGTGAAAAAATGAAAGCACTTATTTGTTACCCGACTGCCAAGAAGGGTTATGTGTTTCACGTGTATCTGGGTATGTGGATTTCTTTATACCCTCGAAACATCCCAAAGGGTGGATGGATTTTAATGAATGAGGTCTCTATCGATTCGTCTTAACCGTCCGATGGTTATAGGTTAGATTTTGTTTTTATAAATTCAAAATGGCGGTAGAGACGAAAAACAATTTATCCACCATATTGGGTGGCATATCATTGGATAGGTCTTTCAAAATGAAGACGATGTTTCATTGACTATTTTACAGTCAGAAGCTCCGTTTAAATATTACACAACCTGGAAGTTGTGTAGGTAGGATCTCTAGCTTTACTGCAACATTAACCTTCATAGACATCCATAGGCCTTATTAAAACAGTGTTTATAGATAGGAACTAACAATTAAACACAACTTAAATGTCATCAATACAAGTAAATAAAAAGAAAATAGGTAAGTAATATAAAAAATAGTTTCACATTGATGAGAAATAATTAATTTGTTCGCTTTTTACACAGTCGGGTTTTTTGATTTTTTAAATTTATTTAATGATGCGCTAATTTTTGTATAGACGTAAAATATTTAAAGTCCTAATGTTAAACTAATTTTTAATGCTTTAATCCTTTATATCCCAAATTATGAATTCATAAAAATTTAATCTTCTAAAGCATTTTTTGTGAATGTTTGAAACTACATTAGACGATTTACACAATCATTTAATAAATTTTAGAAGGATTTTGCCAATTAAAATTAATTAAATAAAGTTTAATTTATAGGGATTTTGTGAAATATTTATAACTCTGCTCAAATTTTTTATTTAAAATATTTTTTTAGTATTTTATAGAATTAAAATATGTACAAATATAATGCTCTTACAGTAGAAATATAGAAAAAATTCCTAACTGAAACTTTTAACCCATAATCTTTCAACGTCAAGAAATCTGAAAAGACGCAAATGAAAAAGAAATCATCCTTTTAAAAATATTTTTGTTTTGTGCAATCAATAATGCTTTTGGAACAAGATAAAATAAGGTATCTATAATTCATCTTAATCTGTATTACTACTAACCGATGTATTAAATTAACTTTATAACAAGTTATTTCAAAGGTACTTTGATTAAAACCTCCATAACGGACACTCTCGAATAATGAACACCTCTGTTTAGCGAACAGGTTTTCATTCCCCAATATTTATTTATTTGCATGCTTTTACCTTTGAAGAGCGGGCAAATTCTACGGTCTCGAGATATCCAATATTTAAACGTTTTGCTGTATTTTATTCATATTTCCTGTAATAATTATATTTTCATGTTGGATTTTTTTTTCTATTTCATTAGTATTAAGAATCCGAAATATAAATTACTTATTTTTATACATTTCATAGTTTTTATGCATGATATATGAATACACAGACAAAGGCAAAAAGTTGCAATTCTAGTAGCAATTGTGCAAATTTCAGAGGATAGTCAAGTTTGAATGAAAAGGAATTTTCTAAAAATCAACTATATCATATGCAGCCATTGACAATGAAATTAAAATGCAAAAACATTGTGAATTATAATAGGCAGATATTTTAACAGAAATCCAATTTTAGAAATTTCTTATGCATTTATTTAAAATTTCAGCTCATTTTTCAGGTATTTTTTTATTTATACACTGCAGTGTCATTGAATGAGAGATTTAGAATTGAGTTACAGTTTTATGGAAAATAGGGAAGGCTGCTGCCTCATTCCTAGGCCTGCATGGACGCTGCCATAAGATATATTTAGATAAATTGATAGACCTGTATAAACAAATTTTAACCTCTTGAGGACGAGCGACTGCTATTCGTGCCGCGTAAGGAGCTCAGAATCAGTGATTATTCTCACCAGTAAATTTTTATTGTAAAATTTGCCTTATTTAATCCAAGTATTTTCCCGATTCAACTAGGCAAAAATTTCTGTTTTGAAAAACCGGTGATAAACGATTAAAAATTCTGTAAAATACGCTCGTCCCGAAGGGGTTAAAAGTTACATGATGAGAAAAACATAAAACAGACGAATTAGACACATTCGACTGAAGACGAATAATAGATGCTCGCCACGTGGGTCATTCAATTTCAGAAAGATCTCAACAATGGGGTTTTCCCATTACCCAGTATCAAAAGTAGGCAGAGGATACACTGTCAAGGCCAAAGGAGTACACAATTGAAAGTAGCAATCATGTAAGTTACAAAGGATAATCAAGTTTAAATGAACTAGAGTTTAAAGATTCAGCTATATCATAAACAGCTATTGAGATCAAACCTTAGCTCAGGTTAACATCCAGTTGAATGAGGGAGACATTTAGAGTTAGTTACAGGTTGTGCAGCATTCGCTCTTCCAAGTAGGCTTCAAGAGCAGAAGAATCAGAATACCAGTAAGCAGCGCATGATACTTCACTTAATATATTACATGGACCAGATAATACTATGAAGTGGGCCATTGACGGTTTCAGGCAAGTTGAATGGAGCGATGAGTCTCGTATATGACTACGTCACGCTGATGGTATTTGGCATCAGGTTCATGGAACAGATCTAGCATGGCAGACTTGAAGAATTCTGGGTAATGACAGCTCAAAAATGTCCAAAAGTGTTTTTTCTTGACAATATTTGGGGCCTATGGTACTTGTACAAAGCACCTTCTGTATTTTTGGTACTTAGATTGTCACATAGGCGTTCATATAATATTTTTATGCTTTTATGCCATCCGGATAGAAATGAGTTTCCTGCAGAATAACTGCTTTCACTAAAGGCCGCTGGCAATCATTAGGTCGCAAGAAAATGTCAATGAAGTCTTCTTGCGCAAATGTCCAATAAGAATCTCGGATTTAAATCTCTTTCAACACCACTGGGATACTCTTAGAAAAGAGGTGATAGCATATCGACCCACATCAGTATTTTTTTTAACTGATGAGAATTTTTCACAAAGGATTAATATGTCATGTCTTTTAAGTACCTCAGTAGACGTTGAAACCATGTCACAAATCCATTATCTTCATTAATCCTTACTTTTAAATAAAGTAAAGATTAATATTAACTAATTAAAAATATGATTAACTACTCAATTAATGTATTAAAAATTTGTGATTAATTTGTTCTTATCCATATTTATGAGTCAATCAACTATTCTTTGCACCTATTCCTGTCCTCAATAAAAAAAAAATCTATTTTAAATCTAATAATTGCACTTTTTATTTATCGGAAGAATAGCTGGATCGTTAATCTATGTTTTAGCAGTGTAAAATTTTGAAATTATTGTTAATATTTTTATTTTTTATTGTAATGTAGAAGACAAAACAAAAATTTCTCGGAACAGATATAGACTTTAAAAAAGCGAAAAATATTCCTAGAAAAAAAAGTATACTGTTGGTTAGAGTACCTTAAACTCCATTTATTAATTTAGTTAAAAATGTCAAATAAACTTTGAATTATTTATTTATACATGAAAAACAATTTGTTAACTCATCTTTGGTGGAACGAATAATTGATTTTTCCTTATAACATTAACCAAAACAGCACTTAAAAGGCCCTCAATTTAGATAATAAACATTCAAAAATGCTAACTTACCTCGTTTTCAATTTCTGATTTGGTTTCAGGAGAAATCCATTTCTGATGAGTAACCATGTCACTTATATCAAATACAGAGTCATTATAAATGCCAATCAGCTGAAAAAAATGAGAAAAAAATAATTAAATAAAAATCCTTTCTTAAGTAAATGTCTTGACTTTAAATATAGTACTCAGATTTCAGAATAGTGACACTCATTAGTATTTCTGTCAGAATCAAAATCGGATACAGAAAGAACCTCGAAGGCTGCACTTACATGTATCCACTCATATCTATATATTGTAATGAACGGGCATCTATTATAAATTAAATATTAATACGTAAATATTAATTTTAACTAATGTTGACAAGCTGACATTAATTGCGTGGGGGATGGGGATAAAATCCATTAGCTAATAGGCAAGGTACCCGCATGTGCGATGAAACGCTACAGACTCTAATCTTATAATATTCTCCTCTAGTATTGGGATTCTTAAATGAAAAAAAATGTTGAGGCCTTATGCTTATTTCTATTGCACCAGATTATAAAGAAAACCTTAAAGCCTTTGAAAAATTCCTTTTACAATCACCTCTCTCTCTCTCTCTCTCGATATATATATATATACATACCTACACATAAGTGTATGCGTGTGTCGTGACGTAGTAGCTACAATAGATTTAGTAGATTCTTCTAGATTAATCAGTACAAAAACCCTTAACGGATTAAAAGTTTGTGACGCAGCACTTTATCTTATTGCTATAAGAATTTTAAATATGGAACTTGAAAATAATTATATCAAATTTTAAGTGACGCTATGCTATTAATTAATATATATATATATATATATATATATATATGTTACTGTGAAAGACCGAAATCGGGAGAATGTAGACTTTCACCACCGGTGAATGTCAACATTCACATGATCACTTGGTGTATGTACGCAATTTTTGCTAAATATCCTTATTTCTCACTTACACCAGCAAATGTCGGCATTCATCATGCACTAATGGTGAATGTTGAATATGTCGGAGATTTTCCTTTTCTTCTCTGTATTTCAGTCAAGATAAAAAGTCACAAGGGTGAAGTAACTTTTTCGCTTTTCTTACTGAAAGGAGTGACCAGGTACGATGCGGAGAGGGGATCGTCACTCTGTAGAGGAGTTTTCACTGGTGGGCTAACCCCGGAGAATTTAAATGCTGTGATAGATTTAAAGGACAGTCCGTTTTTTTTTTTTTTTTTTTTTTTTTTACATTTACATGTAGCTTTAGGTTCGAGCGTGAGAGGAAGAAGAGATGCTCAATATTACTTGCATTCTTAATAATGATAGCAGCACTTGGATAAATGTTATTCAGTAATATTTTAGTTTTAAATTTAGTCAATAAAAAACTTGGCGTTTATACCGTACTAGACTTTTCTTCTGTAAATCATACTTTATTATTAATACACATTACGATATATGTCAAAATAGAAGAAAGCTTAAGTAACAGTACATGAAAATAAACTGTTGAAATTAAAACAAACAGTACATTCTAAATGAAAACAAAAAAATATTACCAATAAAATACTTACTTATGTGATTGAAATATTATTTATTGTAACAACTTAAACTTTTATGAACACTTTGAATTAGATAAGAGACCCTTGCTTTTATAACTGCATTTATTCGTGGAACACTTCTCTTTGCAATGACAGCAGCGTGTAAAGTCTTACCCTCCATTTCTCGAATTAGCTGCAGCTGCTTTTCTCAGCGAAATTTCTTAAGAAGAAATCTCATCTATGGTAAGTAATTTTACGTTACAAATTATGAATCGATTACGGATCTAAAGCTGCTTAGGGTAAAATATTTATTTGCTAGTTTATAAAAGTTGGAGTCTTCTATTCCAACAACAACTGCCAATACAATTCGACTGTTTGTACGACCACGGTTGACATCAGGGACTTGTATTCATACGGTATCACCAATTTGAGCAGGAGGATTTTTTTTTTTTAGGTTTGTAAGATTTTCTTTGCTTGCGGTAGAAGATTCTCGTTCGCGGCCGCTCTTTTTAAAGAAATAAACTCGTGTTATTCAGTAAGAGCTTGATATGAAGAAGTGGCAGGTTGCAAGTCCTCTTTAATCTTTTTCTTTGGAATATGGTTTTCGGTATGGCCAGTGCTCAAATTTTCTTCAAAAGTATTAGTAGTTTCTTCAAGGTGTTCTTCGGTTTCAAAAGTATTAGCAATTTCTTCGATTTGTTCTTCCGTTTCAATATTTGCGATTTGTGCGCTAGGCAAAAATGACAATGCTATGTCTCTTTTTCGTTTAGTGCCAAACATAGCTTCAGAAGGACTTTGGCATATTCCTTAGTGGTATGTAGTGTTCTTCCCAAATTGCACAAAGAGCAATCGATCTGACCATTTATTTGTATCGTTATATCATTCATCCATGCAGTTAACATATTTTGTATACCCCGATTGGCTCTTTCAATTGAGCCTTGTGTTTGACTATGATCAGGTTTTCCATGAACTACCTTAACATGTTTCCACATAGAGGTCGGATATGACTTGATTACTGAATCCCCTACCATGATCTGATTGCAATACAGCTGCAGCACCAAACATTAAAATCATTGGAAGAACATGATACGCTATTTCTTTAGCTGTCTTAGTTTCCAAAGGTCGTAGCTGGACAAACTTAGTTAAATGTTCTTGATACATCATTTTGAACGTATATTCGCCATCCCTGTGTGACAGCAGGTCTGTAAGATCAACTTGACATCTATAATAATAAACAAAGAAATTTGTGTGTGAGTGTGTCGACGGTGTTCTGAAGAGACTACTGAACGTAGAGCTACAAAATTTGGGGAAAAAGTACGTCTATATATGAAGTTTTGCACCACGAAGCCCGATTTTCGATTTTTTGATTAGATTTTTTTAAATTTAATTTTTTACGCGATTTTTAGCACTTTTTTAAGTTTCGAGGCGATTTTTCCATATAAGTGGAGAAGAATATGGTTTCTTTCTTTTAACCCAATATAGTAAAATTTGCCCTCTTTTCAAAAAAGTTTATTCGGAATTCCTGCAGCAATTTTTGAATTTTTAGCGAATTTTTTATGCAATTATTGAACAGCATTTAATGCATTTCCATACCTATAAGGAGGTTACATTAGAGGGACACAGTTCTGTCGCCAAATGCCGCCAAGTTTGTCGCCAACTTGGCGGTATATCGCCAAATTTGGCGACCAAAATGAGTCGCCAAAAGTGACGCCAACTTGGCGGTATCACTAATATTTCACCAAATTCCCATATACTTCCATTGTAAACCAATATGGATTACTTGCTTACAGAAAATCAACAAACTGAGATATTTTAATGCAATAAAAACCAATATTAACTTAAGGGATTATATTAATTCGATTTTTCCACATTAGGAAAAAGAATATGGTTTCTTTCTTTTAACCCAATATAGCAAATTTTGTTCTTTTTTCAAAAAAGTTTATCCGGAATTCGTACAGCGATTTTTGAATTTTTAGCAAATTTTTATGCGATTATTGAACAGCATTTAATGCCTTTCCATACCTATAAGGGGGGGTTACCGTAGGGGGGATCCAGTTCCGTCGCCAAATAACGCCAATTTTATCGCCAACTTGGTGATATATCGCCAAATTTGGCGACCAAAATTAGTCACCAAAAGTGACGCCAACTTGGCGATATCTCTACTATTTCGCCAAATTCCCATAGACTTCCACTGTAAAACAATAGGGTTTACTTGCTTACAGAAAATCAACAAATTGAGATATTTTAATGCAACAAAAACTGATATTAACTTAAGGGATTATATTAATTATATTTAAGGGAGTCCAAGTAAATTAATTACGAATAAAAGTAACATGATCTAATGCTTAGCATGATTTCCAAAACATAAATTTTAAGAGAGCCCACAGGTCATAGGAATTAGATTTGAAACTTTATCCAATTACAGTAAATTTTGACTTTCGTGATTTTTTAACTTTATGTGATTTTTAATGCGATTTTTACGTTTCTTCGCGATCTGCTGCAATTTTTTGACATTCCATTTTTGACCTAAAGTACATTCTGCCCTCATTTCAATAAAGTTTATTCGGATTTCGTATAGCAATTTTTGAATTTTTCGGGAATTTTGTATGTGATTTTTAGTGTATTTTAGCGATTTGCTACTATTTTTCCACATTAGTGAAAGGAATCAACTTGCAATCACAATATATAATTTTTTTCTCTATTTTCAAAATTTCAGAAGCGATTTAAAATTTTTTCGCGATATCTTATTGTGATTTTCAGAGCTTTTTCGTAATTCTTGCTGTTTTTTGACGTACCCAGGCAACGCCGGGCAAGTTCGCTAGTCTTGAATATAACTCAGAACTGACCACTGGTTTCACAACAGTACCTTTCTTAGAAGCACTATGTTTCCTTTGACATTATTTGCATAAATTTAAATACTACATTGCAACTTCATATGTAATATTTTTGTATTTAACTTGCGAATCTTTCAGCATACGTGCGCGTGCTCCGTGGCCTATTCTTGTGTGAGTTTCAAATAGTATACTACATAATTCATCACTGGTAACATAATACTGTATATATCGTTATTCCTGGTTTTAGTGGTACAATTAACTTCTATTCATCATTAACTTTTAAAACGTCAAGAATCTTTAATCCTCTGTAATGCAATAATGTGCTGCACTTAGTTTTAGTAGAAATCACTTCAGAAAGCATTTTAGAGTATTTTTCTTAAGAAAAATCAAAACAATTGTCTTCTCGTTTTACTGGTAATTAATGCATTTAACTTTTCGAAAAAAAAAATCTCGATTTACTGCAACATACATTCAATATAAATTAGGGTATCGAATAAAAAAATAAAATTTAAGAAAACGTTGCGCGCACAATCAAACCTTGCATAAAACTGACAAAGCACAGCAGAACAAAGGTTTTAGCGAGAGACTGTCTCCTCTTTGTTGACTTGGTCTTCTCTTTTCGACATCCACCAAACCATATCTGTCCTTGTCGGCAGAAACCGGTGATGGTAGGAATGTACAAGAATATGTTCAAATATTCAGTCTTTCACCAACGTATTTGATATATGTTGACATTCACCGGTGAAAGCCGACATTCTCCAATTTCGGTCTTTCACAGTAACGTATATATATATATATATTATTTCATCATTTTATTTTTATTTTATTTATAATTGCATGTGTAAGAATTATGTTAAATTTAAAAGGATGTATACAAATTTATTCATTGATGCTTTATCATTCACATCTTTCATAAATCCAAAATATGAGTTTTAAAAGATATGATATTAAAATTTAAGTGACGCCTTGATGTAGCTTTAAACAATTTGTTTTAAAATTCAATTTTAATTGTTTTCGGTTTGGCTAAATATATTTACACATCTAACCAAAACTTTTAGTTTTCCAATACACTGTTAAAAATATCACTTTCACTGAGCCTATGCAAGGCACTGAAATGTATGTATATGAATAAACTGATTTATCTTTTGTGCCACGCTATCCAAAATCAAAAGTAAAATTTATGTAAATGATTTCTTATCGTCATATTATCCATCTGCATACATTTCGCTTAATTTGGATACAATGAAGCAAAGAAATCATTTACATAGATTTTACTTTTGATGCAACCTATACCGTAAATGTCACATTCACTTGACTTTAAGGAAGTTACACAGGAAGTTAGTTTTGTTTTTTATTTCGATGTTTCTTTGGTATTTTTATTAATGTTATACTAATTTATTTGTTCTTTCGTTATTTAAAATAAAAATTATGTCAATTTGTATATTTTAGCGAGTGGTTTTAGCAATTTTAGCGATTTATATAATTTGGCGAAATTGGTCGACTTGATAACTAAGTAGTACCATTAAAACATTGTTTTGAAGTTGAAATTAAATGTCATGATTTGTTGCATCATTTAATATTTGGCACAGATGTCATATTACGCACCGGGTTTGGCGTGATTTTTTTACGACAATTTTTAGAAAACCTCGTTTTCGAATACCAGTTACATATGTATTTTTAAATTATTTTCTATTATTTTTAAAACGAAATAACAATAAATAAAAAAAGTTTAATTAATAATTATAGAACAAAACAATTTATAACATTTTTTTAATAAAAATAAAATAAATGTAAATAAACATTTATTAATAAATAAGCAACAATAGCCGGGTTACCATGTCAGGCAAAATAACGCCATTTTGCCGCCAATTAAGTGCCCCGGTGCGTACATGACATCTGTGCCTAATATTTTTCTTTTCGTTTCGTTTTAAAAAAAGAAAGAAGTAAAAGCCATTAATTTTAAATGTTTCAGTTTTAAGTGAAAGTTTTATAGTAAATAAAATGATAATGAAATACACAGAAAAAAATGCGACGGGAGAAATGTTTAGCGATTTATCACCTGCGTCGCGCTAACATAAGAATACCGAGTTCTTAATTTCTCTATCAGAATCTTCGATTTGGCTAAATATTGTTCAGGTAAATTGAATTATGAATAAAAGTAACATGATACATTGCTTAGCACACATTTAAGAGAGGCCAAACTGGTCGCCAGATTAGTTTAAAATAATAACCTTTTCTAAAATATGAAAAAAGTATCTGTTATGATTAAAATTTAGCTGCTATCAATAGAGAAAAGTATTTAAAATTAGGAAAAAATTAATATTTCGAAAACTAATTCTATCTTAAAAATTCTAATACCAGTTTTGAGATCTGCGGATCAATACAGATTTTTGGTGTTAATTTCATCGCATAATATTCCATATTTTAGGAGAAATTGCCGTGAAACATAATCAGTTGTTTAATCAGTCGTTTCACAAAATCGTTTCATAAAGTCGTTTCATAAAATCGTTTCATAAATTCGTTTCATTAAGATTTTATATATATAGGGTAGAAGAACTTTTATTAATAAAATAACACATGTAAACAAGGTACATTAAAAAAAAATCAAGTTGAGTATGCTCATGCTCATTGCATCGACCATCCGAACATATACAGGATGAATTGCTGGCGGTTCAGACATATTGAGCATATTTAATTTTTTTTTATTATTATCAAACAAATTGTACGTTGCTTACATGTGTTATTTTATTTTAAAATGTGCATTTGCCTTATAAAGTCACTATTCTACATGCAATTAGTTACGTATGTAAACAAGTGCTTGGATATCTAAAAATTAACATTTCTGAAAGTAATTTTTACATGTAAGACGTCATTTCATCTTAAATCGAGCACGGTTTACGATTTTACAGTATTATTATAATTATAATAAATGTTCATTTTATAATAAAGAATAGCTTACATAAATTTTTAAACTTTAATATTGAAATTTATTTAAAATGAAGTTTTATTTCATTTAGCTTAGTTATAATTGTAATTTAATTTTGTTTAACTTAATAACAAATAAAAAAATATTAAAATTTTATTTAATGATCTAATTGGCAGTAAAAAATTACAATGGAATTCATAATAATGGTAAACCATTTTTATTAACTGATTAAAAAATATATCAAAAGAAACATGTGAAAATAAACATAAAAGCATCACTGCGGATTGAAACCGAGATCTCAGGTCTATGAGATCAGCGCCTTTAACCTCTTGGCAAGTGTTTTGACAGCTACCTTTCCTCACAAGTGAAGAAAAAGAAAACATGCGCAGGAATACATTATTGACTTGTTGCGCATTTGCGGTAAATTCCCATAGAATGGCGAAAAATGTAGTCCAATTTTTCATATGGATTATATAACACAAAAGTTTTCCTGGAAATAAGTGATATCTTATTCGCTTCATCTAAAATAGATTCATATTATATATTAATTTTAATAAAATCGCGCAGGTCATTTTTGAGAAAAAAAATGTGGATTATATAAGAAACAAGAATTTTCCTGGAAACAAGCGATATCTTATTCCCATCATCTAAAACAGATTCATATTATATATCAATTTAAAGAAAATCGCCCAGCCCATTTTAGAGAACAAGAAATTACGAACTTGCACCATCGGAATTTTTTTAAAAACGGGTATCGTGATCTCAAAATATACTGCATGTAGAAATGTAAAAATTTCAGAATAGGATTAGACTGCAGATATAAGACTTTTTTTTAAAAATCAGGACAATATGAGCTCTATTTGCTGAATTACGAAAGGGCGGCTTTTCGCGTTTCCTTTGATCTCGAGTTAGGTGTATATTTGAGTTCCGCCATTCTACGATCTACGATACAATTTTAGGCTTAAGGCTGCGTCACTCTGAAATACTACCATCTTCCATGATTAAGATCACTATGAAGATATAAGTAGTAGTATTCATAACTTAAGAGTTGTTATGTAGTTTAATGAGGGAAAAAATGCCGTTTGGCAGTCGCAAGTGGTCGAAAGTTCAAGCAAGGATTGAAACTAACTAGTGATTTCCCTTGATCTAAAATCAGCCATTATTTACGTTCATGTCTCTTTTTTAACTTGTAGATAAGATAGTACAATCCGTTAAGAGTTACCAGCCGTAGCATAAAATTGGACGTTTTAATTTTAAAAAGTTAAAAATAAACATATTCAAGGATAACGAGCATTTTGAATGTAGAGGATATTTGATGATCGACGGAGATTTTCAAAACAAGAAAATCAGAGAAAAAAATTGCTTCCTGTAGCGTGCATTTTGTTTTATTGGTGGCCATGCAAGAAAATACTAAATACTAGTGCGGAAAACTTTCCCACGGAAACATTACTTAACCACGTATGAAAAAAAGCTGTAATTTGCTAAATGGCTAGAAAAACACGTCCCCGGAAAATTAGAAACTAGGCTTATGAAATAAAAAGAATGTTTGAATATTGAATAATTTTATTACGGTAAAGTTAATATACCAGGAGTAGAATAGTAGTATATTAAGCTAGAGGAAAGTAAAAAAAAAGTATTTTAATTTAGAAGTAAGTAATTTAAAAGGAAAATGTATAAAAAATTAAATAAATGAATGAATATTTTTTCATTTATGTGCGCAGGAAAAATAATGTACAGGGTGATTATATAAAAAAAAGCTATCCGATATATGAGCCCCTATGTAGGATACTGTTCACAGAAACTAAATGAAATTTTGATTTAAAGTATTTTGAGGTACGCAATCAAGAATCATATGACGAACAGCAGTTAAACTCTATCAGTTACAGTTACAGTAACAACATCTCGAAAATTTCAAATGGCAACATGTGCTTTTTTTATTGGAATGTTATGGCCATAGTGAAAAACCATAATAGCGTTGGAACGGGCCTGTAGCACAAAAATTGCCGACGCTAGAGAGAATAAGAAGAAAAGTGAAAACAACCAATAAGGACAGAGAAGCAACAGAAAGCTAAACATTTTATTGTGTTTCACAAATTTTCTACTTGACCACCTTACACACGATGACACTTTGCATGCGGCAGACGGTGGATAGCACAGAAGCGCGTACCATGGCAACAGGAATCTGTTGAACCTGATGTCTGATGGCATCTTTCAAATCAGATGTAGTTTGCTAATTAAATGTATACACTTTGGATTTCAGGTATTCCCACAACCAGAAATCCATTAAAGTGTGATCTGATGACCTTGGCGGCCCCGGATACGTTAAATAGCACAAGATAACGCTGTCACCGAATTATTGTGTTAAAAAAAGTTTGATTGAAGGCCCTACCTGTGGGGGAGCACTGTCAATCAAAATAATTACAATATCTGGACACGCTGGAGCCGATACGAAACATGTGGTGAACAGAGTGCAGAATCTTGTGGAACATGGAATTCGGCAGCTGCAGAACGCGTGAAACACTGCATGCACTTCCAAGAGGAACATCGATTATCGTCTCATGGACATCTGCAATAACCTCGACAGGCGCAGAAGGTCGTCCAGGCCGTGGTCGATCGCATGTGCAACCAGTTTCTTCAAATTTGCGTATCAAGTCTCGTACAGCTTTTATAGTACACCGGATTCGGCGTAGCCCATGGTTTTTGTGGTGGATACGCATGCTCGTTCGGGTAATAAAACTTTACATTTTCCCATGTTCATTCCCTGTAAGCGGCATGTTGTTCATAGTGAAGAAAGCAAGATATGCGGGACACATTTCACGGTGCCTTTCCTTATACTTAGTGCGATGTAAGTCATGACGCTGACTTATGCCGAACCAGGAAACCTGCGTACCTTGGTCTCTTCTCGTTTCGAGGGAGATTCAGTAGGCCGAGATTGGAGCCGAAGGCACAGTGTGAAATGTGGCGTCATTAGAAAAGAAAGTCGTGCTCTGATGAACGCCACAAATGTTTTCTCTTTTCTTCTTAGGGCTAGTTCCATGAGTACTTGTAGTGTAAGTCACATGTTACGATTTTTGGCTACCAGTATTTTAGAACGGAAAAATGTGACTTATTTTATGGGAGATATCTCATCAAATGAACAAGTCGAAGGAAACTTTTCGAAAATAACGGTAGCCAACAAGCATAGCAGTTATCAGCTATGTGACTTACACAAGTTGATGTTACATGAGCAAAAATCCATGAAACAAGCCCTTAGTCTTTCTAGCAACGGCGATTTTCGTCCTATAGGTACCGTTGCAAAGATTTTTATGTTTTTTCACTATGAAGATCATATTACAATAAAAAAATTAGGTGTTGCCATTTGAAATTTTCGAAATTTTGTCACCGCAACTGTAACTGTTAGGTTTAACTATTGTTTTTCATATGAATCTTGAGCACATACCTCAAAATACATTTAACCAAAATGTCATTCAGTTTCTTTAAAAAAATACATAATGTTTGATCTCGAAACTCAGGCTTTGTAGTTTATATGTTAAAGTTTTCACTTCCTTTTCAATTAAGTTCGGCAAATGGCGCATGTTAATCGGTTTTAAGCGATAGTTGAAACATAGTTTAATTTTAAAGTCTCCAAAATTGCTCATTTATTTCTGAATTATATATAGCAATAGCACTTGGCTCCAACACATTAAAATGCAGTTGTCCGAAATTTTTAACTGACGGAATTTCATATAGTTGGATGGGATGATAATTCTATGATATGCCAATCTTATGACCTCTGAGATATCTGGATATCGAACCTATTGATTTTTTTCGGCGGCGAGGTGCGAAAGGAAAAGTTTGTTCACCGTAGGTGCAAAATGTTGAAAAACCAAAAGCACGCATAACTGCGGCAATTGAATGTGTCGCGGAAGTCATTTTGGAACGTACGTGGCATGAAGTTGAATGTATTTGTACAAAGTAAACTGCAGCTATTTTTTTCCATAATAAAGTTAACACTTTGAAAAGTCTTATAGTGGAAGTCTCGTCTTGATGCTACAATTTATTAGATTTTTATGATTTTCTGAAAGTTTAACCCACTTATGGGACACTCTATACTAAAGTAGTCATAAATTAATTTCTTAACATTTTAAGCGATTTTTAACCAAAAAATATTATAACCAAATTTATTCAATAAAAAAAAAATAATAACTTACCTCTTGAGTTCGTATGCGGGTGAGGTAATTTCGAAAGAATTCATTTGTCAAAGCTATTTTCATGTTTTTGATTATCCATGTTGCACAATATCTCCATCGATCTACTTCATAAAAATTCTCTTCACTTTCACCAAGGAAATTTTTGTCCTTCAACTTTGAGAGTCGGAAATAAAAATTTAATTCATCTTGATGTCTCTTAATAAAATTCAGAACCATGAAGTTGGCTAAAGATCTGAAAAGAAATAAAATATTGAACCGGTATTAAAAAAATGGTCAACGCGAATTCAAGCGATTATTTTTTTATTAACAAACGAATTCTTAGAAATACACAAAAAACTATCGTTAATAACATTGCCTTTTCTTTGCTATTTACTTATAGACGTGGAGGCGACTGCACAAACCATCATCTTCTTGGGTTGACGGCTGAAATTACACGATTAGTTAAAACTCGATTCGCATATTAAAATGCAAGTGGTCTGCCAGGTCATACCTTGGTGGAAAACACCTGGAAAACCGATTTTAGTGGTTGACTAGTAGGTTTATCATTGCGTTTTCCTGCTCCCATTCCTCCATATTTTCATACCATTGAGAGCAAGAAAACACAATGATAAATCTACCGATCATCCACTCAAACAGGGTCTGCAGGTGGTTTCCACTAAGATATAACTTGGCAGACCGGATGCATTTTAATATGCTAATCGAGTTCTGTCCATACCTGAAACTTCAGTCGTCAACTCGATGAGCTGATGGTCTGTGCAGCCGCCCCCCCCCAGTCTATAATTGAAATCCAGTTTATTTGTCCAAAGTGGTTGGGCAAAAGACAGCTTTTTTTATAACAACCATATTCTATTTAATCTACGTTGCCGTCATGTTATCGTCATTTGTGTGTCTTAATAAAGGAATGAGTAGTGGCATTCGGACATGACGCATGCTCAGATTGAAGGTTTTGTCCTAATTTTTGCAACCCTTATTCCAGAACTTGGCAATACTCGCAAGAACAAATTCCATTGCACGAGCGAGACAAATCAAGAAATATTAGATTGGTATTAATGACAGGCTCGTCAAGTTTTTGTTCAAATTCTCTCCTCTAAAAAATTTTATTGCTCATATATCGCCACTGTCTAATACATAAAGATACTCGAGTTGTTCATGACTCAAGGTTTTGTTCAAAATCCATTTGACCAATCAAATTTTATTTTTCGTATTCCATCTCTCTCACATTTATACAAATAATCTATTACTGTTCGATCACTTTTGAAACGTAACTTTCAATCATATATTACAATAGTTGACGTGCCCCTATAAAAAAAAAATGTACAGGATAGGATGAATGCTTTTAGCTAAATATCTTTCCTGCTGTACTAAAAGTTACATTCGAAACCGTTCAGTTGTTGAGAAAATTGAGAATATACATACATAGGGTGACAGCCAGTAGTTCTCAAATAAGATCAGTGTTACGGGATTTTTATTACATTTCTTTCCTTTTAAGTTTTAGAAGTAAGCTAACATGATTGCTACAACCCTTAATGAATGTCCTATAATGGGCAAAAATAAAATCCACTGAAATTAAATAGCAACAAAATTATAAGTAAATAGTTTTTTTAATTGTCATTTTCCCAGTAGCTGATCCATCGAAGAAATCAGTCGAGAATTCAAAAATTAATCTTTAAAATATCATGCTTAATCTGTGATTAACATTAATTCATATAAAACTGTTATTTGAAATAAGCAAGATGAAAGGGGATTATTTTAACTTACCGTAATTGTCTCCAACTAATCAAAAACTTAATTTTGCATCTCTAATAACATTTTCCCATAAAATGGCTTTTCTTACAGCAGGCAATTGACAACAATGTGACAACAGGTGCTCCAACATTCAAACAAAGATATTATGCCTAATGCCACGTGTAAAACGCATTTCTGCCTGAAATGGTGCAATATTTCAAAAAATTGATCGACTACTGGAAAGGTATCAACTACTGGCGAGGTCACCTTATAAACATACATAATGATCAAAAACAGCAACTTTTCTTTTTGAAGTCGCTCAAAAAGAATCAAACAGTTAATTTTTTTAAAGCAAATATTAAAAATAATTTTATGTGCATACATTAAAGGATGATTGAAAATAAAGATTATGGCTATTATCTCTTAAACAGAGGATGATGACTTTTTTTTGTTTTCAGTGCCAGGAAACAAGAAATTCAAAGTATCACAAGTTTGGTCTTAGGATAATGAAATTTTTGATGTCTTACTTGGTAAATAATAGAAAAAGTTTTCCTAAATATAAATTATAAAACCAAAGTACGCTATAAAAATTTAAATTTCTATTTTTTTTTTAAATAATTATTTTGACATAAATGGATATTCATATAATGAATAAAAACCTTTAAAACTTTTTTTGCAATTACAACCGTACGTCTAAAGCTAAGAATGGTTTTCCAAATATTGATACAACACCAATAAAATGTACACGATCGTCGTTATCTGACAGTGGTGCACGCAATAATGCATTAATACACAATACAGTATGTGGTTTTCGATGTCTTTAAAATTTTCATGTGTGACAATTCATTGTGTAATTCGAAAAGTCTCCAGGAATCAAGCATAATTTCAGCAGTAAAATTTTCAGAAGAAACGAATGAAATTGAAGAATTAATATAATCATTTAGCGGTTTTTGAGGTCCAAACAAAAATGTTTCAGACTGTTAATAATGCAAACTATTTCACCGATTTCTTTTTCCTTGTGAATTTGATTTCTGTCGCAATACTTAGCAAGTTATCATTTTTAAATAAAAATCCTCATTTATTCTAAACTATTTTTCAACTAATGCACGCAATATATTTATATTTTGAGTGCTTATTTTGATTTTTTTGCGGAAATACGTTATTTATTTATTTATTCATGTTGCCTTTGCTAACTTCCTTTAGTTATTATTATTATTATTATTATATAACACTGACACAGCGAAAATAATAATGGGTAAAATAATAAGAATAATATAATGGGACAAAAATAATAATAGAAATGGGTAAAAGCATTAAAGTTAAAAGCATCTCCTCCCACAGCCAAATTGCAACAGCACTGGAGAATACACATCTGATTTCTGTGGAAGAACATTACAGACTGCAATGATTCATGGAGTCATCACTGGATGGAAAGAAACTGACGAAAAAAGAAAATGTCGGACTTCCATAAAAGGAAATCGACTTACAAGCTACCCCGACAACAGGACAGAGGCAGGTTTTTTAACGAGAGATTGACAAGTTGTTGCTGTTCTATTAATTTCAACTATTTACATTTTTTTTACTTTATCTTACTAGATGGCAGCACATATTTTATTGTATTACAATTTTCTTGGCCCTTTTCTTTTCCCTTTTTTGTGTCGGTCTTTACCTATAAGAAAAAAGGAATCAATCCTTCCTTATGAATCATTCCTTTTATTTTTCGGATTATCTTGAACTTGTAGTAATGCAATGCACATGGTCTTGTACTTACATCTTGTATTCATGCATTAGACAATATTCTGAATTAAATTCGCATAGATTCTTAAATAATTGCTCTTTTTTTATGCGTTATAAACCTTGCACTTTTTTAGCTTATAGAGTGAAATCGTACATGTTTTGGGGAATATATAGTAATTTGGGCTATAAAATTCAACTACAGATTTCACATTTTTTTCATTGCTATCTTTTATGCACGAATTAAATTTCTATTTATTTAGATAATATTTTTTTCCTTTTTATTTTGGATGTTATTAATCGCGTTTTAATGACCATATATACAGATATAATATTTACCGATCTAATAAAGAATCCAAAAGAGGAAACAGATTCTTATAAAAATTGACATCAGATGTTGCAACTGGGAGGGATCTTGTGCTTACTTGGTCTGTTAAGTTGACCATTTTAAGAAACACTTCCATAGTCTCGCACAAGTAACGCTAAAAGAAAGAAAGAAAAACTAAACAAACACTAAAAACATAATTTTGCAATAATATAACATTAAAAGCAGATACTGAATTGAGCTATTAAAAAGTAAGTCTATGTACTCAGTGAAAAAAAAGCATATAAATAAAAAAAATTTAATTTTTCAAAATAGCATATTAATATTAAGAGAATGGTATTATGTAACAAAGACGAGTTTAAGAAAGTTTATTCAGTTTCAATATTTTAATAGGTAGATGCATTTTCAAACGATAGAACGTGTATTCATCGACATAGAACTACATTAATCATGTATAGCATCCACAGTGTCTGTAAAGAAATTATAAGGTCACTTTAATTGTTTAAATTATAAAATAAATAACGCTTCTAAATAGAATTCAAACATAAACAAGAACGAATAATAAATGAACAAATATGATATCTGTCCTATGCTTTAGCTGATAACCTCAAACTCTTTGTCTTGCATTGAAATGACAAGATTTCTAAGTTCTGTTTTAAGAATATTGTGACATTATTTTACAATGTCAACTTTCAGTTCATTTGCAGAAGAAAACTGTTTATTATTAGCATAAACTCCTCGACATTAAGTACTTCAAAGATTTATTTGTAGTAAATGAAAATGTGGTCTCTGACGGTTTGGCCACGGGTTCACCCTTGTCACCTATTCTCGCAGACATCTATATGCATTATTTTGAATGCTCACTTTTTAATCAATTCTCATTCCCGTTCTGGACTCGCTATGTTGATGATACTTTCACTTTAATTGACACCTCTCTTCACAGTATTGATAATATCGTTAGCATTATGAACTCAATCGATAACAATATACAATTCACTTATGAAACCGAAAATAACGGTTCTCTCCCTTTCTGGATACCCTTGTCACACGTACTGTGGACGGTTTCGCTACTTCGGTCTATCGAAAAAGTTTTGCAGTTTATCTACACCCCCCATGCTCGCTCCTGTGACCCTCCCAGCCAGAAAATGGCAGCCTTTATTACTTTCATAAATCGTGCTATTCATCTTTGTTCTGATTCTCACTCACTTAATAGTGAAATTCAATATCTTAGAGGCATTGCGATTGACAGAGGTTACAGCCCTTCTATTATCGATACTGCTTTACGTAAACTACAGTAACCACGTCTCACTAACTCATATCAGTCCTCTTCTCTCTCCAGAAGCAGCATTGTGTTACCTTTCTTTCCCAAATCCAGCTTTCCTATTGCCAGAACCCTTAGGCAGCATGACTTCCGAATGATTTTTACCCCTACGAATAAGCTCACCCTCCCGAAACTCAAAGACTCTATTGAGTTATACAACTCATGGGGTATCTATAGTATTAATTGCCAGTGCGGTCTTTCCTACATTGGACAGACCAAACGGGGTATAAAATTTCGTACTAAAGAACACCAACAATATATTCAAAAACAGGAAACCAATAAATCTTCAATTGCTAAACATTGCTGGGAGATGAATCACTCTTTTGATTTTAATTCAGCCAAAATCATCTCTAAACCAACTTCTGTACACGAACTTAACTTTCTTGAAGCATATCATATCTACAAAAATTATGACAATATTGTTAATAGTGAATCTGCCATTCCCCCTTTATCAGATTGCTGGAAATATTTCATAAAATCCTCTTTTGATTAATCACTACCATTTTTTTTTCAAATTTCTGGTGGCATTTCCTTCACTAGTCTTCCATTGGCCGGTACCCAGGTTTTCCTGTTTCCCCATTGGGTAATGAACTTCTCAGTTGAATCCGCTTCTCCTCTATATAAATGAGCAAGTTTCCGTTATTCTTTGCACTGAGGACGGTACGCTAAACGCTACCGAAACTAGTCTTCGAAATTTTTGTTTATTCTGGAGTTTTTAACGTTGCTTTTAAAATGTATATCATTCTGCGCCATGTAGCATCTTAATAATTACTCTAAAGATTTTTTATAGAGTTCAAACCTGGACTTTAACTATGTCATAGCAAAACATAAAGCTTTTGTTTCTTTATACCATTCTCAAGTGAATTTAGATCACGGCAAGAAGCAATATTTTGCTAAAACATACGATCAGCACGTCTAACTAAATTCCAAACGGTTTGAAATAATCATGTAGTATATATAATTTGACATTTTTCAGGTTCATATGTCACGAAATTCGTATTAAATAACAAAATTCAATAGAGTTAAAACACTGTATTAAAAAACTAGTGTCGTGAAGGAATTTTCACCTTCTCATCAATATAAACTTTACAACATACATATAACTACTTAAAAGGTGACACAAACATATAAAAATATTATTTAATACAACACTGAGATCTTTCGAACACACGCGCTCATTTTGAAAGGGAAAAGATGTCTGACTGAATAGAAAACAAATTTAAAAACAAAATCAAAATATTACTCATGCGCAAGCGGAGTTCAGTTTATTTCTCTGCAGGAGGGTGAAAAGATCAGTTCATATTTTCAGGAGTTCTTGAAATATTTAGGATATTATACCAAATCGCAGGAATATTATATAGCACTAAAATGTAATATTAATTTAATAGCTAAACCTCCAACAAAATTGAAAGAATTGATTCACAGTAAAATTGATCCAATTCTCGATTATGAAAAAGCAGGAGTTTACATATCTCATTCACACAGAACACCATGAGAATTTATTTTATATTGATATGAAATCGAAAATTTAAAAAACACTTTTCTGATATCAAGTTTTACAAACCAAGTACAGCTTTATCCAGAATGCATCAAAAATAAAATATTAAGATAAATTTCGAAAAAGCTAAAATGATCATTTCAACGGCTAATCATTACTATTGAATAATCCGCGAATCTCTTAGGAGTGATACTGTTTGTAACGATGTCCTTTCTTATAATATTCCCGCGATTTGGTATAATATCCTAAATATTTCAAGAACTCTTGAAAATATGAACTGATCTTTTCACGCCTCTGCAAAGAAATAAACTGAACTCCGCTTGCGCATGCGTAATATTTTGTTTTTGTTTTTAAATTTGTTTTCTATTCAGTCAGTCATATTTTCCCTTTGAAAATGAAAAAGCGTGTGTTCGAAAGATCTCAGGGTTGAATTAAATAATATTTTTATGTGTTTGTGTCGCCTTTTAAGTAGTTATATGCAGGGGTGGGGAATTTCTTGAAAATCTTACCAGCCAAGGATTTATTTCACCAGCCAGTAAAATGCAACGTACAGTTGAAAATTTTTATAACAAAATTACGCAACTCAAACATAGTTGGTTACTATTACTATAATGCATTTTCATATATTTTTTCCTATAAAATTAAGAAATATAAACAAGAGATGAAAGTTTAATATAAAGTGGAACTTCATACCATGTTTACATCGCAGTAATTAGGAAAGTTGAAAAAATAGCTAATTACTAAATAAAACAACGTTTTCGGCATACCTCTATAGTTTGCAGTTTTCAAAGCCTACCGGAAAAGTCACTCGCCCTGTCAGAAAACTCACTCGCCAGTGGCGAGTAAAATGATGTATTTCCCCACACCTGGTTATATGTATATTGTAAAGTTTATATTACAAAATTCATCATAAGCAAATGCTTCCCAAACCATTATAAAGCCTTCGCTCATTTGTCGACTGGCGAAATCTTTTAGTTCTTTTCTTAAATTATGCCAATGGCATTTATAGCCATGTGATAACTCAAGATTAATTTGTTTTTAGCCAGGAAATATAGCTTGTTTCCATTTATCGTACCATGACATGACATTTTGTAGCCCTTATCAATCTTTCCTTGCGAGGACGTTTCAATAACTTTAAAAGAATATATATTTTTTCCTAAATTTGGTATTATTATTTGATTTAAGATTCTCTGAAACCTAGAAATATAATGTACTTTTTTTTAGCAAGGAGTTTTTCCCTCTGAGAACTACGCTTACCAATCCCTGCTCAGACACAGCAGATTCTAAAATCACGCGAATTTGTTCTGTTTTTAAAAGATTTTGGAAGATTGAAATATAATTAGACGACTAATTAGGATCTTCTGTATTTAGGTTTCCATTAATTTCCCTTTCACTGGGGGATTTTAAGGTCGAATCAACTGCTATTGCAACAGCTAACGACTGTTTTCGAGATTGATTAAATAAGACCAATTAAGCATTTTAAAATCAGCTTGTATAAAATGGTAATGGTAAATAAGTAAGCAATGGCGCTGTCTCCTGGAATTTCACAACGACGCTATAATAAAATTGTTTTAAATAAGACTTTTTAAGTGCATCGTTTTAAATATAATGTAGTTTTCACCAAAATTTTCTCCTTTATAATATTCATGTAGAAATACATTTTTTAATTGAAAGGAAATAGTATTATTTACGCTATCTAAAATTGCCAACAATAGGTAAAAATTCTTTTCGAAATACAAAATAAATTTCTCGTGTAAATATATTTTTTAAGTAAAACTGTTTGGAAATATTATTATTTGGGCATTTTAAATATGACGTAATCTTCCCCAATTACTACTTTAACGTATAATAATTTAATTATTATTTTAACGTTTTTTTCCCTCTCTTTTTAATATTCACGTGAAAAACATTTTTATGACGTATTTTTCTCCGCTTCCTGCTTTTAACACGTGATCATTTAATTACTATTTTAAAGTTTTTCTTCCTTTCTTATAGTCGCTTGTAAATGCATTTTTTAATTGAAAAGAAATATTATTTGCGTTCATAAATTGGCACCAATATAAAAACAATTGCCTTTTTCAAATATCAAATAAAACTCTATTGAAATAATTAAAATTTGAATAAAATTTCGAAAAACCCTCAAAAATTTATTCAAATTAAAAAATGATTGTACACTGCAACACCAAGTTTGTCAAGTTCCACAAGTTTGTCAAGTATGCCTCAGCAAAAGATGGTTAAATTGCTATGCATAGTTTTTGTTCCTATAAATTTTTTTTAACGGAAGTAATTTGAGACTTCAGCATTAAATATCTCTTAAAACAATTCTTCGATTTAAAAACTGTCTACTTCAGGGTGGTTATCGAACATTTATATATAAAACTACCAATTTTCATATTTTTATATGCGAGAATTTTCTTAATATTAGTCACGAAACACTCCGGTCACAAAAAATTCATTCACTGCGGCAGAGTCGACAAGCGTTGTTTACTCTTTTAAGAGAAAGTGTTTGCAATTTCCTGAGTCGAAAGGCTAAGCCGAAAACATGTCGATAGCTACATACAACTTCTTCCTTCCAGATTATTTTATTTTGCGTTGAGAATCATTTTATGACATTGTAAGTGGCAGTTTTGGAAAGTTTAATTAACCCCTTTTGTAGATTTGACGCTGAGACTCGCCAGATGTTTGGCCACTGGCGCATATTTTCATATTCTATGCATATCAGTATTTGTAGTATATTTCTCTTGCACTTGTTGTCAAAGTGTATATAAAAGATTTTTGTTTTGAGAAAGTGGTGCGAGATAGAATAAATAATAATAATAATAATAATAATAATAAATACAAGTGGAGCCCTGAAACAAATTTGTACTCAAAGGGTTAACGTCACTATCTCATTTTCAGCTTTACCAATAGTTTTACAAAACACATTATTTCTCACCAAGTCTAATACAACTCTTTCCCACGTGGCATCGTCAAGTAAATCAGGAAAATCACAATCAAAACCGAAACTACTTCTAAGTTAATGACTTTAGAAAATACTACGCAAGCGCTTTATGAGGATTCTGAATTGGCATGTAATGTTAAAATTTTCTCAGGTGAGGTTATAATTTCTGAAGAGATCCCTTAATTTTTGTAAAATTGAATAAATTTTAATATAATTATAAAATTTTCACCGAAAAAAAAAAGGCTTTAGTTACTTGATTTTATATTAAATTTTAATTTGTCAGGGATGTCAACAATTTGGCCCACTCTGTATTAGCGTACAAATCCCTCCACCGTAAAAATATAGTTCTTGAAATGAAACTTGTGTACCGCAGAAATCTTAGGTGAATTTAAATCTGTATAATTTTCATTTTCATTTTTTTCCGTTAGTGATTGTTTATGTCATAAAAGTTTTTAACGACAAAAAAGTTTTTAAAACATTGCTTTTTGGTTTTCTCTACAACAATGATATAAACAAAACCGGACAAAGAGGAGGAAAATCGCTGGTTGGCGACTTTCTCGTCAAAAAGATAGCCACTTGATGAAAATCGTTGAAAATGAAAGATGTTTATTTATTTATTTTTGTTTTTATTGAGTTTCTAAATAAATGTATAAAAAATCAGTGCATTTTATGATAGTTATGCGAATCTCAATTTGAGTTAAAGCGTTTAATTTTAAACTTTTTATAAAATCAAATATGTTTTAATCATCAGATTTTGACGAAATTTAAATGGGACCGGGTGTCTTACACTTTCAAAAAAAAAAAAAAAAAAAAAAAAAAAAATCAGTGCTCATTTATGAAACTTATGTGTGAACAGGACAAAAACATATATACAAACATACGTGCCGAATCGATAACATCCTCCTTTTTTTGAAGTCGGTTAAAATTTTAAATTTATTTTTAAAGTTGTGGTTAGTACAGAAAGTTTATTTTTTATCATTTTCAGGTGCGTTCGTAATTACACAAATACGTAGCACCTATAGTCGTCGTCTGGCCCGTCCATCTGTCTGTCCTCATATAACAGCGAAAAATCTACCAAACCAAATGGTTTGAAATTTAATATATCGTTGCAGAATTTTGTCGAGTCATTTGAAAATCAAAACTTAAAAATATATTACTAAAAGTTTTCTTCATTCTGTTAAATACTATCATACGTAAATAATTCAATGATATCGTATGATAGGTAATGATTCTAGGTTGCCATGGTGATTACATCTAATTTAAGATGGATTCATATTATTTCCGTATTGCTAAATTTAATATATATAATCAAAATAAATTTTATATTCATCCATTTTTGCATACGAGTGCAATAGCTATTGCACGAAGATTTGAATATTTATAAAACTAGTTATAGTACGAACACACCTCATTTGCCACGTTTGACGTACATCCGACTTGTTAAATATACGAAATAAAATGTGCACATTATTTCTAACTTTTCATAATTTTTGAGTGGTCTCATAATTTCTTTATGCACTGTATTAATCATGTATAATGGCGTCGGATGGACTTTGAGAGGCCAGACGATTGAAAATATCCATTCTGTCCATTCTTTAGTAGTTACTATAGCTTTTTTTTTCTATGTTGCTTTATGCAGAAAAAATAATATTATCTTCTAAATTTTTTGGCGACTTCGCTTGAATTTACACCAGGGATGTAGTGGAGGATATATGTGGGTATACGCCGTATACCTTCTGGATTTTTTTAAGAAGCTCCTTATACCCCCTGTTTCTCAAATAAAGCATTAGCGCATACCCTATCTATGAACGTTCATGACGTCAACGTATACCCTCTGCCTATAAAGTATATTCTCTGTTTTTTTTTTTTTTTTTTTTTTTTTTTTTTTTTTTTACGACTATAACACTGCTCTACACGATTCAAACCTCAACGTTCAAAACTAAGGTTTGGCCGTGTAGTTAACTGTTTAACTAACTGAACTTTAAACAATTTTTTGTTCTGATGTACATTTACATGTTATATAGTCATATTATTATAGGTAACACTTGGAAAAGTGATTTTGGCGAGAGAAAAGAAATCATTTTGTGGGTAAAAATTGAGAAATTTAATACAAAAAAATTTGAAGAATTATAAAGTTTGCTATATCACTGTTTTTTGATAAATTACTCTGTTTAAAACACTAAAATTTCTACAAATATTTGCCAAATCACTTATTTTTTTATATCCTCAATATAGTGTGCTTAATAATATTAGGGGTGGATTTTACAATCTCATAAAAAAAAGAAAAAAAAAATCGAAACAATGAAAAAATCGTATTTTTTCTGCGTTTCTGCTTATATTTGTATATTTTCCCTCATAACCTAATTCATTAATTTTAAAATCGATCCCTAATTTTATTAAGTACATCATACTGAGGATACAAAAATAATGGAGTGATTTGACATACTTGTAGAAGTTTTAGCGTTTTAAACACCGTAATGTATCAAAAAACAGCAAACTTTAAAATTCTTTACATAAAAAAAAATCTCAATTTTTACCCACAAAATGATTTTTTTTCTTGTCAAAATTAGTTTTTCTAAATAGTACCTGTAATAATATGTATGTATACTAAGTAAATATACATCAATAAAATAATTTTTCAAGGTTCTTCAAATGGTACCGAGTCCCCTTAAAAGTCTAAATGAATTTGTTGATCTCTTTGTGTACTTTCAGTATCATAAAGTGTCAATAGTATCATTTACCAAATCATTGTCGTTTTCACTGAAGCAGTTGACATACTGAACATCAGAGCAGTTTTCCTCGCAATTGTCGACGCTCTATAGAAGACAAAATAAGCTGATCAGTGAAAATATCTATAGCTACATTTAATAGAGAAATAGTATGAATCAATTATTTTTATATAGATATAAAAAGATGAAAATCCGAATCAAAGCACAAAGGAAAAATATACTTTCTTCATACAAACTTATGATTGATTCCCTAACAAGCTGGTGATCTTTGATAATCGTTTCTACATTTGCTGGTTCAAGGTCGAAATATTTCAAGATGCTGATTGCTTCTCTTTGGGAAATTTCAGTCTCGCCCTCCAAAATATATTTTTCAACTCTTAACTATGTAAGAAAAGAAAAAGAAAATTAAGCAAAATTAGCTATAGTATGTAAGCGATTCAAAGAATATTATGTAAATAATAATAATAATACAAGACGCATTCAAGGAAACAGATGAAAATATAAAACAGGCAGCCAACTTTTGAAAGCATCTATGCGAGAGAAGCCATTTAACAAAATGCGGTAAAACTTTGATAAGTTGTAATGTCGTATACCGAATAAGTTGCCAGGTTTTCTTGATATTGTCTACCTCTTATCTAGATTGATCTATTAAATTCTTTGTTTGCCTTTCACAACCTCAATGTAAAATAAGATATGCCGTTATCTTAGAAAAATACCTCGATCATTCATAACCTGGTTCAAGTACAGCATTTCAGTTTAACCGCGCATTGCAAGTAGAAATCAAATAAAAAGAATCGTACTTTAAAAATGACATCTCAAAACATTTTTATATATTAATTGCACATTTGAAAACAATAGCTAATAAACCAACAGTAAGCAACATACAACCACAGTTGAGGATTAGGTTTATATTTTTACATAATTGTACTTAAAAAATGACATCTCAAAACATTTTTGCATATCACTTGCATTTAAAAACCATAACTAGAAAACAAATAGTAAGCAGCATACAACCACAGTTTAGGATTATGTTGACATTTTTACATAATTGTACTTAAAAAATGACATCTCAAAACATTTTTGCATATTACTTGCATTTGAAAACCATAACTATAAAACAAATAGTAAGCAACATACAACCACAGTTTAGGATTATGTTGACATTTTTACATAATTGTACTTAAAAAATGACATCTCAAAACATTTTTGCATATCTCTTGCATTTGAAAACCATAACTAATAAACAAATAGTAAGCAACATACAACCACAATTGAGGATTACTTTGACATTTTTACAGAATTATACTTAAAAAATGACATCTCAAAACATTTTTACACTTCACTTGCATTTGAAAACCATAGCTAATGAATACACAGTAAACAACTTACAACCACAGTTGAGGATTACGTTGATATTTTTGCAGAATTGTACTTCAAAAATGTCATGTCGAAAGTTAGAATGACTAGCCCGGTCTTGTGGGGACCCCCTTGCAGTGGGTGTCTTGGTGGTCCTTTTGGAGGGCACCGTGTTGTGGTCAGTAGTGGCTGGTACACATACATAGTCACGTCTTACACATCATTTGCATTTGAAAACCATAACTAATAAACCAACAGTAAGCAACATACAACCACAGTTCAGGATTACGATGACAGTTCTCGTCAGAAATGGACAGGGCTGCCTGTTTGGCTTCCTGTTTTATCCAGAAATCCCGAATTCATGTCAGAAATTCTAAACAGATTTTTTGATTTATTGCATGACAGACATTTCGCGATTAAACAAATTAAAAACTCTTTTTCCGGAATTTCCAGTATAAACTCAGAATTTTTTGGGATAATAAAGGCGGCCAAAGTGTCAACTCTGCTATAGAGCACTTGAAATATTTGATTGACAAGATTTTTCTTTATATCAGTGGTTTAATTAGCTTTTTAGGTGTGTTCGTAATTATACACCGCTCAAAAAAATTAAAGGATATTGTGGTTTTGGTTGAATCTTGCAGCTGGGAAATTATTTAGATGATTGATACAATATCGACAGACGTGGTAGGCTATATGAGAAAAAAAATTACACATGTTTGGCAGAAAAAATGCATTGTATTGAGCATTTGGGTACAAAAGGAGAAAAACACAATTTGTGCATATGAGTTAAAATGAATAAAAAAGGTGTTTCCTTCAAAGAAAATTGTTTTTAGTAGGGGGTATGGTTTCCCCAGAGGACCAGCAACTTGTTGAACATCTTTGAAGTATGTAGTCAATGAGGCTATTAATGAGGAGCTGGCGTATTCTGTCCCACTCCTCCTGAAGTGTTCTTGCCAGTTCTAGAAGAGTTTGTGAAAGGGGGGGTGGTTGTATGCGGCCAGCAATTTGCCTGCCTAGAATGTCCCAAACATGCTCTATTGGGTTCATGGCCGGAGAACACGTTGGCCATTCCAGTCGTATGATTCCTTCCTCGAAAAGGAAATCATCCTCCAAGTGAGTACGATGTGGCCAGCAATTGTCGTCCATTAACATGAAGTCATCTTTGATTGCTGCAGCGTAAGGGACTACAATAGGTCTGAGGATCTCATCCCTATATCGCTGACCGCTCAGAGCTCCATTTCGAATGATGCGGAGGTAGGTGCGGCCATCAATGTAGATGCCAGCATAGACCCCCCCCCCCCCCCCCACTACCACCACCACCGCCAAATCTCACACTTCCTTGAACGAACTAGGATTGTTTCTATTGCCACGTTCTCTCCGGATGAAAATACGCCTATTATCAGGATGATCAGAAAAACGGAACTCGTCAGAGAAAAGAATATTGCGCCGTTCATTTCTCCTCCAGTTCACATGTTCTGTTGCCCACTCCCTTCGGGTGCCACGGTGCCTTGCTGTTAACGTAACATATACCATTGGTCTGCGAGCATAGCATACAGATCTACATTGTGGTATCGGTTTCTAGCAGTGTGAGTAAATTGTGGTGCCAGTAGCCGAGCGAAGATGTTGTTGAAGAAGAGTGGGATTTATATTTCGGTGTCTCCGAGCCGTTAGCGTTAAATATTGATCTTCATTGGGCGTTATTGCGCGACTGGGACCTTGCCCTGGTCTTCGGCCTGCATCTCCAGTCTTCAAAAAAAGTTCCAGATCTTGGAAATCACACTTTGTGAAACTCTAGTGGCTTCTGCTACTTCGACTAGTGTTTTCCAAACCCCCCCCCCCCCCAACCCCTAACCGACTAACAACTCTCCAAGCTTCTGATTCGGTTAAATGAATTCGTTGAGACATGGCACTCACCGAAACAAAGCACTTACTGAATGTCGATCATTGTTTTCCGCTTTACCTTTCAGTAAATTGAAAGCCAAATTTAATTCGCTGCCTCGAAAGTATCGTTTTAGACGTCAAACTCGAAATTTGCATACTCCGATGTTTGAATTAGTGACTCTCTTCTTCCATTTTCTGCAAAAAATTTTTCCTTACCGTTATTACTTATACCGTTATTTTACATAAGACTTACACTATCCTTTAATCGTTTTGAGCAATGTATAAATGGGTCGCACCTATAGTCAACGTGTAGTCCGTCCGTCTGTCCGCATATAACGCGCAAAAACTAGCCAACCGAATGGTTTAAAATTTAATATTATTTTTAATAATTAATCGTTGCAGAATTTTGTCGAGTCATTTTAAATTTTATGAAAATCGAATCAAAACTTAAGGCTGTTCTCAACTGCTCTGCTCAACAAGCGCAAAACGTTTTGACACTTTTGCAAATTCATTTTTTAACGGAAAGTTTCCATTGTGTTGTGAGAAGCCGATTATTTATTTACTTTATTTTGTCTCGAGGAGAAAAATTGTAGATACAAAATAAATCTAACAGTTGGAAATTTATGAAAGAGTCTACCTAAATATTTTTCTGAACGTTTAAGATTTCAATTATATTTTAAGTATTGTAAAATCAACCTTTTTTACAGTGCTATTCTTCGAACAAATAAAAACCACAACCGATTTTTAATAGATTAATTAAGCTTTCTGATGAGAGACAGTAATATATGCAAATAATAGTTGATCGATCTATATAAAGGAAACTGACAGCCGAGTTTCCGTTAAAAAAACAAAAAGTATTCTGTAAATTTACATTTATTAAAAATACCTAAGACCAAGTAAATTTACATGCATGAAAAAAGAAAATGGTTTTGTTCATACTACGAGAAAATTATAATACACTGTAGACGGGTTTTCGTAACGGTGCATTGTAGCAATTTTATAAAAAATATACTAGAAATTTATTGTTACAAAGTCTCGCAATAAATCGATAATTGCTATACCATGGTTTTAAGACGAAAATAATTGGATTAGAACTCTGGTATTCTTCTGTACAAAATTTTCTTGTAAGCACAACTTTTTTTCACAAATGTGTTCTTTTTTCCCCCGCTACAGGAGGTAAAATATACGTCAATTGAAGAAAGAGGGTCGGGGACAAGTAAAAGTTGATGACCCTGGATTGGATGGAACCAGCTATTTCCGTATTACGAGCCGAGTACGCTTATAGATTAACATCCAAGATCGGACATTCCCATAGAGCGTAATGGTAATGCGATTGCGATCGTAGCACCCTTAGTGACAATGGGGAAGAAACTCCCCATCCTTGCAGTATGCTTATTATTGAGTATCTATCTTATTGTGATCTTTCTTTTTTTAATGTTGCATGTTTACGTTTTCGATAGAATCTTACACAGATACATGAACATAGAATAAACATTCTATTTTATATATCTAATATCTATTCTATGTTCATGCACGGATACATTTTTTTTTTTTTTTTTTTTTTTTTTTTTTTTACATGAACGGTTTTAAGTGCAACGAATACTAGGTAAAAATTTCGTCTTGAATGCTATATATCAAAAGCAATGGTGTAACATAAAAATATACGAAATGTTGAACTCTACAAGTCCCAGAAAATTTCATAATTATTCCCCTTTGCCAGGAAAATTTTTATAGCCCGTGTTTTATAAATTTATGAAGTTTAATGTATTAAACAATCGTTACAATAATCTTTTAAAATTTATGCATTTTCACTTCCTTTCAGACAAAATAAAAATATTGTTTTTAATGTAAATAACGTACAATCAATTCAATAATGTTTATAATATTAACATATAAGAAATAATAATAATAATATTACAGATAGGAAAAAATTCTTTTCGGCAAATTTTTAGAATTGTATAAATCTAAAAGTTAAAAATAAATAGAGGTACTGACATTACACTCAATAAAATTTTATTCGATATGAATAATACCTGAATTTGATTTTTTAAATTTAATCTTATAAACTTATATATTTGCATCCTTAACAGAATTTTCTGGCTGCTTTCTTTTATATTAGTAGTCTAATTATGATTTAAGTTTAAAATGAACAATACAAGTACCGTAAAAAATAAAAAAAGCAGCTAAATAAATAAAGCAAGCATGAATAGAATATCGTCTGACACCTGCTTCGTTTTAGGAACGAATAGATATCCAAACCATAGAGGATAAACATATTTCTTCAACATGGGTAAATTTCGGAGGTTTGTTAGTTCTTCCCCCTTGCCGATAGTGACGCTAGTACTGTTGCCATTACAGATTTTGCCGTAAATGTCCCATCTTGGTCCTTAATCTATGAGTGCGCTAAGGTTAATGTTAAACGAACGTCTTTTTGCACGCTTTTTCCCTACACATCATTCCTACACAATGCTAGCGGCATTGTGTAGGGATGATATGTAGGGAAAAAAGCGTGCAAAAAGACGTTCGTCTGACATTAGCCTAAATACTGGGCTACAGTTGTACAGCAGTAAAGCACCTTGAAGTAAATACGTTTGCTTCAGATGGGAATGGCTTGATTAATTTCATTAAGAATCTTTTAATTTTGAAGTTAATTTCGGGATGTTTCGTGTTTAATGAGATTGTGGCTGTACTTTTAATACTTTAGTATTAGTATGTGATAAAAATATCAACTATAAATATAAGTAGATTACTAGATCTAAAATATGAATATTATATTTCTATTCGATGAGATTTTTTTTTTTTGAGTAAAATCGATTTTTTTTCCATTTTATGTTTAAATTAAAATATCTTTTAACATGTATTAATTAAAAATATATTTTAAAGGCGGATATTGCTTTATAAACAACTTTATAAATTAAACTTTATTTAACTTTATTCAACTTATTCAACTTTTAAAAAAATAAGTTGTGAGTAATTTGGAATGAATGGGAAAAGTAATTGTTATTTATTTTAAAATTCGAAAACTTTTTTCTTTTTTAATTAAATTAGAAATATTAATTTATAGAATATTTGTTTTTCATTTTTTAAATAGATTCGGATTTTAGTATTAATAGAGCGCATGCGTGCTTGGAATGAATAGAATTTCTTCCTCTTTTTCAGACTTTACGGAAGAATTCACGAATAAAACATGTCTTCTAGGAGTACGGAAATTATTTGTAAAACAAGTAATATAACATTAAAAAAAAAAAAAAAGCCAATTCCTACTTAGGTTATCAAAGAAAAATTTAATATAATTTTTAATTAAATTAGAAATATTAATTTATAGAATATTTGTTTTTTCATTTTTTAAATAGATTCTGATTTTAGTATTAATAGAGCACATGCGTGCTTGGAATGAACAGAATTTCTTCCTCTTTTTCAGACTTTCTGGAAGAATTCACGAATAAAACATGTTTTCTAGGAGTACGGAAATTATTTGTAAAACAAGTAATATAACATTTTTAAAAAAAAAAGCCAATTCCTACTTAGGTTATCAAAAAAAAATTTAGTATAATCCCTTAAGCTAATAATAGTTTTTGTTGCATTAAAATATCTCAATTTGTTGATTTTCTATAAGCAAGTAGGTTTACAATGGAAGTCTATGGGAATTTGGAGAAATATAAGAGATATCGCCAAGATGGCGATAAACGTAGCGGTATTTGGCGACAGAGCCCCTATGGTAACCCTTATAGGTATGGATATGTATTAAATGCTGTTCAATAACCAATGGCCGTCATTTTTTCTCCCATATAAAACTAAAATTAATTAATTAAATTTAATTAATGAATTAATATTTGAAAAAAACTGTATTAACATCAAGTGTCATCCAATACAAGTTTAAAAAAGTATTTGAACTTGAGTTGATGAATAATAAGTATTTTATTAGCGATTGAAAATGTGAACAATATATATATAGAAAGAGTGTGAATTAATAATAGGAATTGAAAAAAATGAGGAACAATTTATCGTATATTGACGAGTTGTTCTGACAGTGTGTGTAAATTTAACGAAAAACTCCATTTCTTGTCTAAGTTATTAGGGAAATTTAATGTAAAATTAATGACATTTAATTCAATATTTGACTTACTGTAAAGTTAGCGGATAGATATTCTTCTTCGTTTCTAGCTTGGCGAGATAAAACGAAATATCCTTTAGCTCCACAGGCTGCTAAATTTCCAAGAACTACCGGCAAACTGTAACTAAAGTTAAAATCCTTCGGAAGATTCGGCCAATTAAACATTCCCAGATTATTCAAAAAGTTTGTAAAGTCTGTAAATCCTTTAAGCTCAGAAGATCCTATAAATGCAGAAGAAAGATTTTAAAAGCTTATACAAGACAAATACAGTAAAACCTCCCTAAAGCGACCACCTTCCGTTCCAATAAAAATTGCTCGCTCCAAGAGGTGGTCGCTTAATGGAGGTCATGTTTAAATCTAGATTTTAACTGTTGAAAAAGGTAACAATTAATGTTACTACAATTTATTTTTCACATTAGGAAAAAATATGAAAATTTAAGTATCAAAACAAAAGTTAATTACATAAGTTAATTAGTGCAGAGTTTAAAAAATGAATCCGTTTGCTTTGATTTTACGGTTTTATATTCTATAACTTTTATTTCCAAGTCCTCTCGAAGTTCAGTAAATAAATGCAATTTTTTTTTTTTTTTTTTTGGACGGGAACAAATTATGACGATTTTATTAATTTATCTATTACTTTGTGAGTTTCCTGACAGAATAGTTCAGGGGAGTTTATTGACCATCATCCTTACTTTGTCATCAGAGTTAAATTAATTGCCTTAAAAGGGCACAAAGGGATTTAAACACTTAAAAGTTACCGGAATAAAAAAAAATTCTAAACTTAGTTTAGAAGTTTGTTGAATAATGCGCTCTGCGGAATTATTATTCTAATAAAACCTTCTTCAAGCGACCAGGAAAAAACGGAATTTGTTCCATTTTCTTCAAAGAAATTGGTCGCTCAAGGAGGGAGTTCACCTGGGGTGGTATCTGAATAGAGGTAAAATTAGTATTGAGCCTATGGGAATAAATTTCGTTCCATGAAAAAATGGTCGTTCAGGGAGTTGGTCGCCCAGGGAGGTTTCACTGTAGTTACAATCTGCTAAAACACAGCATTAATATTCAATGTTAATTGGAATTCGTAAAGTCATTTTTCAGTTTTTCACGAATTGTTTATGTAATTTTAGCTTTTTTGTTTTTTCGTATTTCGAAACTAATTTTTTGACATAAGTAAAATAATTCCCATTTCAGTAGCTTTAGTAAATTTCATTTCCGAGATATTTTAATTTTTGCGGTATTTTTTTCGCTTAAATAAGCAAAAATTTTTAAGCATTATTTTTATTATAATTAATTTATTAGCATAATTATTATGCTAATAATAATTATATATAACATCTAATCATCATACAGATATCAATTATACGTAAGACATTAATGCTATAATATTATACATAATTTTATACATAACAATATGTATAATGATATGACACTAATATAGTGATATAACATTATAATGATACATAATGATATATATCATATAACATATATCATATGCCATACATACATCTATATCATATAGCATTTGCATATCATATATTATACATTATATAACATTATATATCATTATATAATTATAAAATAATACAAATTATACATATCGTATGATTATTATTCATTTATATAATCGTATCATTAATTACCATGATTGATTAATAAATAATTATTATTACATTTATGATTATATTTATTATAATCATATAAATATAAATTTTTATCATTTATCAGTCATATTACCATTTATATTAGATGGTTCTAATATATTTATTTAATAAATTTATTTTATCACATTGTATGCGGGGCAAGTAAAAATACGTTTTTGTGGGTTGGGGACAGAAATTATTACTGGTACCGGAAATTTTGTACGGACGAAAAAAGGTGTAATCCAAGCATGCTTGCTTCTTATTGGTTGTGAGCAAGTTTTAATTTACAGTGGCATTTGTGAACGTAAATTTAGTGCTCATTTTCGAGAAATTGCCCTCATACAATGTGTTATAAATTTATTTAATATCCTCTTTATTAAGTTTATTTAAGTTTATTTATTTTATTTAATTGTAAATAATGACTATTAAAACATACTTACTGTAATTTATGCATGAATCATACACTATTTTCATTTTAGCGGATGCACTGTCGTTTTGAGATTCAATATCTTCCAGAATACCTTAATTATAAATAACAGAAGAAGTTCTTTTCACTGTACTTCTTAAGTGTAATAGCAATCTTATAATAAAAGATTCTTAATGCAATATAATTTTAAAGAATTGTTTAGGAGATTTAAACTCATTAAGTTTAGAATAAATGAAACAAATAAAAAGACCTACTAAAGGATTACAATTAATAGAATATATTTTACTTATTCACTGGTATAATAACGTTTTATTAACATTTTTTGCTTCATTCTCATACATTTTATAATAAATATTTCTCATTATTGATAAAAAAATATATATATTGGTTTAAGATTTGCATATATATACTGGGTGTCCCAGAAGTAATGGGAAAAACTTAAGGGGAGGTAGGGGACATCACAAGGATTCAGATTTGCATAGCAGCCCAGGGTCGGAAACGCTTTCCTGGCGCGGTAGTGACGACACAAAACACAAGAAAGACAGGATACGAATAAGAGGAGAAAACATGTTTATTATCCTTAGTACATCAAAAAACTAAGAAGAAAGAACATTAAAGGGACAACGATCGTCATCAAAGTAGGTGTTCAAAATTACGACACCGGGCCGTGATGCATGGAAGCGCATCTGCGGCGTATGGAAGATCTAATGTTCTCTAAAATGTTGGGAGTGCCCCGGACTTCCCCGGCAGCTGCCACGATGCGTGCAACAAGTTCCTCAACACTTTCCAGCATTGTCCCGGCATTTTTGCAGTACTAAGAATAATAAACATGTTTTCTCTCCCTGTTCGTGTCCTTTCTTTCTTGTGTTTTGTACCGTCACTACCGCGACAGGAAAGCGTTTCCGACCCTGGTTTGCTATGCAAATATGAATCCTTGTGTTGTCCCCTATCTCCCCTTAAATTTTGTCCCATTACTTCTGGGACACCCTGTATATATACCGAAGAGCCATTACATTATGACTACCCTCCATCTATAACAATGAGCTCGTCCAGAAACAAAACTACGGCGTGTGCGCGGCTGATATTTGAGCATATAAAGCGCCCATGCATTGTATTTCAAAACATAGCGTGATTAGCGACATAATGGGATAAGCAGCAGATTTATCAGACTTTGTTAAAGGTCAAATCATTATGCTCGGCGACTGGAAACGTCGAAATCGAAAACGGCACATTTGGTGGGCTTTACACATGCAGTCATTGTGAGCACGTACCGCAAGCTGTGTATGGATGGTGAAACGACAGGTCTATGGCGAGCGGTGTGTCGTCCGCGGCGCATTGATACCAGAGGAGAACGAAGATTGTTACGCATTATTCGTAGTGACCGAAGAGTTGCAACAGCCGAAATCACCAACAGCTGCGACAGTGGCGACCCAGACAGTGTTCCTCAACACACAGTGCGGCGTGCACTGTTGCGTATGGGACTACGCAGCCGGCAGCCTAAGCACGTTCCTGCGCTGACAGCACGTCATCGCCAGCAGCGCCTGCAACGGGCCCATGAAAATCGGAATTGGACCATAGAATAATGGAAGAAAGTTACACGGTCCGACAAATCCGTTTCCTGGTCTATCACGTCGACGGGCGCATGCGACGGCGATTTCTAGCAGTAGGCATGGCTCCCGGATGCAAGTTGGTCGGAGACAAGCCTGTGGCGGGGCTATATTATCATGTGCGCGATGTTTTTATGGAGCACATTAGGACCCATAACCCCCATAGAACTGTCCCTGACGTCTGTGCACTACCTGAACATCGTTGCAGACCAGGTTGCCCCATCAATGACAACAATGTTTCCGGAGGGTTATTGCATTTACCACCAGGATAATGCACTATCTCATACGGATCAAATCGTCAAGGAGTAATTCGAGGAGCATTCTAGTGAGTTTCAAGGTCATGTCCTGGCCCCCAATTCGCGCTGCCACTCTACCACTTCGCAATATGCGATAATTCCAGGACCAGTTGGTGAGCGCTTGGTACCAGATACCTCAGACTACCTTATGAACTTTGTCAAGTTGATAACAGGTACGGTGTTGGCGGTTTTGATGGCGAAAGGTGATCCTATGCAGGGTCCCGCCCGCGCTGTTTTTTTTTTTTTTTTAATAACCGGGTTTTTAAAAGTTTCTGGAAAGGAACAAATGATGTATTTGTTAACAGTTTATGGTTCTTTTGTTTTATTTATTCACTTCTTTGAATCTTAGGAAATATATTTGTACTAATTTACTTGCACGTTTAGATTGGGAACCCTATAATTTTAAAACGTTTTAGATTTTAATTTAAAACGTAAATTTAAGCTTTTCAGTAGCTTCAAGAGTATTATATTTACTAAACTTATTATATTTATTAAATTAATAAGAATAGTATATACAAAGAAAATATTTTAATCATAGTTATACATTTGTTATTAATAGCAGTTGACAGGACACTGGTCTGATTTTGATCTGATGAAATGTTCCATCATCTTTGATTTGAGCCAATTAAAATAATGCATGCAATGCCATTAAAGGGACTCTTCACTCACTTGAAAACACATGCTCCGTCATGTTAATCTTATGAGCAGGTTATTTTCGAATTTCTCGTTTCAATTTGTATATTTTTAAACGATTTTGTTTGCATAGGATAGCTGAGGTCGATTTCTAATATGGCTATTTTTTACTTTTTCGATTTTGGTTGCAGATATTTTAAATAAAAGTACTTTCACTTTCGAAACCTGTTCCGAAAGTGAAAATACCTTTATTAAAAAAATCTGCAACCGAAATCGAAAAAGTAAAAAAAATAGCCATATTAGAGATCGACCTCAGCTATCCTATGCAAAAAATAATCGGTTAAAAATATTCAAATTGAAACGAGAAATTCGAAAATAACCTGCCCATAGGATTAACATTGCGGAGCGTGTGTTTTCAAGTGACTGAAGAGTCCCCTTAACATTAACCAATCAGAGAGCTGATTTGGAATATTAAATACGAGTAATAACAATGAGCAGTGATGATAATCCTTCTACAGATTGCATCATTTTTTAATTGTTTTTTATTGAATAGTGAATGCAAAATGTAAATATTTAAAACTAAAACTTAACAAATGATCATTTGCAATATTTAGTCTTATTACATCAGCCTATTAAAAATTAAAGTAATCTACATTGTGACATATATGTATTTCATATTTATAATTATTTATAATAGATGATACTAATTTAAAAATAAATTAAAATAACAATACCCTATTAAGGGTGGTTGTGCACAGCTACTGTTTTAATTCAAAAAGAAATGCATTTAGGCTAAGGCAAAATGGAGGTCACATTGTAATATTAAGTGAAGTTTTTGAATAGGAATAATTTCTTCTAAATGAATTGTAATAAAAACTAAAAATTTAACCATACGAGGGTTGCCTTTTATGTTTTTACAAACGACCAATAGAAGGCGCTGCTGAAATTTGTCTTCAGGATATTCATAAAATTCACATTTTTTTATCTTGGAATCAGTGGCATCTTAGAAAGTCTGCGTATTTTGTTTACAGTGAGTGTTAAAAATAAATAAGTGAGTGAAAAAATGGAAATCACTCGTGAAGGTTTCCGTTGAATGATTTTCTTATGATTTTAAGAAAGGCCTCACTCGACAAGAATGCTTAGTATCGTTTTGTGAAACTTTTGGTAATGAAGCACCATCAGAAAAGACTGTGTATAATTGGTTTTCAGAATTTCGTCGTGGTCGTGCGTCCGTCAGTGATGAATCTCGTGAAGGAGGACCAAATGGGCAGTGATTCCAAGCAACATCGATGCTGTGCTCAAGATGTTTGAAGAAGATCGGCATGTCACGTATTTTGAGATAGAAGCATCACTTGGCGTATCACAGACTGCAATACATTCAATTTTGCAAGAATATTTAGCTGTTAAAAAAATTCTTTCCAGATGGATTCCACACAATTTGATAGAAGCTAAAAAAGAGGCTCGTGCAAACTGGTGAAAGGAAATGCTAAAAAACTTCAAATTTGGAACTGCAAAATCAGTATACATCATCGTTACAGGTGACGAAACTTAGATATATTCGTATGAGCCTGAAACTAAACAACAAATGGCAACAACGGCAACAACAAAAATTCCTGTAACAGACGCTGCTACAGGAATTTTTGTTGTTGCCGTTACATAAAAAGTTCTAGGAAACCCAGTTTCCTAGAAAAACTTTAGTAACTGTACATCAATTAAGATTCCTTTAAAGAATGCTGCATACAGGAATGGGATGAATTTATGGGATTATTTAGGGGATGAATTTACAGCATATTTTAAAATTACAATGTGTTCGCAAGATAGAAAATACCCAATGGCAACATTAATGATTGCTTAGAAACTTAGACGTTTCAACATTCAAATAAGGATTCATTGAAAAATTAATGTAGTTTAGCATAAAAGTTAAAAAAGAGGGTTAAAAATATCATAACTTTTAAATCTGTACAATAAAAAGTAGATTTGTGAAAAAGTTTCTCTGTCCTTTATTAAGGCTATTCTCAAATACAAAGGCGGTATTTTCTGACGAATTTTCTGAATTCATTTATTTTCGGAAACGCATAAGATTAGCATGTATTCTTATTCAGAAATAATGTAATCGAATAGTGTTATCGACCTTTTGATAAAGGTAATATATCTTTGAGAAAATACTGTTAAAGTTAGCGTTTTGAATCGAATTTCCGGAAGCGATAGCACGGGAAAGGAGAAAAAACGGCAGTTACGTGACAAGAATCTCTTATATCTCGATAAGTCAGTTATTTATCAAGAATGGAACACGCTATTCAATTCCAAATCTCTTCAATAGTCAAGCCTGTCTATTTTATGCCTTTACAGTTAAAAATTAGCCAGAAAATGTGTCAAAGTTTCGCGTTGTTAAGCAGTAAACTTGAGAACCGCCTTAAGGTATATTTCCGAAGATTATGTTAACAAAAGTTCATTATCGCTATTATTATATTTACAAAACATATTACCTTCCCTTACACCTCTTGAGAACAGTTCCGGTCTGGCTCCACTATCTAGAAAAGAATGCAAGCCTGATTTCGGCTTGGCACGAGCCTGCTGAAAAAATTAAGCCCGGGCTTAGACACCATGTAACTGTCCAATGCCAATCTCTACGTTGGACATGTTACATTTCTGTATTGATGTTGTCAAATTAGTATCGGTTCGTTACGCATATTTATACTTATTCTCGCAAAAGTCATATTCATTGAAAATGGCACATGTTTTATCGTGTACGTTTAAATTTTTATATCGAGCCGCCTTGCCCGCTAAATTTTTTTATCGGGCCGGGCCGGCCCGAGAGTCTCGTTCAATTTTTTTGCCGGCCCGGCTAGTTGAAAAAGTTGTCCTAATTCTGCCAGCCCGGCCCGTCTGAAAGTTCGCCTCCCGGATCTGTGCAGACCTCTAGGCAGTGGTGGCACATACACTTTGTCTTTTACAAAGCCCCACAAGAGAAAGTCACATGGAGAAAAAGGTCATATCTTTTTCACATTCTCGCTACTAACACGTGGCCACCCTGTGATTTTTGCCTTTACATAGACAGACTGTTTCTTCAAATTGGTGATACCACTTTCGAATGCTTTTGTCAGTCGGACTATCTTTTCCAAATCGTCTATGAAACGCACGTTAAATCAAAATTGCAGATTTCGATTTCGCATACTGCAAGACGCTTTCTCTTCCTGGGACTCCATTTTTCGTTCTAGCGATCACAGCGCCACCATGCATTCCGAACTAAACACAGGCCGCTTAACAGTGTTGTCACTCTGAGGGGCTTCCGCGCTGTCATCAACTTTATACCCAGTCTATTGATGAATGTCTTGTAAATAATGAGCCATTGGGATTAGAAAGCCTAGCTGTAGTATAAATACTACGTAATAAGATTTTAATATAAATAAAAGTTTAAGAAATATAAGAAACCTTTTGAAAAAGGTGGTATTAAAAACACAGGTCACGGGGAAAAAAAACTATTTGAGTAGTTCTTTTCTTTAAATTTTTTCTGGTAAGTGTTTGTTTATAATTGACTTTATTCTAATGTGTTAAAATACCGTACATCATTTAGAATAACCCTGCATTTAGCGAGAGAGATGTAATCAGACTTATACTCATAATTTCTAAAATGAAAATAATAATCATTCGAAATTCAAATTTTCAATATTTATGAAATGTTTCAAAGCATTGAAGAGTAACATTGCAGTTTTTGAAAATAGTAAAAAACTAGAATTTTATCTTAAAAAACAATGACAGCAAATAAATAAACTAATAACTAACAATAATTAGTTTGAAAAAAATTATAAATTTCAACAAATATATATTTATTGAAGCAAACATTTATTTTCATAAGTTAAACAAAGCAAAGTCAAGTTATTAAGTTTTCCAGTTAGATTTAGTAATTATGTAAGACTGTGCATATAAGTAATCGATATAAACAAACTTCTTTGGTATATTGATTTTAGTTTGAGAAATCTGTCATTACCTTTTATTTTATTCAGCATCGGAGATCTATGTTCCAGTACCACATATGCTTTTTCTTCAGAACTAAACCTTTGTTTATAACCACCGCACAAAAAAGAATCGAAGTTCTCACACGGATCAACTGTCGAATCCATATTTCTAAGAAAGGTGTTAGCTAAAAAGTAAGTAAAAATTTGAGAAATGATAAAATTGATAATAATTTTTGGTCACTACAATGCAAAGTATGCAAGCTACTTATGAATGAATAGATATTGAAAAATTTATGAATGAGCACATATTGTTTATTTTAGACGAAACAGCAAAAGAGAAAAAAAAAAAACTGGCGATAAATCACAATTAAATAATAACACTTTGTATGAATCACCATAAACCATAAAACACTTTTTAAAAAATTCGTTTATTTCTTTTTATTTCCTTTACAGTCATTCATGGTAACTTTGATCCGCATTTTCTCAATTTTCATATGCCACACTCCTATTTTAAGAATATTGTTGTAACTAGGGGCATAAAAGGGAAGAAATGATCCTAAACTATTATATGACTATAAAAAATTAAGGAATAATAATGATAAAAGCAATAAAAAATGAATTTTTAACCCGGTTCAAAGTTACCCAGCCATTTAGGGTAACTTTGCACCATATGATAAATATTATCTAAAATAATTCATAAAAAAAAGTATTAGAGTTAGGACAACTTTGAACCCCCAAAAATGTTTTCAGATATGTAAAGACTCCGAATTTACATTTCCCAACATCACAAGATTTGTATAATTTATGATATTACAACAAAAAATTGGCACAAGAAAAGTGGAAGAAGAGAACCATGAATATTTAGGAAAAAAACCTGTTTATTGTTCATATAAAACATACAAATGCAGCGAAAACAATTTTCAATGTTTTAACTCAATAATACATCCATAGTTACAGTAATACAAACTGTACTAGTATTATTCAAACAAGAATAGAAAATGTCGAATGTGTGAAATGTCAAATTTAAGTTAGCTCCGCTCCTAATAACGCCTTTAAATGAACTTTATGTATTTTACACATATTTGTGAAAGTATTTACATGTTATATCTAATGCACTCTTTCGGCATTTATATAAAATATACGTGCAAATATGGGAAATTTTTGGCAGTAGCACCTATAATCAGTAAATTATAAACATCAGTATAACTTTGAGCCGGCTCAAAGTTACCCTAAAAATGTGGTAAAATGTCAGTACCGTCTTAAATTACATTTTATTAACTATTAATAAATAAATAATCACAAAATATTAACACATTTACAACATTTAGATAAAAATATGTCTGATAAATGAGTATAATGTTACTTACTATGAAAATTTAATAGATTTACAACAACTTCAAAACAGCATTCAAAATTAACTTGAAAACGGTACTTCACAAAAATAGTTAGATGATGCAATTAATTGCACATAATGTTGCTAATTTATTTTCTAAAATAAAGAGTAGAAATCCCAGTTTAGAACCTTGCCAACAGAGCACAGCTCTGGAGTTTATTTAGTCTTTTGGAGTCAAAAATATTGATAATTAGGAGGTGGTGCAAAGTTATACCGCATGGTTCAAAGTTACCCTGAATGGCTGTACTCTTTTCTTCTCTGCTAACTTTTTTTTTTATAATTTTAGCAACATTTTCCTCTTCTGTATGTACTCCTCGGTGATTGGTGCTTATCTTTCAGCTAGCGCCACCTGTCGCATTCTTTGTAAGCTCTCCTCTCTGCACTTACTGTTCATTTGTGACCTTGTCCCCTTACCTACACGTGATTACTTTGGCCGATGACGGGCTGTTAAGATTTCCACCCCAAAACGCGTCTTACGTGTTCTTTTGCTTTACATTGATTCATACAAAGTGTTATTATTTAATTGTTTATTTTAGTTAGTTTAACAAGAGTTTAGTGATACAGGCTGTTCTACAATGTTCTGATGGTTTTTAAAATCGAATCGCAAGGAAACAATGAAAGCTATTAAAGTTATTTTTTCTGGTGACTAATGCTTGCAACCAGGAATTTTTCTAGAATTCTTCATTGTTTAAATGTCTAATGTAATCAAGCCTCAAGTTAAATATTTTAATTTAGCCGGTAAATGAATATTCGTTTACCAGTTCCTTGAAATGGTCATTTACTAGAAAACTGAAAAAAAAAAGAAAAAAAAAGGAGACACCCATTAAAGTTATTCTTCCAGAAGTTTAATGCTTGCAATCAGAAATTTCTTTAGAATTCTTCATTGTTTTAATATCTAATGCAATCGAGTCTCACATTGAATATTTTAATTTCCCGCGGTACATGAATATTCTTTTACCAGTCCAACTGATGCAATGGTTTGAACTAGTCAGTTACTAGAGAACTGAATAGCAAAGAAAGGGTTGCATCTATTAAAGTTACTTTTCCAGAAAACTAATTCTGGCAATTGAGAATTTCTTTAAAATTCTTTATTGTTTTAATATCTAATGCAATTTAGCCTCAAGTTAAATATTTTAATTTAGGCGGTAAGTGAATATTCGTTTACTAGTTTCTGCAACTGCTGCAGTTGCCTGAACTGGCCAGTTACTAGAAAATTGAATAAGCAAAGAAAGAGACATCTATTAAAATAATTCTTCCAGAAGACTAATGCATGCAATCAGGAATTTCTTTAGAATGCTTCCTTGTTTTAATATCGCATGTTCTCTAGTCAAAAGTTGAATATCTTGATTTCCGACGGTAACTGAATATTTGTTTACCAGTTGTTGCGATTGTTTGAACTATTCAGATATTAAAGAATTGAATAGCAAAGAAACATAGACATCTGTTAAAGTTATTCTTCCAGGAAACTAATGTGTGCACTCCGGAATTTCAATAGAAGTCTTCATTGTTTTAATATATAATGTTCTCTAGTCTAAAGTTGAATATCTAAATTTCCAGTGGCAACTGAATTTTGTTTGCTAGCTGTTGCAATTACTGCAGTTTTTTAAACTTGCAACTTGCTGCAACTCTTGAGATGCTAGTTTGAACTTTCACTTGCTACAATGTATGCAACTGGTAAACGAAATTAATTTCCCGCGGAAGCCGTTTCCTCCTACAAAACTCCATAAAATGAGCAGATTATATATCCAAATGATTTTTCAACAAGAAAATTTTTTAGAAAGGCGAACTGCGACAGCAAGCTTTACATATTGGCAGTCTATATATGAATTATGTGAATTGCTACATAACCAGTGGCAATAAAACCACAAATTTTCTGTAACAGTTAAAGAAATTTACATTAACAGCATATTTAAAGGGAAAAAATGAATACCGATAAATGTTAAAAAAATATATTGAAAAGCTAACTAAATAATTCAAATGAAAAATTAACCATTTGTTAATTTACGGAATCGAAATAATGATCGCATATTCTTTTAATTTTGACGAAGGTACATTAGGAAAATAGTATAGAGAAAAAATCCAAACGATGGTTATTGCTTTAATAACTGCAAGAAAAACAGAGGTATCGTTTTAATTGTAAAAAGTATTTTAGAAAAGTAAGTGGTTTATTATGTGTAATAAAAGTGATGAGCTCATTAATATAGAAACTTTTAAAAGTTAAATAGAAACACAGACATTCTATTATATGCTTAAGTTTTATTACTTGTTTAAACATGTAAAAAAGCATAATCATCCAAATTTTCATCAGTTTTGAACAATTAATTAGGGAGATATAAGTTATTGAAAAATGAGCCAATTAGTTTTAAAGTAAAACGTCCATTATTGAGTCGTAAGTCGAAAAATGATTTATGTATTTTTTTTTCTTTCTTTGGTACTTTGTAAAAATCCAAAAGTAACGGACATAATCCATATTTTGAATTAAACAGTTCTTGAAATGATAGATATTAATAATCAATACGATGATTTATGTTTTCCGCCATTGTATTTATTCTAAGTACAGCAAATTAACGATATATTTCTGCATTTCCTGTTAATAAGTCTCTCATTAACAAAGAATTGTTATATGGTTATTCAATAATTTCATTGTAATTTAAAGTCGCAATATCGTCATCCCAATCTTCTAAACTAATTTCTCAAAACTGAGACAGACCCCGACGTTTTAACGCGTTTTTTAGCGTGTTATTACTTTTTCTTGTTATAAGATACATCAAAGAAAAATTTTATTTAGGTTAACTATATCATGACAAATCTAATGAAATGTACTAAATGAAAGGAATGTAGGGATTTGTATTGAGATTTTCAAAGCTCGTATAAACATAATTATGGCTACAGTATAATAATAAATAATACATTTGTCTGATGGTCATTTCGAGTCCTTCTTATGATTTTATCATAGAAGATTTAGAGAAGTAAACAAACATTAGCTTGGTGATAATGGCTGTCTGGATAAGCTTTTTCAAAAATTTTCTTGACTAATTAAATTTTGTTGGCATTTTATTATTTTGTTGCCACTATCTTCTGTTATAAAGGCACTCTAGATAATAGGATTCAGATTTAAGAGGAGCACTCAGCCATTTCTTGAATAATAATAATAATAATAATAATAGTAATAATAAAGAAGGTTGTGACCCATAGTAGAATTGTAAAAATTGTTACCCATGATCCGAACTTATTTTATCAGTAGAGTTCTGGATCACTTTTTTAGATTTTCTCTTAAGGATATTTTACAATTTACTAAATATTTAAATCCTCCAGTTAGGTTAACTTACCATGCCAAACACAGGCTCTTGAATCGCATACTGGAATGCATTTCTCATCAATCCTTTTTTCTAAAGAAAGAGAAATAGCAAGTGAGTTGTGCAAAGTCTAATTTTAAGATTATACACTCAGAGAAACAAAATTCACTTTCAACTAAAAAATTTCAACTAAAATATATATATATATATATATAGCAAATTGCTCGCATAATACTTGAAATACGCCAAGTAATATTTGTATGTCTAATTTTTATTAGAAGAAATTATACTTTTAGGAATAATTCAAAAATTACTAATTAAGCCACAGTTTGACTAAGTTTCATTATTACACTGCGTTAGGCAGAAATGTGACTTGAATTAATAAGAACTAAAACTAATTCTAAAGAAACGCTAATTTAGGAAGTATTTTGAAGCTTTTATGCTCATTTCAGTATTCAGAAGTTTTGAATTTTTTTATAAACAGTTCTTAGTACGCATCATATATATTAAAGCGTAAACCTGATTTTGTACAATCAGACTCAAATATTCACGCACTTGCACATGCGGGAAATTAAATTTACTAGATCTTCCATTTAGAGAAAAGGTAGAGCAGGTTTGGTTAGCAGGGTGGTCTAAAGCACCAGTTTAAAGCTCTGAACTTTTGTAGACGAAGCAGGTTCAAGGCCAACGCCCGCCAAAATGATTTCTGTACCATTTTTGGCGATAATTCATTTCCATAATGACATATTTTATTAAGAGAAGAAGTTATATGATTTTGATTTTATTATTATTTGAATGGTTTATTATTAAATAAAATTTAACACTAAAAAATATTTTGAAAAAATTATTTTATATTTAAAATATTTAACCTAAAATATTTTGCATGTAATTATCAACTAAATAAATTGAGCTGATCTACAACTCTTGTTTAAATTTTTTAACATTTATTAAGAATATATAGGTGTGTGAGTCAGAAGGAAAAGTTTGCCATTCTTTTCCGTAAAAATAAATAAACAAAACGGAAAGAAAGGAAAATATTCATATAAGAACGATAAAATAAATTATATTGATTTCCATGGTTTAATATTTAAAAAAGGAAGAAAAAAGTAAAATAAAATTCAAGTAATAAAAAATATATATTATAAATCGTTAGTTGCCTCAAGTTTCAAAATTAGGCTTTTAGAGAATCAGACTGATATAAATAAAATACATGGCAGCTTTTAAAGGTCCTGTAGTTTAAAAAATATAAATAAAAATAGATAATGTTATTTTTTTCAACAAAATAAATGAGACTGTAGTAAGTAAAAGTAAATGCTCTGCCCAGTATTTTTTGGTAAATTTCTGATAAAAGGCAAGCATAATTGGTTGTAAATTATAAACTTAAAGTTCTTTCACTTCATTCAATATGTTAGACTGACAGCACCCTCTAGCTCGCCTTCAAGAAATGGGAATCACTTATGCAATATAAAAATTTGTCACGATTTCAATAATTAATTTAAAAGCAACTGATTAAAAATTCAAGAATTTTTCTAATGAAACATTCAAGTTATATACCGTCAAATCATCACGGGTACTATCTAGTTTACATCTTAAAATTAGCCATCATGTCAAATTCCAAGCTTCTTGTCTATCGGTCTACCAGCACTCTAGTGGTAGTGGCACTAACAGAAAATACATATGTTGAAACAGAGACTCACCTTTAATTTACCAACATTAATTTTACAATCGGTTTGGCATTTCTCAATATTCCATAGAAAAGGTAATTTAGGAAATTTTTAAAGGCTTTTTTAGAACGTTTGTTGTTTCTGCCAACCTCAGGTGGTCATGGCACTGGCATAAAATATAGCCTATGTGGGATCAGAGACTGTCACCACTGATTCGCAACCATTACTTTTGTAATCAGTTTATTATTTCCTGAGATTGCGCAGAAATCGCAATTTAGGACTTTTAGTACGCTTTTCACTCCTTCCCTTCGCTTTACCTCTTTTAAATTTTGAATTTATTTTCGACAGTTCTTAGAGGGAATTTATATTTTATACGTAACAACCAAGCCATATTTATAGTTTCTAGCCTCTTCAGTATCACAGAGATCGCAATTTTAGAACGTTCTTATCTGCTGCTCCCCCCAGGTGGCAGTGACACCGACATGAAATAGAGCCTATGTTGGAGCAAGGCCTGTCAGCATCAATTTCTAACCATTACTTTTGAAATCCGTTTTGGTATGTCATGAGATGGCGTAGAAATCGCAATTTGGAACGTTTTTAGAACGCTTTTTGCCCATTTTCACCTCTTTTAAATTTAAGATTTTTTAGGAAATGTTCATAGAGATCATTTATACCTAATAAGTAACTACCATGCACACTTTCATGGATCTAGTCTATTCAGTAACACAAATATCGCAATTTAGAACGGTTTTTTCGCCTACTCCCCTTTGAAGTAGTGGCACCGGCATAAAATATAGCCTATCTTGGAGCAAGGGCTGTCGCCCTCATTTTCACGCGATTATTTTTGAAATCAGTTTGGTACTTCCAGAGATTGCGTAGAAATCGCCTTGTTAGAACGTTTTTTAGAACGCTTTTCGTGCATTATCACCCTTTGTAAATTTTGAATTTTTTAAGAAATGTTCTTAGAGATCATTTATATCTTAAAAATAACTACCGCACCAAATTTCATGTTTCTAGGCCATTCAAAAACACAAAAATCGCATTTTTAGAAAGTTTCTTGCTCCTGCATCCCGTTTGGGTTAATGGTATGGATATAAGATATTACCTATGTTCAAACAGGGACTAATACAATCATTTTGATACCATTACTTTTGAAATCGGTTCGGTAGCTCTAGAGGTTGCGTAGAAATCGCCATTTAGAACGTTTTTTAGAACGCATTATCACCCTTTGTAAATTTCGAATTTTTTAAGACATGTTCTTAGAGATCATTTATATCTTATAAGTAACTACCATTCCAAATTTCATGTTTCTAGGCCCTTCAGTTACACAAAAATGGCATTTTTAGAACGTTTTTTGCTCCTACACCCCCTTTGTGGTAGTAGCACCGACTTGAAATACATCGTATGTTGGAGCAAGGGCTGTCACCATCATTTTCGCACTATTATTTTTGAAATTGGTTCGGTACTTCCTGAGATTGCCTAGAAATCGTCATTTAGAACTCTTTTTGCGCATTTTCACCCCTTTTACATTTCGAATTTTTTAACAAATGTTGTTAGAGATCATTTATCTACCTTATATATATATAATCCTAATGAAACGAATTTATGAAACGAGTTTATGAAAAGATTTTATGAAACGACTTTTTGAAACCATTTTATTAAACGACTGATTATGGAATATTATGCGGTTGAAATTAACTACAAAAATCCGTATTGATCTGCAGATTTAAAAACTGGTATTAGAATTTCAAAATTTGAATTAGTTTTCCGTTACTTTTTTTCCTAACTCAAGTTACTTGAACAATCTTTTGTCAAATCGGAAGATTCTGATAGAGAAATCAAGAACTCGGTATTTTTATGTTAGCGGGACGCAGGTGATAAATCGCCAAAACATTTTTCCCGTCGCATTTTTTTTTTTTTTTTTTTTGTATTTCACTAATTTCATTTAAAATATAATCCTTTCATCCATTTTATTTAAAATACAAAACTTTCATTTAAAACTGAAACATTTAAAATTCATGACTATCACTTCTTTCTTTTTTTTTTTTTAATGAAACGAAAAGAAACATATTAGGCACAGATGTCATATACTCACCGGGGTATCTAATTGGCGCCAAAATGACGTTATTTTGCTTGAAATGGTAACCCGGCTATTGTTGTTTATTTATTAATAAATGTTTATTTACTTTTATTTTCTTTTTTAAAATTATATAAATTGTTTTGTTCTATAATTATTAATTAATTTTTATTTATTTATTGTTATTTCATTTTAAAAAATATAGAAAATAATTAAAAATACATACGTAACTGGTATTCGAAAACGAGGTTTTCGCCAAATTGTCGTAAAAAAAATCACGCAAAACCCGGCTGAGTATATGACATCTGTGCCAAATATTATATAATGCAACGAACCATGACATTTAATTTCAACTTCAAAGCAATGTTTTAATTTACCACTCGAAAAATAAAAAACATGCTAACTGGCGAGTTAAAAAAAAAAGCTATTGGCGAGATTTGCACTCGGTTAACATAAAAGTACCAAGAATTCTTTGCGATCATGGCAACTTTTGTGTAGTTTTATTCGAATTTTTTTTTTTTTTTTTTTTTTTAATCAAAATGGAAACTTTTCATAAGAAAATCGAAGGGATCAGCCCGTAATTGTTTATGGCAGTTACACGACTTGAACTGTTATAATATAGATGGCATGATGGCGATGAAATAATATTGGCGACTTATCACCTGTGCCTGGCTAACATTAAAATACCAAAATTGCACATGGAATATAAAAAGCGAAGTGGTCCGCCCGGAACTATTGATGATAGTCATATGACATAGGCTATTATTATAGTTATTGTTTTCAATTATAAAAACAACGTAAAGAATAATATTTCCTTAAGATAAAAAAATTATTTACCCGTGACTATTAAATTCGGATTTTTTTTTTTTAATTGCTATTAAATGAGTACGTGTTAAAAGCAGGAAAATATTGAAAATTGTATTTACACGTGAATATTAAAAGAGAAAGGAAACTTTAAAATAATAAATACATTCATATGCGTTTAAAGCAGTAAATTGTAGTAATTATGTCACATTTAAAGTGGCCAAATAATAATACTGCCAAACAATTTAAATATATCTATGCGGGACATTAATTTCATATTCAGGTATGAGAGCGCTCCGACACGAATGACCTATTAGTACCACTAAATTTTTATAGTATTCTTTATTTTATTAAATCTTAGAAATTCTGTCATTAAATAATGCGAGAAATACTATGCCGTCCGACATTTTTAGGATTAAAACATATGGATAGTATAGTAAAGGTAAGGTTTATTTAATTTTAACCTTTTATTCTTGGTAGAATTTGTATGTTACGATTATGAGTTAAATAGCTATGATACACGTAATTATTGGCATTAAAAAATAAAACATGATATGTAATCATTGAAATAAAGAGTTTTTTTTATGCCTGATATGAAGTTTATAGATAAAACTGCTTTAATATATATATTTTTAATGTTCATAGTATCACTTATATAATATAAAATTGAATATATTTTAAAGAGATAAATAACTACTTTTTCATTAAAAATGTTTTTCAAACAATAAGAATAGTACATAGCAGTCATTTTATTTTATATTTCTTTCTTTTTTTCTATTTCCGAGATCAAATTTTTCCTATAAAATATACGAAATCTATTTAGCTCATATTCCCAAAATACAATATATACAGGAATACAAATTTTAAATTAAATATGGCTTATCATATAATTTTCATGATTAAGTTAAGGAATATGTTTAAAAGAAAAATATAAACATATTCCACTTTTGGTGGAAAAATTAAAATTATTTTAGAACAATAGGGTTCTGAAAAATAGCACTAAAAAGATAAGATTTTATATTTAAAACAAAAATTAAAACGAAATCACACATTGTTAATCATATAACATCCACCTATTATACAGTTATTAATAAAACTTTAAAAGTAACTAAAATGCAGTAAACAAGAACGTTTGATTAGATTTAAATTCATTAGCAATGAATTCTGATAACTAAATATTTCAAATTTGAGTTACCCACGAAAAAAAAAAAACGAACATAACGTATATCATGGGAATTATTAAAATACTAAATGGGTATCTGAAAAGAAAAAAATAACATTAACTGATTAAGATTTCGCTTAATTACTTGCCTTTATGGGCATTTTAAAATTATCATATATTTATAGGGCATACAATGAAAGAAAACAGTAGAGATAAGATTGTAATAAAATATTTTGGTTTTTTCTGTAAGTCATTTAATTTAATTCATGTATAACTTTAACTGAATTTTTCCTTAAAAGTCCAATTACTGTTACAAACTATAAATTAAATAAATATTGCTAATAAAGTATTTTATTCCAATCTTTACCACGCTTGTATCTATTTTCATTGCATGCTGTAAAAGATGTGATTCTTTTAAAATGTACATAAAAGCAAAATAAAAAAAGAATTGACTCCATAAAAAATTAACATTCACTCCTATGAAAGAGTGACTATTCACTTCTACCAGGAGTGAAAAAATGTACTACTTTAGCAAGAGTGAATAGTCATTCCTCCGAAAGAGTGATTATCCACCCCTTTTTAAAGTGAATATTCATTTCCCAGGAGTGACCATTCACTCTTTCAAAGAGGCAAAAATTTCACTTTTGCTCTGAGTGAATAGTCACGCTAAAGAGGTTGGGCATATTTTGACTCTGCGATAGAGTGACTGTTCACTCCGGAGGAATGAATAGTCATATTTTTAATTTAGAGTGTAAGGCCAAGCGATACGGTGGATGGGATAACAGATCACATCCTAGCTACAGTTAATATTTATGGGCGATTAAATTTGTGTATATTTTGGCGTAGAGATCCTACATAATGGAGAAATTGGACATTGTCGAAATAACCATCATTTTTGTTTTGAAACAGATGGATCGCCAAGAATGCAATATATCTGCACCAGCGTCTAACACTTTTATTCTATTAAAATCATGCAAATTAATTTTATATGACTTCAAAGAGTCACGTAGAACATAAATATGGGTGCATTTCCACTTCCGTTAACAAGAATTAGATAATGCATTTTCTAATGAACGTTTAATCGAAGAACGGCTCTCAACATCAAGTGGTAAAAAAATTTATTTATTAAGTTCAGAGAAAGAAAAAAAATTCTTCTTAACAGTTACGGCTTTACTGCAATAAAATGCGTTTCATCACTGTATTTTCATCTCTTTCACCATTTTTGTGATATCAATGAGTTGAGTGAAAGCAAAAAGTATCAAATCTGCGCTTTTTTGTAAACTTAAGCTTTATTTTGATCAGATACAAAAATTAAAATAAATTCAAATGTTGAAAAAATTTCCAGATATCTCTAAACCTCAAACATGTCAAAGAAATTTAAGAAATTTGAATGAAGCACTTTTTACAATGTAGAAAACTAAACTCAATAAAGAATGTTATGAACAGATGAAGCTTCCTCCAAAAGACAAATTTAAAAGCCTTCAAAATCCTTATTTAAATACAAATTTAAGTTATGTTGCTTGTGTGTTTTCTGCAGCAAAGATACCTGACAAGGAATCAAAAGGAGGGAATATATAAAACATTATTTTAGAGGGATTTTGCGTCTGTCAATAAACTGAACTGTGTTAACTGTATTAACTGCCAGTGTTAACTAATTTTCGAAAATTTTGTCAGTTATGGAGATTCTGAAATAAACGATTCAATTGATCGTTAGATTCCGTGGAAGAACTCGAAAAACATGACATCTATAAAATCTGACCACACTGAGAGAACTTCACTGAAACTTTCCGCTAACGAATGTCTGCATTTGATCTTTCTGACACGCCCATATTACAGGGTTCGTAAGCATCAAGGATTCCAAGGGATTTTAGGTGCTTTAGCATCAGAAATTTCGTAAAGTACACTGTTAAAAATTTCCGCTTAACGTTGACCAATAAAGGGAGTAAACCAATAAATGGAGTAAAGTAATGATAATTACCAAAATATGGTACTTCTTAATTTTCAAAAACTCCATTTCATGGTGTAATCCTGGACTTTATGCTGAATTACACCACATTTTGGTAATAAGTTGAACCAAGAATTGGAACTACTTATCAGCCAATCAGAACAGCATGACTTTGTTTTCGCCGCTATTATAAGATAAGCGAAACGACCGCATTTCGACCGCTATTGGATGATTAAACAAAACGGATATAAAAGTGATTATTTACGGAATTTAAAGGTATGTCTTATTTAATTTTAATCTTTCATTCCCGTATCTTATGAATAAGAGTTATAATTTTCATGTTTTATAGAAAAAGATTGATTTAGTTTTCCTGAATTCACAAGCAATTGTCTGTTATATTCGTTCTTTATGTAACGGTTTGAAAAAGAAAAAATTAATCACGACTTCATTCGTTTTGTCTTTTTGAATAAAAAATATGAGTGTAAAAATTTCATTCTTTCTATTCAATAGTGAGATGTGAAATATTTTAATTCGCCGGAGATCGAAAGCAAAAACAAAACGTGAAGTTCTGTCTTAGTTTTAAAATGCTGACACCGAGACCGAGACATGTTGATTCATGGCTGAATTCATAGTAATAGGTGTAAACATTAATTTGCCGTGATTTGAGATTCTATTTATTTATATTGGAATTTTTGGGTTCCTGATTATAAACACTAACAGTAAATGAATTAGTATTTATAATTATTAACATTTTGGAGTGAAACATGATATTTAATGATTCTGATAATAAGAAAAGGTTTCAGATTGAAAAATGGTATACTATACTGGGAAAATTTCTGCATACATGTTACAGGTTTTAAATTAAGAGATGAAACTTTTGAAAGATTTTCTTTTTATTACTAATGTTCTAAATTATTATTTAAAATCCTAAATCTTCATACCCAATGTTTCACCTTCATTTATCATTTACCCAATTTCTAAAATTGATAGGAATTTCTTACATCTTATGGCAAAATGTTTGAACCACTGGTAATCTAATAATGCATTTATTAATGTGTTGCAGTTTATATTGTTGTTTAACAGTATAATTATAAAATACTAATTATCATTTTTAATGTTTTTGAAATTGCTATATTCTTTTTTTTTTTTTAATTGTATGCACGCATTTTTCTGTAGTTTATGATTTTAAATTTTCAAGATTGAGTAATATCAAAACATTTAATAAGCGAAATTTTGTATCAGTTATTAAATTTCCTTTTATCGGAAACGCATTTTATACGTTTATGGTACAAGTAATTATTGGCACTAAAAAAGGAAACATGATATTTAAGCATTTAAATAAAATATTTATGCCGATATAAAGTTTATGTATAAAACTACTTTAGCATATTTTAAGTTTATATTTGCATTTTATTTATATAATATAGGATTGAATATTTATTAAACAGATTAATAACTACTTTTTACATTCAAAATGTTTTATGCAGTGATTTATTTTCTTTTAATATTCTTTTCTTTTTATATTTCCTAGATCAATCTTTTCTTATAAAATATATAAAATGTATTTAGCTTATATTTATAAAATACAATGTATACGGGAATAAAAAATTAAAACTAAATGGCTTATCGTGTCGTTCAATAAATAAGAATAATTAAGGAATATGTTTAAAAAAATTACATACATATTCCGTAGAATTTAAAAATTTAGACTCCATGTTGATGTTCACATTTAATAAAAAAATTACAAATCACCACACATATAAAATAGGATTTATATTTACTCTTTCTCTGATTGATTTTTGTTTAAAGATTGCTTGCATGCGTCATACAAAATCAATTTTATAGGCTTTATAGCTTTATTTATCAAATTATAATGCATTTCAGTTACCTCAGTTTGATAAGTTTATATATATATATATATGTACATATAAAGCTCCATAACATCATCATATCTCTTTTCTTATGTATTTTAATATGTAAATTATAGTGTAAAATATTTAAAATATCAATGGCGCTATCGTATAATTTAACTATATTAAAATTTCCTAAATAAACCTAGGTTTCTGATCTTGAAAATTATCTTTCAACAAAAATTAATTGGAGCGATTTTAAATATTTCACCTTAAATTATATTAAAACAGAACATCTTTAAAAAAGCAAAATATTTTACCTATAAAGAAGGAGGCGGGGGGGGGGGGAATCATTGCTTCATCAACATCTCACCAATTTATGGTTCAACATTTCACCAATTTTCGGTTAAACGTTTCACCAATTTATGGTTCAACGATTCACCAATTTATGGTTGAAGGTTTTACCAATTTATGGTTCATCCTCAGAACCAAATTTTGGAACAATGTTTCACCATCTTATGGTGGCAGCTACTGCAACACCAAAAAATTTTAACAGTGTACTGGTTGCTATATCTGAAGACAGAATTTCTGTTCATTGAGGCAAATATTACTTTACAAAAATTCTGTCAAAAGGTGCTTGAAAGTCCTTGAAGCTTACGAACCCTGTATTAAGATAAGAATAGAGTTAAATTGCGGTTATGTTACCATTTTCTATAAAAACGGGCGGATGGCTAGACACTGTGCTGGCAATCAGTGTGCAGCAAAATGCAAGACCAGTTCATGACTTTTAAAACGTCACACGCAGTGGATCATCTTTACACGGCGATTGGCACAAAACGATGGGCGCACCGCTTTTTACCACTCACCATGTAAAGATGATCCACACCATGTGACGTTTTAAACGTCATGAACTGGCCTTGTATATCGTTGGTCGAGGTTTGCTGCAAATTTTTAACAGTGCATTCTTCCTGCCATTCCATTTCTGCCTCCTCTCCCCTAAATGTAATTTAAACATAAACAATTATATTTTCAGCATTACCTGGTTTTATAAGCTCATCTGTTGAAGCTCCCGCATCTATTTTTTGTTCTTTACCTACAAAATTATAACAAAAAATCACTTCAAAATTGTAAAAATTTTATAACAAAACATGCTAAAATATCTCTAAAAAATGTTGTTTTCATAGAGAATTTTCAAAAACATTTTATGCGTAATTTATTTCAAAATTGAGCTTTGATAAAAACTACTGAGCGTGTCAGAGTTGTCAGATTGGGGACTTTTTTTGTCCCCAGATTGTTGATTGTCGCCGCTTTTTTGAAATAGAAATATTCGGCACATTTAAAAATAGATTAAAAATTCTGAAAAATGAGGCGAATTATACTATTTTAAAAAAGTGGTGACAGTCAAATAATCTGAATCAAAAAAGTCCCCAATCTGGTAACACTGGAGCGTGTGCACCCCCATATTTTTTATATGTCTTTAAAAGTAATAGTCATAAATACTTAACCAGTTCACTGCCATGAGCATCACCGGTGGATCTCAAAAGTTTTTCCTTCTGTACCGCGAGCATCACCCGTGGGTTACAGATATACGTGCCGCATAAGGTGCTCAGAATCCTTGATTATTCTCACCAGTAATTTTTTAGTGTAAATTTTGCCTTATTTAATCGGAGCATTTTCTCAATTCAATTAGGTAAAAATTTCTGTTTTGAAAAACCGGGGATAAAAGATTAAAAATTCTGTAAAAGACTCTCGTCCCGAAAGGGTTAATTAGTCTTTTTAAGTTTGGCACTCTGGTAATCACTTTAACTTCCTATGGGGTGGGGGGCAGTGAACGCGTTAATAGCGCATTATTGTGATTTTTTCAAATAATTATGATTATTTAATCATAGAAAATAATTATGATCTAGCGATCACGCGAGCTAGCAAATAATTATGATTTTTTTTTTTAAATTGCTAAAATTTTTAAAGAATGGTAATATTAATTATTTAAATAATTTCTTAATTAAACCATTTGCTTTAAAAAACGAGTTTTAAAAAAAATGCTAAACTATTTTGTTTTTCTGGAAATCTCATTGTTCTGTTATGCAAGTCAATGCATAATCATGGAAATTAGAGTAGTTCTTGCAGAAAACGCCAAAACATATCGAACTTACTTTATATGAAATCTCTTTATTATTTTTGTAACTACGTTTTAATAGCTGAAATTATAAAGAAATTGCATGTAAAATAAAATAAAAGTACTTTCTTTATTTAATTTTATTTAACATAAAATATTTTTCTTTATTATTTTCGTTGCTGGAGGCAATTCTTTAAGTAACTAAATATTTGAAATTAAGATTGCACCTAGACGCAGTACAATATTGGAAGATAAAACAACGTTTTAAGAGCAGAATTTTTTAACTAATTGCAAATTAGTTTCAGTAGCGTTTAGCGTATAGTCATGATATTACAATCATTGATGAAGGTATTTTGAGCGCTAACCAAACAACTAAAGCTTTCAATTAGTTAAAAAGTTCTAGAACTTAAAACGTTGTTTCATTTGTCTAAGTAGCCATTAGCTTGTAGAACACAACAATCCAGAACAACAAAATAGTTTAATATTTCTTTTTAATTCCTTTTTATAGCAAATGGTTTAAATAAAAGGGTTAAATAAAAGTTGGTTTGTTGTCATTTTTAACGAACTGTAATAACTCAAAGTAGAAATTCGTAGTTGCATGCAGTTCATCTTTTGTTATGACTTTAATTTTAAAGTTACTAGAAATAAAGCCGGGTTTTCCTGGGTTACAGAACATAGGTGAAAATAATTTTGCAATTAAATTATAATAATTTTTTTTACCTTTAATATAATTTTTACTTTCTTCTATCTTCAATAGAAGAAAGTATTGTAATCAATTTTTTTTTCGCCGGGTTTACACGTTTTAGGTTTCATAGATACTAAAAACCATGTTTATACAAAATTTCTGCATGTCCGTGTATCAGTGTCTCGTCATCGTACCATCGAAAAGTGTATGAGATTATCATAGAATTGAACCAAATTTTTTCTGTATGTTTTTTTTTTTTTTTTTTTTTTTTTTTTTTTTTTTTTTTTTTGTCTATGGCCAGCAGGTCCTCCTTGAATTTGGAAATATTCCGCCGGAAGGGGATGCTGTAATAGGATTTTTTGTGCCATTTTCATAATATACCATCGAAAAGTGTATGAAGTTATGCAGAGAATTGAAACGCATTTTTGGTAGGTTTTTGGCTACGGTTAACAGGTCCTCCTTGAATTTGGAAATATTCCGCCTCAAGGATATTGTAATAGCGATTTTTGTGCTGTTTTTATTATTGTACCATCGAAAAGTACATGAAGTTATGCATAGAATTGAATCAAATTTCATATTTATGTTTTTAGCTAACGCCAGCACGTCCTCCTTGAACTTGGAAATATTACGCCGAAAGGGGGCGTTGAAATAGCGATTTTTGAGCATGCAAAGAATTGAACCAAATTTCATATTTATGTTTTTAGCTATGGCAAGCAGGTTCTCCTCGAATTTCTAAATATTCCGCTTTAAGAGGATTCTGTAATAACGATTTTCGTATAATTTTCTCGATTTTCTCGATTTTTCGAAGTTTTATTGTACATCGACAGCTCGTGCAGCGAAGGGATTTTCATATCCTGCTAATCTGGTTATTCGAATACAGTTGATGTACAACAGAATAATGAAACACTATTGATTTGAATAAATATCATGATTGAGATTAACTCGTTTTTGCTCCGATTAATTAACTGAAGCAGAAATTTAAGATGAAAATCAAAATTGGTACAATATTGAACGAATAATATTAAATGAAGTATTATCATTTGCAACTATTTTTTGAAATATTAAGATGTATGAGACAGTAGAAAGTTTTGGGATTGACACATCCAACTAGTTTAGATTATCTACTAATAACACTAAAGAAAATTTTTCGTATGTAAACTATCAGTTATACACTATATAGCCATTAATCACCTTCACCGGACATTCTCAATTTTAGACATTTCGTCGGATTTTTGTGGAACTTTAGGATTATGAAGAATATGTTTGATTTTATATTTGTCAATGGCGATTTGATCAGAAGGACAATTAGGAGGCCAGGAAAAAATCAAAGAAAATTAATAATATTTGAGATCACCCTGTAAAATAAAATGCACGAAATGATTTATCGATATAGCTTACGAATATGTAATTATTGTACAAATGTGCATTTATTTGTGTATGAATAGCACGCATATTCATGAAGATATATCAATTTCTTTAAAAAGTAGAAAAAATTCTTGCGTGTGTTATGTTTATTGCTGAATTATAACAGAATTTATTGATATAGATTTTTTTTTTCACATACTTTGGAAAAATATGCTTTGATTGAATTGTCAAATGCGGGTTTTATGGTCATCTTTTGTACACGAGGTTTAATTAAGCCGGGCCCTGCGTAAGAAATAAAACCGTTTGGATGACACACTACACATATTCATGCCTCAGTCAGATTTCAAGTAAAACACCTTTTGTCTAGTAGCTAGCGCCCTAACCACTAGATAAGCAGATGGGCCTAGAATATGCTTTGTAAAGAATTTTTTTTATCCATTGATTAATTTATACTTTATTGTGATGATGAAAGTAACATATCATTACATATCATTATTTATCTCCTTTAAAAATTAAATTCCTCTTTTTTACAATTTTAAATTTAATCGATATTTTCTTTCCTTTCCAAAAGGTACATCTATTTCCTATTATCTTTTGTGCTTAATAAATTACATTCACTTTATTCTCAATCTCACACAAAGCCGCCAATAAAATAAATAAAAAACAAAGCTACTTTCCCATCTTAAAAGCATTATTGTGCAAGGCGCACTTTTCTTTCCGTTAACGAATATACAGGGTCATCGAAAAATAATGCCTAGATTTTAAAAAATCATAACATCGAAACCTTTTACGTTAAATGAGTAATTCTTTCACTACACGATAACTGGTGAACGCAAGTTTGGTTTTAGTTCACCAGAATTCGTTTCCTGTCTGTGTTATGCGCGGATTAGTTGCGCAGTCGTCAAGGTCAGCCGACGCGTTAGACTGCAGCTGTTCAGTACGATGTTGACCGTGCAAAAAAGCACAGTGCGTGACTATTGACTTTGACTCCACATACCAAATCACACACTGTGCTTTTTTTTTTTTTGCACAGTCAACATCGTACTGAGCAGCTGCAGTCTGGCGCGTCGGCTGACCTTGACGGCTGCGCAACTAATCCGCGCGTAACACAGACACGCAAAAGAATTCTGGTGAACTAAAACCAAACTTGCGCTCACCAATTATCGTGTTGTAAAAGAATTACTCATTTCACATAAACAGTTTCGATGTTATGATTTTTTTAAATCTAGGCATTATTTTTCGATGACCCTGTATATATAAAAAGATATTCTTTGACCATGTGCTTCTTTGCAGCTGTAATTTAAATACTTTATTAATGCTCAAATTAGTAGTCAATACAAATTATTTTTTCGTTTCTAAAAGATCTACTGTGTTTATGATGAAGAAAGTGACAGGCATGCAATAATGTCTAAATCGAGGTTAACGAAAAAGACAGGCTACCCCGGTACATCCCACATGTCTCTTTTTTTCCCAGACCGCTAGAGTGACGGGATGCTCTTTTCGAGCGCCTGTCTTTTTCGTTAGTCTCGGTCTAAATAGGTGCTCCTAAATATAACTTCTCCATTTTCTCAGCCTCGGCATCGAATAAATACGTTAAAAATTCGGTTACATCAGCTAATGAATCGTTGAGCTGATTTGGAATTGAAAATTTCCGTTAAGTGACGTATTCTTTGGGGTATAATTGTGTAAAGTTCAAATTTGTGTGGCTCGATGCACTTACAATCAAATCTGACTGCTAATCACATTTCTATCGCTGATCGCTCTGCTGTTAAGATGTAGAGCAGTATTTGTCTCCTATACCGGGGGTCCTCCGCAAGAGTATTTTATTGCTCGCTTGCCTTTAATAAAATGCCAATTGCGTATCTTGGACCTTTTACTGAATCTCTCGTATTACCCGAGTTTTTGCATCCACGCAAAGTACTTTAAATTGATACGGCTGATTTGATATAGATAAAACGACTATTTAAAATTTAAATCAATTTCTCTTTAAAAGGATAAAGAAATCATCAGTATATTTATTAATTTGTTTAAAATAAGGTTATTGCAAATGGAAAGAAACTTACTCGTACAAACTATATAGATGTAAACGATGGCAATAGAAGCTGCACAGTTTATGACTAGCAAGCTTGATCTCAAATAACGATCCTTTTTGTTTGTTGACCACATAATTTAAAATCTGAAAGAAAACAAATTTTGCTTACGATTTTGAAATAAATTTTGTGATTTAGCCTAGTTTCTGCATAAACTAAAGTTAATTCAGTTTGTTACCTATGTTGGACAAACACTAAAACTCAAAAGGAAAAATTAAATCTTCTGGAGCCAAAGTCTTTAAACCTACCAATATGCAGAAAATATTAAATATGGAGATTATAACATCTGTTAAGAAATAAAGAACAAGCGAAGAGTTTCATTTTTACAATTTATGCTAGGAGAAATAAATTAAAAAACTGCCAATTATTTGGGAAAAGTAATGAAGTAATGAATAAACGTCTAATGCATTTAATACAAACCTCGGTATAGAACAACCGCACACTTTCATCTACTGCGTTTTTACAAGACAAAGATCATTTGGGAAATTTTATTAGTATGTAGAATGTAATAATTTTAGTTATTACGAATTGAACATTTTCTTTATAAGGAGTTTTTGCGATTTACTTTTTTGTAATTCAATTAGAAACATAATTTGTCCTGATTTCAACATGTATTTTATGATTTGATTCTGAATACATCGAACTTTATTATATTTTATTTTGTTAAGTAACACAATTTCAATATTTGCTGAAAATTTAACCTTGATCAAGTAATTGGAAATTTTTTCTTGCTTAGAGATTCGATCTTTTTATTGACTAGTTAAAAATAGATAATCAATTGACCAAGCAATTGGCTACATTATTTTATGAGCAAAGAAATGCTTATAAATGATAAATTTACACTGATGTACTATATCATTGTAAATCTATCATTAGGCATAAGCATATAAGGTCAGTCTGCCTAAATGTGATAACCCCTAAATGCGACAATGTTCGTTTACATAAAATCTTAATGCAAGAATCGTAAATAAATGTTATATAATGACGCATACGAACTTCAGAAACAAAACCCGAAACATTTTTTGGATGTAAAACGGTTCCTTTAAAAGAAATTTCCAATCAAATGCACATCGTTCATTTTACATCGCCCCTATGTTTCGGAAATGCGTCAAAAATTCCCGAAAGTGGCTCACGGTTTTTATTTTTTAACTTTAAAGATCAAATAACCCTATAAACGTCAAGAGCTACGTTGTCCGTTTCCAGTTACCTGACCAGTTAAACTAAAGAAAAGGCGACCAGTTTCCGGTTTAGAATTTCAAGCGGACTACGCATTTAGGAGAGCTTGTTTTCAGCCTGTGCCTAATACCGACATAGATATTGCTGCAAATGCGGCGAAACATTTAGAAGATTAACGAAGAAATTTATATGGTGTTTTTGATGTATTGTGTTAAAATGATATTTAAATCAAATTTTATGTTTAATTAAGCTGTGTTGAGTCAGCTTAATCCTCCATTAATGTTTTTCTTTAACCAGGTGTTTAAATATGTATTTAAGACGATCAAAAAAGAAAAATACGCTTCTTTAAAATTTTTAATTAAAAAAAAGTGTAAGAAACGCAGTGTCTATTCCAGTAACATAATGTAGACATATGATTAAGGAATTTGCAATAATTTTACATAATGAAAATTCTGGAAAATCTTGTATAGATTGAAAACAATTTATTTTAATTTTAATGCGTTTAAGTAAGTTAATGTTACCAAAATTATACCATTCGATAGCTTAAATGCTGTCTCCGATTAAAACGTGATGCAATTGACCCTGGTTTAGGAGTTATAATTTTTGTTAACACTTTTATAAAATCTAATATTTTAATTCTGCTTTCAATTTTTATTCGTTATAATTGACATTTTCTACTTTTAAATTAGTAAAAGATAAAAAATAAATAAAGCCATGTTTATCTAAACGAATATTTGTTTCCATATACGTATTTTTAAGTACAGAAAATGTTAATTTTTTTGTGAAAGTGCAAGAAAAATGAAGAGGGGGTGGGGCAACAGAATATCAGGCACAGAGCTTCTCTTTGGCTTAATCAGAATTATTAGAAATATTGTACGATTTTATCTATTTCTAAGGCTGATATATTTATCATGTGACATTTTTAAATAAAGTTATATGTAATAAATAGTCTAGTTAACAATATTATAAATATCTTTTAAATACACTTTTTACCCGTAAGCTCCACACTGTGAATTCGCACCGACCGAAATGTCGGCGTCTTTAATTAATTCGCATTTTTCATTCACAAAATAAGAATTTTGATAAAGTCAAATATTTCATTTGGATTTCTTATTAAATTTCGTATATGGATCATGTAGTTATATTTCATTATCACCAGATTGTCAGCAAAATTATGCGGTTACGGAAACACAAATCGCACTGGTGTATAAATTATGGGTTAATATTGACGAGCGAATTTAGCGAATTTTAAACGATGTTTTCTGCGACAATCATTTAATTATGGTTATGGCCATAGCTCCTTGGCAAAGAGGGATGAGAGTTTTTTTTATATTAGGAACGCATTTATTTATTTGAGGGTTATTTATATCAGGCATTATACGCAGCATTCAAATAACTTTTGCATATTAGCAGTGTAAAATTGACAAACAGCACGGTGCTGCGCCGTGATAAACATTTGAAGAATAATATTGAAAAGTTTAATTATAATAGTCCTGTACTTAAATTTTAGTACAGAAACAGTACCCTGTGAGTTAATAGAGACTCTCATTCATCTTTTAATCAAGTGGTCTCGGGAGACCGCTCACAGCAGTTAAGGGTTAATTAATTCAAAAATAATTACAGTTCGCCCTTAACTTCTGTTAGAGCGGCTTTTTTTAAATTTTCACAGTTTAACGTGTAATTTCCAGTTTAACTATCGATACAGCGAAATTTTGCTTCATTTGGAGCCTAGTACAATTGTTTGAAATGTTTGAAAACTTAAAATTTTATTGGAAATAGTACTGTACAAACAGTTTAGTGCAAAAACAGTATTTTATGAGTTGATCGTGCACTTTATTCATCTTTCAATCGAATGGTTTCGCAGACCGCTCACAGTTGTAATGTGGCAATTTTCTGTCACAGCAGTTAATCGTTGCATGAACTTTTTCAGATGAATTGTCATGTATAAAATGCATTATCACATTTAGGATTATGAACGTCTCATTTAGGTTTTAGCTGCCATAAATGCGACAATCCTATATTGTGGTTTTATACTACAGATAATTATTAAATTTCTACAAAACAAGTTAGTTTTCAACTAAAGGTACAGTATTCAGTAATTTGTTGCTTAATAAAATATACATTTATATAATAAAAGCCCAAATATACCCTAAATGCGACAAAACTATGGGGAATCGTGTCTCATTTAGGCAGACTGACCTTACAGATCGTGTGGGCATTTCTTTTTATATGAAGAACAGGTGTTTATAAAACTAAAATACTACCCCTACAAAATTCATGTGGATTTTAAAATATGTCATAGAGCAAATAACTAACAACACGCAATTAAAATTATTAAAAAAAAAAATTAAATATATAGTGTATAATGACAGTTAAAAATGGCTTCATCTAATAATAAATTAATATAAAGTAAAATAATTTATTTATGGGCTCTACAGAAGTATAATATATTTATTGATATTATAAAATTATATCTACCCTATATTTATAAAATCTCAATGAAACGAATTTATGAAACGGAAATATGAAACAGAAGTATGAATCAACTGATTAAACAACTGATTATGTTTCAAGCGATTTCTCCTAAAATATGGAATACTTTGCGAAGAAATTAACAGAAAAAATCAGCATTGATCCGCAGATCTCAAAACTGGTACTAGAATTTTTAAATTCGAATTAGTTTTCGAAATCTTAATTTTTTTCTAATTTTATATACATTTTTCTAATGATGGCAACTCAAATTTTAATCAAACAGATATTTTTTTTTCATATTTCAGAAAAGGTTGACATGGTAACCCGGCTATTGTTGTTTATTTGATAATAAATGTTTATTTACTTTTATTTCTTTTTATAAATTATATAAATTATTTTGTTATATGATTATTAATTTTTTTTAATATTTCCTTTAGAAAATAATAGAAAATAATCAAAAAATACGGTACTACTTAGTTGTTCCGTCGACCAATTTCGCCAAATTATACAAATTGTCATAATTTTTATTTTAAATAACGAAAGAACAAATCTACCCTATATATATAAAATCCTAATGAAACGAATTTATGAAACGGAAGTATGAAACGGAAGTATGAATCGACTGATTAAACAACTGATTATGTTTCATGGCGATTTCTCCTAAAATATGGAATACTTTGCGATGTAATTAACACCAAAAATCAATATTGATCCGCAGATTTCAAAACTGGTATTAGAATTTTAAAATTCTAATTAGTTTGTGAAATATTAATTTTTTTCTAATTTTATATACATTTTTCTAATGATGGCAACTCAAATTTTAATCAAACAGATTTTTTTTTTTATATTTCTGAAAGGTTGACATGGTAACCCGGCTATTGTAGTTTATTTGATAATAAATGTTTATTTACTTTTATTTCTTTTTACAAATTATATAAATTATTTTGTTCTATGATTATTAATTATTTTTTTTGATATTTCCTTTGGAAAATAATAGAAAATAATTAAGAAATACAGTACTATTTAGTTATTCCGTCGACCAATTTCGCCAAATTATACAAATTGACGTAATTTTTATTTTAAATAACGAAAGAACAAATAAATTAGTATAACATTAATAAATATACGAATAAAACGTCGAAATAAAAATCACTTGATGACGTAAACACGTGTAACTTGCTTAAAATCAAGTAAATGTGACATTTACGATCAACCATTACTGGCATTTAATCTTATAGTTTGGCGATAGATTTTTGGTCGTCGGGATATCAAAGGAATACCAAAAATGCATATGTAACTGGTATTTAAAAACGATGTTTTCGCCAAATTTTCATTAAAAAAAATCACGCCAAACCTGGCCAAATATTACCACTCGAAAAAAAAAATGCTAACTGGCGAGTTGAAAAAAAGGGTACTTCTTAGTTATCCCGTCGACCAATTTCGCCAAATTATATAAATCTCCAAACCACTCGCCAAATTACAACACATTGAAATAATTTTTATTTTAAATAATGAAAGAACAAATACATTAGTAAAACATTAATAAAAATACAAATAAAACGTCGAATTAATAGGTTTATTGGTCATTATTGGCATTTAATCTTACAATTAATTAATTAATGGCAAACCATTATTGGCATTTAATCTTACAATTTGGCGACAGTAATTTGGTCGACGGGATAACTAAGAAGTACAAAAAGCTATTGGCGAGATTTGCATCCTGCTAGCGTAACAGTAACAATCTTCTCTAATATTTTTAAAACCCATCAGATTAGCATGTTTTTAGATTCTGCGGTGTCTGATCGGGGGTTGGCGAGCGTAGCTTGCAGGGGGCAGAGCTCCGTAGTAAATTAGTATAACATTAATAAATATACAAATAAAACGTCGAAATAAAATTCACTTGATGACGTAAACACGTGTAACTTGCTTAAAGTCAAATAAATGTGACATTTACGATCAACCATTATTGACATTTAATCTTATAGTTTGGCGTTAGATTTTTGGTCGACGGGATATCTAAGGATTACCGAAAATGCATATGTAACTGGTATTTGAAAACGAGGTTTTCGCCAAATTTTCGTAAAAAAATAAGAATCACGCCAAACCTGGTCAAATATTACCACTCGAAAAAAAAAAAAATACTAACTGGCGAGTTGGAAAAAGCTATTGGCGAGATTTGCATCCGGCTAGCGTAACAGTACCTAGAATTCTTTGCGACCATGGCAACTTTTATGTAGTTTTATTCGAAAAAAAATTTTTTGATTTTTTTAATCAAAATGGAAAATTTACGGTCCCATATTGGCGCGATTTTTTTCTGACGCCAATGTCATATACGGAACGGGCACATAACCTGCGCCAAAGTATCGTTATTTTGCTTGATATGGTAAGCCGGATGTTGCTGTTTATTCTGTTGATGCGTTCCCCAAATTGGCGTCGTTAAAAAATCGCGTCAATATGGGACGTATATGACATCTTTGCCAAACTTTCATATGAACGGCGAAGGGATCAGACCGTATTTGTTTATGGCAGTTGGTGACTTGAACTATTATAATATAGATGACGTGATGGTGATAAAATACTATTTGGCGACTTATCACCTGTGCCTGGCTAACATTAAAGTACCAAAATGGCACCTAGAGTATAAAAAGCGAAGTGGTCCGCGTGGAACTGTTGATGATAGTCACATGACTTACGCTATTGTTATAGAGATTGTTTTAAAATACCGGGACACAAAGACTCTGTATACTTAATTTATTTTGTTTTAGCTTCTTTTCAAATGTTTAACTGATCCTCTTTAATCAAAAAGAAAACAACCATTGGATGTCTTAACAGCAACTGATTCGCCCTTAAATTTTTGCAATCAAAGGGAATTGAATGGAAACCCGTTTACAGGGAGATTTGTACAGCTTTTTTCATTATAATTCAATCTTCTCTAATATTTTTAAAACCCATCAGATTAGCGTGTTTTTAGATTCTGCGGTGTCTGAACGGGGGTTGGCGAGCGTAGCTTGCAGGAGACAGAGCCCTCTAGTTTTATATAAATGTATAAAATAAATATACAAAAAATCTAACTTTACAAATTTTATTTTTCTTGTAAACTAAAAAGTTCTTTTTCAAATATGAGCGAATTCTGGTAACAATTTTATTTTAAATGTTTTATAAATTCTTATATCTCTAACATAAACATACATTAAAATAAAACTGACACTTTCTTTCTCTCTATGTGGAATGAATAGTTAAAATGCACATATATATATATATAAGTAAAATATAAAAAGTGGCCAAGTTTGGCCACAAAAAATGCCGATTTAACAATTGCAGTGATTGAACCAAATTGAAAAGATATTAAAAATATATAATAAATAATTAAAAAAATTGGAATTAAAAATTTTCAGAAGAAACTTTTATGCCTATATTGAGCTCATTATTGCTCAATATGCTCCAAATTGAAAGGAACATTTTCATAGTATATTCTTCTATATATATGTATAGAAAGCGTCTTAATAAATAGAAGCTACCAGGAAAATCTCAATAGATTAAAAATTACGAACACATTTTAAAGGTAGATGGTACCAAAGATTGAATGAACTAAAAAGATTCAATCATAAATTGGAACAGAAATAGAATATAGAAATCACATGATGGAAAATAAAAGACAACGTGACGCGGGAGTGTTTAATCTTTACTCGGTAAGAACATCCACGTGTCGCAAAAAAAATGCAGTATTTCATATAATAGACAAATGATTAGCCGATTTTGTCACTGCCGATAAAATGCAGTGCATATAAGTAAAAAATAAATATATTTAAATGTATATACAGGCTAAATTATATTTTTCAAATGTGAACTTACCCCCACTTTCAACAAAAAACCATTTATAGCATTACACGAGATTTTAAAATTTACTTAATAATTTATTAAATAACTTTTATTAAAAGATTGTAAAATTGATATCAGATTATCTACAAATCCAAAGTTTAAATCACGAGTCGGCCAAATTGTCCATTCTTCAAAATCGAGTGACCTAATTTAGAAATCTTAGCTGCAAAAACAAAAAGAAAATGTTAAAAAGTCATGTAAGTTATACTGGATTTCCGTAATTAAAGAACAGAAGATATTGACATTTTGCAGCTGTTGTAACTCAATCGGAATTACCCACTTCACATTAATAGATTAAATATATATATTTTTAATGTATACAGCATTCAAAACTATCAATCAATTTATAAAGTTAATCTACATTCTTTAAAACTATTCCTTATTCTAATCTTAGACATCACTAACAATATTTTAAAGAATTTTCTGCTTTTGGTGAAGTTAAATTATGAAGTTGCGATAATAAAAATAATAATTACTAATATTACCATATATATTACTTCCTTTGTTAACTTCCCTTTTTCTATGCATTTACAAAACGCAGAACGATGAATGAGGTATCACTCGAAAGGTTTTTGAACCGCCTTCTGACATAGTTGCACACTCGCATTTCTTTAAAACAAGTTTTTGATTAAAAATGGCAGTTAATTAAAAATTAAATCAGCATTGTTTTCATAAATGAAATAAAAGGTTTTTCTCAAATCAGTGTTTCCACTAAAATAAATTGCGCATTTTATCACGCTCAGCAATGATTGTAAAAAAATAAAAAGTACAAAAAATATAAAGTTTGACGTCTTCGCACTGGTTTAATTTATATTTATTATTTAAAAGTAAAACTGAAATTGAAATGCTTAGAAAAATAGATGCAATCGATCGACCGAAGCAGTGGCACTTAACGTGTAGCTAAAAGCTGTGCTTTGTTATGTTAGCTTAAATTGCATTTTACATGTATTCAATTTATTTTTCTTTGTCTCGTGTTTTTTCCGAAGCAATGGCATCATCCTTTAAGGGGGTCCCGGACACATTTTAAAAATTTTTTTATTTAATGAGTTAAAATTTTGAATTTTTTTGTGATGGTTAACCATATCATTTGTAAACAAAATCAAATGATAAAACTTCTCATAGCTTAAAAAAAAAAAAAAAAAAAAAAAATTAAAATTTATGAAAAAAGTGGTATAACTTAAAATCGTTATAACTCGAAATATTATTTGTAGAATTTAAATTGTTTTTCATTTAAATAAACAGAAATATATATTTTTTAATTTAGAGCCAGCATTTAAAAAAAATATTAATTTAAAAAAAATTAAAAATATTTAACAAAAAAATTACAAAAAAAGTGGTGCAACTTTTCTTTAAAAAATCATATTTTCAAAAGTAAATACTTTTTTCAAATATGCTGGCTCAAAAATAAAGTAAAATAATTGAAAAAGATATGTTCCGAGTTTCAACCCTGTATCTTTAACGGTTCTCGAGTTATAAGAATTTAAATATGATAAATGGTGAAAAAACTTATCATGAAGCAAAACGCAATTTCACAAGAACTCGTTTCCTTGACAACCATAGCTTGAAAGGCAAATTTTGAAAACAAACCAAAACGAAAAAATTAATATTTCCTATTCTAATTAAGATAGAAACATGATTTAAACATCATTTTAAGCAGAAAACGGCAGAGAAATTTTTAATCTAATAAAAAAACTCGAAAATTAAAGATTTTTGTGTCCCGGACCCCCTTAATCAGGGATGAGATTTCCGACTTTTTGGATATCAGTGTAATCTTAGAGAAAATGTTGTTCTGTTAAATCGCAAAAATGTTCCGGTTAAACAAAATGATTTTTTCCCTAAGACTATACTGGTACTCAAAAAGTCGGAACTCTCACCCCCTATTTAATGCAGTTAAAACATAAATGTTAATATTTTTGTTATCTTCGATCATTTTTAGGTGCGTTCGTAATTATATAAATACGTACCATCTATAGTCGTCGCTCGGTCCGTCTGTTTGTCTGTCTGCGTCCGTAGGAAAACACTCTATCAGGCTTGCAGCTTGGAGCTACGGTTCGGATTTCCCATTTCCCCCCTGTCAATCTGTCTTCTTGTCCGTCCGCATATAACAGAGTAAAAACTACCCAACCAAATGGTCTGAAATTTTAAATATATAATTGTTGCAAAATTTTGTCGAGTCATTTAAATTTTATGAAAATCGGTTGTATAGTTTAATTACAGGGACAGTCAAAAGTTTCCGTTACATTACGGCTAATGGCAAAAATTATTTCAAGTGCATTTTAATGATGTTACAGCCTTTCGAACAAAATGAAATTGTTAGGCACTTATGAAGTGCACTAAAATGTACATTCAGTACAGTATGTGGTGCAAAAAATATTTATAAAACTAGTTTTAGTACGAACGTGCCTAATTTGCCACGTTTAACGTGCATTTTCCTACTTGTTTACTGTAACTTTGATGGAATAAATGAGATGCTATTCTGGCTTCACTGTTGTTTGCGGATATTTGTATCCTTAATTTTTCTTTTATAAGTTTTAAGAGGTCTCAGGACTCTTAAGGCATCAAAATTTTCGAAATTTTAATTATTTTGTATTTTAAACTCCTATCTTTCATGAATATTTTGATGTAATTGTTTCCTCGAAATTCCCATTAGAACAGAAGTTAAGGCTTTTAGAATTGTACCCGCTCAAGAGCTGACGCGGCTTTTTCGAAACTTTGAAGTCCTTTTACTGAAAATGAGATTTTTGGGCATAACGCACACAGTATCTCAAAAACTTCTCAATATTTTTTCATGAAATTTTCGAAATAGATGATTTATGTTAGTCTGTATAAACTGATTCTAAATTTTCCTTTCTATTGTTCAAAAAAAAATAAATTTTTAATACGGTTATACTGTTGAAAATTTCAAAATTTTGTATTAGCTAAATAGAACTTTGTATTAAAATTACAAAAATGCTTTAAATACAACTTTACTTAGGTTCAGGTTAATTATTAGAATCAGAAGTATAATTAGGCACCAAAATTTTCAGTGTAGTTGCAAAATTTATTTTGTAATCGTACGCATAAGCTGTCATACCAATTTTTTCTTTTACAAATGTCTGACAGTTTGAAGCCCCCTATAAATAATAATTCTGCATAAAAAAGCTAAAATCTTTAACAACGATTTTACGCACACATAACGTACAGAACGACAAAAAATTCCCATACGATCGTTTCGAGGATTCCTGGATCCACTTCCTCAGTGAGAGAGAAAAAAATAAATTAAAGAACCCCTCGGTTATAGTCCCGAGTACTGGCTTATGGACTGATTGAAAAAGCGAAAACAAGAGTTTATTTATCTTAAAGAAATGACGTAATGGACCAGAACTAACTAAAAAAGAGTCACTGCACAGGACCCCTCCACACTGTCGAAAGAAAAGGGGTACTGGTCATATCATTCACTTAGGAGGAAGTATGTTTATGAATATAGTGAGCTTTGTAAAAGTCTAGATCAAAACCTGAGTTACATTTTTTAATAATTTTAGCCGCTGGATAATTAAACTGGTGGTTGGAATTCCAACAATGTTTCGCTATTGTAGATTTCTCAAATTCCTGTTTTTGAACGTAATTCTGGTATTCTTTCAGCCTAATTCTAAGTGCACGGTTCATCTGCCTAATATAAGAGAGGCCGCACTCACAAAAAATTCTGTAAATACTCCAGATATTATGGTCGTCAATAGGATCTTTAAGATTGGAGAAAGGATTTTTATTGGTTGGAGAATACTATTCTGAACTAGTAAATCTGCAGATCAGGAGCCTCAACGTCATCTTTGCAAGTCATTGTTTTCTAACACTCATTGCGTAATATTCATCTTCCTACAAATCGCTTTTTAAAGTTTTCAAATTACATAAATATTTATAAGAATACAAAATACTTCGTAAAGTTTCAGAAATTAAATGTGTTAAACAAGTGGTTATACATTGATGTTCTGAAGTTCTGATGAGCTGCTAATTCTGGTAACTTTTTAAATCAAAAATTGCATTTCTTCAGGGGGGTACAGCCCCAATGAACCCTCCGTAGTTTATTTAAGTTTACATTCGTAATTTTTTATTGATTGTGCGGATGGTTATAGTATATCATAGATTTTTTTTACGCTGTGATTTATAAGGATAAGCATAAGTTTTTTTTTTTTTATATAAATTAATAACTTTAAAATTTAATATAAAATCCTCATGTTAACCGTACGCAAACAATAAATCTTGAAGTGACACCAAAAAATGTAACCTTAAAATCCGCTACATTCGACCGAAACACAACGGCGTGCTTAAAAAAAGAAAGAAAGAAAAGAAAAATATTTTTAGTAATACAGTTTTTAATTCATAATACGATGAAATGCTACTTTAGAATGCTTAAATATAAGCAGATCATTTTCATTTTACAGAAAAAAGGCACGGATGAAGTCAAAGAATTCGGTCTCTGTTCCACGTGCTTGTTTTGTTTGGGCCAAATAATGGCATTTAAATCTGGGCGATAACGCAGCGCACATCATATTGCAAACTGTTTTTACGGCATACTGCATCTCCATCTATCTCTTTCCTCCGTAAATAATAGTTCATTTTATTTTAGCCAAGGTCTTTTTATTCCAACATTTTTTTTTTTTTATAAATGACGTCTAATTCATCTGCTATTCGTACTTACTCAAAACCTTTCATCTTGTTATATTAAGAAATACTTGAGAGTTTTCTTTTTATTCCCAATATGTCGCCATATTAATTTATTTATTTATTTATTTATTTTTTTCCTATTTCACGTCAAAATCTTTCAATTGAAAATTGTTTAAGAGAAAATATTATTCAGGGTTTTGATTTTCTTGGCAACGATTAAAGAAACATTGATAAATTTTATGAAAAAATGTCACATTATTCTCTATGAAAATAATGAACTTTTGTATTTTTAAGCAAAATATTTGAATAAAATAAATAAAATATTGCCTATTTTTATTTCTGGGGCTAAAATTCATCTATATGCAAAAATACAAATGCATTAATTCATCCGTTTTGACGTTGGCTTTACTGAAACATAGACGCATTTATACCATGGAGGAATGAGATAGATGGAGTTGCAGTAAGGTGGTTGGAGGTGATGCAAAAAAGTAGCCCTAAAGTCCGCTACAGAAAGCCCAAACAAAACCACGTGCTTTGACACGCCTATTAATTCAAACCGGTTTAAACCTGTATTTCTTTGCTTTCATTTTTTACCGTCGGAAATTGTTATTCAAGATATGATTAAAATTCCGATAAAAAATGACTTTTGCGCTGAATATATCACTTCACAGAATTGTTTGATTATATTATTGTATGTATTTCAAATATAAATATCAGAAGCGTCTTTTAAGATTTTACTTGAAAGGGTAACATTCTTTCGTTATTGTCCTAAAATCGTTTGCACTCGAAAATCTAGATTTTCGATTAGTATTTGTAATTTAAGTTTTCATATATAATTTTAAAAGAATGCTTTCATCATTATATTTTATCTATTTACATGCAATTATTAATATGCTGTTAAAAACAAATAAAGACGTTTAATTAATTTAGTAGCGATTGATGCAGTCAAAAATGGTGGCCTATTTGGAGCGCAATTATAAAATTTCATTCCATCAAAGAAATTCCATTAATTAGTTTGAATTACTTGAGTTTTGAAACATTATTATTTGCAAAAAAATAAGTTCACCTGATAGGAAAATTTTAGCTGTTAGAATGAAACTATTATCAATAAATGCTTAACTCACATTTCAGAAATTGGACTTGACCTTTCGATACAAAGTTTTATTTTTCGCAAAATTGTTATATGCAGTTCTCAAGAATAACTTTTTTTTTTTTTTTCCCAGAAAATTGACACTCACAAAAAAAAAAAAAAAAAAAAAAAAAAAAAAAAAAAAAAAAATTCCATCTATACCAATCCCAAAACTTTCTTCTATCTCATACATGTTAATACTTCAAAATTCACTAGCACACTGCCAAAATTAAAAGGCAGTCTATACCCATCATGAGGATTCTAAAGATACGAAATTCCGTGCATTAGTTCTTGAGATATGACTATCGTTGAAATAGTGTAAATCCAGCAAACTGCAGCCTAGCAGCACCACCTATTTGGTGCTTTACACCAAAACCTATGATACACCAAAACCACCAAACAACAACATATGTCAACGTTAAACTGAATCTGAAGTTTGGGGAGAATCCGTGCATTAGTTTTTGAGATAGAGCCATTGCGAAAACCATGAAAATTCTAGCGTAGCAGCGCCACCTATTGTACCATTAACACTAAAATCTACTCAGCAACAACTTGTGTTAACATCTAACTCTGAATTTAGAGGAAAATTGGTGCATTAGTTCTTGATAGAGCTATTGCGGAAATCGTGAAAAATGCAGCACAGCAACGCCACCTGATGGGCGATTTATACAAACACGCAATCAGCACCAAGTCATATCAAGGACTAACTGAATCTGAAGCTTGAGGAAAATCCGTACACCAGTTCTTGAAATAGAGCTATTGCGAAAATCGTGTAAATCCCAGGAAATGCAGCATAGCAGCGCCACCTGTTGGGCGATTTACAACAAAACGTAATCAGCACCAACTCATATTACGGACCAACTGAAACTGAAGTTTGATGAAAATCCGTGTATTAGTTCTTGAGATACAACTACTGCTGAAATCGCTAAAAATGCAGCATAGCAGCGCCACATGTTGGGTGATTTACATCAAAAACTAATCAGCAGCAATTTATATTAGGGACTACATGAATATAAATTTTTATTAAATTCCGTGCAATAGTTCTTGTGATAGAGCGCCCACAAAATTTGTGTGACATACTGACAAGCACTTTAGATACAGTAGTGTATCCGAATCTTTTGCGTGTCCTTGAAAATGAAAGATAAATGCTATGCACATCATATTTCACCGCAAGTACATTGTAGTAAATCTGAGTAATTTATGTCTATTCCATTATATTTCAGTAACATAATATCGCTGTAAACAGCCCCCCCCCCTCCCATATATCATTATATAACGGAATTCTTTTGTGTGCCCTGTAAATGAATAATAAATGCTTTGCGAACCCTATATTCTACGAAATGCATGTTTTACTGCACTTTATAAATGCATATCAATTTCTTTATGTTTTAAATTGTCTAGCATCATTAAAATGCACTTGAAACGATTTTTCCCATTGAGCGTAATGTAACAAAATATTTTTAACCACCCATGCAAATGAACTATAAGTGCCACAGTTTTTTTTTTCAATAGCGATCACGATATAGTAAACGCCAATAACATATAAAAAATGTAGGGTGATCCCAGTATATTTACAAGAGTTAGAGCTCGGCCAGAAGGCCATACAAACCGAAGACAAACATTTTTCATTTATGTTGGAAAGGGTTAAAGAAAGAAAACTTTTAATAATAAAATTTTTAGTTTTTATCAGATGTTTTCAATATTTTATTTAATCTGTTTTTGACATTTATTTATTGCTAATTTTCCAATTCCAATTATTTTAAAAGCAAGCATTTATTTTAATAAATAACAACACAACAAAGGCCCTTTAAAAAATGTACCATTTTTTCTTAAAATATACTTCAGCTGTGATTCATCTCTTTGAATTCGTCTTATTAATACAAAATCCCTTCCACGTGCTTGTTTTGTTTGGGCTTTCTTGGACGTTTAAATTTGAGCGATAAATGGTTTCATATTGCAAACCTTTTTTAAGGCATACTGCAACTCCATCTATCTCTTTCCTCCATGCATTTATACTAATATTATTAAGACCAAATTCGTTGCTAGGCAACTGATGAAAGAAAAGGTAAAAAATGAAACATGTATTATGTCAAATTGATAAAACAAAATGCTTTATATTATTGGAAAACATGCATAAAGTTCCCCCAAAAATTATAAACCTAATTTAAAAAATCTCGCAAATATATTGACATAATTTCAAACTAATTGGAATAATTTAATAATCTTATTTAAAAATTTCAGCATCCAAAATTTACCATTTAAATCCATTTTTTATATGAGCCATTTCTTTCAACAAATGAAAATCTGAAAATCGTCTGACTTGCCATAGACAAGCATTGCAGAGCAAAATAAAATGTTCTATATTTCCCGAACGAATGAACCAAATTTAACCAAAAACTATACAGCTAAGTCTGAGTACCTCATCAACATGCCCAATTAATTTCAAGCCGATCGGATGCTTTTTGCGGCAGTTATCGCGGAACAGACAGACAGACAGACAGACAAACGGAAATCAAAACTTTTCGTGTCTCCACAGTAAGCCTTCACTGACGTTTCGGCAACCAGGAAGTATTTTGGAACATAGAAACATTTTTAAGGTAAATAATATACATAAATGAAAATTTCGCATTTGTTTTAATATCTTTAACAAATATGAAATTAGAAGCAACATTTCTGCATATACAATAAAAGTTGCTAGGACGGAATCACAAGAGGCTAAAAAAATTCCGTTTCATTACGTAAAATGTCTCATCTCCCGATGTTTTGATGTGATACCGCATTCTTGATATGCACAGAAACATGTTTTCCATTTAAATAATGATAATAAAAAAAGTTTCCTATGAAAAATAATGTGTTCAACTAGGGTGTGCATGCTGGAACACTCTAAAAATAATTTATTACATTAGTATAAATATGCATACATGATTATTTGAAGTGCATTTTAACTATCCTTATTTCTGACATAATGAAACTGTTACTACACGTTATTGAGGCGCACTATACAATCTTAGTGTATGCAACATTTAATATTCTTTTACAGGTCCGGAAAAAAAAAATAACATTATCGTCTATATACGATATTTTCGAGCAGCACTTTTAGTTGCGTTATGAGTTTTCAAGCTTAGTTAAATTTTAAAATATTGGTGTATATAAATTCTAGAGATCATAAATAGGGCTTCAGAAAAGACCTTGATTGCATTCCCATTTACAGTTCAGATTTTCTAAAAATGTGTTTCTAACTGTATTCTATGTTACCTTATAGTTGAATCGAATTTTAGTACACTATGTATATGTAAATAAAATAAATAAACTCGCATACAGCACTGCACAAAATAATTTCAATACATTGCTGTCCATGGAGGATGATCACTGAAAATTCGTTCACGGTTGTGTTACATGCTTTTCAGCTAAATAAAATATTAGTTCATTATGTAATGTGCATAAAAATCTATAGATCATATACAGAGCTGAACAAAGTAATTCGAATACATTACTTATTCGTGTTGTGATAATTGCTGAAAGTGTTTTTTTTAACTGGATAATGTGCTTTCTGCATTGATTCATTAGATTTTATTTTCACCATATCAGAATATAAAATATTATGAATACACTAGATACTAATCAGCGTACATATATATAAAATCAATATTAAATCTTAAAACACATATTTAAAATGCAAAAAGTGTAAGCTTATTCGTAAAGAATAGGGTTTCTAGTATATACAATGATGTAAAAACATCGTGCTTTTATTGTCATCGTAATGGACATTTTTCAAGTCGAGGAGAAGGAAAACGAGATTTAAAATTTATGGGAAGTAATAAGATAAATGAACATGCCCAGCAATGTTAACAGTCAAAGAAGGAAAACATGGAGTACACGTTGAGTATGTGAAAACTCATATAGGTCATTCAAATGACCTTGAGAAATTAAATTTGACTGAAACAGAAAAAAAAATCAATTGCTGCTAAGTTAGCCAATAAATTCCAATTTCAGCAGTACTTGATGACATCCGAGATTCAATATCAAATAAGTTGGAGCGAATTCATCTTTTAACTCGAAGGGACATTTTAAATGTTAAAGCAGAATTCAGTATAGCCACGGATGAAGTCTTGCATGCTTCAGATGCACAAAGTGTAAATCAGTGGATTTTAAACATGCAATCCTCGGATAATTCACCAGTTATATTTTATAAACCGCAGCATGTTGAAAACCTTAATTTTGCTAGTTTGAAAACAGAGGATTTTCTTCTAGTTCTAATGAATGAATCACAAAAAGAACTGTTCAAATTATATGGAAATGATGTGGTATGTGTTGATTTTACACACGGAGTAAATGCATACCAATTTGATTTGGCAACCCTATTAGTTTTAGATGATAAACGAGAAGGGTTTCCTGCAGCTTTTATTTTAAGCAACAGGCAGGATGCAGTTGCTTTAGAAATTGCTTTTCGTGCTATCAAGGAAAGTGGGGTATCGGTAATACCAAAAGTTTTTATGAGTGATGATGTTCAAGCATTTATAATGCATGGATGAAAGTGTATGGAGAGGCTGAAAAACGACTACTTTGTACTTGGCATGTAGACCGTAGCTGGCGTAAAAAATTAAGGGAATGTGTGTCTTGCCAAACAGAACAAGCAAAATTCTATAAAGTGCTAAGATGTCTGTTATCTGAAACAGATGAAACTACATTTAAAATTTTGTTAGAAGGAGCAAATGAGCTGTTTAGTAAAAACCCTGCATTTTCAAAATTTCATGTATATTTCTGTGATAATTATGCTAATAGGGGCATATTGTTACCGCAAATAGGCAGGTGTCAACACAAATATGCACCTAGAACGTTTGCATTGCAGCATAAAATACATGTACTGAGCTGGAAAGAAGGTCAAGCATTTAGACAAAACTTTGCATTTTTTATTGAAATTTATTCGTGACAAAATCTTTGATAGGCTGATTTCTTTAGAAAGGGGTAAAGTTTCTTCAAAGGTCGCTATATTACGTAAACGCCATGCTACTACTCTGAAGCTTCCAGTTGAAAGTATTACACATAATAATGATATCTGGTTTGTAAATTTCGAAACAATTTTTAGTGAAGTCTACATGGTGAAGAAGCTAAATGAATGCAATAAAGATTATGTGCTAATGTGTTAAATTTGCAAGTTTTGTATCCATAACTTTATGTGTACTTGTTTGGATAATGCAATACAATGGAATATGTGTAAGCATATTCATCTTGTCTGTAGATATATGTCAAAAAATTTTTGTAGTGTCAATATTCAGGATTCACAGAATATTCCTTGTAGTATAAATTATGATAATTCTTTTGGAGATTTAATGATTGATGAAAAGGGAAATACCGTACAGAATACTTATAAAAAGATTTACATGTACGGAATTTAAAACAAAGAATTGATAATACTTCCTTGAATGAAATGGAATGTACTGCCTCAACTTTATTGCAAAAACAGGAACAGAAAGTACAGTCTTGTTCATCGCTAGCTAATAAAACAGCTTATCAAGAAAATTTGCAAAATGCAGTCTCTGATTTTGAAGTGAATGAATTGGCAGCAACAAATTTTGTTCCTGTTGATTCTGTGAATAAACCACCAAACAAAAAAATTGAAACGCAAGGTTTCTTCTGAGTGAAAACTAAGTCTGGTAATAATACAAAAATTGATAGAAAAACCATCGCATCAAGAATCATCTGACATTGCTCTTTCGTTAATATTAAAATCAAAAAATGTCCAATCATTTACAAATTCTGATCCTAGTATGTGCTAGCAATTACGAAAGTACACTAAGTTATATGTATATATATATAGAGAGAGAGATATTTAAGGGTTTCTGTTTGAATAACAACTATAGTTTGGCTTAATAATGTTTTTGCATTGGTCTGCCAATGCCAAACCTACGACTGCAACAGAGTTTTAGGCTTTACATATATTATCCATTTTATATATTATATATATATTTCAATTTTTTTCTACATATGTATATTCAGATATTTTTTCAGGCTAATTTTTCAAGGTCGTTTTTTTTAGGGGGGGGGGGGTAAGATGATACATAGGATAATTAAAAAAATATATTAAATACTATTAATCCTTTATTACTTAAAAAAAAAGTTTTGGAATTTGCAAACTTTTTGAAAATTTCTTTCTTTTAAAGACATTTTATAACTGTATTACTACCTGGATTTTCTTTTCCAGAGAGAAAAATTCGCCTTGCATACAATATTTCAAATGAAAATAAAATTTCAAATTAATTGCTTAAAAGGCGCAAAGGCCAACATAGTGAAAAAGATTCCATGTCGGGATTCGAATCCGGTCCATCAGTATAGCGCACTTACATTCTACAGACTAAATCACATGGAACGATACCCAGCCTGGAAAAATTTCTCACTATTATATGCTGGCAAGGCTACAAACGCAGCACAAGATGGAATATTTTTCGTGAGCCACCGACATGGGGCAAACACGAAACTTAATTAAATCCAGCATCGATTGAAACTGTATTAATACTTGGCATTTTTTTTTCCAGAGAGAAACATTCGTCTTACATACAATATTTCAAATGAAAATCAAATTTCAAATTAATTGCTTAAAAGGCGCAAAGGCCAACCTAGTGAAAAAGTTTCCTTGCCGGGATTCGAACTCGGTCCATCAGAATAGCGCACTGACATTCTACAGACTAAATCACATGGATCGATACCCAGCCTGGAAAATTTCTCACTATTTAATGTTGGCAAGGCTACAAACGCAGCACAAGATGGAATATTTTTCATGAGCCATCGACATGGAGCAAACACGAAGCGTAATTAAATCCAACATCGATTGAAACTGTTAGTCTTTTAGTCTGTAGAATATCAGTGCGCTATACTGATGGACCGAATTCCAATCCCGGCATGGCATCTTTTTCACTATGTTGGCCTTTGCGCCTTTTAAGCAACTAATTTGAAATTTGATTTTCATTTGAAATACCTATTGTATGCAAGGCGAATGCTTCTCTCAGGAAAAAATTCCAAGTATTAATATAGTTTCAATCGATGCTGGATTTAATTAAGTTTCGTCTTTGCCCCATGTCGGTGGCTCACGAAATACATTCCATCTTGTGCTGCGTTTGTAGCCTTGCCAATATGTAATAGTGAGAAATTTGCGCCTTGTAAGCAATTAATTTGAAATATGATTTTCATTGGAAATATTTTATAACTGTTTGAAAAGAAAAAAAATAATGTAGTACTAAAATTTTGTATCTGTGTCCTTAATAAACAAAAATTATTTAATTTTGTTTCATTAGATATATGTATCTAATATAATTTCTTCTAAATTTTTCCCTATTACTTTTAATTCAAAAATATCTTTATATTTAAAGAATAATTTTAGTTAGTAGGATTTATATACATCCTGAGTTTTAAATCCGTGTAAAGAAATATAATGGAAGGTTAACCTAAATAAAGCATCTGTTGTTTTAATACCCATCATCAAGACCTCTCCTTCCCTATTCACCTTGACTACAATAAATCTTGAAAATATGGTCATCGGGTTACCACAAAAAAGAAGATACTGATTTTAAAAACATGTATGTTATAGGCTAAATGATAAATCAGGCTGTTAGGAAACAGCGCAGCTAATTGAAGAAACATCTCCGTTTTCCCAAATAACCTCATATTTTTCAAGCTTATTGCAAGCTGCCCAGAGAGCGTTAGGCTGATTAAAAAAAAAATGACTACTTCTTTTATAATCAAACTGGTATTTAGGCCTATTAATCCACAACCTGAACCAAATCAGATAGAAAAAAAAAACTATCGTCTTGTAACCTGAACCGTGCCAGACAAAATACTTTCTTTAGACAAGCAAGACGACTGAACCTGAAAATTCCATTTGCAGTAAACCCAAACCGAGAACAATATTCCATAAAACCGTAACCCGATCCGAGCAAGATCTCAGGTTCGGTTCAAGTTTAAAGTTGACTTCAAGTAGAACTTTTAGTTTCGAATCAGGCTGCATGTCGATGGAAATTATGTCGTCTTGCTCAGAGAGGGTTACAGTTCGATGGAATTTTTTTGTCAGATTCCAGTTCGATTGAATTCAAATGTAATTTTCAGGTTTGAGTCGGGTTACCTGTCGACGGAAATTATTTTGTCTTTCTCAGATTGGGCTATGTTTCGAGGAAATGTTTTTGTCATGTTCAGGCCAGAATTCCGGTTGGAATTTTCAGGCTTGGGTTGGGTTGTGTGTTGATAGAAATTATTTTATCTTGCTTTAATCTGGTTACGGTTCGATGGCGTTTTTTGTTGGGTTCGAGTTAACTTCAAATGGAATTTTCAGGCTCGGGTAAATTTGCATGTCGACAGAAATTATTTTATCTTGCACAGATTGGGTTACAGTTCAATGGATTGTTTTTTTTCTGCTTCTATTCGGATTGCAAGTTAATAAGCCTGTAATATATCAGGCCGATTGGGAAAAGGGAAATGATTCTCTAATTAGCCTACGACATAGTACATATTTTTAGCATTTTCTATCAAAACAAGTGTAAGTGGGTTTTTTCAGCTGTTATTGACTATGTTGTTCTGTGGATAAAGAACTTTTTCAGTATCAGTGACTTTAACACCCCCCCCCCCCCCACCCATAAAAAAAATCCAATCGTTATTATTAGAAGATGATTTTTAAATGTAGAACCAATAATTATGTAAGACTATTTAATTAGAACAGCCATTGAAAGATTAACTGTCTATTTTAGATAAGTTATTAACATCTTCATTAGAAAGATACAGACATATAAAAATTAGGCGCCAATTGGCTGACTCTAACCACTAATTTTTATTAGTTATTTTTTGTCTAATACATGGTAAGAGTCAGCCCATTGGTGTCCAATTTTTTTACACTCCTGAGAAAAAATATCTTCTGGTTTCGTTTTAGTTCAGTTCAGTTCAACAGGTTACAAAATGAAAAAGCACACAAGTGTGTATACATTAAAAAAATTTTCATTTAAACCAAATGCCTTTGTATTTAGATGTATAAATCATAAAACTTTCTTGATATTAAATTCTATAGTTTGTTTTTTTGTGAGTGTTAAAAGAAAATTGTCTTTTTTTTCCAATTAGTTGATCTTCAATTCTGTTGCGTAACTGAACAAAAAGAAGAGATATTAAGAATATTTTTTTATTAAATTTTCTTGCTACATGCAATATGATTTAGATTCTAATGTATAATAAGCCTGAAAACATTTATAATAATCAATAAGTTGATTTTCTTTTAAATATTGGATATATATATTTATATAAATATATATCAGATACTTTTGATATTTATTTTTTTATATTATTTTTTTTAATTATCTCTAATTTGCTAGTGCATAAATGTTAAACTCATCTACTGTGTGTAACCATGAACCAACACTGTTTAAGAATGCTTTTTCTCCGCCATTTAAGCGTGTAATTTTTTTATTAACAAAATATGTATACGAAGCTGCTTGGTAGAAACTCTATGTGTATGTATATATATATATATATATATATATAATATATATTTCAAAAAACTTGTGTATATATATATATATATAATACCAAAAACACATACTATACATCTAATCCCAAAACTCCTGAACAACAGAGAAAAATTAACAAAATAACCATGGAAAAATCTTACTAACAAAACCATGAACAAAAAGAAAACATCCAATGGAGACAGACTGCAAGGCTAAAGACTTGCATGCTGGGTTATACCGGTAATTACTCATGAAACTTCCCCCATATCTGTCGATACCAAACTGACCAAAGAAAGCTTTAAACAGGCCATACAAAGCAGCAACCCAATTCGAAAAGAACGACGCATCCAGACAGAGCTCCTTATAAAGCCTACAATTATTTGGCGATGTTTTTAATCGCCAAAAGTAAAGTATCGCGGTAATGTTTATCCTTGACGAAATTTTTGTCAAACTATCTAGCAAACTAATAGGATAATTCTAAACCATTGCATCTTGATAGAGATTTATAATGCATTTATTATACTATTATGATTAGAATTTAACTTTGCTATCCTTATTAAACTATTGATAATGATATTTCTGAAAATGGAAATATGTACATTGGAATTAAAATTTAATATCTTTATTGTTTCAAAGTTGTAATCCTTTCTCTTATCATAAATGCAGGTACTCAATCCACCCCTCTCAATGTCGATAGTGAGATCTAAATAATTTACATGTTTTTCGTCATATGAAGTTTTCTTTAATGTCAAACCTTGGGGATAGTAGTCTAAATTTAAATCGCTATTGGAATCGTTAATCCTTACCAACAACACATCATCAATACATCTAAAACTTAAAAAATTCTTATTTAATGTTTCATTAACCTCGTATAAAAATAAATAAATATCTGCAAGTACCGAACTGCAACTACCCCCGATAGGTATACCCTTTATCTGCTGAAACACATGCTTACCATCGAATAAATAATTTTCATTAACTACAAAATTAAATAAATTTGTTAAATGATCCAAATTTTTACCCAAAATATTGTATCAATTGAAAAAGTCAAAAATTTTATTTTTAAGATCAGTTAAATCAATACTATTATATAAATCTTCAAAATCATAAACATATAAACCTTTAATATTACTCAAACCTTTCAATCCATTAAGTAACTCAAAACTATTTTTTATAATACATGTGTAATTTTGTTTTAATGCCACTTCAAATATATATATATATACATTTGAAGTAGACTCCCTTGAATCCGCACAACTTGGGACCTGAGGTTGTGCAGATTTTTTAATTTTGCGGATTTCTGGTCATTGCTTTGTTAAAACAGTAATTTGAATGCAATTATGCATCAAAATTATAACGAATTCTTGCAATACAATAAAATATTAAAATAATTAATTAAAGTAATAAAGTAAAATGATAAAAAGTAAGATAATTAAAAAAATGATTAAATTATTAAAAGTAAAAGTCAAGTAAATAATTAAATATAAATGGTAAAGATGACATACATTTTCCTTTAATTATTCAATGAAACTTTCCTCATATAGGTACCCTATTAAATAACTCGCATCAAAATCATACAGTAAGTTTTATTTTAGGTTTAGCTAGTTCATCAGTCCTTGATAACCAAAAAAGCTTGATTAATATTTGGTAAAAAGATTGTGATTACCAGATATATCAGTAATATCTTGATTTTTTCAGACATAAATTTGTTTCCTTCATGAAAAACCACAAATTCAATCATATTATCGAGAATTATATATTAAAATACATATGGAATGATATAAAACTGAAAAATTCTGTAATTTTGCCCTTGAATCTGAACTGAAAGTTTCATTGTTTACATCTGGAATGATGTGCGGATTTAAAGCGTTTATGGATTTAAGAGAGTCTACTGTATTTCAAAAAACTTAATTTTTTAAAAATATTGTTATCACTACTGTCAAGTTTTTAGACATTTGAGACATCACATGAAAGGTTGTCTGCATGGAAATGAATTAGGAAATGTAAATTCATTCAAAGATATGGAATTGATATGTGCAGTTATATTATTATTCTTGATTAAGTGAAGATTACTAACTAACTAGCTGCAGTTGAAGAAAAGTTAGACTGTTTTAATGATATTATTTGTTATAAATACAAATCGCTGATTTATATTGCAGTAAATTGTATTTTATTGTATTTTTTCTACTATAATAAAGAAATGTATAAAATTCTTTTGTTTATTTTATAAGCTTTCACCTGAAGAACAATTTGTAACTCGAAAGTAGACAAAAAAAGATATATTAAGAATGGAAAAAACACAATTATTTTCAGAATTCTCTCCTGAGTTTTCTTTTCTCTTTCCCCTTCCCCCATATGATAGCTGAAGTTGATATCTAATACTTGTCTATAAAAAAAACAATATGTTTTAAGAATACCCGAACCTAAATAATATTTACCATAATTTCATGAATCAGAATATCGTTCTAGTTTGCTTCGGTACAGTTTGAGCTCTGCCCAATATTAATTTAAAATTAACCTGTTTTTTTAAGTGAATAAAATTTATATCCCTGCATATTACCAACTGATTTTTATATACATCACATATAAAGCTGGAATTGAATTCAAGCAAAAATATGCTTAACTTTACTGAAATCACACTTCCGGAAATTAGTATCCATTAGTATCCATGGTCTTGTATCAATTTGTTTGCATAGCCGTGTATATGATTTTATTTATATGCTACAAACATCTCTTACAATGAAGGTTTCCATATGAGCATACTCTGAAAAAATAACAAAATGCTCTTTTCATGATGGTATATGTATAAAAAAATTTTTGGCGGAACCTCATAGAGCAAGGAAGGCCAACTGTCGTACGCCGCACACCACTAAAATTTTATAGAAATCATTGTCTTACTTAATTTGTGGTCTTTCTATTTCTAAGGACATATCCAATTTCTGAAAAAAATGATTGGTTGTTCCAAAATTAAAAATTTTCACAGAAATAAACTGCAACTAAAAAAGGAAAGAGTACAAAGATACAACGTTAGACATCGAACTCAGATATCTCATGCAAAATAAGCGGGTAAGTGTGATCGAAGATCACACAAAGGGTTTCGTTTAGTATTTCCTTTCAAAACATTTTATCCTTTAACTAATAAATCCAAATTTTTAATTTATACTTATTAAAACCTTATCATTTATCAATAGGAAAATAGATGATAACACCATTAAATATTAATATTAAAATGAATACAAGAAGAAGCTATTTCTTAAAAGGGTCTTATACCTTTTTAAAGTGACGGCAGTCTAGAAAAATTCAAAGTTTGAATTAGTGTAATGTTAGTTGGGGCAATTGGGCCATGACTTTACAATGTGACTCTGGAGCTTCTCACAATTAATTTCAAAAAGCTAATGTTCATTTGAATTAAAGTCTGAACTTCTGTAAATGTGTTCCGTTAGGTTACCTCTATCACACAGAAATGCTAAAAATTACATTTTAATATTTAAAAATACAAAAATATGCATATTTCTTCTTTCTTTCCTCATGGGTCCAGTTGCCCCATAAAAATGGGGTAAGTGGACCAGGAGGGACTATCTTCCACATGCGTTTATTTTTTTTTTTTCATATAGGATGTCAGGTCCTGTTTGAAAAAGTGTAAACAACTTAAAAAAAATTAAACCAGGCAGATCATGTAAATTATAAATCAACTAAAGAGCGTTGTAAGGGAAACCTTTGCTGTCAATGCGTCTAAAAAAAAGCACTAAAAGTGAAAATATTAGATTTAATTTTACCAAAAACATAAAAATGAAGTAAGTACTTATGTACTTTAGTATAGGTAATAAGTATAAAAGTCACATGGGTATTTTAAGGAAAAAATATCCAGATAAATCTATGAACAAACGGCTACGTAAGTACTTAAGTTCTTTATCTGTAGTATCGTACAATTTCAAGGTTTGGCTATCTCGCTTTCAGGGGCAAGGTACTTGCATTCATAAAATGTTGAAATAATTTAATGACACCAGTATTTACAAGAGAATCTATTTGTAAACAAGTAAAAGTATATTTTCGCGTACTTAATAAAGGTGAAAGTTTCATTATAAAATTCCGGGGCCAATGTGGCAATTAGGGATTAAAATTATGTGATGCCATAACCGCATCACCGCCACTCAAGGGGTCAAGATATTTGGTTTGATACCACCCAATATGCTTTTTTTAAATTTTATTACGTAATTTTAATAAGGCATTCTATGATTTTCTTTATTGTGAATAAAAAACAATGGAGAAATTTATTTACCGTAGCAAGAGAAACTCAAAAATATTATTTACAACTATTGGGGTAACTGGATCCAGCATGGACCAGTTACCCCAGATACATGTCCCAGTTACCCCATTCTTGAAAAATTTATGGGGTAACTGGGACATCGGGCTTACATTTGAAACATGAAGTAAATATGTATAGATACCTAATAATATTAATGTAGTTATATGCCTAATCTTTAAAAAAAATACGTTTGTTTAATAAAAGTACTTACAATATTCTAATAAAAAGCCAAGGAAGTTCAACCATATTGACGTTGTTTTTAAAAAAAGAAACGTGTATTTTTGACAATCTATCACAGCAAAGTGAGAGTTATGATTAAGTTGACACACATTGTTTTAGGAAGTAGAGATTAAGGTGCATTGTTCACAAAAGCTAAAACTTAAAAAACATCAACAGTTTTTTATAAAATAGTCAATACGACCCCGCAGTTACCTCGTGCGTCCAGTTACCCCAACTAACCTTATCTATAAACCTTATTACGTATAAACGTGAAATTTTGATTATTAGTTAAAAATGTTGAGTTTTTTAATGTACACCATTAGAAACTGACAAGCCTTTTACATAACTTGTGTACTGTTGAAATTAAAATAGCTTTTTTTTTTTACTCCGTAAATCATTGCGCGCATATCATCTTAAGAACATATGTATGGATTGCTACGAAATTTGATATAGATAATAAACACATCAATAATTTTTAAATGATCTACTGTTAATTATTTACAGTGATAAGTTTTCTAGTTACGACTACTTTTATTCATTAAAAAATGTAAAAGTGATTTTTTTTTTAGAAAAATATTTTATTTACATGGTTAATGAAACAATTTTGACCTAAGATTTTGACCTTTTTCTCTGATCAATAGTTTAGCCTTGACAATGCCACAAAAATGGGAGTGAAAATCAAAAAATTCAGAGAAAACGGGAATTACGCCGCTGTACGTAGATTTAACATGAAAACTGACCATTTTACACAAGCATTGACTATAAATTATACTAAAGATTATATGAATAACTACATTTTACAATGAAGTTGCTGATAATAAATAAGACGACTCATTATGAATCATTATTTAATTATAAATAAACATGTACATTAGTAAGTACATTTATTTAAAAAACAAAAAAATGTTATTTCCGCTTTCTTTTACTTGAGGGTCCCTGCTTTTCACCGACACCTACAGCATAGAAAATAGACGTATGGAATTAGTGGGTGTTTTTATTACTACCAACAGTATAAAATAAATGTTTTTTTAATAAAAAATATTTGATACCTTCTGGCATGACTTTTTCTTGACATACCAAGTACCATTCAAGTACCATTTTTTTTTTTTTTTTTTTTTTTTTTTTTTTACATCAAAGACAGCAGAATTTAACTTAGTCAAATAAATAAACTTTTGCACCCTTATGCAATGGCAACAAGATTTAAAATGTAACGAGAATGTGAATTTGGTTGAAAATATTTTGTTTATAGAGGAAAATTACAATGAAGAGCACATGAAGTTTTGCAAGAGCGAAATGTTTAAATTTATGACCAAATTTGGACAAAAATTGCCAGTTGTATGTAGATATATCGGGATAAAATCTTTTAAAATGTATTACTTGGCTGCAAATTCTGAGTGGTTACAAAATTGATCCAGACAAATTCTCCAAATTCAGATTTGATACAATGCAAATGCAAAACATAATGTAGGCATTTTCTCATGATATATTAATCATGATATCTTATGCTTCCCTATCTTTACATAAGGTTCCTGTTAGGTTTCCTGTAAGGTTTGCGCAGAAATAAATATGAATATACCACAGAATATGCATCACAGCAATTTTCATTAATGCTGTCCAATGTTTGTCCCGTACCTTAAATTTTAGAAAAAGAAATTTTAGAATTTGTTATAATAATAAAAAAACAGTTTTATCACTTTAGCTTCCATACCCTTAACACAGTATCATTAAAATTATCAAGAAGAACGCAAAATCATTCGTCAATCAGGTTATGGAATGCATTCGGCCTATTATAATAAAACATCATAGTTTAATAACTTGAAAAACGATGTGTAAGTAATAATTTGTAAAACATATAACACGTTTGAAAACACAATTTCAACCAAAATCGAAAAAATAGCTGAAAATTTTGTGCATCCCTGTATATGAACGATAGATTTATCATATAATTCACAATATGCTAAAATTTAGAACTGTTAATGAACGCATAGCACAGCGTTAGCAATTTCCGGCAATAAGCGGGTATATAGATGTCTTGTGCAGCCCTATATATGATTTATAGAATTCATACACGCTAAATAGTATGCAATTTTTAAAATTTAAAAAAGTGTTCCACAACTGAAAACGCACTTCCATCAGTTATTGCTCATACAAAGAAAAATATAACTGATTTATTTTGCGTGCCCCTGTATATGAAAGATCAATGGCACATCATATTCAATAGTAAGCATCTTATAGAGCACCTCGGAGATATATATCAATTTAAATACTTTTGAAAAGGTGTAACATGAACAAAATACACCACAAACAATTTTTCTCCATAGACCGTAATATAACATAATTCTTTTTTAGTGTCCCTGTAAATGATCGATAAATACTACCCATACCATGTTCTATAAGAAATCATCTTGTAGTGCACTTCATAGATATGTATATAAATTTCAAAGTGTTTGAAATTATGAAACATTATTAAAAACCACCATAAACGATTTAACCCCCATAGGCCGTAATATAATGAAATACTTTTGAATGTCCCTGTAACGAAATTATGACTGCTACACGCAACATTTTACAATACCTAACATTCAATAGTGAATATCAATAACATTTTTTAATTTCATGGCGATGCGACTATATTGACGCCAAAAATAATTTTGGACAGCAGAATCGGTAAATCACCCAACGTGCACTGCCGTAATTCCCGTTTTTCAGATTTTTCTTTTTTTCACACCAATTTTTGCGGCATTGTCACGGCTAAACCATTGATCAGAGAAAAAAACTTTTAATACGTAAAATGTAGGAAATTTTATCTTCTTTAATTTATGTATTGAGGACTTTTGCGTAAAATGCATAATTTTGAAGTTATTTTGAAAAAACAAAGAAAATCCCGGTTTTTCCAGTTTTTTGCCAAAAAAAACCATATTTCCCGGGATAAATTTTGTTGGCAAACTTCAGATTCGTGTTCAGCGACCCAAAAAACATAAAGGCACCAAATATCAAAACTACACCAAAACTTTCCCCTATTTTCTACCAAATGACTGGACTATAAGAATAAGAACAAAATTACTTGCTGCTTTAAAAATTGCTCAAAACACTCTCAAGTCTGGCGGATTTTTTATTTAGAAATTCAGAATTATCAACTGAAAGTTTGAATAATTATTTTTATTTTATATAATGATAGATATTCCGTGAATAAAATAAAATAAAATTATTATTTAATATTTTCTAGTATAAAGTTGGAATTTCTGAATAAAAAATCCACCAGAATTCGCAGCGCCCCAATTCGCTCTTTACCCAGTTTTTCAACCTCCTGCCATAATTTATCTGCATAGATTTTAATGCATCTTTTTTCTTGTTGCCATGAAAAGAAATTTCGTATGGATAATATTTTTATAAGACGATACTCTTTCAGACACACTTACTATTTATTTCTTATTCGAAATTAACATCATTCTGAATAGATAATACGCACTTTTCGTAGATAAAACTTGAAAACTTTATTGTAAGTGGTTTAAAGTGACGTAATATTTTCGTTTAAATGTGTTTGGATTTAAAACATCTAGTGCAATACTCACATCTCAATATCAAGGGAAATTTTCAGGAGATAAAATAATAGATAAAAATATTCTCTTAAACATAACGTCACTTTCTTTAAGACGCTTTCAGTGTGACGTCAAACTGATTCTAAAGAAATGTTTAGTATGTTTTATCTCCTGTTTGTCTGTATATTACCGCTATGCTATATGCTATAGCTATACCTTATAGCTAAGTATCTGAATACTTTGCATGCAGTGGAAACCCTTTCTACGTTTTTTATTAAATAAAACATTAAACATAGACACCATTTTTTGCAAGCTTATATATAACTTGCCTTGGTGTGACCGTTTGGCTCAAATCTTTCAATCCAGATTTAACACACTTCCTATGGTACAATTGATCTAATTTTTGCTACTGAGACATATTACCGATGACAACATAATATTCTGTAAAAAACATATCTGAAAATTTCCTTCGCCTCCCCTCAGGAGCAAAAACAATTTGTCTAATAAGCGTACGTAAACGTCATTGATTGCTCAGAAATAAGCAGATGTTCTTCGATTGAATCGCGAATGGTTGGTAAATGTGCCATCTTTCGGTTTTGCTCACGGTATGAATGAATGTGGTTCGATTCTTGCGAGGACATGGATCGATTTTTTTTTTGCCAAGAAGCTGGATTTAAAGTTGTATATCCATTTTATTTTTTCAAAGAACTGATAAAAACATCTCTCAATTTAATTTATTTCTTTAAAAAAGGTATTAATTGCGCTTCAATATATATATTTTTTTTCCTTTTTAGTACATTATAATAAAAGCTTGTTTTTAAAATATTTTTTTACTTATGGTTTATTTAGAGCCAGTTCTTGCTCTTTTGAAAAACTTCATAATTGACGTCAGAACTGAATGCATGTAGAAAACATCCTTTTTGTTATCATTGTCGATTTAGTTTAACCCCTTAACGCTCGAATTAAATTGCGGTTGAATAATTCAAATTGCTTATTGGCACCACTATTATGAAAAAGAAATATTCATGTTATTTAATGACAGCAAAAACAGTACTAAAATATAGCCAATTTCACTATTTTATAAAACTGGTGGGAATCAAACAATTTGAGTAAAAGACACAGCCCGAGAATATCTCGGGAGCGAGAATTAAGGGGTTAAAGTAATGAAAGTGTAAGTTTCTATTTGAAAATAATGCCATTTGAAATAGAATTTTCATTAAATGCTATGCCATTTGGTTTATTATTTTGCATTTTTTTCCCGTATTTCCAGGGAGATCATATATTTATCTGCTATACGCGCCGAAGAGAACCTGTATTCTCATTTATAAAGCTGAGGGATTTCATCGTGATTGCGTTAAAGCAACATTTTTTTTTTTTTTTTTTGTCAGAATTTTTAATCACTTATAGCCGCGATTACACAGAGCTCAGTTAACGTGATCGCCATAGTTTTAGGATATATCATTTTTATCTATTTTAACCGGAAGACCCTCCCCACACCCCTCCTCCGATCGTAAACACGTGCGAAACCGGGTGGTTCTGCTAGTTTTAAATTAACAAAAAAATCATGCTTCCAGCATAGATTATGAAATACTTTTCATTTCTTCCAGAATACTTTAAGAAAACTTCCCCGTTTAATAAGGCGAAAGATGGCTTCAAAGTAAACAGCTTGGAAAAAGCATAACACATATGAAAATCCAATTTCAGGAATTCTTATCAAAAGTCGTAAAATTTTACGAATTATTTTTTGAAGACCTGTATATGATATATATAGATTTGCATATACAGGATGCCCACTAAAGTCCCTTGCCACCCTCTTAACACGGCTGCTGCTATATTCATAAAAGTGGTGTCTAGGTATAGTAAAATAGTCATGCGCTAAGCTAAATGAAACTGCCTACTGCGCCACTTGGTGGAAAATTGCGGAGTTAGCATTCATATATCGAAAACGGAAAGAGATAGGGGGAAAAGTTATTTACAAAGTTGTAGAGCATCATCGATTTAATACGAAAAGACACCTTGTGGACATTACTGCAAAGGATAAAACAGTTGAATCGCGCATTTGTTTTTTCGTGGTTTCAAACACTGTGACGTCACGAAACTTGAACGGAAGAAGAAATGATTATCTTTCGGAAAAATGTGCATCAAATGCGCATTGCAGCTGGCGGTGAGAAGTTTGAACATCTCAAATAAAGGTACATTGTTAAAACCAGTTGTTTTTCTTTCTAAGATCGTTTTGTCATGTCACAGTGTAGGAAATAACGAATAAACAAATGCGCGTTTTAACCGTTCTATCCTTCGCATTAATGCTTTTGTAATTATTATAAATAAATCACATGAAAAATCGACTCTCTCTCTCTATATATATATATCGTCGCTACCATGTCAAACTACCCAATGTGAAAAAAATGCATTTTTCATATTTTGTGCCATTTTGTTGTATTATGCATGATACGTACTAATTAAAATCGTCACGTCTCTAGCTTGTTTAGAAACTTAGATAATGACTATTTCAAAGTATCAAATATGCAGTTTTTTCTAAAATTTACAATGTCAAACTGTCCAATATGGCCTTTGCCGCAAATGTTTGGATATTTTTCTTTTTCTAAGCATCCGTACCATGTCAAACTATCCAATATGAAAATAGTCTTTTTATCAGGAAGACAAAAACTGTTTTATATATGGATTGAAATTTAACGCAATTGAAATATATTTTTGACGTTTACTATAGCATATGTTTTCTACTGTTAATGGAATGTAAGAATTTTTAGTTCATTTACAGGGTCTATCAAAATAATCCCGTTACATTACACTCAATAAGGAAAAAGGGCGGTGTCTTTTAATGGTGTCAGGATATTTAAAACATAATGAAATTAATATGGATTTATCAAGTATATTAAAACATTTTCTATGCAGAATATGATGTGCAAGCCATTTATTATTATTTACAGGTTCATACAAATGAATTTTGTTGTATAATCGCTTATAGTAAAAAAAAAAAAAAATGTTTGAAACGTATTTTAATAATGTTAAAATATTCCAAACAAAGTGAAATTGACATCTATATCTGATTTACATTACAAGTTGCTTATTGTATAGTATGTATGACAATTATTGTTAATTTACAGGGACACACAAAAAAACTGTCTATTATCGATAGTTGTTTGAAGTTGCGTTTTCAATTATAGTATGATTTTTTAACTATTTGAATATTACGTGGTGCATATAAATTCTATAGATCATATACAGGTCTATACAAAAGAATTTGTAAGCATTACTTTGAATGGGCGTGAATTTCTTAAAGGAGGTTTTTTATTGAGTTATGCAATTTCGAACTTTTATTTATTTTTACTATTCTAAAATATGTTAGTAGAAATTCCTAATATACAGGGCTACCCAAGTAACTGATAAAACGCCGGATATGACTGGCAATTTCTGGAAGTGTGTTTATAACAATTTTTTGCCTGAATTAAATCTTACAATATTACGTAACATGTATAAAAATCTGTAGATAATATACAAGGCTATACAAGAAGTTCTAGTATATTTCCGTTTATTGGAGGAAAATGCTAAAGTTTGAAAGTGTAAATTGCGTTACGTGTTTTCTAATTAAACTAAATTTTCGCATACCCATAGCTGCCAACTTTTACGCTTTTTGGCTACCACTAAAATTTTAAGGAGATTTTCGCCTTGTTTAATCATGAGATTTCGACGATTGAATGAGATAATATTTTCTATAAAATTTTAGTGGTATGAAAAAAGCGTAAATGTTGGCAGCTATGGCATACCATCTAGGTTATATACAAATTATAGATCATTTACACGGCTTCACAAACTGATTGGAGTACTTTTTCTGTCTATGGACGGTAATTGTTTTTTAGTGAATTCTTTTGTGCATTCCTGTATACGAGGTATATAATTTTTATACAACATGCAAAAAAAGTTAAATTTAAAAGCGCATACCGAAATTCAAAAAAGCTCTTCCAGCAATTATAGACAGTATTGTAACATATTTCTTTTTTGTGTCCCTGTAAATGAACGACAAATGCTATGAATGCATGCCCTATTCTGTCATAATTTTCTTGTAATGAAATTCAGTGATTGATATCAGATTTAATGCATTTGAAATAGCGTAATGTCATTAAATTACTCTCCAAACGATTTTCCCCATATACCGTAATGTAATGGAAATCTTTTGAGTGTCCCTGTAAATGAACTACTAATGTTACACTCTTCATATGTAATACCGAACATTCCATTGTAAGCACCATTAAAATTTTTCTATCGCATGAAAATCCGAGTATATTTACGAGAGTTAGAGCGCGGACAGACGAACAGAATTCATAAACAATTTCCAACCTTGTTGCAAAGTGTTAAAAAGTATAATACGTTGAAAATTCACATTCAGTAATTTCTACCAATGGACGAGCATAACTAAATTATTTTGTACAAACCTGTATATGACCTACAGATTTTTATGCATGCCACATAATAAGGTAAAAATTTAATACAAGCTATAAGACGCATAAAACTACTAAAATGATGCTTCCATAAACTATCATCCATAACAGTACATGTTTCTAGTTTTTTGCGTGGCCCTGTATATGGTTTTAGCTATATCCCACAAACATCTCATATATTAAATATAGTTCAGCTTTGAAATGCATAACACAATTAAAAACTACGTTTAAGCAGTTCAGAATCATACTTAGTAATGCTAATGAATTATTTTAGGCAGTCCTGTATACAATCTATAGAATTTATACATACCACGTAGTATGCACATAGATTTAGAACGCATATCATAATATGAAATGCATTTACATCAATTATCGCTAATAGAAAGCACTTTAACCGAAACCTTTTGTGTGTCCCTGTAAATGAACTATAACTGTTGTACACGTCATATTCTAACGTAGGAATGTTGCTGCACACCTCAATTATGTCTATAAATATCATTACGTTTGAAATGGTGTAACATAATTAAACTAAGCCGCAAACGTTTCTTTTCCCACTAAGCCTAATGTAACGGATTACTTTGAGTGTCTCTGTAAAGGACCTATAAATGCTAAATTCTCCGTTTTCAGTGCCAGACATGCCATAGTAAACGTCAAAAACATAAATAAATTATATGACAATCTGAGTATATTTACGAGAGTTAGAGCACGGTGAGACGACCGAAAAGTAAACCAAAAGACATAAAAACTTTTTAACGATCAAGAAAGTCTTGAAAAAACGAATTACCAATTTATCATTCCCCACGTTTGGGAGAACATTTGCAATTATTGTATTAAAAGAGCCTATTATGAATTTTTTCCCAATTTTCTTCAATGTCATTTGGTCCAACTTTTTGTAATGGGGAATTTAATAAATCAAAGATTTCTATTCGAAATTAATGGTAGAAAACGGCTCAATAAGTTTCTTAGAATAATTAGCGCGATGATTACTATTTATAAAAACGGGTATAAAGTGTTGTTGTCTACCCCATTATTTGAGATATTTTTGTTTTCTTATATTTTTTAAAATTAACAGAATTTTTAAAAATAAGCTTTTTTTCTTTATTAATTTACTGTATATTCGTTATTAAAATTATTAAAGAAAATTCTTATGAGTTTTATATTGAATATGTAAATACCAAAATTTTTACAAATTAAACTATTGAATACGACACATTTGCTACTATCAAACGGCGAATCTGGGAATATCACAGAATTTTTACAAGTCAATCTGTCCAATATGGCATATTCGCTACTATAGAATGGCGAACCCGGGAAAAGCACGAAATTTTTACAAGTCGAACTATCCAATGTGGCATATTGGATAGTTTGAAGCTAAAAAAGTTCAACGAAGTTGAAAAAGTACAAATAAACATACCATTTCAAACTATCCAATGTGATCTTTTGGCGAGTAAAATTATTCAAATGATTTATCTCAATAGCATGCTTAAATAGAATGTAAAACAGCACCCAAAAAATATAATAATTGTTTACTGCTGCTTGGCGCTGATTTTGAATCCGCAATTAAAAAGTATTTTTTTGCCCTCCTGAAAAGTGGCTATTTTCACATTGGATAGTTTGGCATGGCACCGACTATTATATATACTAGAAAGATAGCCCGTCAAAAATGGCGGAATATGAGATATAAAGATATATACAACACCTGTGCAAGAATATGAGTTTTTCTCGCTTGTTCCGCAGTGACAGATGAAAACAACAGACTTTAAAAACGAAACTCATTTATGAAAAACTGTAATTTTGTAGAAGACCACTAATCCGCACAGCTTGGTTCCAAGCGTTGTGCGGATTTGAGGCTTTTTGCGGATTACAGGTCATGTTTATATTATAAAATTAGATATATGGTTTCTTTATGCTAAATAAATTGTATAAATATTTTTAAAAAATGCGTGTGTATATGAAATGAAACAGCGAATAGGTTACCAGAAAATATGCTGCCAATTTTCCTTCGCTAAGGCCCGTAAAGTGGAAATGTACCAATAATTTAACTTTTGTATCCAACTATATAAAGCGCGATACTTTTCCAGTTTAGGGGCCTTGGCGTACTTGTTTAAAGTTTGTCATAATTTGGGCTTCAGAAGTGAGATTTTTTGCCAAATGATATAAACAGCTGTGAAAACAAAATTAATGAACTTTATTTGTATAATGAAGTTTATTTATATAATCTATAAACATTTTATGGCACAGGTGTCTTATACGCCCCATATTGGCGCGATATTTTTCTGACGCCAATTTGGCGAAAACATCAACAGCATAAACAACAATATCCGGGTTGTCATATCAAGCAAAATAACGACACCTTGGCGTCAGTTAAGTACCTGTTGCGTATATGACATTGGTGTCAGAAACAAATTGCGCCAATATGGGGCGTATATGAGATCTGTGCCCATTTTATTTATATCTATATTATTGTTGTTGTTTTTATATACAATTTACTTCTGTTTGTATACAACAATAGTTAAATGACTTCTTTATATTAAGTAAATTATATAAATATTGAGAAAATACTTGTGCATATGAAACAGTGAATAAGTTACTAGAAAATATGTTGCCAAATTTCATTTCCTCTCTCTCACCAAGGCCCTTATACTGTAAAAGTACCTAAAGCACATTAAAATCGGGCAGTTAGGAGCTCAGACAGTACAGCGCCGTCTATTGGCTGTTATGTTGTTAGAAGCATCGGGATGAAGATGTAAAGATGTACATTTTCGTAGATTACACTTTAAATTCTCACCCATAGATTTTGAGAAAACCCCTTAAAAGCGCGGAGTTTAAATTAAATTGCGGTGACCTCGATAATAAAATATTAATGGTTTTAAATGGGAATTTGGCCAAATTAGGTAGCTATCGCCAAGTTGGCTTCATACATGACAACTTATTTTTGTCGCCAAATTTGGCGGTATTTCGTAAAATTTGGTGATATATTGCCAAGTTGGTAAACATTTGGCGCTACTGTGGTAACCTTGCATTAGTAATTTTCGACAATTACTCATTACAATGAGGCGGTCCTACCGAATTGTGAGGGACACACAGAGACTTGGATTTTATATAAATAGATGTGTGTGTGTGTGTAAAGTATTTTAACTAATTATCTAAAGATTATTCTAAATTTTCCTCTTTTATTTACTAATTTCGCCTTAAAATATTTTTATTTCCCTTTTCTTTTTATCCTGCTGTTGTTTTCTAAGCATGTAATCTGTATGTATAAATTCATTTCCAACGTCCTCGAATATATGATCGATGGAACGTACCAGCGTTAATTCGTTAGCTGTATCAGATTTTTCATGTCTGCTCACCGGCAGAAAACATTTTTTCTAATCAAGCAATAATTTCACTTTGGTTAAATATAGCCTCTGCATCTGTATCTCTCATAAGTCGACAACTCTCCAATAATCTCTCATTTCTAGGGTGGAGTGAAAAAATGAAAGTTGGAATTTTGATTTCGGATAGCCGCCAAAAGTTGCCTTTTAATACCTCGAATATACGTGCAAAATTTCATGAAATTTGAAAATCTCCTTCAGGGCTCTACCAGGAACTTTATATTTTCCTTGTTTCACACAATAGGTTCTTACCATAAATTATACATTTACAGGTTTTTTTGTTAATCTCGTTTCACATTTATATACTTAAAATGTTTAGTGTAACATCATTTATCATTTTAAAACTTTAAGTCTTTATTTTAAAATATTTGAAACGTTTTACGTTTTACAAATTGTTTTACCATTACTAGAAATGCGGTGGAATGTCCCCTATTTGGTGCTCCTTCAAAACTAAGTGAAGTTGTTTTTCCATCAATAACAGACGTTATAAAATATTATGTACAAGAAAATAATTAAAACACAGCAGGAATGCTTAAGATACACTAAAGTCAGAGGTATTTAAAATACTAAGAAAAAAAATCGAAGAAATTTGGAAGAAAGCATCAATTATTGTAGTTTCCCAGAGGCGTATTGATCAAATGATAGACAAACATTTTTCTGAATATAAGCTTATTTGATTCCCTCCCCCCCCCCCCAACCACCAAAAAAAAAGGTCATACATGAGGAAGGTTCAGTTTCTCAAAGTTGAAGCTGTAAGTAAAATTATAGATATTTTAGCCAGCAAATGCCTAATCCAAAGTGTACCTGTGATAAATCAAAGTGCCTCTAACAGAACAAGAATTTCTTCTTGACCAAAGACGAACAAGAAAGTTATAGTTTAAAGTCTGTGGCTAATCAGGACAGCAGAGATGTTATGTATTGTGACAGTTGTGATGAAGAAAGATGTAGTAGCACTTCATCACGGTGTGAAGAATTATTATCCGTATCGCAACCATCTACTGCTAAAGAAGAATCACAAATACAAATGAGAACACATCATCCCCTACGGTTTCAAGGGTCTCAAATCAGTATAGTGTTTCTGATAGATTCGTGGCAACAATAGCTTCTGCAATTCTACAAGATGTTACAATTGTAACATAAAACGATTGATCACATATAATTGACAGAAGCATTGTATGCAGAGAACGAAAGAAGACTAGAGAATGTGCTAAAAAAGATGATCTGAAAACTTTAGAAGCTGGAATCGAAAGTATGTATTTTGATGGAAGAAAATATAAAACACTTCATAAAGAAAAAATTGGAGATAGATTGCTATCGAACTATAAGTGACGAACACGTATCTCTGATTAAAGAGCCAAATTTACAATATATGGGACACAATAAATCTTCTTCAGGATGAAGAAAGCATATTGCAGAAAGAATTTTAAAATACTGCTCTGAAAACAACTTAAACCTTGAAAAACTTATGACTATAGGTTGTGACGGAACAGCTGTAAACACTGGAAGAGAGAATAGTGCTATTAGATTATTTGAAACAAAGATTAGTCGTCCCTTGCAGTGGTTAATATGCCAGCTTCACGCAAACCAATTGCCGCTGCGTCATTTATTTTCTGAACTTGATATACAAACTACCGTCCCACGAGCCTTTCCTGGTCCTACTGGAAAATCGTTGGATCTCTGAGAACAACAGACAGTTGTGGAATAAAAGAAAATCTGCTCTTGTCTCCCAGTACAGACCAAAATTATTTTTATGACGTGTATTTTATCTGGCCAATGCTACTTAAATCTGTTAAATCGTAATCTAGGAAAAATGTCTCACTCTAGATGGTTGACAACTGCTAATCGACTACTTATACTCTACGTTGGAAGTCATAATCCTTCCCAAAAACTTAATATTATGGCTGAATTTGTAATGAAAGTATAAGTGTCTATGTGGTTTCACATTAAGAAAGATTCTTCCTGCAAAAGTGCAGCTCAAAATGTTTTTAAAACAATTAAGTTGTCTCGTTATTTGAGGGAAGATTTAAAGATTGTAGATCCCGTTATTCAACGAAACGCATACTTCTGTCAGCCAAAAAATATTTTACTAGGAATGATAACTGATGAAAGAAAACATGTTCGAGAACTTGGATTCTGAAGAATATTGAAGGCAAGGGAAATGGAATGTTCAACAATAAGGCAGTTTCATTTTTCAATATTGAACAACAGTGCCACACACTATATTGACATTATTGATTGGCAAGAACATGAAATAAGGGACGGATATATACGAGCAAAAATCAAATCACAAAGATAATGCCTAATTTTAATCATAAATTAGACCTATAAAAATTTGGCCTATATAAATTAGAGTGAATGAAAGGTCGTATTACTGTACATCGTATATATTCTTTTTATTATATTACTATATATTCAGAAAACTGTCTTTCCTATATATTCAGAGAACTATATATCTAATTACTGTGCTTTTCTTTATGTTCTTTGTGACAATTCACATTTTAGAGTCATCTTTACCGTTTAAGGTATTAAAACATGACGATACTTGGATTGAGATGAAGTAATACTTTAATAGTTATATTTTATGTGTTTATTTTACTGAAATCAGAAATTTCGTAAAAAAATTAATATGAATAATTTACACTACATAGTGAAATCTTGGGCTTTCACGTATAAAGGGCATAATCTTTAAGAGGTGGTAAAGCCCTAAAGATAAATTTCAAATTAAAAGAAAATTTAACCTGGTGTTCAGCAGGCCAAAAGGACAACTTTTTAGACGTATTCAAAGAAAAAATTCCAAAAAATATTTTTTTTTTTTGGTCATTTTCACTCCACCCTATGGGTACTTACAGGTACTTTTGTGTTATGCACACATATTACTTATGTGTGTATGCATGTATGTATTTGTGATAGGCTAACTCTCTATTATGGTACCTAAGGCTGCATAAAAAGTCATTATGATGGTGCCAATTCAGATCAAGATTTAGATTCCGATCCGATTTTAAATGATTTTTCTGATAATCTTTGATTGTAATACAAACCCTAATCAAATAATGCGTAGAAATAGAGGAGCTTAAACTGGAGTCTACATCATTGCCAAGCTTGTCTTCTATGAAAGCAATACAGAATAAAAATCTAAACATTGCTATAGCATTGTTACAGAAATGATATCAAATGAAGAAATAGTGCTAGTAAAATGTTTTTTTTTTTTTTTTTTTTTTTTTTTTGTAAAAGCGAAAAATTATTAAAAAATGATAACCTGTTCCCCGTTGTAGATGATGTGATGGACGAAAACATGAAGAATTATTGCTATCTATTGTACAATCTGTTAAATATTTTACATCGCCATTTAAACTTCAGAATGAATATTAAGTCCGATTGAAGATGAACACATATGAATTCCATTTATTTATGTAAACTTAATTTTTAGAGCTTTGTACAAATGTTTCTAAACAAAAAGATTTCTAATTCTATAACATTTTATATAAGTAAATATCGTGTTTATTGAGCAGCTTTGTATTTTTATATTAATCTATAATGGCTTTTGTCCCTCCCCCCCCCCCCACTTAATTTTCTCATTTTAGCCAAATATGGATTTTATACATGTTGTCCAAGTAATCCACATCAACTGGGGTAAGTTGAGCTACTCAATTTTGTTTATGTATCATTGAATACACAGGTTTTTTTTTTCTTGTATGTATATAAAATACAATAATGGACCCAAATTTTAAAAGTGCTCAATAAAACTTTAACTTTTATGGTTCTTAAATCTTAAATGAGATAGATGTATGAATTTTGAAAGTGGCTGAAGTAACTCAGATTATGGTACCTAATTTTGTGTTTTACTAAAAGCAATAAGTAAAATTTCTAGCAAAAATTTTATATTAAGGAAGTCTCTTTTCTTGTTAATTTCAGTGTTTAAAAATACCGTGGTTTGTGCAAATGTACCATGGTTACACATAAAAAATCTATTAAAATACTTCAATTTCGATAATTCATTATAGAATTTTTCTAAAATGATTATGATAAAACATTTGTTTTAAAATTTTATATACATGCGTTTTCTGTTTGAATGTTGCGTGTGTTTATAATAATGATGAAAACATGTACATTTTTTAAAGAAAAAAAATCATTTATTCTCATAAATTATTTTATGCTCAATTGTTTTACATACATGCATTTGCAGAAATTTGTTGCTCTTAAATAATTTTTTTTCTATTTATCTAAAAAGTAAGAGCATTTTGTAGATGGATTCATATAACTTCCTTCTGGGCAGCTGAATGCGTTTGCAAATCCTTTGGAATTCTGCATCATGCCTAAAACCCTAAAATAAAGAATTAATTTTTTTCAGTTAATAGATAATTTAGCATCTTAAAGCAGTTGCACTCACATCATAAAAGAAAGAAAAAAAATCCTTCAAAAACGAAAATTGCCGTTTATTTTCCATCTTTTTTTTTTTTTTGTACTAAACATTCGTTTGGTATCCTTCCGTTTTCGCCGTGAGAATTTTCTATTATTGCAGATAGAAATTTTCCGTTATTTAAAACTCGAAATTTCGTTTATAGAAACAAAATATATGCAATATTAGAAACAAAATCTAATAATAATTATATAAACCGATGCATATTTATACGAGCAGGTATTTGTAATGTATATTATCATACATATTTATTTTTGTAATGCCTTCCAACACTCTCAGAAATGCTTTCTTCAATTCACGGAAATTTTCCTGGCAGTAATGCTACCAGGACTTTTCCGGTAATAGGCGAATATCCGTTTCTTTTTTTTTTCGTTACAGGAGGTAAACCATACGTCAATTGAAGCAAATGGGGATAAAATAAAAGTCGCTGACCTTGGAGTCGAACCAGCTACCTTAGTGTTACGAGACCAGGACTACAACCACTTGGCTACAATTGTACAGTTTTGAAGTAGTTTAAAGTAAATATGTTTGCTTCAGATGTGTATAGCTTGATTAATTTCTTTGAAAATCTTTGAATTTTGAAGTTTTTTTCGAGAAGTTTTCGTCTTTAATGAGACTGCGTCTGGAGTTTTAACACAGCATTAAAATAGGATAAAAATATGAATTATAAATATTTTTATGCAGATTGCTAGATGTAAAATGTAAATATTAAATTTTATGCGATAATTTCTTTTTTTTTTTTTGAGTAAAATTGATCATTTTCCATTTAATATTTTAATTAAAATATCTATTTTAAATGTGTTTATTTAAAATATATTTGAAATGTGAACATTTTTCATTTTTTAATAACTTTAAATAAATTGTGAATACATTTAAATGAATGAGAAAATTAATTTTTATTTATTTTTAAATTCGAAAACTTTTATTATTATTATTATTATTATTATTATTATTATTATTATTATTATTATTAAATTAGAAATTTTAACTTAAAGAATTTTTGGTTTTTCGTTTTTAAAATGAATTCGGATTTTAATGTTAGTAGAGCCAATATGCATGCTCTATGCATGCTAGGAATGAACGGAATTCCTCCCACTTTTTTAGACTTTCGGGAAGAATTCTCGGATAAAACGTGTTTTCTAGGAATATGGAAATTGTTTGTTAAAAAATGAGGAATAATTTAGTGTATATAGACGAGTTTTTCTGACAGTGTACAAATTCGAATTTGGATACTTTCTAGTAGTAGATGTTTACTCCGTCCCCTACACCACCTGATCGCATCCAAAGTCTTGGTTGTAGAGCAGAACATCAATTACAATAATTGAACTAGAATTGTTCTATTTTATCTCAATTGAAAACGGAGATTTTCGTTTCTCTGTCCTGGAATGAACATTTTTGTTTTAACATTCAACCTATAAATGTAAATGTAAAATGAAATTGCACCTTCATTAAAGGAAAAATTACGATTTTTGCTCAAAATAGAAAGTTTCTTCTAAAAGGCAGCTATTTCACAAAAAAGGAATGATTTTTTTAGGTTGCACTACGTGGCCCAAATGTAGTGTATATAGAGATAATATTTTTATAAACGGTGTTTCTTATTTAAGTTCATAATTTCTTTTAAATCTGATGCATTAAATGTAAACATAAGAAGACCAGTTTTTTCAATTACCTGACCTCAATAAAAAGCAGAATATTTTAAGTCTAGTCGTCATATCTCGCATTCAGCAACATTAACTATGCCCGAATGCATTTTATGCATCACGTACGTAATTACATTCACTGTTAACATCGTTTGCATTATTTAATGCAGCATTATTTAATTGCGAACATTGGTTAAAATTAATAATTACACATAAACAATTAGTATTTATTAGTATATCATATTAATGTCGACTGGAAAAACGTTAGCGCAGTCGTCGATCTCACTTTTCTACCAGATTTTATTTCTTGCGAGAATTTTAGCGAGTCTGAATGCCAGTGTCGCAGAGTAAAGAAGCAACCGTTTCGTATTTAATCTCGGAATAATAATAATTATTACTTTTAATCTCATAATCTCGGAATAATAATAAAAATCTCGTATAGTATTTTTTTTTTTTTTTTATCTAGAATGATCTCAAAACCTCGAATCCGTTCCGTGAATCTCCCATTCACTAATATAAAGGTAAATTAATTAAAGTTAAAAAGAAAATCTCGGAATAATAATAAAAATACCGTATTCTAATATTTTTTTCTAGAATGACCTCAAAGCGTCGAATACGTTCCGTAAAAATCTCCCATTCCCGATTATTTAATTATTTGTAGATTTGGTAAATTATTTGTAATTAAAAACAAAATCTCGGAATAATTATATTATAATATTTTTTTCTAGAATGACCTCTAAACTTTGAATCCGTTCGTAATTCTCCCATTCGTGATAAAAAAGGTAAATTAATTATAGTTGAAATAAAATCTCGGAGTAATAATAAAAATCCCATATTTTAATAGCTTTTTCTAGAATTGCCTCAATACGTCCAAACCGTTCCGTAAATCTCTCATTTCCAATTAAAAAAGTAAATTATTTGTAGTTAAAAACAAAATCTCGGAATAATAATAAAAATCCCGTATTATAATATTTTTTCTATAGAATGGTCTCAAAACATCGAATTCGTTCCGTAATTCTCCCGTTCCCGATTTTTTAATCGGGATTACTTTTTTAAGTAAATTAATTATAGTTAAAAATAAAAAACAACTATGGTAGGTACTAATTACATTGTAAAAAAGACCAGAGTTTCTGAATCTAAGGACAATATAATATATATAAATTATATAATAATATAATATAACCACGAACGAAAATGTACAATAACATCTTCAGATTTATACACGATTCTGAAAAGCGTTCTTTATCGTCATAAACCTCAGAAACCAATATATTTTCGAGATTTAAAGAAGTATTTATACTAAGAAAGTTTCTTTTGATGCCATTAATTTTCTGAAACATTTTCCAGTAGTTTTTATAGAGTATTAATCCGTTTCCTCGCCTCGGGATATAGATTTTTCAGAGGTATGAATCATCATGTTCAACAAACAAGTTTTGCATACAAAAACGATAAATTAATAGAATTAACATTACCATTAAAATTAATATAATTTTGTTACTCTTGTACACTGTACAAAATTACATAACGATAAATCATAAAATTGGTAGCAACACGTTGACTTAGTTTTATGGAGCAATTTAACTTATTTACGGGTGTAATTTAAACTGGTATAGCTGGTGCAATATTCCACATTAGTGTAACATAACACCAGTTATATCAGTTAAATTACGGTAAACCGGGACTGCTTTGGGCCACTTTTCCTGGTTTCCATTATTAAAAAACATTATATATGATTTTTCAACGTCGAAATTGAGTTGTAAGCAATTAACAGGAAACAATGAAGCAAACTGTATGGTTTTAAAGAGGCAATTTTTTATTTTTTTATTTTTTAACTATTTTTAAAATTTTGGAACAAAGTAGCCCGGCTGGGGACTTTGGTCCCTTCACTTATCTTCATATAAAATGAATACATTTCATATGTTGGAATATTGAAACCCCCTTGCAATAGGATCTGCTAATGAATTAACACTGCAAACTTGATAAAAAAATGTTTTTTTTTTTTTTTTTTTTTTTTTTTTTTTAAACATTTAAGCACAATAAACCAATTGTTAATATTAAAGACATGAGAAACAGTTTTCAGCATGTTATCCACAGCAACAGGAACAAAAATAATTAACATAACATTTTGCCACAGTAACATTTGAAAAAATGATAACAAATGCATTTTTAAAGAAATTTGGTTGTATAAAAAGCATTTCTGAGTAACTGGGGCTACTTCCGGACCGAAAAAGTCCTGGCACAAAGTAGCCCCGAAAAACTAGTTTTTATGTTAGCTTTATGAAAACGTAAACATTTTCTGTCAAAATAAAAGTTAAAGAAAAAACTATGATCACACACGGGTTACAGGTTACTAAAGGTAATATTTTGACACTTACCTTATTTGCATTTCTTATCCAGAATATCTCACTATAGAAAGTTTGGGGAGTTAAAATCTACACACAAAAACAGTTGTTTACAAACACATCCAGTGTTGCCACTAAAAAAATTTAAATTACCCCCAAACTATTCAAATACCCTATAGTAGAGTATAAATTATTTTCCAAGGGCAAAAACTCCGAATTAGCTTGTATTGTTTGTTCAATACAAAGAATAAAACCTTTTTTTTTTATGGGATGGACCAAAGTAAAGACTAAAGGTTGACGGTATTCAATAAAATAGAGGCAGCAGGGTGCCACCAATTTTATGGAGTAACGTTACATAATTTTTTACACTGCATGTATAAATTCTACAGCTGTATAAATATACAGCTGAAAATGTTTAATTGAGAACTGGTAGTATTGTAAACATTTTCATGTTCAATAAACATGTTTTACCGACAAATACGATAAATTAACAGCATTAACATCAACATTAAAATTAATATAATTCTGTTACTCTTGTATGTATAAATTCAATTATACTGAGCTGAAAATGTTTATTTGTGATTTTTTAGGACACTAGAAACCGCAAAGTATATTACGTCAAACATACTTTAAAGCATATTAAACAACTATGTACAGTCTTGGGGGAAAAAAAGTAAACACCCCCTTGCTAACTCTACAACAAATTATCGTAGAAGAAAGTTAAAAATACTAAACGATTGGAAATAAAGTTTCATTTTAAATGATATATGTAACATTTGATTAGGAGACCATCTGCATATCAAAACAAACCCATACTTTCTTTTTTTTTAATAGCACTGACAACATAAATAAATTCTATGCCCTTCAATTAGCCTAAATCCAAAATTTCATGAAATTCGTACGATTAATTTCCGGAAAATTAATTATTTTAAAAAGAGCCCATTTTAGGGGCTGTATCCAAACTGAAGTTTGGTACTCGAAAATTGCTACAGAATGAACTCTAAAACTGCTACAGTTGAAATGCTACAGAATGACTATGTCACTTCTATTAATGTATTATTTCTTGCCAATATGAGCATTACACTTACTTAATATGTTTCGACTATTGCCAGCCCAAATATTTCAGTAAAATGAATAAAATATATTGTTTTCAAATTATCCTTTTCTGCACACCATAGACGGCCCCGTAAACCATCATTTACGTTTTTTAAGGATAATTCGAAAACTACTTGAAGGAAAAATTTTAAATTGTGAATTCGCATAAAGCAGGACATAATAAATAAAAATCTATTAAAAAATTGTAAGTTGCAATTCATATTTTTTTCAAATATTAATTTCATAATTCATAATTCATATTACAAAAATTTTAATTACAAATTCAGTGTATTTGTGTTTGGGCTTTTTAGTATTATAACCACACACAAAATTAACACAATAGAATTATAATTTCAGGAGATATTAATAAAATATGAAAATGTAATTTAACAATAGAAGCTCTAATTTTTAAATGTCATTTATTCAAAAACTTATCGTTCAAATCACTAGAAATTTCGTTTCTAGGCATAGTTTGAACCGAAGATTTAAAATAGAGTGTCAAAATTGGGTGTTGCCATTGGCAAAAACAAAGTTTGGTCATGTTTTGATTTGTAGATTGTTCACTAGGCACCTTTTATATACATCATTTAAAAGTAGACTTTATATTTCGAATCGATTGGTACCAGTAACTTTCTTCTATTATAATTAGTTGCAGAGCTAGAAAGTAGAGGGTGTTTACTTTTTCCAGGACTATATTGTACCATCATATTTCAGAATTTATTTCACCAGTCCTCGAAATTAATAGCCACGCCTTTTATATATATATATATATATATTACAAAATTTAAATTTTTGCGCCAAATTTAAAGTATTTTATGTAAATTTTCCTTTTTCAGTAATATTCCGTATATTATACCGGCTTATTAAATTAAAACCCAAGTCTATTAATCTCTAAGATCTTAATTCATATTTATTCCAAATTGCGTAAATCTAAAAATGGCTCAGTTATTTATATTTCTTTAATAAAACTTTTATTATTTAAATTCCTATTAAATTCTGCTATTAAATCCCGGTATATCATATTCCCCTTAAATCTTTATTTAACTGCTAAAATATTATTCTGTCTTAAAGAAAAAACCTACCTATTTCAATTTATTCTTTTATTTAAAATATCCAGGTGTAATTAAAATATTTCAAAGATTAAAACTTCGCAGACATAAATTCATTTCTTTTATCGTCTGAAGAGGGAAAAAGGGGTTATTTTTGCATAATCTCGACTACAGATTTTAACATTTGTTTATGCTTTAGATAGCTGGTGCGAGGATATAAGAATTTTCTAGAACAATCTTTTCAGCAGAGTATAAATACGAATGGCGGGAACCAGAGAGAAGGATATAGCATATAGTAGAGGAGCTGTGAGTTTAGAAGCTTTTTAGTTTTTAGCATGTAGAGGTGAATGTGGTGGATTGCAGTCGTAGAAAACTGGATATTCAATGTGATTGCTCGATGGAGGTAGTAAAATGTTGGATGAATACTGTTTATTATGTGAGTAGAATGAGGAAGCAACGGTATCGTAATGGGTGATAGATGTTAGATATTAACGGATTAAAGACTAGAACGCAGTCAAGAGATGGAGTGATTTTAAACTAATTGTGACAGGAAGAATAGACTTTATTCTTTTTATCATGGAAGGAGAGAGCATCTTCCCTAGATTTAATCGAGAGTGTGGAAATAAAGTGAATAATGTTCCAAGCGACTGCCTTATGTTAATTCTTCATTTTTCTTTAGTATTTTAAAACCAATCGGCTGCTACCTGTGTTGTGTAGGAATGGAAACCCTCATTTTTTTTTTTTCGACAATACAAACTACTTGCCGTCAAAACGTCACAGAGAAAAGAAAAGTCCGACAGGATTTAGAAGAGACGGCAATAAAAACGAGAGTGTCTTTAAAATTACAAAAGTGTAGTGGTACTGGTACACGATAGCTAATGAGATTTACTAAAGATCAGTGCCGGAAAGTTAAAAAGTTACATGGCTAATGTGAATAGCAATGTATAGTGCTGGTGATTGTGAGACAAGATGACTGGAGTGAGTTCTTTTCAAAATATTTTTACACTTCTTATATTATTATTTTTGTTATTGTTTGTTATTTATTGAGATTTATTTATTATTAAGTATGAGAATTATTTATTTATGAGATTTATTTATTATTTATTTATGAGGTTTATTTATTATTTCGTGAAGAGTATTTATTTATTTATTTATTGTAAAGTTTATTATGAAGACATGAGAATTATTTATTTATTATTAAAGTCTGAAAGAGTACTTAATCTATTATGAAAAATAGAACTCTATTGGTTTAAATGTTGTTAAGGTCAGGTTGTATTAAAGAGAATAGAAGTGCTTCTTTTATTTTAATGAATACTGATATAATGGCTGAACTAAAATTAGTCAATTTTGATCCTAGTACTGGAATGGAAATCCAGGCTTGGTTAAATTATTATGATGATATGAATACTAGGGAAAATAAAGATTTAGAGTGGAAATTTAAATCTATTCCACAGTATTTAAAGGGTGAAGCACTAAAAGTCTATATCAATGATTGTGTTAATTGTACTAGTTATGAACAGATTTCAAAAATCTTGATAGAAAAATTCATTGAACTAAATGTTCCAAATTTTTCTGATTTCTCAACTCTAAAATTAGATAAATTAGATAATTTAGAAAATTATTTTCACAAAAAGGTAGGAATTGGGAGGAAACTCCATCTTTGTGAGACTCTTCTAATACAAGGGTTGACAGATGGATTAAAACCAGAGTATAGAAATAATATTAATGTAAACCCTCCAAATAGTACCACTGAATGGTACCGGCTTGTTAAGCAATTTGTTGAAGTTTCCACTCCTCAAATTTCAAGCCAAACAGTAAATCAACAAACAGTTAGACAAAATTTTCAACAATTTCAACCACCTAGGCCTTGGACTCAACCAAGTAGACCTAATTTTCAGCCAAATAGGCCTAATAATGCACATAGGAATTGGATTCCACAAAGACAGTATCATAATCAGGGGTCTAGGAATTTTCAAAATAATTACTTTCAGAAACCATATCCTTCTAGACCATGTAGAATATGTACAAATAAAGGTGTAAATAATGCATATCATTGGGAACAAGAGTGTTTATTTAGAAATGATGCAACATCCTCTGATACTCTTCCTAGTAATTCACCACCTACTATTCCTAATATTTGACAACTAATTGTGTATGGATGTACCAATAGTTATAATTTACCATGTATAGTGGACACTGGATCCACTACGGCAATATTACCCCTCAAATTTGTTAAAGAACTAAATGCTAAAATTGAAACTATACCTACAGTTATTATTGGTCAGGCAAAAGGGGTGTTAAAAAATAAATCAAAAATGTAAAATTTCTCTAAAAGTGGGTAAAATTACCAAATGTGTTAACTTTTTAGTGTGTAATACTAATTTAAAGTATGCTATTTTGGGGTTAAGGGAATGTTCTAAATTTAATTTAACTATAGATTGTAGAAATTGTACTGTAAAACAAGGAAGGAAAATTATAAATAAGAGTATATCAATACATAATGAGAAATCTCTTCATTTTCATACTGTAGATATGAATAAAGTGCAACAAGAGAATGATTTGGTAACAATTGATTGTGATGAGAATTTGAATTTATATAATGATGATAGTGTAATAACAACTAATGATAGTATTGAAACTTTGAATTTATGTAAGAATGATATCAAATTACCATCTAATTGTGAAAGTTATATGACTACTCAGGACTGTTTTGAGAATGATAGAAATGATTGTAATGTGCAACCGGATTATGGAAAGTTCATAATTTTTCAAAAAAATTTTCGCAATGTTTTTAATTCTAATTTTTAAGTTTTTTATTTTTCTTTCATCAATAGTTTTCAACATTACCAAGTATGACTTTGGGGCGCTACGGGGATATTACTTGTGTTTGGAAGCTTTTGGGATTAGGTAGACACTCTATGCAGACATAGGATGTGTATTTGATTTTGGGAATTTTCAGATTGATGTTGAAAAATAAAAATAAATATTTTTAATTCTATATCCAGTTTATATCAAAATAAACTATATTTATTTTATTCCATTTTTTAACAATTGTTTACAAAAATAGTAAGAATTGATAATATTATTATAATTATATAAACATAGAAAATTGATAATTGTGATGAGATTTTGTAGTGATTGTGTAGCAAGGGAAAATTAAGTATATAAACAAATTATCTTTTATTCCTATTTATTTTCTTTATTTTACCATTCTAAGTTTATCAAATGCACGTCTATTCATAAGAGTATCAGAGAGATAAATTATTGTAAAGAAATACTGGTTGAGAGTCCACTTTCTAAATATTTAGAGTTAAATTTATTTGGACTTTGGAATAATTATTATTATTATTTTTTTTTTTATGTTTCGACTGGCAAAAATACTTTCTTATATAAGTAAAAAATAAGAAAATTATTTAATTGCTATGTATTATTTTTATCCTCAACCATTATTTTCCGTGTCAATAAGTAAACAATCTGTGATATTTTCTTAGAATATAATATTGTTATTAAGTATTATTATTGCTATTATTCAAGTATACTTTTGAGAATTTTATTATTATGATTATGAATTGAAAGTATTATATTATTTATTGAAAGATTCATTATTTATTAAAGAAAAAGAGAACATAACTTATAAGTGAAAAGTTATGATATTTACTAAAACAAGTGAGAAGTTTTAAAAGATGGTGAGTCCCAATTAAAATGGGAAAAGGAGCTCAAAAAAGTAGTTGATAAACAAATGTTAAAAGGTAGTTGAATAACTACTAGGAATTTGTTTATTAAAATAAAACTACTATTGTGATGACAAATAGTATTTAAACATAATGTAAAGAGTTTAGTAGGTAGAGTAGTCGAAACAAATTTAGTAAAAAATATTTATTGCAGCTGAACTTTTTACTTAAGGACTGTATCACTATTTTTGCTAAAGGACTTTTATGACCTACGAACTGATTAAGCCAATGGGACTTAAAATTTTACTTGAAGTAAATAAAGTGTTAAGCATTAATGGATTGGAAATATGTTTGTGATAAGAGAAATGGAAATACGCTAAATTTCCATAAGATAAAAGAATTTGTTGTTATTTATTACTATAGTTTTATTATTTCTTATTGTATTTATACTTATTCTTTATTTATTAGTGTGTTTATATTTTCCTATGCACTTACAAATGGTAAGTGATGTTGTAACCATTATTTGTATTCTTTTACAGGGGAAATGCTCTCAGCTAAATTTAAATGCTCTTAGTATTTTTTCTTTCTCTTGCATTGCTAAATTTTACTTTTCCATCTCTTCGCTGACGTCTCTAAAATTTTCAATATTCAAAAATCAACTTCCAAATTTATTACAAGTCTGTTGTCTGAAATTGTAGTTAATTAACCACAAATTTCATACAAAGTCTTTGGGGAGGGGGGATAATATTACAAAATTTAAATTTTTGCGCCAAATTTAAAGTATTTTATGTAAATTTTCCTTTTTCAGTAATATTCCGTATATTATACCGGCTTATTAAATTAAAACCCAAGTCTATTAATCTCTAAGATCTTAATTCATATTTATTCCAAATTGCGTAAATCTAAAAATGGCTCAGTTATATATATTTCTTTAATAAAACTTTTATTATTTAAATTCCTATTAAATTCTGCTATTAAATCCCGGTATATCATATTCCCCTTAAATCTTTATTTAACTGCTAAAATATTATTCTGTCTTAAAGAAAAAACCTACCTATTTCAATTTATTCTTTTATTTAAAATATCCAGGTGTAATTAAAATATTTCAAAGATTAAAACTTCGCAGACATAAATTCATTTCTTTTATCGTCTGAAGAGGGAAAAAGGGGTTATTTTTGCATAATCTCGACTACAGATTTTAACATTTGTTTATGCTTTAGATAGCTGGTGCGAGGATATAAGAATTTTCTAGAACAAGCTTTTCAGCAGAGTATAAATACGAATGGCGGGAACCAGAGAGAAGGATATAGCATATAGTAGAGGAGCTGTGAGTTTAGAAGCTTTTTAGTTTTTAGCATGTAGAGGTGAACGTGGTGGATTGCAGTCGTAGAAAACTGGATATTCAATGTGATTGCTCGATGGAGGTAGTAAAATGTTGGATGAATACTGTTTATTATGTGAGTAGAATGAGGAAGCAACGGTATCGTAATGGGTGATAGATGTTAGATATTAACGGATTAAATACTAGAACGCAGTCAAGAGATGGAGTGATTTTAAACTAATTGTGACAGGAAGAATAGACTTTATTCTTTTTATCATGGAAGGAGAGAGCATCTTCCCTAGATTTAATCGAGAGTGTGGAAATAAAGTGAATAATGTTCCAAGCGACTGCCTTATGTTAATTCTTCATTTTTCTTTAGTATTTTAAAACCAATCGGCTGCTACCTGTGTTGTGTAGGAATGGAAACCCTCATTTTTTTTTTTCGACAATACAAACTACTTGCCGTCAAAACGTCACATATATATACAGGATGTTGCCGAATCCGACCGACAAATTCAAAGGGATGATAGTAGGCATCAAGAGGATGAAAAATTGCCAAAGAACATGAGATCGCAAACCACTTATTTAGTCACAAATGCTGGGTGTTTCATCCTAACTGAACTTGGGTTGACGGTAATAATTTTGACAAAAATAAAGACATTGCAATGAAAATGCAAGATATGTACCTTGTTGTATGTGAAATGTTTTAACATCACGAAAAGCTCTGGAAAAACAGTTTGCTCAAGCAATCGATGATACTGTATGAACTGGCAATGCCAGTCAAAAATATGGAGCTTCAAGTGCATACTGCTGGTTACTTCTACCACTGAAACTTCTACCACTTTTTATTATATTATCATATTTACAGCAAAGGTGAGAATGTCTGTTACAAGTTTTATAATAATATACTACCGTTTTCTGAAAGTTATTACCGTCAACCTAAATTCAGTTAGGGTAGAATATTCTGTATTTTTGATTAAATACGTGGTTTGCGACCCCATGTTCTATGATAATATTTCATCCTCTGTGCCTACTATCACTCCTCGGTATTTGTTGATCGAATTTAGCAACACTGTGTTTATGTTTGTAGATTTTCATTGTTTCCAGTTTTCTATTCATGACTTGACCCTTACAACGAAAAAAAAAAAAAAAAAAAACTAGGGAATACGCCAAATACATGTAATTCATCAAGGATTACGCAAGTCACAAAAGTTTGAGAACCACTAAATAATTTAAAAACCCAACTTGTGCATGGAAAATTCTCGTGGGCATCTTTGCTTCAAAAATTTATTCTTGCGCAGAAATGTCAGAAATTCGGGTTAGAAAATTTTGATTTGGTTTGGTTTTTGGCAGTAAACACTTGTTTCTGATCTAAAGCTAAATTTAAGGCCTTTTAAATGTTAATTTCTATCAAAATTTTAATTCTCTGTTTTTTAATTTAACATAATATTTCAATATTTTTCTTTCGATTTTAAGCTTTTTAAACATTTATATTTCTTACAAAATTAAAAAAAAACTGAGTTGAAAGTTGGTTTATAATTTTTCTGTTTCGTAAATTAATTCTTCGTAAATTATAACTTCGTCTCGTGTTTTTCTTTCTTTTCTTTTTCTTTTTTTCGTAAAATTGTTATAACTCAATAAAATAATGGTTCAATTACCACAAAGAATTTAAATTATGTTTAAAATATATATTCAAAGGAATTAGACTATTCATATGCTGATTTTTTTTTTTTTTAAGTTTATGAGTTATGCAGTTTTAATTTATAAATTATAAATTTTTTTCGAGAATTTTCAGCGTTGTTTGTCTTTTTATACTAATAATTTTTAAACTATTCATGTTACTGACATAAAAAATAGTCTAGTTCCCGTTATCATTATTATATTTATTATGGAATTCATAAAATGTATTAGCATTTAATAATTTTAAATTTAAATAGTTTTAAGAAAATAGCAATCTTTCGGATAATTTTACACCATTTTTTTTTATTATTTGTATGTTTATGTCACATTTTTATGACATTTTTAATAAAAATTAGTCCTTTTCAAATTAAAATTTACAAATATTAACAAAAAATTGTTCCAAAGGTACACATATGCCTTAAGACGGAATCAGAAACAGATTTTGCATTTACTTTTACACCCTTTTATTTAACTCAACTTCTTTTTATTTTCTTCTATCTTTAGAAGAAGAAAGTATTGGATTCATGAAAATTTTCGAATTCCGGTTTTCGACGGATTTACACGTTTTAGGGGTCAGAGAACTCGAAAAACATGTTTTTACAAAATGTCTGTCTGCGAGTCTGTCTGTGTGTGGCACAAATTTTGTGGGCGCTCTATCTCAAGAACTAATGAACGGAATTTAATAAAAATTTATATTGAGTTAGCCCCTGATATAAATTGGTGCTGATTAGTTTTTGGTGTAAATCGTTCAACAGGTTGCACTGCTATGCAGCATTTTTCACGATTTCCACAATAGCTCAATCTCCAGAATTAATGCTCGAATTTTCATTAAACTACAAATTTAGTTAGTTTTTGACAGGATTTGACGTTTTATATATTTTGGTGTAAATCGCTTAACAAGTGGCGTTGCTATGCTGCATTTTTTGCGATTTCCTCAATAATTCAAGAACTAATACTTGGATATTCAACAAACTTCAGATTCATGTATACCTCTATATGAATTACTTCTGTTTAGATTTGGGGCAAATCTTTCAACAGGTGGCGCTGCTATGCTGCATTTTTTAGAATTTCCACTATAGCTCTATCTCAAGACTTAATGCTTGGATTTTCAACAAACTTCAGATTCATGTATACCTTGATATCAATTACTGCTGTTTATGTTTTGGTGCAAATCGCTCAATAGGTGGCGCTGCTATGCTACATTTTTATCAGAATTTCCACTATAGCTCTATCTCAAGGACTAATGTACGACTTTGCATCAAACTTCAAATTCAGATATACTTTGATGCTAAATTGATGCAATTTCTTGTATTATTTAAATGATTTAATTAACGTGATTTATATAGAAGAAAGTTTGGGATGGCCACAACATACTAGTTTCTATGTATAGATGGAATTTTGCAATCAATTTTTAACTCACTTCTTGATAGGCTAGAATCATACAAATTATATACAAAGGTGAGTTTTCAATGACAATAGAACATTTTAATATTTTTATAACTTAATTTTAAGGCATTTTTCCAATAGTTGACCAGAGATGATAAATCGGCAAATGTTCTTTATGGTTACAATTGTATACGAGTTACAACAACAATAGATTTAATTATGCGCCAGATCCCACTCCCCAACTAGTATGTTGTGGCCATCACAAAACTTTCTTCTATATAAATCACAGCAATTAAATCATTTAAATAGTACAAGAAATAACAACGATTTAGCACCAATTCATATGAAAGTATATCTGTATTTGAAGTTGGATGAAAATTCATGTATTAGTTCTTGAGATAGAGCTATAGCGGAAATTCTGAAAAAATGTAGTATAGCAGCGCCACCTGTTGAACGATTTACACCAAAAGTGAACAGCACTAAACGATATCAAGGTATACCTGAATCTGAAATTTTTTGTAAATCCAAGCATTAGTTCTTGAGATAAAGCTATTGCGGAAATCGCAAAAAACACAGCATAGCAGCGCCACCTGTTGAGCGATTTACACCAAAAATTAAACAGCACTAATTTATCCGTCAATTCATGTCAAGGACTAACTAAATCTGAAGTTTGATGAAAATCCGTGCAATAGTTCTTGAGATACAGCTCTTGTGGAATTCGTGAAAAAAGCAGCACAGCAGCGCCACCTGTTGGGCGATTTACACCAAAAATTAAACAGCACTAATTTATATCAGGGACTAACTGAATCTGAAGATTGATGAAAATTCGTGCATTTTTTCTTGAGTTAGAGCTATTGCGATAATTATGAATAATGCAGCATACCAGCGCCACCTGTTGGGCGATTTTCACAAAAAAGTAATCAGCACCAAACTATATCTTGACTAACTGAATCTGAAGTTTTATGAAAATCCGTGCAGTAGTTCTTGAGATATAGCTATTGCAGAAATCGTGAAAAATGCCGCATAGCAGCGCCACCTGTTCGGCGATTTTCACCAAAAACTACTCACGTCCAGTTTATATCGAGGTCTAACTAAATATGAAGTTTTGTGAAATTCCGTGCATTAGTTCTTGAGATAGAGCGCCCACAAAATTTTTGTCACATACAGACTCACACACAGAGTGACGGAGTGACAGAGTGACAGACAGACTCACAGACAGACATTTTCTAAAAACCATCAAATCGTGTTCTGGGCATTCTAAAACGTATAAATCCGTCGAAAACCGAAAGTCGAAATTTTTCACGAATCCAATACTTTCTTCTTGTAAAGATAGAAGAAAGTAAAAAAGGCCAAATGACTGTGAAATTACAACAAGGCAATATTTTAAACACTAAAAAGTAGAAAATTAAATTAAAATAAGTGCAATAATTAGAAAACCCATACTTTTATCAATTAATAGCTTAATATTTATTAAATTATGATTTTACATTGGGGAAGCAGTTTTTAAATCCCTAATAGGTAGTTTATATGATGCTTTTTTTTTCATTCTTTCTAAACAAAAAATTATAAACAAAATTATAAATTCACTAGTTTGCGCTTTCTACAAAGCATAAAAATGAGATAAATTTCCCGTAATCGGGTTCGGTGCTGACGTCAAATTAATGCATTCTAACGGAAATCATAAAACTCAGTCATGAAATTAGGCATGATCTTAAAGATAAACATTTAAATGCTTATAATTTTTTTTTTTTTTTACTTTTACACTTATTATTTTCCGTTACTTATATATGAATGTTATATGCAGTTACCTAAATTTAGGAAGACTATGTGAAGCCATTTGATCATTGAATTCTTCATCTCTTTGAGTATTAGCTGCACAAAACATCTGAAATTTAAAACAAAATGGTTTTGAGTCACAATTAGCCCTTAAACAGTTGTTTCTCTAAACTATTTTTTAAATATATGTTCACCTGTACTGATGAAATATAGAGCATCTGTTCTGTTAAATACGGAAAAGCTGGTAGTAAAAAGTCATCACTTTCGATGGAGTATTTTTCAATAAACTGAAAAAAATAAAATACATGTGAAATCAGTTTTTTTCTTCAAACTATTTACAAGTTTTGACCTGAAAGTAGAAATGAACCACACTTTTCATTCGAAAACGAGAACTCCCTGGCTCGTATCGGAGACTTTGAGATAGCGCTGTGTGCTCTTTTTACGTAGAAAAAAGCAGACAGCACCATCTCTGAGGCCCCGCTCGTAGACGACGGCGTACATTCTTCAGTTTTTAAATGTGAGAATTTCTCTACATTTTTGGCAGGTATATATCAATGTGATAGATTTCAGAATATGTTATTAGTGTAGCCCGTAATGGACAAAGAATCAATTCGAAATTTTAATTCGATTCGAGTAAAATTGCAACAGAAACCAATAAAACGGTGAAACTTGTGTGCAGAAATGAAGCTGTACGCGAAGGGCACAAAATGATAAAAGAAAAAATTTCAAAATTTTTCAAAAAAAAATTTTTTTTAACCATTAAATTCAAATATGTGAAATTCGATGCTCTATTTTATTTCTATATATAAATCAAACTTTTATAAAAAATATTGGGGATTTTCATTGATATGGAACGCGCAGGGGGCGCTTCGAAGATTTCTAAGACGACGCGTAAAATTCCATTTTTTTCTCAAAAATAAAATTTTTTTTGTGATAAATGCATGCTATAATGCATATAATGTACCCTTGAATAATTTTTAAGATAAAATTTACAAAAAATAAAAAAAAATTGAAAAAATTTGAAATTTTGAAAATTTTTCGAAAAAATTTCAAATTTTTTCAATTTTTTTTTTTTAACCTTTAAATTCAAATATGTAAAATTCGATGCTCTATTTTATTTCTATATATAAACCAAACTTTTATAAAAAATATTGGGGATTTTCATTGATATTGAAGACGCATGGGGCGTTTCGAAGATTTCTAACACGACGCGTAAAATTCCATTTTTTTTCTCAAAAATAAAATTTTTTTTAATTTTTTTGGAATAAATGCATGTTATAATGTATATAATGTACCCTTGAATAATATTTAAGTTGAAATTTACAAAAATAAAAAAAATTATTTTTAAGGATTTTAAGCTCCACCGTCCCCTTAAAGGCGTTGTAAGAATCTGATGATGAGCGAAAACAGCGACAAATGACGTTGCTTTGCAAGACCTATTAATCTGGGTTTGTATGTCAGAATGAGGGCAAAAGAATTGGATGTATATTCTAACATCTTTATAACCAATTCTACCCTTCACATCCTAACAAAAAAAAAAAAAAAAAAGAGTCAATATTGTATGACAACTTCATCAGTACGTAAAATATAGACACAAAATCTATTTATCATTTCAATAATGAAATCAGCTCTCAAGACGACAGACTTTTGAGTAATTTCTTATTTCCAAGCTTCTCTGATTAGATAATAAAAAGCATTACGAAAGAAGGACTTTCCTAAAAGTTTTCACCAGTTATATATATATATATGTTTGTAGACGTGCATTACATCAAAGAAGGGTTTCGTTAAAGGACAATAAGGTATTTTTTTACAAATTTTTCACGCTATAAAACTTCTGTTATCATTCATCACACTTTTCGTTCAGAACTTGTAGTAAAATTTTCGTGTATGATTGTGCAATATTTGTGGTTCCGATTGATCTTCTGTTAAACTAATCTTTTGTCAAAACCCGTAGAAATCGACGGACCATCAATTATATCACAATAATATATATTCTAAAAGGGAAAATCAAAATATACATTAAAATATTTATTTGTTTAAAAGACCTTACTAAAAACACTTTAAAAATATATTAAAAACCTATATTGACATGTTTCAACTCCTTCATTGAGTCGTCATCACAATGTATAACAGAAATTACAAGCACAATGCTTATGAAAATCGGAAAAAATCTTCGAATACAAGTTAACATATAACGCCCCCTACATTTTCGATATCGCAAGAGTCTCTTCTATGTCACGACTCCGCAAGTTGTCCAAGCACTCAATCCATATATTCGGGGTGCGAAAAGATAACGTATATAACGTAATATTAGTAGACGCAATTAAGACTTATTACTCTTATTTATACTTACATTTAGATCATCAACTGACCTACATTTTAACATTTCCCTTTTTGCGAAGTCGATTATTTTCTGGGCTGTTTATTAATATTTTCCAGAATTACTGAAAACTATGTCGATTCTGTTCTGTCAAACGATGAACTTATTTTTAATAAAATATTAAAGTTAGATAGAAATTTCAATACGTCACTAGCTATTGTCACCTTTAATGACAATCTTTCAATATAAAACTGTCCAACGTAACTGCTATAATATCAATATACAAATGACAAAGAGTTCACATATATTTTACTTTTCATTGATTGATTGTTCATCAATATTTTGTATCCTTTAAAAGGGCCGAATTACCGTCGTCTGATTTGCTTTCTAAAACTTCCAACCCATACGTGGTCGATTATTTCTATGTATTTATTAATCAAAATATTCCCAACAAAAAATGCACTTGTACAAAAATCATGGAAATGAACTCTGTTGTTTTCAACTACTCGCACATCTTTGTGAAACCGTTAAACTAAAAAAACAATCCATGTCCTCATTATGAAGCGAAAAAGTTTCAAGATTGTTTCTATGGATAACCAAAATTTTCTCCCCGCCATGAGAAGAAAATTATATGTTCAGCGTGGATTATGAAACACTTTCAAACATATCAAGCAGGACGGTCGTTCTGCCAAGCCAAGCTGAAAAAAAATGCTAACCTCGCCAAACAAACAAACGCCAAGAATAAAACGCAAGACACCGTAACTGCTTATTATACTGATGACAACTTCTCCATGTAAAATCAACCAAACATGCCAGCGTAAAATTTCCCATATCAAAAGAACCAATCATCGCAGAAAAATAAAACCAAAACCAGAAGGACCTAATGGAAAATATCTTCAATTTGAGACCAAATGCATCCTCATAAATTAATTATAAACAGAGATATAGATTTTTTAAAATAACGTCGAGATACTGAAAATGATCGATTTATTTTCTTCGTCACAATTTATGGTTCAATCAAGGTAGAGACTTAAATAATGGACAAAAAAAAGTAAGGATTGCATTTTTGGACAGATATTTACTCAATCTACGTGCTTTTGTAAAATTCAGCTTTAAAAACACAAATTTTCTATTCTTAATTAGCGAAAAACTGTTAATTAATTTTAAAGTTTATAAATTATGCCAAACAGCGATAAACCCGCCAAATCATTTTAGAAGTCTTTTAAAATTTTTTATATTATCCTTTTGCATTGATTTCATCGAAGAAAACTATGGCCGAGATCCAGATAGATTTTTCGCTGTTAGCGAAATGAGTTTGACCAATCAGAAGCCAGAATGTTTGAGAATTTTTGCTGCTTCTGGATCCCGGCCTATGTCATAAAAGTTTTGAGTCATTTTCTTAGTGCCATGGATGAAGTGCAGAAATTTAGGCTGGGATCCAGATGGATTTTTCGCTGTTAGCGAAACGAGATTCACCAATCAATAGCCTGCATTGCTGCAAACAGCGAAAAGTTCGCAAAAGTGCTTCTGATTAATGAATCTCGTTTCGCTAACAGCGAAAAATCTATCTAGATTGCGGCCAATTATGTTGAACAAAATTTTGCATTTCCACATCCAGGAAGGGTATTGATGTCATAACAACAGTGCGTATTCGAAACTATTTAAGGCATTGATTCTGAACTCCTTTGCTATACATTTCAATATTAAAGAAGTTGTTGTTTCAATAGTTTTAGTACTTTTCTCTATTGCTCACTCTAAAACACGAATATCGAAATTTAACCAACAGCGCTCAGAAACTATAGCGCCTAGAATATATAGTGTTGAAATCGGCTAACCCTGTAATACTTAAAAAAGCGCTAAAATATTGTATCCCTTAAATGTGCAATGATACTGCTGTAATAGGCAGATCGCAGCGGCATCTGCAGGATATTTTCTACAACTGCAAGAAATTGCTAGTCTATACAATGTAATAATAGTAATACGAAAATCCCACAGATGTCGCTGCGATCGACACTTGAAATTTTAGCAGTATCGTCGCACATTTAAGGGATACAAATTTTTAGAACTCTTTGGATAGCATATTTCCACACTAGGTATTCTAGGCGCTGTATCAGAAACAACACCATAACAGAGAGCCTTTATACATAAGAGTGGTGATATATGCACAGGAGACATGCTCATTTCAAGCTTTTGTCGAAAGTACGGCAATTCGCTTTCTTGAATAGAGGATATTCAATCTACGTTATGATCACATGGTCAAGGCAAGAACGTCTAGCGTAAAGAAGGGAAGTCTCCGTCTACGTAATGTAAATCCCCGCTAGCCAATGAAATAGTTCATGGGAGAAAGCAGTAGTACACTGTTAAAAATATCGTGAAAAATTACCTCTGTTTTTAAAGGCTATCTGTATTCTGACCAATGAGAACGCTTCATAGGCGTTTATGTAGCGTTCTCATTGGTCAGAAAATAGAGAAGCTGTAAGAACCGAGGTAATTTTTCACGATATTTTTAACAGTGTAGTTTCCTTTTTCCCTTCTATCAGTTAGAAATTCTTTGGGTAAATTACCGGTACCACGTGACTTTTTCAGCCTCGAACCCATATTTGGAATATCCTCCATTAGAAGATACGCGCATGGACGATCTCTATTAGACTAGGGAAATAATTCAGCATGCATTAACCTGGCGATAATGGCATGCTCGTAAAGAACTTTAACGATTTGTTTTTATCACTTTTACCAATAAACATTTATTGGCCGTATGTCGCTACTTCGTTATAGAGACACACTTGTTCCTAATTAGATCCCGGCCTTAATGTATCAAAATAGAGAGTTTGCTTTCTGTACTATTCCTGAGCTCAGTTATAGCGTCTAGAAATATAGGCCGGTATCCAGGTACAATTTTGCAAACAGTGAAAAGTTAGCAAAAATTCTGGCTTCTGATTGGTCAATCTCGTTACGATAACACAGAAAAATCTACCTAGATCACGGTCACAGTGTGGAAACCGGCTATTCCAGTAATTCTTTAAAAAGTGCTAAAAATTGAATCCCATAAATATTGAAAAATACTGAATGACAAATGTCGATAGGAGCAACATTTTCTAGATCTTCTCTGAGCGAAACATTTTCTTTTGAAATAGTTATGTTGGAATTACCATATGTCGCTGTAATCGACATTCGTCGTTCAGCCTCGTTCAACATTTATGGGATACAATTTTTAGCACTTTTTTAATAAGCCGATTTTTAAACTATATCTTCTAGAAACTATAGCTCCGTTATAGCGTCTAGATTATATGTTGTAGAAATCGACTATCCCAGCAATACTTAAAAAAGCGCGAAAGTATTGAATCCCTTAAATGTACAACGATGTCGAATTCCAAACAGTCATTTGCATCGACATCTGCAGGATATTTTTTAAAGAAGAAAGAGACATGTGTAATGCACCGCTACAGCGTCTAGAATACATAATGTGGAAATTTGCTATCCAAGAACCGCTAAAAAGTGTATCCCTTAAATGTGCACTGACGCTGAAATCCAGGGAGATTATCGCAGCGACATCTGCTATATATTTTCAAATTTCAAAGTAAACATCGTATTATTACAGCGGGTTTGACGCCAAGCACACAGGTCAAATGTAAGTTAATAAAACGTTTTAAAAAAATGTTACAGCGTCTAGACCAAATTGTCTTGGAGTTTTGGGAAATATCCTGCAGATATCGCTGTGATCGACTGATTGGATTTCCACACTATATATTCTAGACGCTGTAGCGCCGCGGTAGCCTGTCCTTTTTCGTTTGCCTCGAAGTAGATGACGTCATTTGAAGCTGTTCCTAAGTGTGGCCAGCTCATCACGTCACACGGAGTTGATTATCTGTACACGGCAATGGACACAAAAAAAATCGGCGCACCGCTTTGTACTAATCATCGTGTAAAGATGATCCAACTCCGTGTGACTTTTAAACGTCATAAACTGGCCTATTATGTCATTGGTCACGCTAACACCCTCCCCCTTGCGTCCGCCATATATAGCTGCATCTTGCTATGGAGACTGCTAAATGGGCTGCTATCGGTCAAAATCAAGAGAGAAAAGGGCAGAAGAGGGGGAAAGAACTCGTTTTCTTTATGTAGTTTTTCACACGGGAAGATTGACATGTCTGCTCCTCTCCTTTCATAGCTTCATGGTGGTGAAATAAACAAACGCCCCTTAAATATTTGAGAAAGTCTTGACACGCGTCACAAAAACATCACACAAAGCAGGCAAAGCAAAGGAACAAAATCATTCATTGGCTCGTGGATATGAACGAGCCAATGAATGATTTTTCTTCTTTGTTTTGCCTGCTTTGTGTGATATTTTCCTGACTTGTCAAGGCTTTCTCGAATATTTAAAGGACGTTGAATAGACCGGGATCAAGATAGATTTCACGCTATTAGCGCGATGAGATTGATCAATCAGAAGCCTGCATTTTTGAAAACTTTTTTTATGTTTGCAGTAAACACTCTGGATCCCGGACATTAACTTTGGTTGGTTAAGACGATTTTGCATAAAATCAAATCAGAAAGCCAATGTTTTTAAACTTTTTTGGTTAGTTTAATCGAAATCTTCCACGTCTATTAATGAAAACTGAGTTACTGTACTTTGGACAAAAACTTGAATATGAGTACACGACTTGTGCATATGTGTCACCACTCTTACATATAAATGTACTCTGTTATGAGCATGATTCTAAGCGCAGCTGGTTAAATTTGAGTATCTGGGTATTAGATAAAGCAATAGTGGCCCACCGTGGCTGAGTGGATAAGACACCACGCCGCTAATCGCTTGAGAACGTAGGTGGGGGCGGGTTCAAATCCCGCCGTGATCCTCACGTGATCTGATATATATGTGTTCAATCAAACAAACAAGCAATAGTGAAAGGTACAGTTGCCATGGAAACAACGACTTCTTTAATTCGTATAGAAAATTAATGAATAGTTGTAAATAATTTAAGTTTAAAATGTAGGCAAATGCTCTGAAAATATCAATGGCTCCCATCTAGTATTTTACAAAAGTAATTTAATATATTCACATGATGTATAAGTTGATGCAACTCTTACCTAATGAAAATTCTGCAACAAGACTTACGTAGGCAGATCTTTTCAATGATTAATTCAGAATTCTAAGAACAAAACGAAGTTCTTAAGCGCCCTTCCTCACCCCTCCCCCCACTCAAAAAAAGAAATACGATAGAAAGGTATAAGTATTTGGATAATTTCAGTATTTCTGTGATCTTTGGTCAGAGTTTAGAAAAGGTGTCTGGGTATTAAAAAAAACATATAACAAATTTGACGAACGATAAGACTATAGATTTCAGGCAATTTTTAACTGCAAAAAATTTTATTCTAATGTTTATGCGGCTTTAATAATAGACTATTAAATATAATCAATTTACGGGAATTTTTATACGAAATTATATTCTCACATTTATGCAAATAGGTATGGATAAACAGACTTGAGTAAAATTACATATTTATTCTTTCTTCTCTATAACACGATCTAAATGAAGATGAAGTTATATGTACAGTTTACATCTTTAAATTTTTAGATTTTTTTTATCAAAAATGTTTCATCATCATGTCTAGAATTGCTAGATTTACTTCTTTAGACAGATCTTCGATTCTTTAGATGCCTGCGGGGCTTCATTCTCGGATTTTCCGTAGGTATTTGTAAAGATAAATTTATTTTGCAAAACCGTCAGCAAAAAAAAGTTAGAACAAACAATTAACTGACAGACTAACTGTAAATATATATTTTATTTTGACTCTATTTGATTTTTACTAAATTTTCATCCCTCATAGAAAATTTTAAGGCGATATAAATTGAGAAAGACTGATACTTTGAAAGAAGAAATTGACTTTCCTTAGTTTTAAATTATTAATTACTCTAAAAAATGAATGATAGGTAAACAAAGTGTATACTATTGTGTTTGTTCCCTACTTATAAAGGCTATACAAGGACTAATTTTAGCGAGTAGAATTATTTCAATTATATATAATCTGTTTAAAAAAAAGAACTGATATCTACTAAAAAACAACTTTTCAAAAGTAAAAAAAAAGCCAAGCAAAAAAAAAAAAAAAAAAAAGAAAAGAAAAAAGGGGAAAGTTGTGGCTAAAAAATAGTGTGATATCAAATTTCCAAGCTAATATTATGGTACTTATTTAACATTTTTTATTAAAAATTTACCATATGTAAGTCGAGTACCTAAGTATGCGTTGATAGAAAGCCTTTTCTCCTTTACTTAATACATCATAACGTGTTTCTGAAAATAAATTTTTTTTAATTATGCATGATGGGCTTGGCGGCCATCTTTCCATATTTTACACAAATTTCTAAGCAGACAAGCTCGTAATATGTTTGCATTATTAACAATTTTGAACTTCTAGTTTTGGCTACAGACAGATAAATTAAGAAAGTCTTTTATTTTGAAGAAAAGAAAAACAAATTGATTTTTACTGCTTTAACTAATTAATTAACCCCCTCCGAAAAAAGAGAATCATAAGATAAAACCTGAAGTTACTTCAACTTTATTTTAAGACACAAATTTCTAGGCACTCATTTCCATAAATTAAAAGCATAAAATGTTTGCTTTAGCAACAATTTCGAATTTCCGATCTTAACAATGTACTTGTGTGCTTAGAAAATTGTGTAAAATATGGAAAGATGGCCGCCAAGCCCATCATGCATAATTAAAAAAAAATTATTTTCAGAAACACGTTATGATGTATTAAGTAAAGGAGAAAAGGCTTTCTATCAACGCATACTTAGGTACTCGACTTACATATGGTAAATTTTTAATAAAAAATGTTAAATAAGTACCATAATATTAGCTTGGAAATTTGATATCACACTATTTTTTAGCCACAACTTTCCCCTTTTTTCTTTTCTTTTTTTTTTTTTTTTTTGCTTGGCTTTTTTTTTACTTTTGAAAAGTTGTTTTTTAGTAGATTCTGAATACTGTAACAAAAATTTATAGTTTATTAAGATGAAAGATGATGTCTGAATAAACAATTTAAAACACGCATAGCGCATTTGAAGATCTACTTTCTGAAATTACCATCAATAGTCGAAAAAAATATTCGAATTTTTTGTGCGTCCCTGTATATTATCTACCCATTTGTATGTATACTACATAGTATCCTATAAGCTAGTTCAATTACACGCATAGCACAGTTGAAAATTTCCATTCAGCCATTTCTGTCAATAAACGCAAATGTACTTGAGATGTTTTGTGCAGCCCTGTATAGGATCTATTGAATTTATGCACATCAAATTATATGCAAATAATAGTTAAATTTTAAAAGTGTACCACAAGTGAAAACGCACTTCCAGCGATTACTGTTCATAGGCAGTATTGTAGCCAAATTATTTTGTGTGTCCCGGTAAATGAACAATTATATGCACAAGGTATTCTTACAGTAAGCGCCAGTACATCTTCGTGATATATATATAAATTTTAATATGTTTAAAATAGTGTCTTATCGTTAAAATACACCGCAAACTATTTTCCCCCACAGACCATAATATGTAACGGAATTCTTTTGAGCGTCCCTGTAAGTAAATGAACCGTAAGTGCTACACAGTTCATTTTCAATGCCGAACATAACACAGTAAACCCCAATAGCATATATCAATTTCATGGCAATCTGACTATATTTACGTGAGTTAGAGCACGGCAGTCAGACAAACCGAATTTCAAAGCACTTTTCAGCTATGTTGGAAAGTTTCAAAAATACCTCATAGGCATTTTCAACATTTCGATGCTCGGGGTTGCACTTCAGCTTGGGTAAAATCATGGAGCTATAAAGATTAAAAGGAGACGGCATATCAATCTAGGCCCGTGGAGGATGTTGAAGCTAAAAGACGAGTTCTTTCTTCCCTCTTCAGCGTCCGCCATATTTTACTTTTCCGTAGTTGATTTGCGCAACGAGAAGAACTGGTTCACAACGCAGCTCACCGCGGTCAAATATGGCGAAAGCAGTGGGGTAGGAACAGCTTCAAGGGACGTCATTTATGTCGTCTCTTTTAGTCTTCATTCCTCCATGGTGAAACATGAAATGTGCCATTCACCTGATTTGAAACGTGCAATATTATATGATTAACTGTAGTGGTATGTTTTGAAGTAATTCTGGTATGACCTCTTCCAGAAAAATACGGTAAAACTGCCATGCTAGATGTGCTGGACCAGTCCCTAGGCCACCCCGACCATGCGATTTATCGACCTTCGATTATTCTTATGGTTACATCTGAAGACTCTTGTTTATGCCAGACCAGCTAACTCTGTTGACGATCTTATCGCTTGAATATCCGTTGCTGCTGCATGTGAGTGTGAAATACCTCGTATCTTTCAATCTGTAGGCTAATCTCTCCATCGACGTTGCCAGGCATGTATTGTTATTGGTTGACTCAATTTTGAAAACTTATTGTAAACATAGCACTTCCTCAATGACGCTGTTAATAAAAATTCATACCATGTCTCTTTCCTGTATTTATACCTCAACTAGACACTTGCACCCCTACATTCCTATACAATAAATGATTGTTGCAGTGTCCTCTATCCACCCTTAAAGTCTGTACCATCAGTTTGGAATCACCATGTATACAGTAAAAATGATATAAAAAACTGCAGTCTTTAGGATTTCCGATATTGACTAAAGTTATATCAAAATAAAAATGTGTTGTACTCTCACAGCTAACGTTCTGGTCTGCCGACTCTGCCGACTAATTCATACATTTTTTGGAAAAAAGAGTTATACTGTACTTACTTTATCAATAATTGATATTGCAATAAGATCAGGAAAATTTTCTCGTTCATATTTTCTACCGTTCACCTAAAAGTGAAATGAACATAAGGTAATAATAATATACGGTATTTTAAAAACACAAAAAATTAGAGGTTTAAAAGTGCACTGTTAGAAATAACAGAATATTGTATGAAATTCTATAGAAAATTTTAATAATACCATTAGTTATTTATCATCAAATGAAAATATTACTTCATGTAAATGTAACTATTAATTATTATAACGCTCACATTTGAAACTTTCTAAATACACTTACCACTAAAAAGTAGGATTTTTGGTTAAAAGAAATCTTGTGACAGGACATTTTAGCAGGTGATATTTATATGGTTTCCACTAGTAGAGTTTTCAAAATTATTTTTTTGCATTTGGTATTAAAAAAAAAGGTTTATTTAATACGAATGCGGTTAAAGTCCTTGGTCATTTGTAGATGTAAAGGTTAGGTATATCCTACGACATAAAAGAGTTTATAAAGGTGCGACTGCAATAGAGAAATTAAATGGGAAAAATGCAAATTTTCAAAACAAAAAAAAAATCCTGCCGGCTCGGCCTACAGAGGAGGTAGATTTCGAAGTTAAGTATTAATTTCGCCAAGAAAAACTAAATAAAGATTAGAGATAAACCCAGTTTAACAATTTTATCTGGCCGCTTTTGATGATTTTTTAGTTTTATTTTTCTGTAAGAGCTGGTTTTATCAGAATCATGTTGATACGATAATTTTTTCTTCAACCCCTATTTTTTTTTTTTTTTTTTTTTTTGGTAAGAGTTGATCCTATCAAAAACTTGTCATTATAAAAGTTGTAGATAATATTAAGACGATTTATAAGTAATTAAAGCGGATTTGATATCTTGTGAATTGACGAAATTATGAATTTTTTTCTTCTTAACCCCCCCCCCTTTTTTTTTTCGTTTTTTTTTTTTTTTTTTTTTTTTTTTTTTTTTTTTTGCGGTAAGAGTTGGTCCTATCAAAAGCTTGTAAATATAAAAGTTGAAGATAATATTAAGAAGATTTATAATAAATTTAAGTGAATTTGATATCTTGAGAATTGACGAAATTATGAATTTTTTCCCCCTCTAAAACCCTATTTTTTTCGCCGCTTTAACCCATTTTTAATTTTATCAAAAATCTGTTACACATAAAGTTTTGAACCTTTTCCTAGAAGTAATAATAACTTTAAACTGACTTCATATGTATTATATTTAAGAAGTTATGTTTTTTTTCTGTTTTCACAAACGCTCAGTTACAAATGTTTGACGTGCGAACCTTTCGTAACGCGATCAACACCTAATCTGTAATCAAGTTCGTCCACACATTTGGCAGTTTTGCACAGTCAACGATTCTTTATGCAGCACTGGTGCATAAAAACACTAAATAATGCAGCACTGATAACACCGTGTACATTATGCGACTAAAATTGTCGTTTTCGTTAATTTTTCTTTATACTTCATTTTAAACTATATTAGTTTTTTTTAACGAAACTTCTTTTGAATGAAATTGTCAAAAAGATCATTAATGTTATTAATCCGTATACCAATGCTTAAGGATATATAATGTAAGTAATGCTGTATTTTAAAATCTGTGCATAAATGTATATGTAATTTTTATTAAGCTAATTTCCGTTGCAGGATAATATTTGTTAAAAATGTCGGTTGGTTGTGTTTATGACGGCCAATTATCAGTTTGAGGGATATAGGCCCTAAGCGGGGGAGTACCCTATTATTTATAAGATTACAATTATTTATAAGACTATTTTATGATTTGTTAAACTTTATTTTGCAATTTGATTATACAAATATGCGATTCATGCGTTTTTATTTTTTTCTAAAAACTTGTAATTATTTTTACAACTTTAGCTTTCAAAAATAATAAAAATAATTACACTTTTTCCAGTAAACTTGAATTTGAATTTCGAATATTGACTGCTAATACAAGAATTAACATCATCCGTAAAATTCTTCGCTTTTTCGTCTTGCCTTTGAAAACGATCTAAATAAATTGCATAAATGTTAATAATATACAATATTACAGGTATATTTTTATCATGTTTATACATAATAATGTATCCAGATTTATTGATGAAAAAAAACAAACAAATCTCCTTCTATTTTTTAACAAATTTTAATACAACATGTTTATAACAATTCAGAAAAACTCTTCTGAAAATTTAATCTTGCACATTCTGTTCGAATATTCTAAACGCATGCACAAATGTAATAATAATTCGAACAATGCGTTCTTTTAAGTAACAGTTTAAAATCTAAACTTTAAAACATACTTATAGTTACTTAAAAGGTGACACAAACATATAAAGATATTATTTAATATAACCCTGAGATCTTTCAAACGCACACGCGTCCATTTTCAAAGGGAAAAAATGGCTGCCTAGAATAGAAAACATTTAAAAACAAAACAAAATACTACACATGAGGAAGCGAAGTTCAGTCCATTGCTCTACAGAGGGGTGAAAAAATCAGTTCATATTTTCAGGAGCTCTTGAAATACTAAGGTTATTATACAAAATCGCGGAAATATTATAAGAAAGGACATTGTTACAAACAGTATCACTCCTAAGTCAAATTTCAGTGGATTCACGGGTTATTGAAGATTAATGTTAAAATCATCATTTTAGCTTTTTCGAAGTTTATCTTAATATTTTCTTTTTGATTCAAGAATTTAAAATCTCTCCTTTTATTTAACAATGTAGCATGTGTAATTTTTCAACTATCATAAAATGTTAATGCCATTAAAAAAACCTATAATTTAGTTACATTACATATCTAATTTTGATTTAGGAAATCAGAATACTAGAACACGGATACGCGGGACCTGCACAAAATTGGGCTGAGCAAGTTCATTTAAAGAGGTGAGTTTCCAAAATTCGCCTTAACCAGGAAAGAAATTTTTGGTAGACCAAGTTTCGAACCCAAATGCCTAGTAAAGGCGAAATTTGAAAGTAAACTAAGATTTTATAATGCCAGAAATACACCATAAAACTAGTTTTGTTGCAGATTGTTGTGTTATTTCGGTGTCGGTTTACTAACAGAATAGGTAAATAGAGAAAAAATGATTATTATTATAATTAATAATATTTTGATAAGGCGAATTTTGAAACTCACGTCTTTATTTGAAAACATTCACTTCATGTAGTCAAGCAAGCATTGATAATTTCTGATTTTGAAATGAACATTGCCATAAAGACATGAAGCAACCATTGGTCTTCTGTATTGGCATATGGGGTAGGGTTCCCTCGTAGAGATGAGAGGGGCTCAGCTCGAGCCCGAGACTGATCCCGAACTCGATTCTTATACCAGGTTTTTAGTATTAAATAATTAAAAATGAACTACTTCTACTTACAATAAAATCCTTGAAAGACATGTCCAATTTCATGGGCAACTATTGTTGAGAGAGTAACTGTATTAATTATTCTGAAATAAATTCCAAGGAAAATGTTTTAAAACAAAATTATACGAATAATTTTCACGATAAATCGCTCAATTCATCATTTCGAGTGTGATACTCATACACCAAAATTATAGCTGGGGCATTCTCACAATCTTTTGACTTTCGGGGGAAAAAATCTGGCGAAATTAAACTTGCTAAAATAACATTTTAATCTGATAGACGAATGCCTTAATGACTCAAAATAAAGAAAAAATGGCGAGCAGCGAAAAAAATTTTATTTAACCGAGGTTTAAGTTAAACTTGCGAGTTTAATTTTCCTTACCATTTTACCACAAAAACTTTTTATTATCTTCTAAATTTTTACTTATAATGAATTTGCATAGTACCCACAGGACATTCAAATAAGAAATAATGACAATGTAGTATTTTTAGTACAAAATTCTGGTATAACATTGTCTTAAAGGGATGTTAAAGAAGGAACGGTAATGTGAAAACGGGGGATGGTATAGGAAAAAAGGGACGAAATGGGAAAAAATGGGACGGTAAGAATGGAACAGCAAGGAAAATTACCACCTATTTTAGGCAGATCATGTTAAGACTAAGTGGTAGCCAAAATGTTCATTGATTTTTAGAAACAGTTATTTACATTGGATTAAATTAAAAAAAAATTATTTACATCGAAAAGTGCAGGAATAAACCTTGGGGACGGTGAGACTACCAATAAAGCCACGATGCTTGAAATTGATATTTAAATGCTGATTTAAATTCTACAGTAAATTTCCTGTCAAAGAATTTTAGCCATTCTTTCTCTAGCATACTTCTGCATGAGAACAAACTTGAAAAAAATTCTGTGGCTGCATCTGAAGTGATTTTCTGTATAATTTTAGAAGAGGAATGGTAAAAAATCTAAAACCTAGGGACAGAGTTTAAACAATAATAACAACCCTAAAAATGTGTGCAGGCTAATTTTTAGCTACTTATTTATATAAAACAATAGTTTCAGTTTCAGAAAAAAATTACATCGAATTATTTTTATTGAAACAATTTTATCCAGACAGCTCCAAACTTAAAAATCAGCATCAGGGGCACGTGACGGTATAGGAGTTCCCAGCTGTTTGTACCCCCAACATCGGCCAAAACTTATTTATCTCGTTAATATTGTTGTGCAGTCATGCAAAGGGATGTTTTCAAGTATATTATTAAAAAAACACGAAAAAGTGTATTAAAATAAAAATTATTATTCAGGGACATGAAAGTCAAAAGATTGTGAAAATGCCTCAGCTGTACGTGAAGGATTTAAAGCCCGCTTAAGCTATAAATAGTTTTTATTAATATATATAAATAGAAGTAGCTTTTATTTCTCTTACTACATAGCATGAAATTTTTTTAAGTGATTTTGTCTCATTTAACTAAATTATTTTTATACGATACATGTGTGATCTAAAAAGGACATGTATTTTCACCTTGTAATTCATATTTGGAGATATCTTCGAATTATGAACGGTGAAATAGTTTAATACATTTGTCATTAAACTATAACCTGCAACATTCTATTCTAAAAAGACAATTACATTGTCACATGATTTTATATATTTTTGTAAATAATTAATTATGCGTTGCGGTTATAACCTGTATGACATATATGTAGAATGGAAAGATTGAAATTTCTCTTTGCCATGCGATATAATTCTTAGAATATTAGCATTTAAATGTATGCACATGAATTAAATTTATTTCATTTCCTGCCTTCGGTTTATGATGCTTGGCGATGCCATTTTTCTAATTATACATTTTCTATTCCCATTAAACCCATCGTGTTTCTCCGATCAGAACATAACTGTTTTTGGAGACCATCGTTTGGTTTAATGTCTCGAGTATTAAGCTTTAACACTTACGAATAAAACATTTATTTTAGTTTTTGAAGATGAAGAAATGGATAAAAGTCTCCTCAAAATCAATGAGAATCGGACAATTATCTTCTGCTTCACGTGTTTTGTCTACTTTTCTCGTTTTCTAAATTTCTAGATGAAGGTATTCAATGGTCACAATTAGCTAAAAGAATATACCTAATAAAAAAGCTAATTTTGAACCAATACGAGTGTCAGTTAGCTTATTCTGATTAATTATCAGAATTGCTAAACAGTCGGGATAAGCATTTGTTAATTCATGACTTTTATTATTATAACAATTTTTTAAATAATTAAGATTTTAATACACCAATTTAACCTAAACGAAAAATTCGCAGAGTTAAGGAACTTATAAAAGAACTATAGAGTTCAGTTACTTTTAAGGAAGAATAGTTCATTTAAGCTAAATGCTGGTGAAAAAAGTACTAGCTCCGCTAAAGGAATTATGCATAATGAATAACTTACCTTTGAATATTTGGATGATATATAGGAGGCATCAGAATTCCAAACTGAAGATCTTAAAAATGAAATATGATATTTTAAAAACCAACCTTTTATTATATCTTAATTTAAAATTATTTTTTCGTAATAAGGAGAAATGAAAAACTTAGCATGAAAAGCCTGGTTATTTAATTACAAAATATAAATTATGCAATATTCTACATTCCTAATATATGGGTTTTATCAACGCCCCCTAGATATTTGAGATAGCCTTGACACGCTTTCACGAGCCAATCAATGCATGATCTTTTTTCTTTGTTTTGCCCGCTTTGTGTGACGTTTTTGTGATGCGTGTCAAGGCTTTCTCAAATACCTAGGGGGCGTTCGTTTTATCCGCTGAAGAAAAATATATAGAAAATATTTCAAACATTCCTAATAGTAGTGTAATTTACAGTAAAATTGCAATTATCCGGATCAATATGTGTATTAATAAAAGAACGATGTTTGTATGTGTGCTTCTTGCAAATGCCAGGGAAAAATCATAAAAATATAAAATCATAAAAACTCAAGTGTTTACACTGCCGAAGGCTTTGGGGACCTCCAACATTAAATAATTTCCATAGAAAAATGTCTGAATTCAGTACTGAATTTATAAGTCCAGGCAATAGGGAATTTTACCTAGCAAAATTAATGGTAGTTTTCGAAATCGGCTTACTTAATGTTTTTGGGGCCGCTGAATCCGAATTTGCAACTTCCCACCAAAATTTCCCCCGGCAACCCCCCAAATTTTGGTAAAAAGCCTCCCCAAAACGGTTTTTATTTTTAAAAAAAATCAATTTTTTTATTGTTTTAAGGGAAAAGTATCTAGAAATTCAGAAAGTAGACAAAATTTGCAACAAATTAGATACATGACATTATGACTTAGGATGAAGGGGAAGGGGGGATCTGCCTCGGAACATGCGCGCGGTGCTGCGTGGATTAAGTTGCATAATTCCACTTAACCACTCACACGTTTACATTCGCCCTCCCATCTCCCCTCCGAACTTTCCTTATAAGGTTTACTTTAAGTTTTTTGGGTCGCTGAATCCGAATTTTTAACTTACCCCCAAATTCCCCCCCCCCCCCCGAAACCCCCCAAAATTGTTGTCATTAACTTAAATTTCTTATTGTTTTAGGGGGAAAGCATTACAAAATTCAGAAACTAGACAAAATTTGCAACAAATAGGATACATGATATTATGACGTAGGATAAAAGGGGAGAGAGGGAGCTGTATTGGAACATTCCCCGCGCGCTTTTCTCAAAAACCAAATTTTTTCAAAAAATCAATTTTTTGGGAGGTTGCCGGGTGAAATTTTGGTGGGAAGTTACAAATTCGGATTCAGCGACCCAAAAAACATAAAGTGAGTCGAAATCCAGAACTAGTATTAATTTTTCCAGGTAAAATCCCCTATTGCCTGGACGTCATAACTTAGTGCACGTAGCGCCGCAGTGCGTGTTCAGATGCAGTCCTTCCCCTCCCCGTTCATCCTACGTCATAATGTCATGCATCCTATTTGTTGCAAATTTTATCTAATTTCTGAATTTCGTAATGCTTTTTCTCTAAAACAATAAGAAATTTAAGTTAAAAATAACTATTTGGGAAGGGGGGAATTGTAGGGGGAAGTTAAAAATTCGGATTCAGCGACCCAAAAAACTTAAAGTAAACGTTATAGAGAAAGTTCGGAGGGGAGATGGGAGGGCGAATGTAAACGTGTGAGTGGTTAAGTGGAATTGCGCAACTTAGTTCACGCAGCACCGCGCGCATGTTCCGAGGCAGATCCCCCCTTCCCCTTCATCCTAAGTCATAATGTCATATATCTAATTTGTTGCAAATTTTGCCTACTTTCTGAATTTCTAGATACTTTTCCCCTAAAACAATAAAAAAATTGATTTTTTTAATAAAAACCTTTTTGGGGGAGGGGGGCATTTTACCAAAATTTGGGGGAGTTGCCGGGGGAAATTTTGGTGGGAAGTTAGAAATTCGGATTCAGCGACCCAAAAAATATATAGTAAGCCTTTTTCCAGAACTACCATGAATTTTGCTAGGTAGAGCCCCTATACGGTCTCTATTGCCTGCACTATTAGCATATTTCATGTTTTTAAGCAGAAACCCGGCAACGCCGGGTGCGTCTGCTAGACGGGAAATGTAAGATTGCGTTTTCAGAAAAAACTCATTGAAGTTCAACTTTCACGTATTCGTTCATAAAAGTATATATTTCCTTGAAATTTCTATTCAGACAAGCATTAAAATTTATGTTTAAATGGAATCTAAGTCGGTATTTCATCATTACAGAGATTATTTCTCAATTCTTATATTCTAAGAAAAAAAACAAAGACATTTAATTTAGAAAAAAAATTATTAGGATTTCCCGGTGCTTTTACTTTTAGCAATTGTAACTGTATTTTATTAATAGTTTGTACTAAAAATGATTATAAATATTAATGAACAATCGGTCAACGAAAACAGAACAACTCATACATTTTAACTCCAAATTGTCACACAAAAAAAATAAAATAAATAAATAAAGTAAAAACGAGAATAACAATTTGACTGGAAAATATGTCTTATTTCAATTTGTTTTCAAAATATAAGATTAGGGAGTCGTCTTCATAGTGAAATTGGACCAAACACTGACCTTTTCAATACAAACGCCTAATTTTAAGATTATATTTGGATATTTTGGTAAATTTTACTTTTTGGATACCAAACGGGAAATCGTTCGATCAAGTAGTTTAGAAATTACGCAGATTTAAAGTAAGGAGGCGTATTAATAAGTTTTTGCCCTCACATAGAAATAATTGACTGAGATTTACGAAATTGCAACATTGTTTTAGTCCTTTTCTATATTGTCACCGTGCACAGTAACACATTTCTGAAAACGGTATTTCAAAGAGAGGAGGGAGTATGTATTCCAGGAGGCAAGATAGTAGACCCAAAGGGAGGCATTTTTCCAACTTACCAACCCCCACATGTGACATATTGTTGGAAAGGCCTGTGACCTCTTATTCATGCTATGCAGTTCTCAAGCCCCTACCAGTGGCGTAGCCAAGGGGGGGTGGGGTCCGGACCCCGAACCCAAACGAAGAACTAGTTTACTGAATCGTGGATACAACAGTAAAAACGGCTAAGACGGAATCACAAAGAACCTATGAAAAATTACGCTTAAACAGGTGTTCGTCTTAGAAGGTACAATTTTCAAAGGTATGTCATCCGACGGGACTACGAACATTTCCGTTTTAGACAGGTTTCCGTTATAAACACTTTCCGTTTTCACTTTATCCATTAAAACTGCTAAAACGTACTCACTCTATAGTACACCTCTGAAGAGCATAAATGCATTACAGTAAAATCTGTGAAGATGACCTATCTCAAAGGAAAACAATTCAAGATTCGAAGAAAACAACACTATATATTTATACTTGCTTACGTTTGAAACCCATATGAAATTAAACTTGTTCCAATTGTGATTCCTTCTTGGCAGATTTTCTATGAACACGGAATCCTCTCGTAAACGGCAACATTTTAATGTCCCGAGACGGAAGGACAACTATGCAAGTATACCTGCTATTCCGTTTACACAAATTTTGTGTAACTAGATTAAACGTAAAACTTCTTTATCTTGGACTTCGATGGGATCAACTGTTGTCGACACTTATGGGAAAGATGAGTTTACACGAACGCAATAATGGCACATTGGTTGAGTTTCGCGACCCTTATCTTTATTTACTTTATAACTGTCAATATTATCAATTATTTTAAATCTGTGCAAGCAATTAATAAAAGTAACTTTATTTTTGGACTGGTTATTTGTTACCACTTTCAAAATACACTGTCAAGAAAAGTTATAGGAATAACCATAAAAAGGTGCTTTGTGTTAATTCTATTAAGGGAACTTCAATGAAAGGTGATTGATTGATAACTCAATGTCAACGTTATCACGTAGTCCAATGGGATTAGCCTTCGTTACAGGAAAATATGTAAATTTTTCAGCCCGTTCCTTCGGTTCATGTGTGAAAAAGATTGCACGTAGGTGATTTGAAGTCTAACTTCAAAGGTTGCATGTGGGTGATTTAAAGTCTAATTTCAAGGATTGTACGTGTAGTTGGGTAAAATTTTCGCTTGTAGTAGGTGGAATATGTTGTCCAGAAGACATCTGACCGATTGCGAGAAATGGCGTGTGATAGGTAGAATGGATGCTGGAAATACTTAAAAATAGCTAAAAGCGTCATGTCAAGAATATGGAAACGGTTAACAGACACTGGTAATGTGCACAGACAACCAGGTCAAGGTAAAAAACGTGCCACAATAGATTCTCAGGACCGTTATGGGGCAACAATTGCTAAAAGAAACAGGCAACTGACGTCAGTTCAGATTGCAAGAGAGTTCGTTGCAGCAACAGGAACTCGACTATACAGATTTATTGAGAGTAACAGATTGTATAAAAAAGGGATGCATACAAGGAAACCCATTATTTGTATTCCGCGAACTCCGGCATCGAAATGCGCCCGGTAAAGTGGTACAGAGATCATCGTCATTGGAGTACCACGGGCTGGGTCGAGTTCTCTTTACCGATGAATCCTGATTTTGTTTGGAGAATTATTGCAGACGTGTTATCATATGGAAGGAAAAACACACGCAATAAAGCTGCAAACATCCGTGAAAGGTATAGATACAAAGGTCGTAGAATCATGGTATGGGTAAGCATCAGTTTGAATGGCTACACAGATACCTACACATTTTTACCAGTGCAACTGTGAATTCTGAAATACACTACTGGCCATTAAATTTGCAACACCAGGAAGGAATGATCTGACGAACGTCAAAATCTCATGAAAGGAAGAAGAGGCTGGAATATGTAAATGATTAGCATTTTAGCGCATTTAGACGAGGCAGGCGGGAGAAACGACATCTGAAGCACTGAATAAAAGAAAAGTTGTGTAGTGGATTTCTCATTCGGAACGAGCTTGGTAAGGTCGGTCTTTGCTCAGAATATCGTGTTATACCTCGAATAATAAGAAGAAATGCTTACCACCAAGTGTCGGTATTCGATAGAGGCAGTATTGTTGCCTATCGAGACTATGGATTGTCTTTCCGTGATATCGCCCGTTCCACTAGTCGAAATCCAACCACTGTCATGCAAATATGGAATCAATGGATTTCTGAGGGTCATACTGAACGTCATGCAGGATCTCGACGCCCTCCCATGACTAACACTGGAGAGGACAGACATATTGTGAGGTCGGCCCTGCAAAACCGTACAACCACACCACGAACCATTAGTCAGGAAATGGGCATGTTTGAAGTGTACCCATAGTATCCGCTCGTACGGTGTGACGACGTTTGCAGCAGTGTGGACTGTCAGCACGGCGACCAGTACTGCGGCTTCCCTTGACAATGCAGCATAGAGAGAGTCGGCGACTCTGGTGCGCCGAACGTCAAAGCTGGATGCATGACTGGCACAATGTCATATTTTCAGACGAGTCCCGGTTCTACGTGCAGTATTCTGATGGCCGTATGGAGGCTTGTCTGGAGGCTTCGAGGAAAACGCCTGTCGCCTGCTTGCATTCGATATTGGCATAAGGGACCTGCACCTTTTGTGATGGTTTGGGCAGCCATTGGGTACACGACATGCACATGTCTAGTTCGGATCGACGGTAATTTGAACGCAGATAGGTACATTTTTGACATCTTACGTCCAGTGGTTGTGCCTTGTCTTCGAGGCCTGCCAAACGCCATCTTCCAGCAAGATAACGCAATACCACATATTGCATGTCGTGTTCTGACCTTCCTCGATACACAGGATATTCGATTGCTGCCCTGGCCTGTACGGTCTCCAGATCTGTCACCCATTGAAAACATCTGACTATGAATTGCTTAGAGACTAGCCCGCCACCCTTCTCCAGCTAACACGTTTGATGAAGTGTGGCATAGACTTGAAGCAGCATGGAATGAGTATCCCGTTTCTGCCCTCCAAGCTCAGTTCGACTCCATGTTTATCCGGGTAAGGACCGTTTTAGCTGCCAGGGGGAGCAGCTGTTTCTATCAATTTCGCATCCTTGTAAACCCACAAACTGTTTACAAATTTAATCATTTTGTTTTCATGTCATACAGTTTACGTACAATAAATAATTTTTTTTATTTTCAATCTTTCATGGTGTTGCAATTTTAACGGCCAGCAGTGCATATAGAGATAAGGTTTTGATCCTCATGTCAAGTTGTTTAACCCCTCCGGGACCATATTATGGGTGCCTATATGCATCTTCAAAAGGTGCTTACAGAACTTGTTTTTAATACCACTAAAAATTAAAAGTAAAATTTTTCTTATTTTATTGACATTTTTTCGATTGATAAACTAAATTTAATTATTTGACAAAAAGTGGTGTCAAAGGAATAAAATTCATATAAAAGATGGTAGTCCCGAACGGGTGAAGGGTGCAAACGAAAGATTTGAGATTTTATGCTTATTAATGGTCTAGAAGTGCTGCCCCCTCCACGGAACTCCGAAGTGTCCCTTCCAGAGCTTCAGAAATCCCACACAAAAAAAATGTCTGCATTCAACATTTCCTTTGACCCCAGTCATGGTGACAATAACAATTTTGTGTATGGAGAAGGTCTTAGGTGACACTTGGTCTTTAACAATAAGAAATCGAATTGTAGCTAATCCACGTGTCAAAGTCCGGAGCTTACTGCTGAACTTGAAGAATGCTCTGAAACTGTTTCGAAATATCCAAGATAAATTGGTTGTGAAGTACGATAACAAAAACTACCATTATTTTTTACACATCCTGATACTTCCAAAAGCGTTCTAATCCATCACAAGTAAATTTGTTACAAAAATTTAACTTCCAAAGACGACTAGATATCGGAAGCAACTATTATATCGAATATGGTATCAAAAATGGCAAAAAATAGAAACCAAAAAGTATAATGGCTGTTTTAGACAATTGTAACAGAACTATTTTTTTCAGCATGAACCAGGGTTGCTAGTTTGGCCCCCATTTTCATTAAGAATTCGCACCAGAAAACAAAAATAGTATTTTTTGCTTTATGACAGAAATTTTGTGATTACAAAAGGTAAAGATTCTTCTTTCAAAATTTCCGGTGTGAATTTGAAATTTCGAATTAAAAGTGGAGACTAAACTGGTAACCCTGGCATGAACTATATTTGATTAGCGTGCTTCTTACATTATTAGTTTGTGTAAGTTGAAATTGCAAGATCTTTTTCTTAAAGATTAAAACCTTATCTCAAAACTCGCAACTACCGACTCACTGGCACTTATGTGAAATCCTTATCCAATGTTTATTACAGCGCAAGTTCTTAATTCAATGGCAAGAAATTAAACATGGAAATTGCAGTTTTAAACTTAACCACTAGGTCCTAACTTTATTGTAGGCAAATGTTATGTATTATGAAACTTAACTTAAATAAATTACTAATAATTGCTAAATAAATTAATATTCTTCATATGCGCTCAGTTTTTTACATCATAATGTTTATAAAATCTTTTTCACTCATAAATATTAATGTAACTCCAATGTATTATTAGCTGCAGTTACAGAGATTGATCTTACTTTTTTTTTATCCATGCTTTTTTTTTTAAATTAAGATATTAAATAATGATATACCTAAATTCTTAAAGTTACTCAAAATACTTCTATTATACTGTCAATCCTGTCAAGACGTGGTCGGAAGGGACTGGAAAAAAGTTCCATTTTAGACAGGCTTCCGTTTAAAGAAGTGTAATTAATTATACTTCTAAGATACACTACCACAATAAGACCTATTGCTCGTTTCGTTGGGAGCCTGCAGAAACTCTTCCGTTTGAGACAGGATTCCGGTATAGAAAGATTCTGCTTTCAGAGGTTTTACTTTGTTGCACTAAAGAGCGGTGAAAATCCCTTTCAGACATAGGATTTTAGTAAATTTAATTGTATGGCAATACATATTAAGACCATGTACCGCTTCCGTTTTAGGCAGGATTCTGTTAGAGATAATTGCTATTTTGACAGGTTTTACTATTCATATAATATAAATAAATATATTTATATAAATACACAAAACTTATAAGAATGAAACCTGCCTATAACGGAATTCTGTCCTAAACGGGTATGTTCCACGATACTATCGAAAAGAATACTATACAATTACACCTCCAAACACGAAAACCTATTTTCACCAATACTTGCGATTTTATCTTGACAAGTTTTACTATGTATAACCTGAAGAAAAAATTTTGGACCCTCCCCCCGAAACGAAATCCTGGCTACGCCACTGGCCCCTACCCCTAAATTTGCCCCCGGGGGGCATGAATGATGACCGCAAAATTTAGAAAAGTGCCATCTGTTTCATGGCATTTGGTATTCAAGATCGAATGTTTGCTATCTGGTCGGCTCACATACATAATTTCATCACTTCCAAGCATCATAATCTTTGAATTGTATGACCAGATGAAGTTTTTCTACTGTCTCAAAGTCTAATTGATAAAGTGTGTCCCAACGAAATAAAGCCACCATAATTGTGTACCGTAACTGGAGATGAAAGAAACAAATAAGAAAAAAACAAATATATTAAGAAAGTCTATATAGAATTACATATTTACAAGGAGTAACTCACTCCCTGCTCCACCTGGGCAGGAGAAAAAGGGTGAATGTGTAAAAGAAGAGGGGAAAAAGTGTCCTGCCGAAATAAAGCCACTGCCAATATTAGTATTTATTGGTAACTTCCGACATTCGAGCTGCTGTAGTTCAACATATTTATGCCGTCCGGACGTTGTCAAATACTTGCTTTGTGCCAGTCGAACTTTGAAGGTTGTATTTTCTGTTTCTCCTGCAGCATTGCAATAGGAAAGAAAACCCATCTATCAAAGTTCGAGAAAGGACAGATAACAGATTTAACCCCTTGGGGACGAGCGACACATATACGTGCCGCATGAAGCGCTCAGAATCCTTGTTTTTCCTCACCAGTAAAATTTTACTGTAAAATTTGCTTTATTTAATCAGCGCATTTTCTCGATTCAAGAAGACACAAATTTTTGTTTTTAAAAAACGGTGACGAAAGATTAAAAATTTCGTAAAAGGCTCCCGTCCCGAAGGGGTTAAGGAACAAAGTCTTTCACATAGACCAATATCTAAGCAAATCAAACGATCTAAAGCCATAATAGACAATTTTGAAAAACAGAACAATGTGTACGGGCACAAGAAAGGAGGTGTACACGCAGAAAAATGACTTACAGGCAGAAAAGAGAAGTTTTGCGTCGTCTTTCACGAGGTGGTATTTCCCTAAAACAGTTGGCCAAAGGGGACAACATCCATGTGACAAAATCAACCCTGCCACGAATTGAAAAGCGTACAAGCAACTTGTGATATGAGAAAAGGAAACAGCAGCCCATGTTGAAAGCTATCGACATGCAAAGGAGAGTCAACTGGGCTAAATATCATCAAACCTGGAAGGACCAGTGCATCGTTTTATAGTCTTCAGAACAAAACTAATTTGGATGTGCCAGACGGCCTTTCTTTCTACTGATATGACATGAGAAAAGAAGAGGAAATTTTCTCCAAAAGACAGCAAGGTGGAGGCTCATTAATGATGTGGGGAGGCTTCGGCTATGGAGGTAAACATAACCTGGCTTTTCTCTCAGACAGTATGAGGACTACCGATTACCAAGAAATGCTAGAAAACCATTTATTGCCATTTTCAAAGAGAATTGGTGGACTAAGTTGGATTTTTCAGCAGGACAAGACCTCCATTCTCTTTGCAAAACCTTCCTGGAAACGGTTTTGGGATAATCGGTTGCATGTCATGGAATGTCCTGCCCTTTTTTCCTGATCTCGATCCCCAAGAAAATATGTGAGGTATCCTCAGTAGGGCTGTTTATGCCAATGGCAAACAGTTTCAGTATGTGGCTTGGTAAATGATATGCCACATCGGATATTCCAAGTCATAGATAACCATGACGGATATATTGTTTATGAACAGTAGTGGCTTTATTTCGGCGGAACACTTTTCACCCCTCTTTTTTTTTACAAATCTTTTCTCATTTTTTCCCTGCCCGTGTAAGGCAGAAAGTGGGTTACTCCTTGTAAATATGTATTAGTATACAGACTTTCTTAATATATTTGTGTCATTATTATTGATTTGTTTCGTGTTCAATCACAGCACACAATCTCGGTGGCTTTATATCCGTGGGACACACCTTATGTGCTCGGGAAAACATGAGTCGGGCCTTTCTGCTCTTTGCAGAAACCAACGGTTTCTTTGTCAGATGCCTCTCATGTAAACCAACATTACTCAAGCGCTTTTACACTATCGATATGGAAGTTTTTAAATATTTAAAGTGAATGATATCCGTATAATATCAAGGGCATTGAGTTTGGGGAAGGGGGTTCCTGTCGACTCAGAGAAACAATGATTCTTTCTTCTTTTCCCGATGTGCAGCCAGGTATTAAAAATGAATGACTTTTCCAGCATGTCCAAGCGTAGAAATAATCGGCCACAAATCAGTGATCTGGTCACGCCAAATTGCTCTGCAATCTCTTTGTAAGTTCTGCTTGAGTCAGGTCTACGAACAACCGCTTCACACAATTCATTGGTCAGATTTATTTCTGACGCAGCACGGTTTACAAAGCTGTAGCTTATTTTTAGAAAACAAAATACGGATAAATATTAAATACAAGATATATAATTTAAAAAGTTGTAAATCGCATTTGAGAACTTCATCGAAAACAGAAAAACTACCTGTAAAAATCCATCAACAGCAGGTTTAACAGGAAACTTGTATTGTATTTTCTTATTTTCTGTATGAATTAGCTCTAACAATTTTTGCTAAACTAGAGGGCTCTTCCCCCTACGAGCTACACTCGCCAACCCCGGTTCAGACACCGCAGACTCTAAAAGCACCCATAAATTGATCAGCCTTAAAAAAATTTCGGACGAATGAATTATAATTAAAAAAACAGTGGCTACCTCCCTGTTAACGGGTTGTTTTCGTCTTTCATTAAATCAGAGCAGTGAAACATGTAAAAATAAGCTAATATAAAATGATTTCAGTAAACAGAGTCTTTGTCTCCCGGTATTTTTTAACAACGCTATATAAGAATTTTTTTTTTTTTTTTAATGAGGCATTTTAAATGTATCGTTTTAAATCTGACGTAATTTTCACCAAAGTGTTCTTTCTCTTTTTAATATTCACGTGACAATACTTTTGTTGTTAGAAATGAAATATTATTTGCATTGTCTTAGAATTCTCAAGCCAAGAGCAATTTGACTCTTGTAGTCATTTCAATAACATCCGCATTGGTTCATTGATTCAAAATATCTCAATTTGTTGATTTTCTGTAAGCAAGTAAACCTTATTGGTTTACAATGGAAGTCTATGGGAATTTGGTGAAATATTAGAGATATCGCCAAGTTGGCGTCGCTTTTGGCTACCAAAATTAGTCGCCAAATTTGGCGATATATCGCCACGTTGGCAACAAAATTAGCGGCATTCAGCGACAGAACAGGGTCTCCCCCTATGGTAACCCCCTTATAGGTATGCAGATGCATTAAATGCTGTTCAATACAGGAATCCTCCGACTTACGTAAGTAATGAGTTCCGTAAACTTTTCCGTAAGTCGAATTTTACGTAAGTCGAATTTGTAAATTCCTTAGGTAAAATTTCGTCAGAAACCGCAATATTTATTATATATATATAATATATATATTATTTACACAGTATTCTTTTATAAATAAAGTATCATGCAGCAGTAATTATTTGTATATAAACTATAAAAGTATGAAAAAATATAAAAACAAACTGAAGAAACACTTTTCAAATAAAAAGTATCTTGTGGAATATGAGATTTATAAATTTAACATTGATGAATTAATTTATATCAATTTTGAATCTATGTCAAACGAACAGCTCTGAAGCTGGAAGAAAGAATACACTCGTTCCTCTTCACCGAAACTTTAAAATTAGGTTTCGTTATGGTTTGTAACAAAATTGTAACGGTTAAACAGAGTTTGTTTTTTTTTGTTTGTTTTTTTGGGGGGGAGGGGGGCTCATTTTAATCAGATTTATGTTTGTTTTGTTTAAGATTTTATTGTATATCCCAATAAAAATATAATATATCTAATATATAAAACTATATTATTGTTGTGGTTTTTATCTACATATTTTATTTATAAAACAATTATCAAAAGTCTGCAAATGCGTACCAAACGCGCTAGTATGCTCATAAATGTAATTTTCGAAATTTCTTACGTAAGTGCGAATTTACGTAAATCCAGTGTTACGTAAGTCGAGGGATGCCTGTATATACATAGATTAGTTTTAAAAGATTGTCTCAAAATATGAAATAAATGTCTCGCGTAAGTATATTTTTAAATTTAAACTGTTTGGCAATATTATGGTTTGGGAATTTTAAATATGACGTAATTTCCTCCATTTACATCTTTTAACGCATATTAATGAATTTATTATTTTACAATTTTCTTTTTTTTTAATTCACGCGTAAGTATAGTTTTTATGACGTAATTATCAATATTTTCCTGATTTACGTATTCATTTAATTTTCATTTGAAAGTTTTCTTTCTGTTTACAAAAGTCACGTGTAAATAAATTTTGAATTTGAAGGAAATATTATTCTTTGCGCTGTTTTTTTAATTTGGCAACAAGTTAAAATAATACACTTTTCTAAAAGTTGTAAAAAAATATCTCTCGAAATGTTGAAAATTTGAATTTAAAACAGAAATAAAACCTCAAAAAATGAGTCAAATAAAAGAAAGAAATGCAGTCGGCACATCGGGAACTTCTAATGTATAAAGTGATCTAAAAATGATTAAATTCCTATGTATAGTTTTTGCTCCTATAAAACTTTTTTAATGGAACGATTTTGACTAACTTTAACATAAAATATCTCTTAAAATAATTCTTCGATTTGAAAACTGTGTGCATCAGCGTGTTTATCAAACATTTCTCTATAATACCACTAATTTTCATATTTTTGTATGCAATATTTTTCTCAATATTAACAAAGAAAAACATCCGTTAACCAAAAATTCAAAACCGGCGGCGGTGGTGACAGTTTTAGTCACTTTTTTTAAGAATAGAGAGATTCGATTATTCTTTTAAAAGTTATATAAAAAAACTCATAAGTAATATACTTTTAAGAGATACAGAATATTTTTCAATATCTAAAAATTTACCAATTTTCCCTCCTCCAGAAGAAGCATCTGGCATCAGTAATGAAGAACTATGAAATAAATTAATAAACAGTGGAGTAATGATAAAATAATAAACTTAATCATTGTAAAAATAATAAAAGATTTAGAAAATGTAAAACAATTTTACGATTACACAGAATTAAAGCAGTTCTCAAAAAATTACTTTTTCCCGCTCATCAACGTGAAACTTACTAATTCTTACACATTCTACTAAACTTACATATTCACGGACTCATTTTTAAACATAGAAGCATGGAGTTGGAAAGAACTACTAAAGTGATTTGGAATAAAAAAATTGTTTTTCATTGTTTGACAAATATATTACATCTGGATTAATAAGAGATTACTGCCTCATGACAATCTTTCTCGGTCTGTCGCGTTTGAAAATTATGTTCAAAATGTCAAATAAACAAAATTTTCTGTCTTTTTAAAAATGTAGAAAACGCTATTTGATTTCCTATTTTCTAAATAAAAATGCCTGTCAATTTTTTACGCTTATTAATAAGAATTAATTCAAGAATGTGTCAAAAAGTAATTAGCTTAAATTTGAAAACAGTCTTAAACGAGAATCATGTAATCACTTAATAATAATTTTTAATTTAGCAAGCATAAAGAAAAATATTCTATGAGCATACTAATTAAATTCAAAAGAATATTTATTACACTGCGCCAAATTGCAGAAAATTTACCTGTTACAGCAGAAACATTTATAAAAGTTCAGTGTAACATTTAGTTAACAACAATTTCAGAAACTTTTTTTTTCAGAAAACAGTTCGAAAAGTACCATTCAGTAATCTCATAAAACAGTGATTTTATGAATTTTACGGAAGTATTCATAATTTTAAGCTCGTAAATCTTAGACAAAAGTTTCCTTAATTTCATAAACCTATTTGTTTCTGAGGTTTCTGATTGATTCTTCACCTAAAGATAAATATAAGGAAAAGGTTTCCAAAATCTTAGGTAACTGTGAAATTATACTAACAAGCAGAGGACACGAGATTGGGGACCCTTTTCGCAATGATACAATATAATTAATAGATAAACATATCACAAGGATAAAGCCCAATATGCAACGGGGGGGGGGGGGGCTTAAAAACGTGCTCCAAAGTCACCCAATTTTGATGCTGTAGTACATAATCGGATAAATTATACCGTGACTTCCTTTAAAGCCGAAAAAATTCTAGTCGAATCCTACAGGGGACTGTTAAAAATTAAAATACGGAACTGAGATAAGGAATCCAGTTTCTTCTTTATTTCCTTTTCACCCACCCTCTCAACCCTGTCTCATTACTGTTCTTTAAGGTTAACCTTCTTCGCACCCCAGTCAAACCCTTATCTTCGGGGTCACGAAGGGTCACTATTTCTTTCTCCTTACTGAAATACAAAAGACACAGACTGCTTTTTTTTTTCTTTTCGAATAACTCTTACTTTATGGAAGATTATTAGATTTGATTCATAAAAGTTGCTAACGTTGCATAAAGTTGATTAATTAGGGATTCATATAACTCGTATTTTTTTTGTGTGTGTGTTGGAGGGGGGAGGGGGGAACAGGGCCGAAACTAGCCTTTTTTGCACCCGGGGCAAACATGGATTTTTGCGCCTCCCCCCCCCCCCCCTCCTCTTCCGCAAAGTATATTTACAAAGAAAATTTTACTAATTTTCTAATCGCCGACTTATTTTAAAGTTTAAAATATGTAATTATAAAATATGTAACACTGAACTACTTAATCTACAATGGCGGATGTCACGGGGGTCATTAGCCCCCTCTGAACACCAACAAAAATATTCTAAAGATAATTTAAAAAATGAAATATACAGTCAGAGTCCCGATTATCCGAGTCCTGCTTAACCGAGTTTCCGCTTTCACCGAGTTATTTTCTTCTGATGGACTGATGCTTCTATTATTATGAAACAGCCATTATAAATGAAGTGTTAGGTGAAGATGAAAGAGCAGTCGTAAAAAGTTAGAACTCTGATTTTCTGATCAGAATGGGAAGAAAAAAAATGGCCATAATTTTTTTTGTCAAAGTTTTGAAAAGAGGGCACTGCCCTATTTAACTAAGCAATAATGCGTAAAATTTGTTTTTATCGTCAATTTGAACGTACCTAAGCAAAAAGTACCTGTAATGCTATGCATCTGCAACAAAACAAAAAGGAAAAGAAGATGGGGAGGGGACGGTGCATTTTTAGTGAACTGTTATTCAAAAACCAGTTAAGTCTCAGTCATAAAATTTACAATTTAACTTTATAGTACAAAGATGTTTGTTATCCTAAGTTTTCAGAATTTCATAGTCAGTCCTTTTTGAGATATTAATAAGTGAAAATTGCCAAAAGCAGACTTAACACAGTTTTTGATGAGCTGTACAAAAAAAAAAAAAAAAAAAAGGAAACGGTTTTCGGGATGGAAATTTATAAAAATGAGTAGTCCTATAAGAGATTTAAAAAAAAAAAAAATATTTAAGGTGAGTCGCATTTCTTTCATAAAAAACAATGGCAGCGTAATGCGATGTTTGACCTTTTATTTCTCCGGTTTTTAAGCATGTTTTTGGTCTAAGTCCTTAAGTCTAATGAAAATTTTATAATTACATAAAATATCAACAATTTTAAGACTAATGAAAATTTTATAATTACATAAAATGTCGACAATTTTAAGACTAATGAAAATTTTATAATTACATAAAATGTCGACAATTTTAAGACTAATGAAAATTTTATAATTACATAAAATGTCGACAATTTTATGCTGAACATTTTAGTTTTTGATTCCTCTTGATAGGTAGAAAAATAAAGCAGTTACAGCATTTTCCGCAAAACACGTTTTTCTCCGAAAAATGGCTGTGTAATTTGTTAAAAATGGTCCCTCCAAAAAACTATATGATGGAAAAAAAAAAATTAGTCATGTTTTTAAACTCAGAAAACTATGAAGAAGTCTTTGTTAAAAGATTAGGAAAATTAAAAATGACGAGCGACACCACCTGGTGGTTTGAACTGGATTGCCCCTAATATGTAAATGGTTATTTTGCGTCATTAGTATCTAAATTAAGTTAAATGTATGCGAATGGATAATATGACGCAATGAAATAATTTGCATAATTTTTTGTTAAGGTTTCGGATAGCATGGCGCAAAAGATAAACTACATTATTCAATAAATACATTTCAATGCATAATATAGATTTAGTGAAAGTGATATACTTATCAGTGTATTGAAAAAATAAACGTATAGTATGGTTGTCTAAATATACTTTAGAAGACAAATCAAAAATAATTTAAATTGAAACTTAATTTATAATTTTATCAAAATTTCATTTTTTATTTCCCCTTACATGAATAAAAAGTTTAAACGGCTGCATACGCATAAAGGCTTTAGAATAACTTTCAAAGAATATTTTTAGGATTATTTTGATTTATTAAATTACATATATTTATTCTCTTTTTTAATTTTCTTAATGTTTCTCTTTTGTAAATTAAAAAAAAATAAATGAATAAATGTTAAACATTTTGGAACTATATGTGCAATGGACATGGATCTCTAATGCTCTTATATATATATATATATAACCATTAATAAAACATTACCGACCACCATCAAAAACCGCAATATTGTCAATGAAATGACTATAAAATGGATATCACAAACCAGTAATATACAACTGTATATATAGTCGAACTTTTTGTAAAAATGAGCCATTTTAACAAATGAATTCAATATAACAAAATAGTAAATAATTTATAAATACTTGTGGTTATTCCTTGAAAAACAAAAAATTAAAGTGCTTGAAAAGGTGCTTTGATATTTTTTTCAAACAAAAAAAAAACGTATATGCACACGCAAGGATAAAAATATATGCTTTTGTAAAGTGTATTTATAAATAACTGCATTTATAATGTTTTTGTATATAGACACTGACACAGCGAAGCAAGAAGAGGGGGGGGGGGATTAAAACTCTTCCCGTGTAAATTAAAACTGTATAAACTAAATGTAAAAACTTCTGTGGTATGATGAACAATCGATTTGTAAAAATAAACAACCAAAGTAAAAGCAAAAATAGTTTTTCTTGTTTTATGTACAATATTGTTTAATGTATCAATTGTCTGAAGGCTCCACAAAAAGTACACTAACTAGGCTTAATCTGGTATTTATGTGTATTAGTATTTTCTGGGATCGAAATCTGGACAATAATCTAGAATATTAATTTTTCTTAAAAGTAAATGAATCCAATTGCGCCCGTCGGCCTAACCGTTCGGAGTTTTCGTGGTTTTCTTCGAACCTTCGATTTCCTTGCATAAATACGGGTTAGGTTCCCGTAGAAAGACCCGCACGGAGGGCCACCCCCCCCCTCCTTTAGGGCCCATATCTCTCGAGTTGGTAATTGGCCGTAATAAATACAACCAACCTTAAAAGTAAATGAAGAAAAATATATCATTTATATTAGAAAATATAATTCAAAGTAGCGCAATAGGATATAGGTTCCTTTTTAATTTCTTTATCATTTTCATAAATCTCAATATTTCAAATGATATATTTAATTTAAAATTGTCTTCCATTTTCTTTTTTGTTGCCATAGCTTAAATAAGAAAAATAAAAATGTTTCGATAAGTATATAAAATTAGAATCTTTAATGCATGCTTTTATATGCAAAAGTGAAGTGATATTCAATTGAGAATATATATATTTTCTTTTTTTAAACCCGAATTTAACACATGCAAAAATATTATAGTCATATTTTTTCACATACATTGAAATATATGTATATGTAGATAATGCAAATAAATGCCGATTAAATAATTTAAATAAGATTAAATAATAGATTAAATTTAATGTACACAGAAAGCTTCTCAACATGATTGTGTTATTAGTGGCATAATTTTCGCCTATTTTCTTTAATAATTGTATATTTAAATATAATATATTTAAAAATTTACTTTTGTGCATATTTTCATAAAATTAAAACAGTAGAATTTTAATCTTAGACCATAAAAAAGAAAAACAAATGTATTCAATGAATTTAATTAATTTACTTTAAATTTATGAATGAAAATCTATATTTTCCTTTAAACATAGTGTCACTTTCACTGCCCTATACTTTTCAATCAATTCCAGCAAACTTTGAAAGACTAAACAAGTAAAGTATTATTACATGGAATCCTTTCTTAGCAAGATTTTATTTTTTCAGCCAAAAATCAATTTCATTGTCAAAGCATTTAAAATAATAAAGTATTACTCAAATGATTTTCATGTGAAAATTGGCAAACAAAACAAAAGGAAACAAATCAGTAAATAAGGAAACAGTACAAAAAAATTAAACATTTTTTAATTATTAAAAAGAGCTAAAGCGCCCACAAAATTTGTGTAACGCATAGAGAGACGCCAGAAAAACAGATAAATATTTTCCAAAAATAGCCACATGGCATTCAGGAAAATAATAATAATAATAATAATAAACTTTATGAAAATAATTTAAAACAATAAAAGAAACAGCAGTAGGTGCACAGCACACGTACTTTGTTGCTGTTGCTTATAATTCTCTCTTTATCGTCGACACTAATTATGAATTTGTAAATTAGTTATGCCTAAAAATTAAGAATTCAAAAAATAATTCGTACAAATTAGTAATTCGACATAGATTTCATTCAGTAGAAATTTTTTATAGTTTCACGAATCATTGATTATAAAGTTAAATTATATTTTCTTTTTTTTTTTTTTTTAAATTGTGAGGAGACAATTCTGACAGAATTTTCTAGACCTTTTTGTCTAGTTACCCTTTTATTGGTTAGATGATACAATGCATAGTAAAACACTAATGGGCTCAGTTGAAAAAAAGCAATAAAACCGTAACATGATCCGCAACAGCAAACCGCACAGGTTTCTTTTCTAGAATGGAGTAACTTTTCGTGATTTCGTTCGGATTCAGAGGGATTCAGAACTAAACGTTGACACTATGCAACTCCTGTACGATCCCTTACATTTCCCCCTCTTAATGATTTTCGACTAGAATTTTTTCGGCTATAAGGGAACAAACCAAATTATACTCCCTCCTGAGCGGCCGAATGGTATAGTTGGCAGAGCACCAGACTTGTAACTTTTCACTTTCCGAAGTCTGTGGGTTCGATACTCCGACAAGACTTTCATTTTTCTTCCCCGCAGACAAAATAATGATTAATTATTTTCGAACTACAATAATAAAAAAATATACATATACATAATTCTTTAAATTTAAGCTAAATATAAATAAAAACATGCTTCTGCGCGCACATATATATACTTATTTATTTACAGAGAAATTGCAATTTTATGGCAGTTTTATGGATCTAATTAAAAGTAAAAAATAAAAAATTACATAATTTGAATTCCTCAAACGGCAATTTTTTTTTAAATTCACATTTATTCATTGTTTTTTATACGAATAAGCCTTTATTCTTCCCTGCGAAATCAATTAAAATGTGCTGCATAAAATTAAACTGTGGTACTTTAACGTCATCTTTTCTAATACTTAACAATTTAAAAAGTTTATAAATTTTCGATTTTTTTCTTTTTTTTTTAAATCTCAGGATCTTATGTTTGGAATTAGAACAACTGTTTTCGACAATAAAAAATCTTTTCATGGGCATTAATATTTATTACTTATGTTGATTTGCAGGTAGTTTTTAGCAAAAAAAGGACTCAATCGAAAATAAACAGTGGGGGTTTAGAATGTTTACTCTTGTTTGTGTTAAAGATTCAACAGTCATTTGCTGCGGACTGAGTGTGTATGGCATTTTTTTTTTTTTTAGATTAGACGTAGTTCTTTGGTATAGTGTCTTAATTAAAATGAAAAAACATATCTAGTGAAGAAGTTTCTAAATTTACAAATATTAATGAATGTATTTCAGAAGACTCAAGTCATAGCGAAAAAAATGTCTTTTCAGGGTATAGAATACACAAAGTTACGAACTGAAAACATACAAGTCTGACTGACGCTCTGCGAACTATACCGTTCGGCCGCTCAGAAATGTGTCTAATTTATCCGCTTATGTACTAAAGAGTCAAAATTGGGGGATTTTCGGGTTTGTTTTTTAAGGTCCCTTTGCATATTGCGCTTTATCTTTGTGATATGTTGATCTACTAACTATACTCTATCATTGCATAAAGGGTAGCCGGATTCTGAATCCCCAACCTGGTGTCCTCTCCATGTAAGTTTTCTAAAACGTTTGTTCTATATCAGGAAACATTTCTGTAATACATTATAGTTTCTCAAAGCATAATATAAGAGTAATAATATAGATTCACGTTAACAGAACTCGTTGCCACATGAACCGTTATTATTACCTTGCTATTATCTTCGCAAAGCGTATATGCTACAACTGTCATAAAAATATCATAAATATACATAGCTTTGATCTTATAAGTCAATAACTATTTTCAAATATATCCTGTGTATTAGGCATACCAATTTTACTGTTTTGTTTACCTCTAACCGACTAATCATCTTTTTATTTATCTATGACTCTACAAATCTTTATAATCAACAAATAAAATGTTAAAATTAAATCTTTTAAAGCTAAAATTTGCCATTATCTAGGAATGATATCTATGAACTCTCTATATATTTTTAAATTATTAAAACTTACATTGAATAATAAAAATTCTTTTTTGTTTATAAATGTTTTTTTTTCATAAAATTTCTTATTAAGTTCATTCTTATATTGGCCATTGTAAAATAATACGAGAGCAGTGTAAACTGTGAAAGATAAACAAATTTAAACATTTTAATTTGTAAATTATGTATAATGTTGAAGAATGTGCCATTTTTCATGCATAATGTATGATTTTTCTGTTAAATTATGTTTTAATTCTTTTAGTATTTTAGCCTTTTTAAAAAAATTCAACATGTGAGCATTTGTCTTTTTCTTCAAACAAAAATATATTTAAATAATAAATAGTTTTTCCTTACTCAAACCACTCCAGATGCATGGCTCGGAATGTACCTTGCATTTCTTCGAGTTTGGAATATCGCTGATATTCAAAAACATTGTACATGAAGCTTTCATCTTTTGGGTGAAACTGTAATAAAATTCAGCATGCGAAGTAATTATTTTAGAAAAATATCTACATAATTTCAAGAAGGAGCAATTTCAGCCAAATTATTTTTGAACAATTTCGTCAGAACTCAAAAGCAATAAATTATTAATATGCAGTGACATTCTTTAACTGACGTACTCTGTCCGTAGTACATAAGTTAGAGCATGTCACTCTAGCCGCTCTCTTTTTTACCATTAATTTATCAGTCTTTTACCTGGCTAAGACATGCTACGTAAGTTAATGCCTTCATCATTATATAAGTCTGTACATATTAAGTATAAACCCGATAAATTATCAATCGCAGCAACACGAAGATAATTAATGAATTTCTGACAATATAGAGTTTATCCAATTGGTCATTGCATTGAAGTTCTAAAGAAAATTGGTGGGCAAATATGTGGCCGCAAACGAACAAGTAAAACTTTTCCAGTCCCGTGCAATTTCATAGCATTCGGAATCTTAATATATTTATAGCTTTTAGGCGATTCAAATACGCATAGACTACTTACAGGGCTATTTTTATGATGCAATTTTTTCTTCCCTCGCTTAGCTGAAATTGATTGCGTACACGTTTTTCTAAGGGGATGACTTGTCTGGTTATGAATTTAAATTTTCAACAGATAAAAGGAGATTTTACTTAGATCAATGTCTAAGCGAGATGTACGCAATCAGATAAACTTGAAGACATCCGGTGAGACTATAACACTATCAACAGATAATATCGCTAAAAATCTAATAGTGCTGTCATCAGACATCTAAATATTTTTTTTTTTTTTTTTTTTTTTTTTTTGCACTAAGATAGAGTAGAAATGGAACGTCTGGTAAAGAAAATGTTAGAAATCATTTCGATTTCATAATTCTGCGTTCACCACCTTATGCTGTACTCCTAAGTTACGAGGCCAGCTTTTATTTTCCCATTTTTCAGCTTTCTGTAAAGAATGTATATAAGACAAATATCTACGGCTATTTATGATTTAAACTTTGTTGTTCTCCAAAAGCTAATTGGAAACTTGTAAATATTGGGAAATGGCAAATTATTGCAGAGGATGGTTATAATTAAAGTTCCTCTTTGAAATGATTATAAAATGAAAACTACAGGACCAAATGCTATCAAACTTGGTAATAGTTTAAAGGAGGTCATGGGAATTTATTTCCAGCCAAAAATAAAGTTCCAATAGTCATCACCAGGGGGGGAAATAGCGCTGTATGCAATATTGCTAAACGAAATAGGACATGAAGACATCGGTTTAAAATGTGTTTAATAGTTTCTCAAACGTGTTACAAAGCATGTTCAATGTGGTGTCCCTCATTTTCCGAAATCCGCCATTTTCCAAATGAAATCGTATTACTGCATTCTCCAACAGTAGCTCTTAACATAAGGAGGAATGTTACGGACATTTCGGTGTATCGCATCTTTCAATTCCGCCAAATTGTTTAGATTATCACCATAAACAGTGCTTCTGAGATAACCCCATAGCCAAAATTCACAGGGGTTGAGGTCTGGTGATCGGGGTGGCCAAGAAGTGGGGAAGTTTCACCCTATAATCCGTTCATTCGTGAAATGTCGCTTAAATAACTGTGTGACACATGTACCAATGTGTTCTGGGGCCCCGTCCTGCATAAAAATCTTGGAGTCTGAAATGCCACGTTGCTGGAGTTCAGGTATGACGAAACGTTTTAACATTCACTCTAAAGGAGCTGCAGCCACAGTGCATGTAACAGCTCCAGCTGCCGACAGCTCTTCAAAGAAAAATGGTCCAATTTTGAAACTTGCTGTCATACCACACTAAACGGTGACTTTAGGAGAATGCAATGGAACTGGGTACACAACATGAGGAATTTGTTTGGCCCAAATCCTGCAGTTATGAGTATTGACATAGCCATTTATGTAAAAATGGGCCTCATCTGTCCACAAAATATTCCATGGCCAATGTTCGTCCACTTCCATCCGTGAAAGGAATTCCAAAGCGAAAGATTCTCTTGTAGCAGGATCATTGCGTTGAAGTTCTTGAACATGTTTAATTTTGTATGTGTAGAACTGCAACACTTTGAGGACAATTTTGTACACCGTACTCCGTGGTACGCCCATCCAACGTACGACAGCACGTACCGTCGTTGCTTTCCATTGTTGCTTCCTCCAATGCTAATGAAACAACCTCATCGGTTTCCACGGAAGCAGGTTTCCTTCCCCTCCCAGGTGCAACAGATAACAAACCCGTGGCTTCAAACTTTGCCATCATTTTTCTCAAACCCTGCGGTATCATTGGCCCTCGGCGCATTCCTATTAGTGAACGATATATTTGCAAAGCACGCCGTTCATTGCTATCGCATTCATAATAACATTTAGCGACTGGTCTTGCATGGTTAGAGACATTGTACATTCGTAACAATGAGAACTCTGACAAACAGGCTCTCTTTTATCTGACAAATCAAATGACGTGTAAAGCGGATTTGCATAAATCTAATTTTCTTCTTCCTGCCGTAAGCCAATTAGAAGCCATTGCGATTTTGAATAACCCCACAAACAGTTTCGTTTTAGAAACGATTAAAAACATTTTAAACCGATATCTTCGTGTCTTAAGTCCGAATTCAGGCTTCAAAAATCACAAATTAGCGATGTGTAAGGAAAACATTTCCGGAATGCGCATACATACATGCGAGTGATTTGCGATCTCAAATTTTGTGATCGCTAATTTGTGGTTTGAACTTTTAAGAACACGAACGAATTTCATTACATGGATGGTGCACTCGATTTTTGTTACCTTTAACGTCTTTAAATGGTAATTTTGTTTAGGTCAATGGTTCTTAACGGTACAAAAAATGTTAAACCCGTGTAACAAAAGGTTAAGTTAGATTCCGATTCTTATTTCGTTTAACAATATTACATACAGCGCCATTTCCCCCTGGGTGGTAAGTATTTGAATTTATCTCCTGTTGTTGTTGTTTTTGCGGGAAATAAATTCCTATGATCTCCTTTAAACTATTACCAAATTTTATAACATTTAGTCCAGTAGTTTTCCTGTTATGATCATTTCAAAGTGGAAATTTAGTTATAACCAACCTGTATTTAATAAATGTTTTATTCATCCGCTGAGATAAAAATTGTTGTCCAATAAAATTACCAGTCTATACTAATATTATAAAGAAGTAAAGTTTGTTTGTTTGTTTATTTGTAGGAAGTAATCTCTGGAACTACCGACCGATTTTAAAAGTAATGGTATCGGAATGATGGTGTTAGTCGGGTGTTTCCATGAACACTTGTCGAGTAAGTCACATCCTACGATTTTTGACTACCAGTATTTTAGAACGGAAAACTGTGATTTATTTTATGGGAGATATCTCATTAATTGAAAAAAGCGAAACAAACCTTTCGAAAATAACTGTGGCCAACTGGCATAGCAGTTATCAGTACTGTGACTCACACTACAAAAACTCATGGAACTACCCAGTCCCTGTTTACATAAGGCTATATCTTATGTCCATACCACTAACCACAAGGAGGTGTAGGAGCAAAAAAGTTCTAAAAATGCGATTTTTGCGTTACGGAAGGACGTAAAAACATCAAATTTGGCATGGTAGTTAATTATAAGACATAAATGATCTCCAAGAACATTTCTCAAAAAATTTCGAAATTTAAAAGGGGTGAAAATCCGCGAAAAGCGTTCTAAATAGCGATTTCAATGCAATCTATGGAAGTACCGAACTGATTTAAAAAATAATGTGTCAAAATGATGGCGACAGCCCTTACTCCAACGTAGGCTATATTTTATGTCGGTGCCACTACCCCAAAGGGGCTGCAGGAGCAACAAACGTTCTAAAAATGTTTTTTGTATACTGAAGGACCTAGAAACATGAAATTTGACATGGTAGTTACTTAAAAGATATAAATGATCTCTGAGAACATTTCCTTAAAAAATCAAAATTTAAAAGGAATGAAAATACGCAAAAAACGTTCTAAAAAATGTTCTAAATGGCGATTTCTACGCAATCTCAGAAAGTATCAAACCGATTTCAAAAGTAATGGTGGGAAAATGATGGTGACAGCCCTTGCTCCAACATAGGCTCTATTTCATGTCGATGTCACTACCACCTAGGAGTTTGAGAAACAAAAAATGTTCTAAATTGTGATTATTGCGATACTGCACGGGTTAGCAACTTGAAATTTGGCATAGTAATTATAAGATGTAAATGCTCCCTAAGAACAGTTTCTAAAAAAATCGAAAGTTAAAAGGGATGAAAATGCGCGAGAAGCATTCTAAAACGTTCTAAATTGCGATTTCTACGCAATCTGAGGAAATATCAAACCGATTTCAAAAGTGATGGTTTCAAATTAACTGTGACTGTCTCTGTTTCAACAGAGGCATTCTAAGTTAATGCCACTACCACCTGAGAAGTGGTAGGCCGTTAGACATGAAATCTTGGAATTTGACCTGATGTTAATTTTAAGATATAAATCCGTACTTAGAACAGTTTCTAAAAAATTCAAAACTTTAAGTAAATACTGAAATGAGCGTATGAAATGAGCATAAAAGCTTTAAAATACTATCTAAGTTATCACTTATTTAGAATTAGTTTTAGATCTTCTTATTAATTTAAGTCTCATTTCTGCCTAATTCAAAGTAATAATGAAGTTTATTCAAACTGTAGCTTAATTAGTGGTTCTTGAATTTTTCCTAAAAGTATAATTTGTTCTAATAAAATTTAGACATACAAATATGCACTTGGCATGTTTCGCGAGAAAAGCCGCAGGTTTTGCTAGTGGACAATATTTAAGCAGAAAAGGGAGATGGGTAGATAAGCGCCAATTTTTGGCTTCCTGGTAGGATACAATTTTTTTTTCTCTTTTTAAAAAGATAGTTTAGTTGTTTTGCTATGACTTGGGATCTGTATTTACACCTTCTCAGTCGGTTTTTTTTTTCAAGATTTTTAATACCCTCGAGACCATTGTTGCATATATGCATCTTCAAAACTTTTTATAGTACAATTGATAAAATAATACTAACAATTTACTTATTTAATTAGAAACAGTTGAACAATGTAAGGCTTTTTTATAGACTTCCTACCTGCGGAGTAATTTTACATCCACGGCACATGTAACCGACTTGCAGAGACATAAGAGAGCCATTAAATAAGTTAAAGTTTATCTGTAGTAAAGTCTACGTAAATAATGGAATAAATAAAGAATTTTAAATGAAAAAGAAACTTACACTGATTGGTTTTTTTTTTCAAGATTGTTTAACATCCTCGGTGCCATGGGTGCATATATGCATCTTCAAAAAATATTTAGTACTAGTAATAAAAAAAGAATAATATTTTCCTTATTTAATTAAGAGCAATGGAACAATGCAATGCTTTTTGATAGACTTCCTAGTTTCGAAGCAACTTTACATACAGGCGACATGTAAGCGACTTGCAGAGACATGGCACATAAGAGAGCTATTAAAGAAGTTAAAGTATATCTGTGGTAAGAACTACATAAATGAAAGAATAAATAAAGAAGTTTAAAAGTAAAATAAATTTAAATTTATAAAACAAATAAAATAAATGAATTAAACAAGAATAAGTAAAAAAAGGAAAACTATCAAAAATGAAAAGATTCCATTAGTTCCTGAACTTGCGAAAATGCTACCGAAAACTAGCCTTTACCTCTCAGAAGAAAAAACACTTTTTTGTAACCATGCACTTCAGTTAAATATATATAAATAGTTACAAAATAGTAACAGACTATCAAAGAATTTTTTTTAGTAATTAGAGACAAGACAAAAAGCAAGGTTAGCATAGAAAAAAGGAGAAATAATTCATGCTTCACCCTCAACAATGAATACATATCTGGGTCGTTTTTTGTTGATAGGGTCGGAAACCTCGTAATCTGATAACTCGGCAATTATTTCGTTAGAGATATTATTGATGTTTTTATAAAATTTTTTGGTCAATTGAGTAATTCTTTTTTTGAGAGAAGCGGTAAAAAGATCTCGGAGAATTGTATTATTTCTGAAGTATTTATTGCCATTTCTTATGATTCGTAGATTTTTGTCATGAGTTCTGCAAAGATAATTCAGATTAGTATTCCTAGCAAAACGATAGGACGAGATTATGTAAGGATGGAATGAATGCACGCATTATAGACCTGAAGTTTATTTTTGATAGAAAAAGAGTTGCTATTAAGGAGGGGGAAAAGATTTAGAAATGCCGGCGACTTTAGCCCTCACATTAAGTATATGCCTATTCCAGCTGAGCCTTCCGTCTAAGGTGACCCCCAGATATTTAGTGTGGTTAGTCCATGAGATGATGACGTTATTAATAGTTAAAAGGTTAGAGCATGTAAGTTTTTGATGGAAGTAAACGGCAACAGTTTTACTCTCATTAAATTTAACACACCGCAGAGTACACTAGCTAATGAAGATGTCAATGTTTTTGGAGGTTTTTGTATAAATAGAATGGGTGATGTGCAGAGGAGTAGATTACTGTGTTGTCCGCTTAAACAGCAGTAAAAGTTCTCATTGTATGTGGTTATTTATTTAGGAACAATGGAACAATGTAAGTGTCTTTGTGGATCAAATAGTTGCGGCACAACTTAACATCCACTTGAACCATAAGCGACTTGCAAAAGCAATAGGAAGCCATTTAAAGAAAAATTTTTAACTGTAGTAAAACTTCATTAAGATAAGAAAAGTTTAAAATTGGAAAAGAAAGATAGAAAAAGGTAGATTTAATAGCTTAAACAGTTTAACAATTTAAAATGAAATTTAAAAAAAGAATATAAATAAAGAAGGAAATTCCATTAGCTCCAAAAAGACGAACGAAATACTAACGAGGATCGAATTCATCTCATAAAAAGAAAGAGCCTTTACACAGACCATTTCTCATGATTAACCAACTAAACGTAACTGTTTAAAAAAAAGTGGTGCCAACTGAATAAAATTAGTGTGTGATATGTTGGCCCCAAAGTTGTTAAAAGTATTATGCAAGTTCAGAAACATAGGTTTATTGATATTTTGGAATTTTTAATTACCTTGTATATAAATTTTAAAAAATACCTGATTGAACAATTCATTGATGAATGTATCATTAGTAAGCACATCTTTCACCAAAGCAACAGAATGATCCAGATATTCTGTCTAAAATAGAAATATTCATTTAATTTTATAACTTTATAAGTTAGAAAAAATATAATACAAAAAGTAAGGTGATCTTATTAAGAAAAGCATAATTCGTTGCAAAAATATTTTACAAACTGTGGAAATTTAATCTAAATATAACATTACCTTCATTGTCATGTCTTTCCTTAGCGCATCAGTGATCCAACTTTGATGTGAAATTGCATTAGCTGTTTTTAGAATAATTTCTCTGATTAAATCATCCAGCTAAGGAAAAGTAAATCAACATTTTAGTCTTGTTCATTTTTTATCAAAGGGTATCTGCTTTGTAAAAAAAAAAAATAAATAAATAAATAAATAAAAATTTTAATCTAGAAAAATATAATATAACTACAAACAACAATTTATAATAACACACGATTCCGATATTTATTTTTATAAACCACAGAAACTAATGTATTTTCGAAATTTAAAGAATTATTTAATAAAAAGAACTTTCTTTTGCTGCCACTGATTTTCGGAAATGTTTCAAAGTTAAATTTAGTGTGTATATTTATTGTGTATATTTATTGTTTTTCTCAATCTGGAATATAGATGTTTCCGATGCTACCTATTTAACATTACAGTAAACATTTTCATGTTCAAAGAACATGTTTTACGACAAACATGAAAAATTAACATATTACCATTAACATTAAAATGAATATTATTTTGTTACTCTTCCATGCATAAAGTCAATTACGCAGCTGAAAATGTTTAATTGAGAATTCAGAGCATCCTAAAAACGAATATTCCGGTTTAAGAAAACTGGTTAATACCTATGAAAACTGCTCGAAAACTTTCCCGAAGATCAATGTCGTCAAAAGGAACTTTGTTTTTATAAATGTCTCTTTAAATGTTGAAAATATTCTGATTTCTTGGAATTCTAAAGATAAAGAACGCTTTTCGAAATCTTGGGTAAATTGAAACAGCTTATTTTATAGTTTCTTTCATGATTATGTTATAAATTCGCTGTTTAAGAAACATTTTTTTTTTTCAATGCATTATTTTCGCTTGTTGAAAAAGCGTTGTTAATAAAATTTATAAGGAATTCCAATTATGAAAGATTCCTAATTTAAGGACTCGGGTACCTTTTAAAGAGTCAAAAAATAAATCTTTTAATAGCTTATATTTAAATTTGGTTCTTTATAAACATTTTTAAAAAACTTCATTCAAAATTCGCTTTAAAAGGGAAGATATTACAAAACAGTTTAAGCCTACTTCGTACGATCAAATGACAATTTGATCCTTAGTCAATGTTCTTCAAAGTGGTGATATTGGTCATTGCATGCGTAATATCTAAGAAATAGTTGAATATAGAATGTCATTAAATTTTAATTGGAGGTATAAACCTTTTAGATGTAAAAAATATTATGATTATCTAGAAAGAAATTTAAAGATTATAACTATCTTTATTTTTTTTATTCGAAATATTAAGTTTCCTCCCTCCTTTTTTTTTAAGCTAATCGTTATATTTTTCCAGTGCAGGTTATTTTAAACATATATTATATCTATACTCCTTAAAGTAAATTTTGGCACACTGTGACAATTCAATTATAAAAAATCCTGCTCGTAAAGCATATAAGGTAAATTCATTTATTAAAAATAAAACATTGAATTTGAATTAACTTAAAATATGCATCTAAACTCTTTTTTAAAACATTAATTATTAGAATGTATTTCTTTTAAGGTATGTTTAAACTTTCATAGTCAAATGTTACTCAGATGTGGAGTTATTGCAATCCATGTTAGAATCCCTTTTGCATGTAATTTATCATTATCAAATATACCTGACCCATTAAATGTATATTTTTAAGTTTTAATGCATCGGATTTTGTTAGGTTGATTTCTTTAGAAATGTATCTATTGCAATAACTTCATTTGTATATCTATCTATGTAATGCAAAACGCATCATCACGATAACGTCCTAAATATTTAACCAATTCAAGCGAAATTAGAGGGCAGCATATTGATCTTGCAAATGTCTTTGTTTAGCTCTTTAATCAAGAAGATTCGATTACTCGTTCGAAAATAGCAGTCCTTTGAAAGTCCTAATAGCATCGGTCAATGAGACTATATTTTCATTTCGTTTTTAATACATGTTAAATTTCTACAATTTCCAGAAAATTTTAGAAGTTGTTTACTTTGAAAACTAGGACATAATAAAATAATTTCGTTGGTATTCATTGAATGGTTTGGGTTGAACCTTGTTTGAATGTCGGAAATATATCTTAGTATCGTCATATGTTATAACCTTCTGTCATCTAAATCATCCAAAATATTGTTAAATTGCTCGTCTTTTGCTAATTAATGTTTAAAAGCGAGTTTAACGGGAGTAAAACTAGTATGTGTCATTCGTATTAAACGGTATAAATGCATAAAAAAAATAAAAATTGAACTTTTTTTCAACTGAGGCGGAAGGGCTTGTTTAATGCAAACGAATTCAAGAGTCATCAATTAAAATTTTGAACAAAATGTGCGATTTTCATTATGATATGTCTTACTTTTCTTGTAATTGCGTTATACTGATTTCAGATATATTTTGCATGCCATTTCATGGGATATAAAGAAGCAACACAATCATGAGGAAGAAACGAAGAAAAATTACAAAGAGATTGTCTATTGAAAATATTAAAATATTCAGATTTTATTGATTCTTCAGATTTTATTGGTGAATCAGCAGGGTAAAATATTTTCTTTAATAAAAAACAAAACTTATTTAATAATTTTGATTTAACTGTGGCGCCTAAATGAAATGTGCTAATTAAGTAGCTTTCATCATATGTTTTTTCTCTTTGCATGCAAATACTGTTTTATTGATTTAGTTTCTACTATTTTTTTTGCATTATTAAGCCTTTAACTTTGATTTAAAAATGGCTGCATATTACAAAACTATAATTTGCAGTGCTTGTTGCAAAATGGTGATCGGCGAATGCTTCCTGGTATGACGCGTCAAAAATGTAAAATAGGAAAATTTACATGAAATCTTCAAGTTTTAAATCAAAATTAGATTGTGTTGCGTCTGCTCCGATGGATTTTTTACAATCCCGCTCTAAACACACCTACTTCAAAACGGTTCTCAAAAAATATTTTTACCCAGTCAATAACGCGAAAATTTCATGCACTTGCACGTAATATATATTTTTTTTTTTAAGTAAAAGCATAAAAGTGAAAGACATGACTAATCGAACAATTTAGATAAATGTATTATATCCTGAGTTCTAAGTTAATTACTGTCTCGAGGCTGAATTTTTCGGTCTGTCACGTCCGGAAATTCTTTTGAAAACATTCTGTCAGGTTTGGAAAGATCCTACGCATTTGTCGAAAAATGCAAGCGCTGTTTAATTGCATAGTTTATGAACATCGGCCAATAAAGCAGCCATTTGAATTTGAGAACAACTTTAATCATGGCCACATTGTATTCCACTTTTGTTTGTCACTTACTTCATCGAAGACCGATTTTGTCAGGACTGACTTCAGGTATTCATGTCCTAAGGGTATAAAGAGTTTCTGCATCACCCATTCCGTGCAGTGTTGCTGTTGATCAATATCGATATAAACCCCTCTATGTGCAATGAACGAAGCTGGATCCTTCTGAAATAGCCGGCGGAAATAAAAGCTGAGGTCATCCAAATGATTGAGTAGCACATTTAATGTAAGGAAATTAGCTATAGATCTGAAACAAAAAAATATATTATAAATATATATAATTTACTTGCAATGCACTCTGAAAATTTTCGAAAAGTTTATGATTATTATTATTATTATTATTATTATTATTATCATCATTATTATTATTATTATTTGACCGCAAGTATTACCAGCGATATAGTTGAAAAATAAAAGTTACTCTTTTAAAATCAGAGTTGCCAAGTGCCAAAGTCAAAAACTAGATTTTTAAAAAAGAAATCAGGAGACTTTTTCAATGAATTGTTGTTGTTGTTGTTTTAAACGTAAATATATTAAAGAATAGTGAAAATTTAATTATTTTTAAATAATACTGCATTCACATATGTTTAATAAATTTAAAATGGTACTTAAATAAGGGTTTTTAATTATTTTTAATCAAGCGAATGACATAAAACTTGTTTTAAAATAATTTAAAATTTATTATAAATAGCAGGAACGGATTTTGTCTTCTCAAAAACATATGCTAAATTGAAGGTTGTGAAGGATAACTCATTATTAATAAAGAGAAATTATTAAAAACAAATAAATTATACATGACAATTATAGTTTATATGCATATATATATGTACCTGATTATGTTTAACAAAGCCTTTTATATATAAATAAATCAAGATTTGGAAGGTTTGATGGTTCGGACAATGGCTTTCAGTTCAATATGCCAATTTTATTAAGTTTATGTATTGGGTATTAAGGTTAATTTTAAAGTGTAAGGAGCACCGGCGCAAAGAAGCATCGGCAAGTGTCGGGCGTTACGACAGCTAACGGCATATGAAACCCCTGTCATTAGTATTTAAGATTCAGTGTATTTTATTTAATCGAAGTACAAATAACAGATGTATTTTGTGCATTGAAGATGCCAAAATTTGTGCCAACGAAACGCAATGTGAGGGAAGTGTTACATATTTGTTTCCATTAGCGGTTGTACATATATAACGCTATCAACATTTTGGCAATTTTGGACCCAATCTACCCCTTACGAAATCATACGTTATCATTCATCAAACCACCTCCTTCCCTAATGATATCTTTATCAGTGTCTAAAAATTCTTTTTATTTCTAAAATTTTTTTCTTTATTTTTGTTTTAATTTGTTTGCAATAATACACAGGTATGGTTATACATTTATTATTCGCATACCTTACTGATTTAAATGAAGAGAAGAAATTAATAAAATATCACTATAATGTATGAAAAACTTTATATTAAATAACACTTTAAATAAATACTATTTAAGTATTTAATAATAGTTTTTTCTAACATAATACATTTGAAAATAATATTGTCTTCTTGCACTTGCTCTCTGAACGGGGATAAGCAGAACTTCTTATAAACAAAACAGGTAGACAACATTCTTCCCCATCTTTTACTAGTAAGCATGGCAAGTATAATTTCGAAGTTGGTTTCTCTAACAACGAATTATATGCGCATATATATAATTATATGCGAATTATACACGCAGAAGAATAGGTATGGCGAAAGTTCAGATATTAAATACTTTGGAATGGAATGATTTTACAATCATTTAATGGTTTTAATTACAACTTTGTATTTTCATAAAAACAGACAACAGATTTAAAAAATATTTCATCTACAAGAAAAGTTATAAAAAAATGGTTGGATCAAAAATGATAACGATATTAAAAGACCAACTGCTCCCCCTCCCAAGAGATATCTTACGATATCAAGTTTCAGAACCTCCCCCCCCCCCGCCTAAAGTGATAACCTTATAACCTTCTAAGAGTACAGCCTCTTAGAAGAAATCGACAGCTGAAAGTCATCGTTTCCTGACCAAAGATTATGGGGATTATGCTTCATCGATTTCAACGTGTGAGTAATGGTTTTGATGACTCAAAGACGACGATTATGACTTAGATGACAAGGAGCGCCTTGGGCAATCAGAAAAGTTGTCAGACCAGAATTGGAGGCATTGCTAGACGCAGATAATGTCAAACGCTTAACGACAATCCTGGAATGTTTGAAGTGTAACTTATGTGAGTGGTTTAAAAGCAAGGAAATTGGGTTCCATACGAATTGAAACCAAAAGACATTAAAATGTGTTTTTTCACATTTGAATTGCTGCTTCAACGGCAAAAAAGGAAAAATCTTTTGCATCGTATCGTCACTAGGGATGCAAAATGGATACATTACGATATTCCCAAGTGCAGAGAATTTACAAGCTTGGCCGCGAACCATCCAAGCCGAATATCTATCGTTCGGAGGTGATACTCTGTATTCTGTATTTTGAGAAGGGAGTCGTGTATTCGGAGTTACTCAAACTTAGTTACACCATTGCGCGGGAATCATTGCTGATAGCAACTAGTGTAGACTAATCTCGAATTCAAAGCAAAACAACCTGTCTACGCCATATGACAAGGGGATTTTCCAACCTTTCAATGACTGGCCACAAACATATTGTAATTCAGTTTTTGTTAATTAATAAATATTGTGTTACTGCTAGTTAATTATTATTTTTATAACATAATTATTTGTCAGTTTATGGGAAGTCTCACATCAAGAAACATGTACAACTTACATTTTCGCAGCATGATTTCTCGGTCCAATTATGAGATTAGGCAGCACATGTGATTATTATTGTACATATCTTTAAATTCAATATAATTCTTCGTCAACGGAACGAAGACCAACAGTTTACCTCACGAACTCCCGCTGGAGTTTGAGGGGTGGTGGAAATGTTTTTTTCTCTCGTGGACTTTTTGCTCCTATATCTCACGTTTGGCTGCCCACGAGTGAGTGTTTTCTGTCCCAAGAATGATTAAGGTGACGCTAGAGATGCTCAGATGGGATGTGCTACCCACTCGCTTTATTCTCCTGATCTTGCTCTTTCGGATTACCACTTGTTTTGATGCATGTAAAGTGACCTTCATGACCAGCACTTCAGCTTCTTTAAAGATATTCAAAAGGGCTTCAGAGGTAGCCCTTACAGACCAGTCGTTCTTCCGACAAAGAATTTAATTTTCACCGAAAAGATAGGAATAGCTGTAAATAAATTGGACAATACTTTGTGTAGCACATACTTGTTACTTTGCTTTACAATAAACGTTCGCTGTAATAAAAAAAACCCATTAAAATTAAGTTTACGAGTCAATATTATATAAAGATTCTGTTATAATTTTTAAGATTCCTCTCGTTACATCTTCGTTCATAAGGTTCTGCTTGCTAAGGTTCTGCTTGATTATAAAAGACTACCATAATAAACAAACAAATTAAAAAAATTGCGCCGATTATAGTTATGGTAATTCCCAGCATTCGAAATCATTCTTGGTTCGTTGTTCAGAGCCCCCGAAAATGCGATCGAACTACCAAAACAAATAATTTCGGTGGTGCGCAATATTAGTTGCTGAAAACCTTTTATCTGTAGACAAATATAAAGGCAAATAAATTAACAATTTAAAACGATAACTTATAGATGACATAATTATAGCCATTTTGGAGAATTATAAGTCAAATTGCAATGAATTTCTTGTACAAGTTCAAGCTCAAGGATATGTAGAAATTTAAGTAACATAATATTTAAACTTCAAATACCCATGGTAACATTTATGCTACCGGCTAGTTCCATGGGTTTTTGTACACTTTACTAATAACTGCTATGTTTGTTAGCCATCATTATTTTCGAAAAGTTTGCTTGGCCTTATTCAATTAATGAGATATCTCCGATAAAATAAGTCGCATTTTTCCGTTCTAAAGTACTGGTAACCAAAAATCGTAGCATGTGACTTACACTACAAGTACTCATGGAAATAGCCTACCATCAGTATTCCCGATTTAGTGGAAATTTTTATTCACATGTTCCGTATTCCCACCAGAAATTTAAAATAAAATTTTTTGTAGTATTTCATAACAGACATTGTATTAATAAATAAACCGAAATTTACCATTTAGATTTTCTAGTACGAATTCTGGTCCTCTAAATTACCCAATTTCTGGAACGCATTATCATGGGTATTAGAGGGTTAAAGTGATTGAAGAAATCCGTTAACCTGTGAAAATTTCCATGTATATTTTCATGAATATGTGTTTTCATATGTGTTTTGTGTGAATTTCGTGAATATGTGTGAATAATCATAAATTGAAAATTTCAGATTCTATGCTTGCAGTGTGCACTAACTTTAATCAGGCGGGTAATCTAAGAATGTTAATGCATTGTATGCGGGGAACGGGAAAACAAGTCTTTTGGATATATGTAATTCCGCCCGCGGGCGGTACTTTTGCATTTTATCTGTTACAATATTTCTCAAAAAACATACGGAAAATTCTTATTTTTACAATTAGAGTGCTATGCACACAAATACTTCGATTAGAAACGATACTATATTATATACATTAATTTTTAATGTAAGCACGAACAGCGAAAATATTTTTGTTAAATAATGTAACATGCAAGTATAACGTCCATAGGCGGGACTTCCTATTTAAAAGACGAAAACTACCCGTCCACAATGTGTTGAAAAGAATCTTAAATACTCTAACCTACTATATATATAATTGCAATTTTCACGAGCAATATAGTTTAAATACAACCATTTACAGTGATATATTTTGTATATCTTACTTTTTATTTTGTCGTTTTCTATATACAGTCGGCCCCGCTTAAATGTATACAGTTGGTTCCACTGAATTGTATGCATTTAAGCGGGTTATGCGTTTAAGCGAGGACAGCAATGGGTTATCAGTATACTTTATTATTTGATTATATATCTATTACAAATATGATACATAGTATTAATGGACATTATTTACCTAATTATTTAAAAATTATTCTATTAATAATTTTAATAAATAATTTATTATTACTCTATATATAACAATATATGGAATAAAGTATAATGTACTATTATTACACTATTTTAGGTTACATGTTTTAATTTTTTATTATAATTTATGTGAAAATTAAAATGAAAGTAAAAAAAAATTTTTTTTTTGCTTCATACCTGATACTTCATACCTGAATCATACTTTTGAAAATAAATAAACTCATTTTATTTTTCAATTATTTGTCAATTTATCACTTTTTTGTTGTTGCCTACAGAAAAAAACCTTTAGGGAAATTTGTTTTTTCCTACCTCGGACACTGCATTTCTCCACTTCCGGCGCTAAATATTGTTCCTTTATTCTCTTGACCGTCCCGATTGTATTTTCCCCGATTCCAGGGTTTTCCAAAAAGTACCCCCAACATCTTGAGTCACTGTATGTACTACAAGCTTTAAAAGAAAAACATAATTGTCCAAATTCAACACTCCTATGCATTTCCTAGAATTAAGATAATAAAGTCTTCTTTCACGACGGCTTCTGTTCTTCAATCGTAAATATAACAAACCATTGTTGCAACAACAACAAAAAAAAGTTCTTCCTTTCTTCCCATTCATCACTATAACAGGAATTCATAAAATGCGGATTACTAGATTGGAGATATTTATGCAATTAACCAGGGATTGTTATGCGATAAAACGAGTATATTTAACATCAACCTTATGGGGAGCTTTTTTGTTCCACGGCATTTTATGCATATAAGCGGGGTATGTAATTATCCGTTACCCGATTAAGTGAGACCGACTGTGCATGTGTCCACTGTAACAAATTGCAGCACTAATTTTACTGCAGCTTAGATTCCAGTCAAAGTCTCATAAAGAACGGGCTTTGCTCCTAGATTCCTAGATATTAAGCGGCTTTGCCTTTAGATAAACAGATTTTGCTCATACAACATGAAGTTTGCGGGATTCGGCCGTTTAATTTGAAAAAATGGCATTTCTCGTAAATTTAAAGAGGCAATTTACACTAGTTTCTCGCGGAAGACATCACGTGACCATATTTAGATTCTTGACCTTTTACATCTTTAAATATGCTTTGTTTTAAACAAAAAGCTTTTTTGATAATATTTGCACTGAAATAAAACTTTAAATATTAAAAGGCGCTTTAATGTAAAAATTTTAGTACATTTTATCGTATTTAAATAAATATTTTATTCTATTAATAGAAATCAATCTAATTGTTATTAATATCAAAATTAACTTTTATTAAAATATTCCATGCATAACATTTTAAAATCAAAAAGTAGAAAAAAAATTCTGAAATAGAATAATTAAGTAAGTAGGTATTTTCTTTTAAATAAAAATAAAAATAAATCGTTAATTGTTATTAAAAATTTTACTTTTATTCAAAATATTCCATTTTTCATGAAAAATATAAAACAACCGATAAAATATTTTTAAATAAAAAAGTTGAAAAAAAAACTGAAATAGAATATTTTAACCGATAATTTTTTTTTTAAATGAAGATATAGAAGAAAGTTGGGAAGACGTGCGATTCGAACTCATGCTATATTAACTCAAATGCCCTGCTCTAACCAAGCACATAACCGTTCTGTAACAAAACATAAAAATAAGTTGGCAAATCTGTGATCTGAAGGCAGGAATCTAAGTATGGTTACGTGGTGTATGCCGCGAGACACTAGTGCAATTTGCGCCAAAATACACTTATATCTGCAATTTTTTAAACAGTGTTGAATCGGATTAATTATCAGCTAACTGATACAGAATCAGTTAGACCTGTAAAATAAAATTCTAGAAAGATCGTATTTAAAATTAAAAAACATCGCTAACTAACAAATAATAGATGTCATGATAATTAATATTGCTATATCTGCGATTGGTAGTTTCTCATATTAAATTGTCCAAGCAGACGTGTCAAGTCCACTGATTTTAGAAGGAGACCCCTGATTTTCGTTTGATTTCCCACACTCGTGATTTATAACACATTTCTCCTAATTTTTTAACACAATTTTTAACATTGTTATTTTATAAAATCGCGGACATTTATTTCTTCTCCGTCATTGATACATAGGTTGCATTGCAATTTTGTTTCCTCCTTTAAAAAAATCGTCAGCTGAAGCGTATATGATGCTATAGGAAGCTTATGAAGAGTCTGTCCAACCTTATAGTACAGCTAGAAGATCGTATCATGTGTTTAAAGAGGGGAGGGAGTCTATTTCAAAGGAAGGTGAACCCAACGAACCAGTGACTGTTCTAGTGGAAGAAAACATCAACACCGCAGCTGTAATAGTGAGAGAAGATCGTAGGATCACATTAATATGCCTATCGGAAAGAATGAACATTTCATTGGGTTCCACTCACACGTTGCCCTCAGAAAACATGCACGACATGTGTTTGTGCGCCGTGGATTTCGAGACTGAGCATTCTTGAACAAAAGCAAGCGCGTGTGGAAGTTTCTTCAGAGTTGAAATCGAGGTTACAAAATGATGCTATGTATCTTTCAAAAATTATCACTGCTGATGAAAGTTGGCTTCATCATTACGACACTAAGATCAAGTAAGGGAAGGCATTTTTCATCATCAGAGGCAGTGGTGAAAGCTGCGGAGGCAATTTTGAAGAACTTGTCAAAGAATGGCTTCCGGCATGTGTTTGAAGACTGGACAAAAAGGTGGAATAAATGCATTGCATCTAGTGGGGAGTATTTTGAGGATTAGCACAGGTATTTATTTTTTATTAATTTATGATCATTTTTTGTTGAACAGCCCTCGTATATGATCCTAAGGAATTTTATGAATTTCAACGAAAATCTCAAAAAATGATCTGCCCCATAAAGTACATCTCAGTTCATTGTAGGATGTTTTAACCACTCTTTCTGTACTTTTACGTGAAAGATTTTTTGAGTAATAAACATTAAACTTCATTTTTCATTAAAGTTCTGGAGTAAACCAAAATAAAAGAAAAGAAAAATATGTTGTTGTTACAGTAACTAAAAATACTTTTTTTTACAACCAGCAAAGCATAATTTATTGCACGGAAAAATAACAAAAGGCATTAAAGATTTAACATGTTAGCCAATAAAATATTCATAAAAACTCTTTTTAAAGAAAAGTTTTCATTTTATTTCTTTAAGCAAAAGTTTATTTTGTGATCAGCCGCAAAGTTTAAAATCTTAAAAATTCTCATTATTATATGTCTTATTTTTCTTCAAATCACTTTAATTTTTTTCCCTTATACTTGTCGTAAAATAGTCATCATTGAAATGGTATTTTAAACACTGACAAAAATTATTCAGGGAAAATTATTTAGAAATTCGTTAAACAACCATAATCATATTATCACTAATGTTACATTTTAGACTGCTTAAAATTACACATGCAAAATAAATTATTTTTCAGTTATTAATACGTACCTGTCACTAAAGTTGTTAAGAACGGAAAAAATATTTTGCACAAAATAAACATTCGCGGCCGCCAAATTTAAAAATTCATTACTTATACCAGTGTTGACGCCAACAGCGTCGACGAAGGATTTCAGCAACTCACATACGTGTTCCTAAAAAGAGAAGTAACGATTTTACCATGATATTAAACAAACAATTACCATGATTTTGGCGTATAATCTACGGATCAAATATGTATCACTTACCCATTCATTTTCACGTTCAAATGTACAATCTATAAAAGTCATTTCAAATGCATTATTTTCAGAAGCAATTCTTTCACTTTCCTGAAATGAAACAATGAGATTTTTAGCTGCCAGTCTTATTGAGTTTTAATGCAAATTTATTAAACATGTCTTATTAAAAATCAATGCCAAGAACAGTTTCGAAATTTTACAAAAATATAGATTTTGATTTTTTTTTCTTTCCTAAACAGATTTTTTTAAAACCTCTAGTAAGTAAAAACTTAGTCCTACTCTTATTAAAACTAGAGCTAATAGCTGTTTTTATAAACACCCGTAAATTGTTTCGCAATTGTGAATGAAATTTGTAAATTTATTTATCTTAGTCTGCGTTCTTGAAAATGTTTATTATCTTACTAACGCTAAACCTTCGTTAACTGCATGCTTACAAAAATACAGCTAAATTCCTGGGAAGCACTAGTCAGCTACAAACTTGAACTTTTTCAAAGAACGTTTCTTAAAAATATTAAAAATTTCTAAACTTCACATACTCTTGCCTTAAAAATTACCCAGAAATTTTTCAGAAAATAAACCAGAATTTTTCAGAAAATTGTTTTGGGGCAACTATTTTTCAGGAACGTTCCTGATTTTTTTTTTCAATTTGTTTCTGTAATGGTATCATTTTTATTAAATTTATTTAAATAATCTATATCGTATGAAAGATTTAATCATCGAATTTGAAATATCTCAAAATTTCTTCGATAAAAGTTGAAACCTCATAATTTTATTTTCCTATTTCTTCTATTATAAATTATTTTCTTCCAATTAATGCCACTAAACAAAATTTAATTTAAATTTGCTAAATATATTAGAACTGACAACATAAAAAACAAGAAAGAAAAAAAATCATGCCTCACACGTAGATCATTAAGCGTTTTCCAGAACTACCAGAATATTGTTGTAAAACATCACCTTTTGAATCGTAAAAATAGTTCTATCTCTAAGCAAACTAGTTTTATGGATGCCATATATTAATTATTCAAACTATTTTTACATTAACAATAATGGATATGAAGTAAAGACATTTTTTGCATTTTATATTTAAAAAAATAATAATAATAAGTTTCAAGCCTATAAAATCATTAAAAAAGCATTTCGAGCAATAACTTCATTTATAAATGTTAATGTATAAATTATGTATAAAAATCACTTCAAAATATCAAAGTAATTTAATACAAACAAAGGTGATATTTTTCACATATGGCAACATGCCGATACCTTAATCAATAGCTTCTTAACGCAGATTAATAGATTTTACTGTAAAATTAAATTTATATTGGAAATGAAACAGAAATGGTACACTGTCTAATTTGGATGTATTATCAATCAACAGCCTTGCTGCCTCTATTTTATTGAGTAATTTAACCGATATAACTGGTGTTACTCATGTGTATTATTACACCAGTTATGTAAGTTTAAAAACACCACTGTATAAGTTAAATTCCTCATAAAATTGGAGGCAGCATATTGCCACCAACTTTTTGGAGTAACGTTACATGATTTTTTTACAGTGTAGATAACAATGTTCCAATTCACACGTTATCACAGCTTCAGTAATGATGTCAAATATACAAAACAAAATCAGTGTTTTGTTCTTTTATTTAAAAATAACCACAAAAGATGGCTAGTTCATATAATTTTTGGTGCATAAATAAAACTCAGTTTAGCCGTTAATCACAACAATAATAGCATTAACAATTTCGAAAATATTTAATTTTAAATACTAATTAACAGTAAATAGGGTGCTTACGCTCCTTACTTTGGAGTTCCGCTAATTTCGAATAATCTTTGGCTTATTTAAGCTCAGAACTTGTAATAATTTCTATGATTAAATAAGACTAACATTACTACTCGAAAATAGCGGTACGGAAAAATGAGGGGCTACTCATCCGGAAATAAGCAGCCAAATTACCAAATAAAATTTTCATTAATAACACTGGAAATTGCTAATTTTTCACTTATTATTTACAAATATAATAATAAATGGGATAAATTACAGAGCGTTAAGAAATTATAAAACAACTTCCAAGAAATCCTAAAACAAACCGCAAGTAAATTTTAGCTGGTATATTTAAAACTATGTGTAAAATAATTATTATACCAGCTTCAATTTAAAATATATAGAAACAGGCTAAAATTTCATGTTAGGGACGGACAAAAAATGTAAAAAGAATATATAACACAAATAAAATAATCTTTTGTCGGTCCAGATTGCTGAAATTTTATTAGTGCTCTTTGAGGCAAGAACTGAACGAAGGTTTTAGTCACCAAATGCGCACAATAAATGATATTACTGTAGAAATACAGTAGACGCCCTCAAATCCGCACAACTTGAAACCAGAGGTTGTGGGGATTTTAAAATTTTACAGATTTCTGGCCACTATTTTGTTTAAATTTTTTAAACGGTAATTTGAATGCTTACAATAAAGTAAAATATTAAAATAATTTATTAATTTAATAATTAGTTAATAATTACATAAAATAATTATATAAAATAATAAAAATTTAGCTTTAAAACCAGAATTAAACTTTTGTATGACCTCTACTTTTTGGATTCTTTTCAAAAGGTGTTTTCTTTTCCTGTCTTTTTTCTTTAGAAATATTGGAATCAGCTACATTAGGCAGAATTACATACGAAATCACGGAAAAATAAACATCATTATAGATTAAAACCGAAACGAAAGCAAAAAAGTAAACATAAGCAATACGGCTTAAACAGTTACAGTTGCAGGTATTGTGCGAAAACTACTGTTGCGTATTTTTATCTTAATAAGAATATAATTAACACCATAATCATAAAATAACGAAATTTTATGACATGTTTATCCAGATTTAATAAAGGAAAAAGCTTGATTGATTAAAAAATGTCTTGGAAAAACATTGATATTAACAACAGATTGATTTTTTCGCAAATAAATTAATATTTTCTTTACGAAAAACCTTTAATTTGGTCATATGAACCAGAATTAATATTAAAATGCGTATATAAAAGTGACAAAATAAAAATAATAATTGAAACACGGGGAAACAAACGCAAGAAAATTAAACAAACAACTCGGTTACAGTTTGCACTTGCAAATATTATCTAGAACATACAATATGGCGAATTTTTGCTATAGATATGCTAATTTACATCAAAATCAAAAATAACGTAATTTTATTTAGTAATTAATCAGCTGTAATAGACAAAAGATCATGATGAATAAAAAAATTAAAAAATTAGTACAAAAATAAAGTTGCGATCGCCGCCGATTTCAGCGCCATCTTGAATTTTGGTCCTGCAACTTAACTGTAAGTTTCACTGTTTACATCTGAAAAAATACGCGGATTTTAAGTGTTCGTGGATTTTAGGGTTGCGGATTTAAGGGAGTCTACTGTAATACTTATAAAAAATTAAAAAGTGTAACCTATTGGCAAATTAATAACTGAAATCTGACTATATTTTATAATTATCATCCTACCATTTGAGATTTTGTTGCATAAATAGCTTCAGAGTTTTGTTATTATTATTTACCTGTTTCAATTGAACGACTGCGCTAAGAATAGCTTCCGACTCGTTCCATATCCTATCAATGTTCTCATTGTCAATGCTAAAATATTGCAAAACCTTTTCCACTAAATATTTCCTAACAGCAACTTCTTTACTTTCATAAGTGCCTTTCTCAACTTCTATCTGTGGATAACAATAGATTCGATTAACGTCACTCATGAATACAGGGTTTCCATAAAAGAATGTCCCACTTATAAATTTTAATACTAGTATCAACTGTTAAAGATGTACAGTGATTGTTCAAGGTCACAAATAAAAAGTAACTCAAACAGTTTTAAAGAAGCGCATGCGCGAGTACTGCGTTGTTATTGGCTCGCTTGCAGGGCCACATACGCAAAATGATGACTTCTGAGCGTAAAGCGTTATTTCTGGTCTGAAGATAAACTACACTGGTTATCAAAAATTAAGGAAAAGTCACAAAATGCTAATTTTCAAATATGCGAACACTCAAAAGGAAATAATATAATTCGAGTAATTACTATCTCTACAACACAGCTAGCCCATATAACATCTCATTCAGGTCACACATGGTCATAAGAGTCACAGTCACTACGGTGAAGCAAAAAAAATAGGAAATTCCATACATCTCATTATGAGTCTCCAATGATCACTATATGTGACTCCACTGAGAAGTCAATGTGACTGCTGCTTTGTGACGAGTCACCATGTGACTTTACAATGTAGTTACATTGTGACTCTCATGTGACTGTCATTTGTAGACTCAATTTTAAAGTCATCGTGAACGCTGCATTGTGATAAGTCACCAAATAATGTCACATTAAAGTCACATGATGACTTTTCCCAAAAGAGCACAATGGTGACTTCACAGTAGTCTCTCTGTCACCTGAAAATCATCATGTGACTTTAATGTGACATTATTTGGTAACTTATCACAATGCAGCGTTACGATGACTTTGAAATTGAGTCTACAAATGACAGTCACATGAGAGTCAAAATGTAACTACATTGTAAAGTCACATAGTAACTCGTCACAAAACAGCAGTCACACTGACTTCTCAGTGGAGTCACATATAGTGATCATTGGAGACTCATAATGAGATGTGTGGAATTTCCTATTTTTTTGCTTCACCGTAGTGACTGTGACACTTGTGACCATGTGTGACCTGAATGAGATGTTATATGGGCTAGCTGTGTTGTAGAGATAGTAATTACTCGAATTATATTATTTCCTTTTGAGTGTTCGCGTATTTGAAAATTAGCATTTTGTGACTTTTCCTTAATTTTTGATAACCAGTGTATTAGAATAATGCGATTTTTTTTTATTGATTTTTTTTGAGGGGGGGGGGGGGGGTTATAAAAGATCGTGTCTATGTTCTACCACTACCTAATGATTTGCCAGAGTTAATGGGACACAGAATTGAAGAGGCTACTGCTTCCATTACTCCGGAGTTTGGGAAGAATTGGACTTTAGGTTGGATGTGTGCCGCATATCTAAAGGTGCATATATTGAACATTTGTAAGAGAAACTAGGTTAGTTTATCTTCAATTTGGTGCATGGTTTGTTGTAAATAGTCTAAATTAAGCCTTTATAATATACCATCGAAAGTGGGACATTGTTTTATGGACATCCTATATATGTGAAATCATCTGTACTTCACACAATGCATGATAGGTTTAAGGGGGTCCGGGACACATTTTCAAAAAAATTTTATTTATTGAGTTAAAATTTTGAAATTTTTTGTGATGGTTAACCATATCATTTGTAAACAAAATCGCATGATAAAACTTCTCATAATTTTTTTTAAAAAAATTTAAATTTTAAATTTTGTTAAAAAAAGTGGGGTAGTTTAAAATCGTTATAACTCGAAATATTATTTACAGAATTTCAATTTTTTTTTTCATTTAAATAAACAAAAATATATAAATTTTAATTTAGATTCAGCCATTTAAAAAATATTAATTTTTAAAAAAATTAAAAATATTTAAATTAAAAATTAGAAAAAATGATGTAACTTTTTTTTTTTAAATCATATTTTCAAAAGTAATATATATTTTTTAATTTGCTGAATCTAAATAAAAGTAAAGCTATTGAAAAAGATATGTTCCAAGTTTGAACCATTTATCTGTAATGGTTCTTTATTTATAACAATTTAAATATGAGTAATGGTGAAAAAACACATCATGAAGGAAAACGCTATTTCACAAGAACTCGTTTCCTTGACAACCATAGCTTGAAAGGTAGATTTTGAAAACAAACCAAAACGAAAAAATTAATATGTCCTGTTCTAATTAAGACAGAAACATGATTTAAACGTCACTTTAAGCAGAAAATGGCAGAGAAATTTTTAATCTAATTAAAAAAAAAATTGAAAATTTGAAGATTTTTGTGTTCCGGACCCCCTTAAAGCTAAAATCATTTTTGAAATTTACGAACAAAAATAAAAGGAATATTTAACCCCTTGAGGGGCAAGCAATTGCGTTTGTGTAATGCTGAATTCCCACCGGAAAATTAGTAAAATTTTATTTCAAAATAAGGAAAAGCAATTTTTCGACTTCTTTCCACCAAAGTTAAAAAAGTAAATTTTTGTAATTTTTTTCTGGTGTAAATCTTCATTAATCGTAGGTGGGATAAAATATATCCCACCGCCCCTCAAGGGGTTCAAAGCGCAAAACTGAAGGCTAGTATCATGGGTTTTTGTATTGTAAGCCACATAGCTGATAACTTGGCCACCGTTATTTTTAAAAAGTTTGCTTAGCCTTATTCAATTAATGAGATATCCCCCATAAATTAAGTCACATTTTTTCGTTCTAAAGTACTGCTAGCCAAAAATCGTAGCATGTGACTTACACTACACGTACTCATATAAATAGCCTGAACAAAATATAAATCGTTGCAACAGTAATAACAATACAAATTAATCCAGTTAAATTTAAAATTTGAAGTTTAGTTCGTTTCATTTCTAATGGTTACCCGGTCGAACAAAAAAAACAGAACTTCATTGAATCAGCGTTCAATTTTTCTATTCTACCACCCAAAAAATCCAAACAACGTATATAACTCCAATTCTAATTAATGCAAAAATAAACGAAATGTACTTTTTAAATTCATGAGTTTTTTATAAATCATATGTGGTTTATTTTGGCATAAGGAGTTGTCTATATATTAAAAAATCGCACTAAATTTGATTTTTTAAATGGTTGCACCCACTTTGATATTGTAATAACGTCCGGTGAATTTGCAGTTTTTCGAAGATAAAGAAATTCTTTTTTTTTTTTTTTTATGACAGAATAACAGGGTCAGATTCCTCCCTGATGGAAATAAGCAAGGAATGCCCAAGGAGAATACGAGTTTGGTCCAGACTCCGCTAGAGTGAAAAGTAGGAGAAAAAAAGTCCGTGAGTGTTTGGGACGACGAAGGAAAAGGTTTTTCTCTGAGGAGCTCTGTATGAACAGAGATAATTTTGTTGTTGTTGTTGTTGTAAGCACATGGCAACTGCGATGATATGAAAAAGCCAGGATTTTGCTTTGGGGAGTTCTAGTGTAGAGAACTGACGTGATTACTATCATTGTGCGTAATCTACTTTTTGCTTTTTCATTAAATTTATTATGTTTTTATATTGAATTGGTTTTAGTTCAATTGTTTACTAACTGTAGTGAATTTTATTTGAGTGGCGATACGACAATATCATATTTAATTTCCTTATATCAAAATAGCTCATTAAAAGTCTTGGTTTATATGCTCTTTTTTCTTTAACCTTCATAGAGTTAGAAAAAAAAAAGACGTTCAAAGTTTACAAAATAATAAATTACAAAATATAAATTATAAAAATAAAACAAAAATTTACAATGAGAAGCACCGGGAACACAAAATTAGTTACCAGGAAAATTATATAGAACTTTTAATGATCTATAGAATCGATATCGCTTTATAAAAAATGCTAGAGTTAAATTTATAACCTTATATTTTTAATGTATGGCAATGATGGTTGTATTTATGACGGCCAATTATCAACGCGAGGGATATAGGCCCTGGGGGGGGGGGGGTGCCCTCCGTAAGGGTCTTTCTAAGGGAACCTAACCCGTATTTACGCTTGGTAAACCAAGGTTTGAAGAAAACCACGAAAACTCCAAACGATTAGGCCGACGGGCGCGATTGGGATCGAACCCAGCACCTCCCGTCTACCAGCTTCGAGAGCAGAACCTCTCGGCCACTGGTGGGGCGTATAGCAATGAAAATTGGCCTTTTTTAGGCAGGCAGTTTTACTTAACATTTTGCTTTTTTGCTTTTGAACACTGTAAACCTTTAATTTTATCTGAACCTTTCTCTTTTTATTTTTACCCGACTGCCAAGAAGGGTTACGTGTTTCACTCGTATCTGAGTATGTGGATTTCATTATGCACTCGAAACGTCCCAACGGCTGGATGGATTTTAATGAATGAGGCCTCTATCGATTCGTCTTAACCGTCCGATGGTTATAGGCTAGGTTTTATTTTTATGAATTCAAAATAGCGGCAGACGCGAAAAAAAAATTACGCACCCTATTGAGTGGCATATCATTGGATAGGTCTTTCAAAATGAAGACGATGTTTCATGGACTATTTTACAGTTAGTCCGTTTAAATATTACACAACCTGGAAGTTGTGTAGGTAGGATATCTAGCTTTACTGCAACTCCAACCATCATAGATATCTATAAACTTCATCAAAACAGTGTTTATAGATAGGAACTAACAACTGAACACAACTTAAAAGTTATCAATAGAAGTAAATAAAAAAATAGGTAAGTAATATAAAAAATATTTTAACATTGATGAGAAATAATTAATTAGTTCGCCTTTTACGCAGTAGGGTTTTTTTAATTTTTTAAATTTAATTTTTACTTGTTTCTAGTCTTTATAGTATCACCGTACATTTTTAGTTATTTTCTAATTTATCTATATTGTACGTTCTTCTTTGTTCATTCCAAGAATTATAGGCTTTTTCTATACCCTTAATAGATTCGTCTTCTATCTCTGTGAGATAAAGAAATTTATTTTCTTTTTAATCTCTATCCTTCTTATTTTTTATTATAGTACAATATAGTACTACGACTAGGTTTTTTCTTATGGTTCCTGTAAGATGTGTGACATAATTTCTCATCAACAGGAAGTTAAGTTGCTTGCAACTAGGAATCCCATCAAAGGCCAGTTCAACAAAGAATATGCGATGTATTTTTTTTCTCGTTATCTTCTAAGATTTCCTTTTCTGTGGATGATTTGATAACAGGGGATGGTTCTTTTACACATCGTCGAAAAGAAAAAAATTTCTATATCGCGAAAGCTAATGACTGGAAAGAGCTGTAAACTTACATAACCATGTTTCTGACAATTTTAGTTCATTTCTTTTAAGAATTAATGTAAGTCATGATTCATATTTTTTGAGAATATGCATTCATTAATAATTTGCATAAGTAAAAATATGTTTTTGAATAGAAAAAAAAATGTCTGAAATATTTTTGTGTCTCTTCTTTGTATTTCATTTTAAAAAATCCTTTGGATGATTTTGTTGGGAAATTATAAATAAAAGTTTGTTACACGAATATAACATTGGCGTCCTCAAACTTTGAGATCAACTATGAAAATTAAAGTAAATGTATATGAACTATACTTTTTTTCGGGATAGCTTGATCGAAGGAACTCAACACATGCTATTACATCTGGAAAATCAAAGTTCGTGCAATTTTTAATATGTGGACGACCCCTTGTGACAAAATAAACTACATAGGATTATTTAAAATTTCATACTAATTAACACGATATTTTTATTTTTTTTTTGCATTAATTAGACCTGCAGTTATAGACATTAATCGTTTTTTGGTTTTTGGTTTGTGTGTGTACCCGGAGGGCGAGTGTACACGGAAATTTTTCGAAGTCCAAGACGGGTAATTTTTGTTTTGAGAAATAAATATGAGCAATAGTGCAATATTAAAAAAAAAAAAAATCTAAATAATGATTATACGTATTAATGCATATTTACACAGAACAGGTATTTGTATAGTAGATATATTATCACACTACTTGAAATGAACTATACTATTGAATATTATCGCAATATTTTTATCGCCTTGCTTTACTCCGGATTCGAACATCGGTACTCGAATTTAGAGGAGGAATACTCTGTCCCCTACACTAACAGGTCACATCCAACGAATTGATTATAGGGGAGACTGGGGAGGGTTGGCCTATTTTGTTACAAAATGTTTTATTTTTTAAATATTGAACCTAGAATAAAGTTTCATATATCATTTTATGCGTAGACAATCTATTATCAAAATAAAATCGGGACATATCTGTAACATATATAAGAAACTTGGAAAAATGATTGATTTTAATCATGAGAAAATAATGGGTCAAGGCTTCCCACATATGCGAGGCTTGACCCACTTTATTTTATATTGAAATATTTGTTAAAGGAGATAAAATCAGTTTTAAAAAAGGCAGAATAACTTTATACTACATGGTTTAATTATTATTAAAAATCATTTGGGAAAATGTGATGTGAAACAAACCTGCTTAGACAGAATTTATATCACAAGAGAAAAATTCCGTTTTAAACACCCACTTTTTGTGACACTCGATAATGGAAACACTAGTTTCCACATAGTTTGGCTTCATCTCATTCTGTTCATCTTGGTGGAATGTCTACATGCCTTCCTAAAGTGTTTTGATCAATGCTATGTTATTGCAGAGGCATGAACCCTTAATATTTCTTAAGGCTGCTGCTTTCATCCTTTCTAATCTTTCCCATTCTTTCTATTTCCGTACTTTGAGTACTATTTAAATGAAATAAAATTTCTAACAACTTCTAAATTATATTTCAGCTTCTATAGCAATTTTTCACATCTTTCTTTGATCAATTTTAAACATTTTCCTTTCTATCACCCCATTTTACTGTAGCTTTACAGAATAAATCTGCATTATTTTACAAACATAACCATTAACCCTTCATTATGTACAGTGTATAATAAAAAGATTTCCAAAACCAATTAAGGGAGCTTTGATGTGATCAACCCTGCCTCACATTGATTGGGTCAAACCTCCCCACACAGCCACTTTTTAAGCATGCACATGGTTATGTTTAGCCTAATTTTCAATACAATCTTTGTGCTTGGAATGGAAGCTCAATATTTCTGCATTACTTACTTAAATTTCTGAGGTATATTTTACTTGTGAAAATCTTACAAAATGTTTCTAAAAAGTACGCATTTTAATCTGAAAACTCTTAAAAATTGATTTCTCCAAACCTGCTTCAATTATCTGCATGAAACGACCATTGCCTGCGCATTTCAGTAGCTTTGGTTCCCACCTATTGGAAAACTCTAAAATTATTTTAAATATGAAAACTGAAGGGTGGGTCAGGCCTCCCTTATGGCCAGCACTCCCCAATCTCCCCTATGCCAAAACATCTATTATGGAAGTTTAGTTTTCACGTTTTCTCTCAACTAAAGAGGAATGTTTCCTATTATAAGTCTTGGAAAAAACATTTCCGTTTTTATCATTCAACGAGTAACACTAAAAAAAGAATTTTCCGTTCATTTCAAGGAAAATTTACGATTTAAACTCAAAATAGAAAGTTTCCATTAAACGACAGAAATGTCACGTAAACTTACTCGTAGTGGAAGTTCGGGTATTATGGAATGGTCGGGCAATATGGAATACTTCAATATCTGGCGCATACGGTGTTACAGCCAAGCATAAATCTGCCATATGGTTTCCTATTACTTCCATTAGGCATTGTGCTCGGTTCTGTTTGGATATCTGTTATTGAAGCGACACGGTGAAATAAAATCTTATTCTCAACTTTTCGCAGGTAAATTTTATGAAATTCGTATTAATTATAAAATCTCATTATCAGTGATGTTAACCAAGTTCAACATAAAGTTGAACAGTCATATTTATTGCTCTGTTAGTCAGTTTCTTTCCATGGTAACTTGTTGACAAGTGAAGAGGTTATGTTTTGCAAAATAGTGTCTCGGGTAATATAGAACATTAGCTAGAAAATTGTTTCAAAACGAGTCTAAAAGTTGGAAATATTTTTCAAAAAATAGGATGATTTATAGATGATATATAAGGTTTACTCATTAAATAATTTTGGTTATTCTTTTAAATCGTAGTTTTTCTTGCAATTTTAATATTCCTTATGACCCTATTCCATATTAACCGACTAGTTGCCATTACCCGAAAAGTGTAACTTTTTTTTTTTAAAGCTAAATGTTGATATGTATTTTTTCCTTTCACTTTAAACGAAATAAAAATGTGTTAGGAAATAGCCAAAGTTTTTTCTTTACTAACTTTTAATGTATATACATTTTTTTATGTTGACTTACAAAGAAAAATAAGATGGTGTTCATAATACCTGAACTTCCTCTATATATGCCGATTTTGTTGTTGTTGCTGCAATGTATCTATGCATTTGCGCCATATATTGTTAAAACGGTAATCATTATGACGGTACAATGTGTACTTTGAGTCAATAAATCTTTAATGATACGTATTCCATACATTGTTATCATTTTTTCATTCTTGTGCACTTTTTTGAGATGTACAAAAAGGAAAGGGGGGGGGAGTCATATTTGTGTAAAGATAAAGTATTGCTGGTGATTGAAAAAAGGGGTAAGGGGTTGTCTGGGGAAATAGTAAAGTAGGTGGTATTTTTTGCCCGGTATGTTTGTCACGTTTCATGGAAATTGGTCAAAAATTATAACTTTGTATAAAAGTTACAAAAACACAAATTTTCGCCCATGTATACTAAAAACTCGCATATATAGGTTTACGTGCAAGTTGTCATCTTTATTAATTTTTAAATGACCTCAGTTACACTGTGCTTTTCGATATTGTTGTTCCCAACAAGCATGATGTATGTAACAGAAGACTATAACACTCAGTGTTGCCGAATCTGACAGTTTTTTTTTTTTTTTTTTTTTTTTAGAAATTCTGAATTCATATTAAAAAATTTTGATTAGTAATTTTCTTTTAATTTATTTATGGAATGGAAAATGTAACATCTTATAAACTAAAAATAACTATTAAAACTTCCTGGTGAGAATTCGGAATTTCTAAATTTAAAAAACCCAGACAACACTGATAGTACTTAATTTTAAGGACGTTCTCAAATTTACACTAGCTACTTTCTGGAACATTCTTAAAGTAATTTTTATCCGTAAACGCATAAAATTGGTCAAATTTCTTATTCAGATACTAAGAAATCTAATAGCGGTTTTCTTTTTTTTTATACAGGCTTTCATAAAATGTCCTCATAGTTGGCGTTTTGACACGTTTTGACGTTTTGAAGTCGTAAACATTTCGGTAGTAGTTCTGACAGTTTCATGAATTTATATTTATGTGTCAGAAACTTTGATGTTGTTGAGTGTGTATATTTTGGGTGCACCTATAATAAAACTAAAGTTCTACTCTTTTCATCTTACGTGCACACCATTTTCACAATATTTCCCTATTCAGACAATAAATCAATGAATAATTTAAAAGGAAAATAAAATTCTTGTAGCAATAGATTTTGCTTACACTTGCGTTGGCTTCTGAACACGGCATTTCCCTATAATATAATGATTTTGCAGAAATATCCAAAAAGCCATATTCTTTTATAACTACGAAGTTACTTAAAACAGTTGGAAGACTTGGCTCGTGAAATTTAAAACTTGAACTTAAATTTGGCCAGTTTGGAATTCCTAACTGGAATAATATCTGTGTAGTTGTCGAAATGGCTTTCATGTCTGAAGAACCTGCAAAATATTAAATAGGATTAAATTCTCTACATTAAGTTGTATTTTTATCTAGTATTACTTATTAGAAATAGCAGAAATATTTTTCTTTTATGTCTCTTATATTAGAAAGCAAAAACATGTTCGTGGATAACGCTGATGTCATATCGACGATGGCAGCGTTTTGAGTAATCAATTTCGCTTTTGTAATAGATTTATTCATTTATAAACATTGCACAATTTCAATTTTTACACCGCCAAATAGAGGAAATAATTTTTTTTCAAATGCAATTTACTTGATAATAGTGATTCTTTATGATTTTTAAAATAATTTTTAAGCATGAAATTAAAAAAAAAAAAAGAACGAAAAATCGTACGTCCAACATACATTAGGAATCACCTTCCAACATTATCGGAATATTGTTAATAAATTCCATTTTTGTTCATACAATGACATCTGATAGCTACACAAATATTTTAAATAAACGGTCAAGTGCGAGTATTGCTCGCGCTTAGAGGGTTCCGTACAATAAATATATAAATTATTAACTGTATTATCAAAAAAATTGTTACTAAAAGAAAAATAAGACTTTGTAAAAAACTATATAACGTAGGGTTTGGTATAGCTATATATATACTAGAAGAAGTATAAATGGGTATATGGCAAAAGCTCAAAAAGATATGAAGCCTAAATAATATCAAATATTGCTATTCTGTATAACTCTTATTTAAATCTTATCCTAATCAGTTTATGATGAACATAATTCAACCCGAACAATAAAAGTAGTGCATATTTAAACATCATTTGGCATTTCATAATATTAAATTCAGCGTCATAATAATCTTTTCTTTTTACAGTGTAGCTAAAACAAAGTTTAATCTTGGTATTTTGCTAAACGCGCTTCGAAAGAAGGCCGCAAAGTAGCACTGCCGCCTTGGTCCGTGCCGCGTTTTCCAGGTAGGTTTTTAATTAACTTTTAAAGACACGGGAGGCGTATTGAGAGATCTACTCAATGCAAACTAATCGCGAATCCCATAGTATTTATGTGATTAATTCTAATTAAATTAGTCTGTTTTTAACAATTTGACGTTTATTGCTTTTATACTACTGCTGGACATTGCATTATACAAATGTATCCTTAAAAGTTGTTGTCTAGACTTTAAAAGCCTATGGTACATAGAGTACGCTGCCCCTGTCATTATGTATGTCCAAACCGTCCATGTCTTTAAGGATTAATATCTCGGCTACATTACCGACGATTTTTTTTTTCAAAAAACATTATCAACAATGCTTTTATACTTCTGCTGCAATAGGTACCTCCAGCGCTCCTCACCACCTTTGATGAATGCCCGCAAACTGACATTTATGTGCTACGGAAAAATGCGTTGCTCTCAAAAATTATGTGACGTAGGGTAATCGCTATAATTTTCGTGCAAGTTTTAAATTAACGCCTACTACCTCTAATTTGTTCTTAATTTTAGTTTCAGTAGTTTCGGAAATAGATGGGAGGAGGGGGGGGGGGGACATATTTTTGCACTAGATTTTCGCCGATATCTCTGAAAATATAATACCAAAAATTAAAAGAAATGTATTTTTGAGTTCAGCTTTACGAAATCTTTTGCACGATATCCCATACGATATACAAAGAAAATATTTTTTTTCGAATAACTTGTGAATGTTTAATAATCTGTAAATATGTGGGTCTATAGTCTTTATTACTTCCCCCAATTTGAACTTTCCACGTTCCATAATTTGCGAGTAAAATGGCTGTGACAGACGGACAGAGAGACACAGGAGTGATCTTACAATTGTTCCGTTTTTGTTTTTTAAGTACGGAACCCTAAAAACACAACGCAGTAAAAATACATTTTCAGCAATTGTTGTCCATAGTTGGTAACGTGTGTAAATTCTTTCATGTAACCAAACGCATCTATTTGAAAACAAAATTTCAGCAGTTACCATCAACAGTCAAAAACATATTCGAATTCCTTTCTGCCGCCTTGTATATGATCTATAGATTTCGCTATATAGCATGGTAAACTTTAGTTCAGTTCAGAAATACATTATCAGCATAGTTGAAAATCCCCCTTCGACAATTTCCGTCAATAAAAGAAATCTACTCGAGATATTTTGTGCAGCCCTGTATATGATTTATAGAATTTCGGCACGTCAAGAAATATGCAAAAAATTACTTATATTTAAAAACGCGTACCACAACAGCGAACGTACTTACAGCAATTATTGTTCACGTACAGTACAGTAACCGAATTATTTTGTTTGTCCCTGCAAATAAATGATAAGTGTTATACTCGCCATATTCAATAGTAAGCAATTTGCAGTCACCTTAGCCATATATATCAATTTCAATATGTTTGAAATAGCGTAACATCATTAAAATACACGGCTAATTTTTTTTTCATAAACTGTATTATAACTGGATTATTTTGAATGTCCCTGTAAATGAGTTATAAATGTTACACCCTTCATTTTATATATCGAAAATGTCATAGTAAACCTCAATAACATATATCAATTCATAGCAATCCGACAATATTTACGCAAGTTAGAGCACGGGCAGACTGACAGACAAACCGAATTCATAGACACTTTTGAACTATGTTGGAAAGTATTAACAAGTCGGAAATTGTACGTCAAGCGCAGCAAATGAGGTGCGTTCGTATTAGAACTAATTTTATAAATATTCAGATCTTGGTGCAGTAGCTGTCGCACTCTTACGCAAAAATGCATGAATACAAAATTTATTACGATTATATGTATTAAGTTCAGTAATGCGGAAATAATATGATTCCATCTTAAATAGGACATAAACAACATGACAACGTAGAATCATTACATATCATGAGATATCGCTGAATTAATTACGTATGATAGGATTTAATAGATTAAAGAAAACTTTTGTAATATCTTGTTAGGTTTTTATTCGATTTTCACAAAATTTGAAACGACTCGAGAGAATTCTGCAACAATTATCAAACCATTCGGTTGGGTATTTTTTTTTTCGCTGTTATTATGCGAACAGATGGACGGACCAGACGACGACTATAGGTGATATGTACAGTAGAGCGCCGATTATCCGAACTCCAATTAACCGAACTTCCAATTATGCGAACAACCTATTTCTCTCATTTTTTTTTTTTTTTTCAACCAAACTTCCAGTTACCCGAACAGCCTTTCTCACAAAAAAATTTTAGCCGGACTTCCAATTATACATTGGCTTGGAATAAAATTTTAAATAAAGAAAAATTGATCAAAGTAGATCAGAAAATAAGGACTGTAAAAATAATAAAAGAGATGAAAAGAATCCTAAGCTATGAACAAAATGAAATTAACGAGTGGTTAAATAGTGAAGTATACATGACCCTGGATATCAGATTTTAAATGACGATGAGATTGTGGATGAGATTCATGATGAAAAAGAAACTGAAGAAAATGAAAACGAATGCTCTGAAAATAACCCAGGTCCATCCCATAACGAAGCCTTTGAATGTTTGGAAACAGCTATGAAATGGCTCGAACGGCAAAAGAACGCTGATCCTATTCAATTAACGGTATTTACGAAAAATTAGAGGTATGGCACTATTAAAAAAAAATTAATGATAAAAATGTAAACAAAAAAATTAATGATAAAAATGTAAACAAAAAAATAAAATAAAATAAAAAAAGACAAAAATAAAAAAACAATTTTTAAACATGCCAGCACTAACTGGTGCTGCCAGTCCTAAGCTTAGATAACGTGTGAAGGTTTTAGTATAGTCAGAAACATCCCTTAAATTGTCTGTCCATTTATCCGAACTTTTGCTTATCCGACCTAAGGTCGGTCCCGACTTGTTCGGATAATCGGCGCTCTACTGTATTTATATAATTACGACCGCACCTAAAATGGAAGTTTTACAGTCCTTTAAATGTGGACTTAGAAAATCGCTATAAATGCTGGTACGGTTATCTGTTAAGCGAAGTAGATTAAGTCGAAGGAGAGGAAACCATCCAAGGTTTGAGGCGTTCTAAAGATCGATCTTAGGGGTGATTTCATGTACTATAAGGAGATGAAAGCTTTGCAGTGGAGATTGAGATATTGATGGCATCCTGCCTTTCCTTAACCCTTTTGGGTCCGATTTTTTTTTAATTTTGAGAAAAAAAATTACTTTTATGTTAAAAATGTTAATGGTAGCTATCTAGATAGATTTACTGAAGTTTAACGAACATGTCATTGTCTGAAATCTAACGAATGTAGTTATTTTGCAATTTTTTTTTTTTTAAGCATGCACATTCGCTTAATTTTGTTCATGTTAAGATAATTTTAGTAATTGTATGACATTTTTGAGTTTATGTACTGGATGACGATGATTTGGCTCAATATCAATGCCTGCCTTTCGCAGTACACCGCCCCCCGAATACTAGGTCTGAGCACCGACACAAGCATAAGCAGGAGGCGGATTTTTTTTAGCGTGTGTATGGTCCTTTAAATTTTGGCACAAATATTTTTTAAAGTTTTTTTTTTTTTTTTTTTTTTTGCTTCATCTTTCGGAGATTAAACTAATCAAAGAAATATTTTATAAAATATTGGTGTCTAAAGGGTCTAGCCGGATAAGCATAGCGAAATGGCCCCCCACGGCCGATGTTTGAAATAATATGTGTGATAATAAGGTTTACCATGAGAAAACAATATAGAGTGTTTTTAGCATCTGACCTTGAACTGTCCTTGAGATAATGAGAAGTATGCGCCGGCGCTACTATTTTTCAAATACGTTTTCTCAAAAAGTACAAATGTTAAAAACTGAAACAAACGCCAATTATTGAAGAATATATTAGTTCACATTATACATTTCTTTTCAAATTTTTACATAAATTTTAACATAGAAAAATAAACAAAAATATTTTAACAAAAAATTATTAAGGTAGTAATTTTATATTTACACCAACCAAAAAATTACAGAATAAAGCTCAATGTATATACTTTTAAGAAAAAAAAAATTCTTTAAAATCGAAGATGCGCTTTTTTAGTTATAAAAAAAATAATGCTCGCAACTTGCTAAAATATTTGTAAATGTCCCTGTTTGCATTTGCAGAAATACGCTACTATCAATGCATTGGTCGATTCGTGAAATTTCCACTCGGGTAGGATGCGCAGTGTGCCAGAATAAGAAAATGTTTCCATACATACCACTTCCCTATAGGTTTGTTTCGTGCTTGTAGACATTATGTTATTTTGGCTTGGCGTAGTGCGCATCCTTCTCGCGTAATAATATCAATTTGACGGTCTAGTCCAGCTGTTCCAGACCTGGGGTACGAGGCGGAACAGCTGGAGATACGTGGCGGGCCTGCTGGGTGTACGTGAAAATAATTCGATAATGGTGAAAATCACAAAAATGGTTAATAAATTCACAAAAATGTTAATGACCATGTAATTTGTATAGATTTATTAAATGGTTATGATAAGAAGATTACTAATGAAAAAAGCATGTTTTCGTTATCTAACTGATTGTAGGGGTGAAGGGGCGTGTTTATGAGAAATGGGGGTACTCTGAAATAAAAAGCCTAAGAAAAGGGTACGTGAATGAAAAAGGTTAGGAAGGGCTGGTCTAGTCGATTGTGCAGGTGACACTGAATAGAGGCTGTAAATACACTATAAGGTTATCATCTTTTTGGCAATTTCGGACACCCTCTCGACCCTCCGATATCATACGTTATCATTACTTGAATCCCCTTCCCCCATAATAATATTATTATCAGTGTCTAAATATTCTTTTTATTTTTACAATTTTCTTCCTTACTTTTCTTTTTATACGTTTGCAGTGATAAACAGATATGGTTTTACATTTTCTATTCGCATATTTTACTGATTTAAATGAATAGAAGAGCTTCATAAAATATCACTGTTATACAATAAATAACTTTACATCAAATAACATTTTAAAGAAGTACTTATTTAAAAGTTTTTAATAATAGCTCTTTGTTACATAATGCATTGACCAGTAATATTGTCTTCTTGCACTTCGCTCTTGCACGGAGGTAAACAGAACTTCTTGTAAGCAAATCAGGTGAACAACATTCTTCCCCATCTTTTACTAGTAAAAATAACAAGTATTATTTCGAATCTGGTTTCTCTAACAACGAATTACATACGCATATGGCAGGAGAATATTATTCCATATGGGTTATTCCATATTTTGGAATGAAATGTTTCATAATCAATCAATGGTTTTGGTGATAACTTAGTATTTTTATAAAAAGAAGAAAACAGACTTAAAAAAATTAAAGATAGCAGATTAAGATAACAGATGTAAAGAAAAATTTATCAAAAGAGTTAATTTTGGTTTAATCAAAAATGATAACAATATCAAATGACAACCCCCCTCCCCCTACAGATATCTTCAGATGTCAAGTGCCAGACCCTGTCCCCTCACACACACACATCCCTAAAGTGAGACCTTATATATGTGCACTGTACAGTCCCATAGCCTTCTTCTATGTGAAAATCATCGTAGGCAAATGTAATCATTATGTTTGTCAATTCTTGATATTATTACGCGAGAAGGATGCGCAGTCCGCCAAAATAACATAATGTTTACAACACGAAACAAACCTACAGGAAAGTGGTATGTATGAAAACATTTTGGCGCACTGCGCATCCTGCCCGAGTGGGATTGTCGCGAATCGACCGATGCATTGATAGTAGCGTATTTCTGCAAATGCAAACAGGGAAAGTTACGAATATTTGAGCAAGTTGCGAGCATTATTTTTTTATAACTCAAAAAGTGCATCTTCGATTTTACCGAGATTTTTTTTCTTAAAAGTACATACTTTGAGCTTTATTCTTTAATTTTTCGGTTGGTGTAAATATAAAATTACTGCATCAATAATTTTTTGAAAAAATATTTTTGTTTATTTTTCTATGTTAAAATTTGTGTAAGAATGTGAAAAAAATATATGATGTGAACTAATATATTCTTCAATAATTAGCGTTGGTTTAATTTTTTTTTAACTTTTGTACTTTTGGAGAAAAACGTATTTGAAAAATAGTAGCGTCGGCGCATACTTAACCGATTATCTCAAGGACAATTCAATGTCAGAGGCTAAAAACACTCTATATTGTATTATCATGGTGAGCCTTATTACCAAACATGTTATTTCAAACATCGGCCATGGGGGCCATTTCGCTATGCTTATCCGGCTAGACCCTTTTAGGAACCGTACTTACGTTAGAAAAAAAAATCCGCCTTCTGCAGCCGCCATTTCTGTGTTAGCGTTCAGGCCCGTATTCAGGGGGCGGTTTGTAGGGCTGCTGTGCATTGGCATTTAGCCACATCATCGTCATTCAATATATAACGCAAAAATATCATGCAATTACTAAAATTATCTTAAAATGAACAAAAGTAGGCAAATGTGCATGTTTTACAAAAAAGTCCTATTTTTTTTGGTCAGGACTACACAATTCATATCCATATGACAATAGGCTAAGGAAGAGTTTTCGCAGAAGTTTCGAAAATATCATATTACAACAGCATTTAGCAGATATCACAATTTTCTAATATTTTTTTTCGTTTCATCGCACATGGTTTGTTCAGAAATGTAATCGATATTTTAAATTTAAAGAGTGAAATATATGCTTAAAATTAAGGAATCGCCTACTGCGCAAAGAGAATCAGGCAAACTTTTATTATTATTAATATTATTAAATGTCAAAACATAAATGAAGTTATATTAATACATGGAAATTATTCCAGAAAGAAACATTCGCCTTGCATACAATATTTCAAACGAAAATCAAATTTCAAATTTCAAAGTAATTGCTTAAAAGGCGCAAAGGCCAACATAGTGAAAAAGATTCCAAGCCGGGACTCGAACCCGGGCTATCAGTATAGCGCACTGATGTTCTACCGACTAAACCACTTGGTACGATACCTAGCTCGGAAAATAGTGAGAAATCTTCCGAGCTAGGTATCGTTCCAAGTGGTTTAGTCGGTAGAACGTCAGTGCGCTATACTGATGGCCCGGGTTCGAGTCCCGGCTTGGAATCTTTTTCACTATGTTGGCATTTGCGCCTTTTAAGCAATTACTTTGAAATTTGAAATTTGATTTTCATTTGAAATAAATGAAGTTATAATAAGAAATAGATAGACAGATAGACTATCATTACTACATGCTGATAATAACAAAATTGATTGTCAAGACAAAATAATACTCAATGAAAATACGTGTATTATTACTAGTACTCCAGACCCGAACGCGTTAAAACCACATTAACAATCAGGAAAACTCTTTGGTAATTTTCTTGGCTACATATATTAATGAACAATGAAATAACTCAATTCGAAAATAACGTGGACTACATTTTCGATATTTTCTTTTTCAATAACAGGTGTTAATGTCATTGCAAATGCATTCATGAAAACTCGTGAAAAAATGAAAGATAAAAAAAAATTGAACAATGCAGTTGGAAGATTAGATCCGAGACAACTTTTTTACTAGTTTCTAATATTTTTTTTTTTTTTTTTAGTATTTACAACCTTTTAAAAATAATAAGGTCTCACTTATGGTGCCTCACAACTGTCTCGCGGAATGGGGCTAATATGAGACAGGGTTTTAACTTTTTTTCATCTTTATTTTTATGACAGGCAATATTTTTTATCCATAAATAAATAAACGAAAAAAAAACACGGTTTCGTTCATCCGACGAAACCCTAATCGTATCACTCCTCTGTCTGTCTATCTGTCTGTCCGTCTGTCACAGAGCCCGTTCTCAGAAACTATATACAGAGACTTGAAATTTCGCATACTTATAATAGCTGAACATTTCACATCAAACTACAAATCATAAAATTTTGAAAAAGTTGTAATTAACGGACGTTATTAATTAAAAAACTCCAATTACAAGATCGGAAAGGCATTCATAATTCAACAAAAGCATGGATTTTTTTATCAAATTACAAAAACCATATTTTTCACCGATTAAATACAGGTGTCATTTTAACAGCAGATAAGCACTGGCGATTTCTTTAAGGCGCGATTACTTTTTTTTTACGCATCCCAGAAATTCGAAATTAGTACCACAAGACGGGGAGGGAAAAATCAGCTTTCAGAAATTCTAAAAATTATCTCGATCGTACCATAAAAACTCGAAAATTCGTTAAAAATCGAGAAAAAAATCTTTTATTTTCGTTCATTTGTGAAGACAGATGACTGATGACATTGAATTTTCGGCAATAACGAGAGAATATAAAACAGGTGCGTCTTGCGATCAGAAACGGATTCAGAATTTTTATACAGGACCAAAATGTTATTTTATTAAATATCGGCGCCATCCGACGTAAAATTTCATTCTCTTTCAGAATATGTCTTTATTTTTTTTTTCGACAATAGGAAGCGAAGATAATTAAGTTTTTGATAACTAGGGATACGCTCACCAACCCCCCCCCCCCCCCCCGCGTAATCGCCTGGCGATTCCATTCGGTATATCGCGAAGCAATCCCTATTTTCTAGCCACCCCGGTCGTAATTGTTTCGAATTTCCATTTTGGATCGCTTCGCGATCCCTTATTTTCTATGCATTCAATTTTTAGATTCCACTTGGTAAAAATGCGGCTTCTCCGCAACTTCTGACAATTTTATTTCCTTATCTCCAAGCACATAATCATTAGAGCTTACAGAGTTTCATAATTATAAGAATTATTATATACATAATGACACAAAGTGTACAACGCTTCCGGGAGTGAACTCATCCGTTTCCTGATACGCGGCCATGTTAGGCTTAAGCATTTTGATGCCTTATTTGCCGACTGCCTTATTTAATCGGTCTATCTATTCGTTGTGTAACATATTCTTCTTCAAATTTTCTAAAACCTTCAAAAAGTATACAATTATAACGCTTTAAGATCTAATTTAAAAATAACCAGATACCAACAAAAAAGGCTTCCGATGTTTACAAGCGATTACCGTTGTCATTCATAAGCACAAATTACAAATCCAAAAACAAAAACAAATGAATGACTCTTTCAGCTATTCATTAAATGCTCTTAAAATATTTTGCAAAAGCATATTAATATTTTGAAATACGTTTTTCACTTTTGTTTACATTTATTTACAGTTTGAATTCAGTATACACTGTTAAAAATATCGCAAAAAATTACCTCTGTTTTTCAAGGCTATCTATTTTCTGACTAATGAGAACGCTTCACTGTGTTCAGTGAATATAGCTGTATTATGTGATTCATTCTTGTGAATTATTTTGTACCGGATTAACGTTTCCTTTCTAAAAATAAACGTATTTCAAATTATTTAAAGACTTTAATATGCTTTCACAAATATTTTAAGAGCAAAATCGGATGTCGACCGTATTTTTTAATGAGTCGTTCAAAGAGTCATTCATTTCTTTCTGGATTTGAAATTTGTGTTGTACAAGTGGCATCACGAGTGAATGTTGATCTGATTTTTTTTTTTTCAATCTTAAAACGTGCTTTCTCTTTCACTATTCGCAAGTTACATTTTTAGAAAGATTATTCAAAATAAATTAACATTTAAGAGATAACTTACATTCAATTATTTACATATTCTGCTGCGATAACATCAGTTAAAAATAGATTGGCAGCTCTATCTATCCCTATATGAAAGTAAACAAACAACTGATTCATTCGTCTTGAACTTATAAAATATTCAAACAAACGTTTATATGCTCTGTTGCGCCATCTGTCGGTAGTTAAAAAAAATTCTTTTTAAAAATTTTCTTTGAATTCTGAAGGCATTGGGAAAAAAATGAATATTTCTTATAAAATGAAATTAGAATATCAGGAATATATAATGCCGTGTACTGCATATATCAATGCATTATTATAATAAATAAAATTTTGTATCTTGTAGGGAAAATAAATTTGTAATTTAATAACAGAATTTGAGAAACAAAATTGTTAATGCAATTAATAGTTGAAATTAACTTATGTGATAAATATGATTTTTAATTATGAAAATTTATTACAGGTTTCTTTTATGCATGTTTTAAAAAAATCGGGATTTTCTCAGTTCAACTTTTTAA